>BSBN01001297.1:0-1200000 GCA_027924645.1 Cunninghamia lanceolata
TTGTTTTCTTGATATCTTCAAATTTTGAGTGTAACTATCTTCAATTTCTCATCAAACATTATTCTTTCCCAATCTCATAAAAAAAGTGGCATCTTAAGACCCCCTTTTTATCCCCCATCTTTGTGCACTTACCCCCTACCTAATATGAATCCACATAACCCTAACATAAACTAAGTGTTGGTCCTCTAAAATATCACCATGATAACATATGATGTACTTAGTAGTACCCCTCAAATACCTAAAGAGCCTATTAACTACAATTTAATGTTCCCATCTAGGATTAGCCATGTAACAAATCAAGATTCCCATTGCTTTGGAAATGTTTAGTTTGGTATAGACCATAGCATACATAAGGCTCTAAACTGCACTAGAATAGGGCACTAAACTTATCTCCTTAATCTTTGTGTGTGTCAAAGGACATTACTCAATTGATGGCTTAGTTCCCATAAAAATAGGAACATTAACTAGTTTGTTGTTATCCATGAAACACTACAAAATAGACTTAACATACTTCCTTTGTCCAACCTAAAGTTATTTTTATCCCTATCCCATCTAATTTCCATCCCAATGATATCTTAGCAACCCCTAAGTCTTTCATTTCAAACTATATAGGAAGATATTTCAAGTCCCTAATTAATTTCCTTATCACTATCAAATGACAAAATATCATTTACATACAAAGTGATAATGATAAAATGATCACCACTCTATTTATAATAAACATAATGATTTGATTTAGACTTGATAAACCTCAACTCCAAAACATATGAATCAAACTTTTTATACCACATTCTAGGAGACTATTTTAAATCATAGAGAGATTTATTCAACCAACAAACCCCAATTTTTCCTTATGCATATCATTAAAGTGCTTTAGTTGTGTCATGTATATCTCCTCTAAACCACCATGAAAGAAAAGTAATTTCACATCCATCCACTCAACCTCAAGATCAAAACTAGTAGCACAAGGTAATAACATTCTAATAGATGTCAACTTTGTAACAAGGGGGAAAATATTTTCAAAATATATTCCCTTAACTTGTGAATAATATTTGGCAACCAATTACACTTTGTACTTCGTAATACTATCATCAAAGCAAACACCTTTTGCAACCAATAAATTTTCATCCTTTAGGCAACTAAACCAAGTCCCATGTATTTATTTTGAGTACAATGATCTCCTCGTCCCTGGTTGATTTCTATTATGAAAGTGTGATATTATTTGAAATCTTAATGTACTAATGTTGCATCGCCAATAACCTTAGAATGGGTACTTGGATGCCCATGTTGTTGAGAGATATTATAACTTTATTATTAAATCCTATTTTTTGACTTGGAATATTAATTGTAGTGGTATTCATCAAAGAGGTGGGGCATAATTGTGGTAGTTACAAACTCATTTGACATTATTTATGGTACTTTTCTAAACCTAGGTACTAGGAGAAGTTATGGAGCATCTTTTCTATTCGAGAATGTCTTATGTGAGTTGGTTGTTGAACATGGATGCTATTCTTAGGAGGTGTTCCCATTTGGGGTAGTTATGAGTGAAAGATGCCATCCATTATGGTGGAACCATGTAAAATTTTCCTTAGTTCTAGTATTTTTCCTAAATTTTGTGGTTAAATTAAGGATCTTTGACCTAGGGTTTACCTATTAAAATACTTAATAGCTCCCTTAAACCCTAAACCCTAGTGTTGTTCAATGCAAGCAGTGAAGTTGCTTTTGTTATATTTTTGTGTTGGTCTCTTATCGCCCACATCAAGTACTTTAAGTTGTTAGGCTAATGCCTTAGGTTACATTTTTGATAGGCTCCCTACCTTTTGTTCATTGCCTTGTGCCCGTATTTAAAAAAATCTCAATTTTCCAAGGTTTTAAAATTTGACCCCTTGATGAGTATTGTGGCCCCCCTTTTCTCCCTTGTAGACGAAGGTTGTTTTAAAAGTTATATGCAAAGCTGGGTCCCATTAATTATCAATTGATAGGTGGCATATTGCTATTAGTTTCGACCATTCCGTAGGAATTAGAATATTAAAGAAAAAGACATCCACGGAATAATGAAAGAGTGCTATGTGGCATTTTCATCACACCGGGCTTCGTCAATTGTGAAGGGGTGGGTCCCTGATGGACATATGGTAGGTTCTTATGTTTTCCGCTATTCTGCTGATCCTCAATGGTGGACCCTCATGACTCTTGCATAAATGCAAAAAGGTGTTTCTTGTTTGCCTTTAGGGTTACTAAATTGGTATTCACCGATTCATGCTATGTGGTAGGTTCCTTGTGGACCGCAAGGTATTTTAGAGTATTCACTCTATATTATGTGGCAAAATCTAATGGTTTTCGCCATTCTATAGAGCTCCATCTCCCACCAGATCTTATCAATATGGGAGTGTAAAAAGATGCCTTATTGGCATTATTTGAAATTTCTTCTTGTGGTCATGGCTCAAGTGGTAGTCTAGGTGGCATGCTATCATTAGCCCGTGCTCGTTTGGCATTGATGACATGTTTTCTTTCCCTTGTTGACTGCATTGGCACCGTTGATTCAAACCATGTACCATAGTGATCAATGACTCATATTCAAATCTAAGAAATGATCTGGTAGCACGTGATGAGAGATAAACCAGTGCTAAAATCACTTTCTCAACTGTGTGCTTGGTCTCCATCACTGCCGCTGTAGGGGAATCAACAAACAGAAGGATTTGTATGATTCAAGATCGACCCTTGGTTGTCTCATACCTGAAGTGATCTTTCACTTTCTTCATGACAAGTTTTGATAGGATAAGTAAATAAAAAGGAATTAAGTACTCAAACTGAGACAACTGATCTAATGACTTCAATGCAGGAATTGATGTTTCCAGTTATGCAACATCAATGAGATGATGAAATGCTATCTTTCTGTCCATTTCTGGCAATTATCAAAGGATTTCCATTTATAGCCAGTATATTGTGGAAATGACTGAAATTAATTGATCAATGACGTATCAGAGTGTGTGAAATCTATCAATTTTTCTCTAAATAGGTGCTTCTTATAATATTCCATATACCATTTTTTTTGTGCAGACAGTATGGATACTCATTGGTTTAGTATACTTTTTCTGATGCCCTGTGCCTTAGGATTTTCTTCTCTGTTCTCATGGCTAATGATTTTGTCCTTACAAAATTGGGGAATTAGAGATGTTTTATTCTAAGGTATAGGTGGTATTAGAAAAATTTGGGGAGATTATTAGCATCCATTGATCTCTTGTGAGCTTTTCTCCTTCATGTCTTTTCATTTGGATGAGGGCTTAGTGTCCCTACTGCTGTACTCTATAGTTCCTTATTTTTACTAGTCTCTGGAAAGGGATCTCAAGTAGAGAGGCATCATTCCTCTCTCTGCCCCTCCCCCACATCTACTTTTCCCTAACAGAGAAACAACTCTAGTTGTGGGAGTGTTTCCCCTTCGGGTGAAATATGTGGAGGTAAAAAGGATATTTTTGGCTATTGCTACTACTCATCTAGTTGGAAAAATGGCATAGTTTGATCCTACTGTGTGTGGCTTCTTCTAGTTTCTGTCTATTGAGACTGTTGGAAATCTCACTAACAGAAACAAAGAGTCACATACTTGTGCCTGGGATTGGGCATAATGAGAGGGACTCATTTTATGGGATTTTCTTCTAATATTGGTCCTTGCAGGTATTCTCACTTTTGGGTGCGTGGTTGAAGAGGCGGAGCAAAGGATGCTCATTTATTTGAACAATTAGATGTCACATGAAGGGTGTCTGAGCTCTAATGACATCTGACAAATGGCCACCCATCAACATCATAGCCTAAAATCCTTGCTAGAGTGAGGAAGCATACAAATCACAACAAATATCTCAGCATGATGGAGGTATTTTGTTACAAAGGCATCTCTTGTTAGTTAAGAGATGGTTATATTTGCATCCTATTGTAACTTTATTTGTCAATTAAAAATGTGACATTTTGTCTTTAATCCTGAAGCTTGTTGCTTCCTTGTCTTATAAAAGGGAATTTAGGGCTTAGTGATAATCATTGGTTCTAGGTCGTACTCTCCAAACATAGTCTGAAGTATGGGATCAATCTAATCTCGGAGAAGTTTTGTATAATAGTACATGAAAATAGAATTAGTTTTCCCAATTTAGGTGTTGTTTTGAGTTCATAGTTTCATATATTTGTAGAATCAATTTGTAATTTAGTATTAGTCCATTATATAGAATATTGTTAAATTTCAAATTATACTGTCTCCTACTCATGTATACTTTACTACATTTATTATTACAATTTGGTTAAGGATCAATTTATTCATCATCACAATCTTTCCTGTGTATGCATATTCATCTTATGACATTTACTGAAGTAGTAAAATAATTTCTCTAAGGCAATATTGAATGTTGTATTAGTTTACAAGGATAACTAAGTAGAGTTAATCTTTAAACTGGTGAAATATAATAGTGTAATGCATTATTGTATCATCACAGTGGGCTGAATGATTACTGATTATAGTAAGGTTTATTTATATCTATTTTGACTCTATGACCCAAGAATTAGGCACTGATCCTACATAAGTGTTACTTTATGCAACTCTTTGATCATTCCTATTTGAATATCAAAAGCATTTTTCATTTCTGTTATAGGTTATAGGCATTAGTTCACCCACATGTTCTTCTGCAAAGAATTATGTTGAAAGATTGAGAATCTAGCCCATTGTATCATTATATCAGTAATTCTTGAAGTATTTTAGAAAGAACATATCTGTTTAAAATAGTATTTTGAGAGAAATAGCAAGAAACCCATAGTGAAATGTTGTTAGGATCACCCTCCTTGGTTTTACAAAGCCTAAAGTGCAAAGGAAAAGGATTAAAAATCCATTTTCTGTTTGTTGGCCAATCCCTCAAGGCAAATCCATTATTAGAGAATGGGTATTCTATAGATTTATTCTTTGAGATCAGGTTGGGAATTTAAAACAACCAACAGATTGGTGACTCTACTGGGGATTTACCAGAACCAGTATTGTGTCTTACCTTGAGTCAGATCAATTGTTACATTCCCTTGTTTGTGGGTGGTGACTCTACTATTCTCCTTGCTGGTTGATCAAAGAAGGAGCATACTATGTGTGAAACTTGTATGTTTGAAGATGTTTTGTGTGGCTTTGCTGTTGGAGGAGACCCAAAATAAAAGTAAAATTTAAGAAGCTCTATGTTGTTTGAAGTTCAGTCCTCTATGAAAAGAGGTGGCAACTCTATAAAGAGAAACTTGTTGAAGCAGAAAAGAAATACTTTAAAGTACTCTTGGCTTTCCAATCAGAGACATAATTTGCACTAGGTGTGATAAATCTTTCAGGTATTTTACATATTCTTATCTTTGAAAAGAATATTTTATGGAAAGGCTTTGAAAATAGTGTTATTCCTCAAATCAGTAAGGAATGAATTGTTAAGAGATATTGAAAGGAAGGATAAACTGTACTATCTTGCAATCTTTATTTTTGAAAAGGTAAAATGTGCATGATCTTGGGCAAAGTTAAAGTATGAAATATATAATGGAAAAACCCAAGGATCTTGTAGGAAAAGTAATTGATAAAGGACGATTTCTATATGCATGGGAAATCTATGTCACCAAATTATGCATCCCTGTATGGATCCAAATGTAACAATGTGTGGTAAACAACCTCATTCATTTTTCCAAAGAAGCTTTGTCTTGGAAAGATACAAGACCATCAATTTTAGTAATATTTATGCATTTCCAAACCATATCCCACCTAAGATTAGAGATCATGTACTAAAGTTTAGTAGTGATAAGATCAAATCAATAGATAAGCATTTACAGGATTTTTGTGATTTGATGGGAGATTATGAAGTGCATGTAGAGGATGTGGTCATGAAGTTGCTTGTTCAATCTTTAAAAGAAGATGCTAGAGATTGGTTCTCATATCTACCTACCCACTATATTTCCTCATGGAAAGACCTCAGAATAGCTTTTATAGAACAGTTTGGGGAAAGGATTGATTTTAGACTCTTGATTAACAAGCTTATTCATGCTGAAAATAATGATGAGGAATCTATCCCTATTTTCAATCTAAGATTTGTAAAAATGATAAGGGACATCCCTGAAAATACCAGACCAAATGATGCTATGTGCCTAATTATATATCTAGGTACCTTTAGTGAAGAAGTTAGCTATCTTTTGAGAGATAGGAATCCCACTACTATGCGACAAACATACTCTATGGCTATGGATATTGAAAATAGTTTGAAGCATATGAGGATTAGAGAATGCAATTTTACAAATGGGAATTCTGTTGTGATGTATAGATCCAATAATGTTAGCATTTATGAAAATAGTGAGGATCTAGATACTTCAGTAGGTTTCTCATGGAACTACCCAAGAAATAGTGACCTAGTTGCTACGTGTG
Source organism: Cunninghamia lanceolata (assembly GCA_027924645.1). Classification (NCBI taxonomy): domain Eukaryota; kingdom Viridiplantae; phylum Streptophyta; class Pinopsida; order Cupressales; family Cupressaceae; genus Cunninghamia; species Cunninghamia lanceolata. The sequence continues at coordinate 6,404 of BSBN01001297.1, forward strand.
AGCCAAAAGATGAAATTCATCAAATTATTGATGAATTGCAAAATATTTTTTACAACACTTTACAAGATCAATGTGGAAATGATGAGAGCATGCATGAAATTATTTCTTCTAATCAAGAAAAAATGGGATGTTTGAATTCTTGGTCTGATGAAATAGATAGAGAAATGGATAATGATAAAAGGTATGGAGAGTATATGCTAATGATGAATGAAGGGCTAGATCATACCATTGAAATAGATGAATCTGTTAATTTAAACAGTTATATAAGTGATGAAAAGAACTCTTAGTCTCATGAATGCTTACTAAAATCAAAGGTGGATTCTCCTCTTTGTGAGGGGGTATATCTACTTTCAGATAATGAGGTTTCATTTCCTAATGAGTCATCTAGTTATGAGCCTGAATATCAAGTTGAATTAGGTTCTACCAGTAACATAGAAAATGATGATAATTTGTTTGAGTGTTCATCTTAGGGTTATAGTAACTTTGAGTCTGATAATGATATGGGTTGTCAGGACAGTAAAGTTGAAAAAATGTATGGAAATAATGAATATAAGGTAGAATCCACTTTATTATGAGCCTTTGGATTTGTTAGAGATGAGAAATGCTAACCCTTATTGGTGCAGAAATAACCCAATCTTTGCAGAGAATCTAGAGCATACACAACTGGAAGAATTTATAGAAGGATCCTTAGAAATTAACAAGCATAAGAGCAAAGTTAAATATCTTTTATCATATAAAGATGAGGATCTATTAGAAGAAAAGGGGCATGAGCCAAGATTAGCTTAGTATGAAGGGATGTCTGAAGACAAGAGCTCTTTATTGACAAAACAAAATTTAGATGTCTATTCTATTAGCACATTTCAATTAGGTTTACTTTTGATCAGATTGATTTATCAGACACAATGCTAAAACGCAATTTCAAGCTATTAGAGCATCATGTTAAAGAGATTCAAGAAGAAGTTGAGTATGAGTGTTTTGGGTTTGATACTGATTCAACAAACAAATAAGATGCCACCAATGCAAGTTATCCAGTGGAATATGAATGTTTTCACTTCCCAAATCTATTTAAGTTTGAAGAGGACCAACATACAGATCATGAGAATTATTACAATTGGTAGGATATGATGGTGCCTTATGAAGATATATTTCAATCATCATTTGTTTAGAGGAACATATGGTATGCTGAAGACAATGGACTTAAGTGTTCTTTAAGCTATCTAAACATCCATGTTGGAAACAAGATGGATTTTCATGAAGGTTTCAGACATGGCTTAATGAAGTCATTGGAAAACAAGATATTTGATAGGGGAAGATCTTGTTTCTTCCTTTCATGATAGCTTGGGGCTATCATATGGTTGTTAAAATCTATTTTTTCCTCTGTTCAGTGGTTTGCTTCTCCAAAGTTTTATGTTATCTCGCTCTGTTTAGGTTGAACAAATGTCCCCAACTAGAGCCATTGGTGGAACCATGTAAAATTTTCCTTGGTTCTAGTATTTTGCCTGAATTCTATGCTTAACTTAAGGATATCTGACCTAGGGTTTACCTATTAAAACACTAAATAGTTCCCTTAAACCCTAAATCCCAGTGTTGTTAAAGTTAAGTGGTGAAGTTGCTTTCATTATATTTTTGTGTTGACTGCTTATTGCTCGTGTTAGTTACTTTAAGTTGTTAGGCTAATGCCTTAGGTTACATTTTTGATTGGCCCCCTATCTTTTGTTCACTACCTTTTTCCCGTATTTAAAAAATTCTCAATTTGCCAAGGTTTTAAAATTTGACCTCTTGATGTGTATCATGGACCCCCTTTTCTCCCTAGTAGACGAAGGTTGTTTTAAAAGTTATATACAAAGCTAGGTCTGATTTACTATCAATTGATAGGTGGAAAATTGCTATTAGTTTCTACCATTCCAAAAGAATTAGAATATTAGAGAAAAAGACATCCACAAAATAGTAGAAGAGCACCACGTGGCATTTTCATCACACCAGGCTTCATCAATTGTGAAGGGGTGGGTCCCTGACAGACAAATGGTAGGTTCTTATGTTTTCTGCTATTTTGTTGATCCTTAACAATGGGCCCTCATGACTCTTGTGGAAATGTAGGAAGGTGTTGCATGTTCACCTTCAGGGTTTCTAAATTGGTATTCACCGATCCATGCTACATGGTAGGTTCCTTGTGGACTACGAGGTATTTTAAAGTATCTGCTCCATATTATGTGGCAAAATCTAATAGTTTATGCCATTCTATAGAGGTCCGTCTCCCACCAGATCTTATCACTATGGGAGCATAGAAATCCTCCTCATTGGTGTTATTTGAAATTTCTTCTTGTGGTCATGGCTCAAGTGGTAGTCTAGGTGGCATGCTATCATTAGCCCATGCTTGTTTGACATTAATGATAGGTTTTCTTTCCCTTGTTGACTGTATTGGCACCATTGATTCAGACCATCTACCATAGTGATTGATGACTCATATTCAAATATGAGAAATGACATGGTAGCACATGATGAGGGATAAACCATTGCTAAAATTAGTTTCTCAAGTGTGTGCTTAGTCTCCATCACCACCACTCTAGGGGAATTAACAAACTGAAGGATTTACACGATGTGGGATCAACCCTTGGGGATCTGTGCTCATACCTGAAGTGATCTTTCACTTGCTTCATGACAAGTTTTGACAGGATAAGTAAGTAAAAAGGAATTAAGTACTAACAATGAGACAACTAATCTAGTGACTTTAATGGAGGAATTGATGTTTCTAGTTATGCAACATCAATGAGATGATGAAATGCTATTTGTCTATCCATTTCTAACAATCATCAAAGGATTTCCATTTAAAGCCAGTAAACCATGGAAATGACTGAAACTAATTAATCAATGATGTATCAGAGTGTGAAATTTATCAATTTTTCTATAAATAGGTGCTTCTAATACTATTCAATATACCATTTTTTCTATGCAAACAGTATGGATACTTATTGATTTAGTATGCTTTTTCTGCTGCCCCGTGCCTTAGGATTTTCTTCTCTATTCTTATGGCTAATGATTTGTCCTTACAGAATTGGGGAATAAGAGATGTTTTATCCTAAGGTATAGGTGGTATTGGGAAAATTTGGGGAGTTTAGCAGCATCCATTGATCTCTTGTGAGCTTTTCTCCTTCCTGTCTTTTCATCCAGATGAGGGCTTAGTGTCCCTGCTTCTATACTCTAGCAGTTCCTTATTTCTACTAGTCTCTGGGTAGGGATCTTAGGCAGAGAGGCATCATTCCTCTCTGCCCCTCCCCCACATCTACTTTTCTTAACAGACCAACAACTCTAGTTGTGGGAGTGTTTCCCCTCTGAATGAAACATGTGGAGGTAGAAAGGATATTTGTGGTTGTTGTTGCTACTCCTCCAACTAGAAAAAGGGCACAGTTTGATCTTGTTGTGTGTGGCTTCTTCTAGTTTTTGTCTGGTTGAGACTGTTGGAAATCTCACTAATAGAAACAAAGAGTCACATATCTATGCCTGGGACTGGGCATAATGAGAGGGACTCCAATTTATGGGGTTTTCTTCTAATATTTGTCCTTACAAGTATTCTCACTTTTGGGCATGTGGTTGGTGAATTAGAGCAGAGGATGCTCATCTATTTAAACAATTAGAGGGCACATGAAGGGTGCCTAAGCTCTAATGACATCTAACAAATGGCCACCCATCCATATCATAGCCTAAAATCCCCACTAGAGTGAGGAAGCTTACAAATCACAACAAATATCTTAGCATGATGGAGGTATTTTCTTACAAAGGCATCTCTTGTCAATTAAGAGACGATTATATTTGCATCTTGTTATAACTTTAGTTGTCAATTGAAAATGTGACATTTTGTCTTTAAGCCTGAAGCTTGTTGCTCCCTTGTCTTATAAAAGGGAATTTAGGGCTTAGTGATAATAATTGGTTCTAAGTCATACTCTCCAGACATAGTCTAAAGTATGGGATCAATTTGATCTTAGAGAAGTTTTGTATAATAGTACATGAAAATAGAATTAGATTTCCTAATTTAGGTGTTGTTTTGAGTTCATAGTTTGATATATTTGCAAAATCAATTTGTAATTTAGTATCAGTCCATTATACAAAATATTGTTAAGTTTTAAATTATACTATCTCCAACTCATGTATACTTTACTACATTTATGAATACAATTTGGTTAAGGATCAATTTATTCATGATCGTAGTCTTTCCTGTGTATGCATATTCATCTTATGACATTTACTCAAGTAGTAAAATAATTGCTCTAAGGGAATATTGAATGTTGTATTAGTTTACAAGGATAACTAAGTAGAGTTAATCTTGAAACTGGTGAAATATAATAGTGTAATGCATTATTGTATCGTCACAGTGGGCTAAATGATTACTGATTATTGAATCATTTATATCTATTTTTGAGCCTATGACCCAGGAATTAGGCACTAATCCTATAGAAGTGTTACTTGATGCAACTCCCTGATCATTCCTATTTGAATATCAAAAGCATTTTTCATTTCTGTTATAGGTTATAGGCATTAGTTTACCCACATGTTCTTCTACAAAGAATTATGTTAAAAGCTTGAGAATCTAGCCCATTGTATCACTATATCAGTAATTCTTTAAGCATTTTAGAAAGAACATATCTGTTTAAAATAGTATTTTGAGAGAAATAACAAGAAACCCATAGTCAAATGTTGATAGGATCAACCTCCTTGGTTTTACAGAGCCTAAAGTGCAGATGAAAAGGATTGAAAACCTATTTCTTGTTCGTTGGCCAATCCCTCAAGGCAAATCCATTATTAGAGAATGGCTATTCTATAGATTTATTCTTGGAGATCAGGTTCAGAATTTAAAACAACAAACACATTATTATGATTTACTATTATCAAAAGATTCTCTTCAAGTGGGGCATGGGATTTTTCCATTTTACTATGGTTTTAGTGGTACATTATTTTGTGAAACCATTTATGTTTGTCCTCTCCCAACTCTTTATAAATTGGAGGCATGAGATAGTAGTTTCATGTGCTAATTTCTAGGTACATAGGTGTTGCTAGAATTTTTTTGACTATGGGAAGCTACAAAAAAGGGTGCAGATCCCTAGAACAAAACACCACACATGCAACAACATAGGCCAACATGCCACCAACAACCAAATAGAAGCACACTAACAACAAATTAACATACTAGAGTTTATACAATACCATAACCAAAAACTAATAGAAAGATAAAAGTAGAAACTACATGAGGAGCTTATTCCTTGTCCTCCATGAGGAACCCAAGCAATTCATCTTTTCTAGCAAAGGTCTTCTCATCGCCATGTTTGCCACCGTGAATGTCCTGCAGGACCGCCAATGAAGTAGCCACCCAGTGAGTAACTTTGGAACAAACCGTACAATAGTAACCCTCATCTTATCTTCGAGAGTATCCATTCTCTCCCTTAATCAGACTACAACAGTCACATTTGTCCTGGCTGGCAACATCCTTAACCAACAAATCCATATCTTTCTAGTCAGAATTAGTTTAGCTCCTTAAAAATACTGGCTCCCTCCTAGAAATTAGGTTGCATCGAAGTAAGCTTAACCTCCTTGATTTCAATCTCCTCTTTAGGGCCTGAGACTGATGAGTAGTCAAAAATCTTCACCATCGGGGTTTTAGCACTAGCTAGTCTACTAGAGTGGTAGATGTTGGGTCTCCTAGTAGTACTGCCATTGGTCTTCTCCTTGAGAGATTTATCCTTCCCCTTCAAAACCTCCTCTTCACCTTTCACATGATTGTCACCCTTATGACTTTCATTAGGGGAGAGATCCTTAGCCTCCTCCCCAGAAGCCATGCTCTTGAATTTCTTGTTCCTGCTAGGTTTCTCTATCATAGATAGCCCACCTTTGTCCCTGTCATGTTTTTAATCTCCAAAATGTATGGGACTATTTTTGAGATCTCACAAGCCCTCAGCCACCACCTTTTGGGAAGACTGACTAGGGGACCTAGTAGACACAATACCAGTAGGGGAGGGTAAATTAGAAGGGCCCATCGAGGAAGAAGCCTTTCTCTTACCACCTAGGGATGCTTTACCAGTTTTCTTTTTATTAGGTCGGGGGGTTGGGGTCTTGGCAACAAGAATGTTGTTGGATTGAAGAGGGAAGTGTTTATGTTTGTACTTTTGTATTGAATATTAACACACACTTGAGCCTCTTTTTAATAGTGGAGTTTTTCTTGAAACAACATCTCCATGTACATCTAGTGTCATGTGTTAAATTATCCTGGTTTGTTAGTTTCTATTTGATGTTATACACTTTCACATAATCTCATAATGTTTAATCTAATGTTGTATTAAAAAATAGATTTGCAAACTCTTTGAAGAGCTAACATCTTTATTAGTTTACCTTATTTTTAAAATATTTTCTAGGATTCACAATCATTCATTTCTATTACCTCTTTAACTATTTTGAGATCATCAATATTAGTCAACAAAGTAAAAATACATCTATAATCAGGTGGGATATACCTTTCTAGTTACCTCCTTTCTTTAGTGGATGTCCTTAAGAGCTAAGGTAGAGGTTATACTTCTTATTTGGAACTCTTTGAGCTCTCCTCCTCATTAGGTCCATCATGAAATTATAGTGCATCATCTAGTACAACATTCTCAATCTTAGGCTATGGCTACACAAATGACTTACCATCCTCCTTTGGTTTCTTAATTATAGAAGAAGGTCTGATCTCCTTGAAGATCACATTCTAATTATATAGAACTTTCCTAACCTTAAGATCCTAAATATTTTACCATTTCACACTAACACTATAGCTAATGAAGATACATTTCACAATCTTATTATCTAACTTTGACTACTTCTCCCTAGGCACATGAGCATATGCCTCATAACCAAATAAATTAGGATGTTAAAGTGAGGGAACTTTTCCCATCCAAACCTCCATGGGGTTTTCTCCACAAGTGTTGATGTGGGAGACCTATTGATTAGGTAACATGTAGTAGCAACCATTTCTACCTAGAACTTCTATTCTAGGTTGAGCCCATTGAGCATACTTATAGCCCTCTCCATCAATATCCTATTCATGCATTTTGCAAATCCATTTTGCTGAAGGGTGTATGGAGTTGTCTAATTCCTTTCTATGCCATCCTCCTTATAAAATATATCAAACTCTATAGAATAATACTCACCACCATTGTTAGTTCTCAATACCTTAATCTTCCTACTAGTATGCTTTTATAAAAGAGCCTTAAACTTCCTAAAATGACTAAAGACCTTAGATTTACTTCTAACAAAATATACCCATGTCCTAGAATAATCATCAATAAATAATACATAATACAAATATTTTGACAAGGAACATCCATAAGACCAAATACATCAAAATGGATAAGATCCAACAACCTAGAAGATTTATGAGAACTAGAGTAAAATTGAAGATGCTTTTATTTTCCATAAATACAATACTCACAAAAGTTAAACTCATGAGAACCATCAACAATTGCCTCTATAATTTTTTTTTCAAGATCTATAGACCTTTCTCACCAATATGCTCCATGTGTTGGTGCCATAACATTATCTTCTTAGTAGGTAGCTTGTTCTCTAAGCTAAGAGGATGCTTAGGTACCAAGAATGTATATCCTTTAAAATTGAATATGCATATCTTCGTTGTAGGTTCTAATGATTGAGGTGTAAACTTTATAGATCTCTTCACTGCATGAATTGATAACTATTTCTCTATATGTAAGTGCATGTATCAAGCCAAAAGAGAGTAACAACTTGAATCCCCTTCATGAGCACCATATCTACTCAAAAAAACTTACAAACTCCATTATCAAAGACCACACACACACTTACATCATTCATTTTACTTATAGCTAACAAGTTCTGCGCCAAACTAGGGATGTGTAGGACTCTAGTAATCCCTTTGATCCTCCCATTAGAGAATCAAAATTTGATTCTCCCACAGCCAACAATGTTGGTATATGATTTGTTTTTAAGGTATCCCCTCTCACCATCACACTTCTCATATTTTAAAAGCCACTCCTGATGGGAAGTCATGTGGAAATAAGCTTAAGAGTTAGTCATCCATGCATACTCCCATGCATGCATTGACAAGGCCATGAAAAAGGTATCTTTTGAATCCTCTTGAGAAGATTTCTCATAATCATCATAAAATTTAGCCTTTTCCATATTTTTCTCCTCCTTGTAGTATCTTTTGAAGTGGATTGTCTTGCTACAACTCCAACATTTTGCCTTGTACATTCTAGAAAACTTAGATCTTCTATGAGATTTAGATTTTCTCTTTTCCTCCTTTTCTTTTTTCTTGCCCTTTTCTTTAGATCACTCATGAACAACTAAGGCTTCCTTAGTGGATTTGATATCCTTCCACCTTATCTCCTCTAAGAGAAGAGAAACCTAAATCTTATCAAGCATCAAATTTGAGATAGTGTTTCCATTAGCCATTACTAGGTTGTCCCATGAGTTTGGAAAAGAACATAGAAGGGTCATGCATTAAGCTTCCTCTTCCATCTTCACACCCATGGATCATAACTAGGTTATAATTATGTTGAACACATTTTGGTAATCAGTAAAATAATCACTATCATCCATCCTCAAAGTGTATAAATTATTCCATAGAAAAATCTTATTAACCAAGGATTTAGCATGGTATCGATTCCAGAAATTTTCCCAGATAGTTTTTGTGGTGGATTCTTCATAGACATTCAAAAATATAGAATCTAAAAAGCAAAACTTGATAAGACTTCTCACCTTTTTGTCTCATGATCTAATCATCTAGTGACATTATAACTAGTTTGTATTTGGATAGTACAACCCTTAGATCTTGATCTATGAGAAAATCATTCATCTTGAGCTTCCATAGCTTAAAGTTGGTGCCACTAAATTTTTCCAACTCTAGTCTATATGTGCATGTCATCTTCCTTGGAACAAAGGCCTTTGTGTATGTTCCTACTCAAATCAAGATTAGTATAAAAAACCTTGTTCTTACCACTTAGGACTTGAGTTGATCAAGCTCTGATACCAAATGAAAGGAAGCTAAGGTGTAAAAATGATTCCTACACTAATCTAAGAGGAAAGATGAACATAAAATATGAACTAAACTAATTTGTAGGAAATAAACAACACAATAAAATCATTCACCATAACACAATGATGTATCTTAGCAACAATATTGATTACAATACAATTGAGGCAAGGGGCCTTCAAAAGAGACAACACCAACACTTAGATATAGAGTAATATTGACATCATAATAATTCCTACAAAATACACTACACAAACTCCATCCCAAGCACCCAATAAATAGAGAAACCTTGATACATGAAACCACCAAAGGGGAATCACAAAACCATGAGCTAATACCACCCAAAAGTGGTAGCTAAATCCCCTAGTCAAATTCCAAAGTATGAATTCCAAGAAGAGTCACTCATGCTAACTATAGCATATTCGTTACACTTTTCATAGAAATCTATCATAAAATTTCATAGTTATGCTCCTAACTTGGGTACTCCATTTTTTCTCATTCAAATCCTTCAAAGATGCTTTATGACAATCTTAATGGCATGTCTTAGGTTGGTGAATATTCTTGGTCAACATGTGTGAATCCCTCTTACAACTCTCTTATGCCTTATAGATGCTCTTACATTTTTGATGTGGGTGGCCTAACTTTTGAAGGGCATAACTTTTAATCTGAGAAGCTAATTTACCTCTTTTAAAAAAATTGTAGATGTAAGAGAGGTCTATGTAATTGTAACCCACTTTAGTGATTAAATCCCATTTTGATAATTTTTGCAGCCAAAAACAAGTTATATGACCTAGAAATTGTAATTAAATGTTGTCAACATTAAGATGGAAGGTTGAGACACCTTTCCTAACAAATCCCTAACAGTCTCAACAAAAAATATTTTATTCATAATATCCATGACACAAATAGCACCAAACTAATGTTTTATTACTTATCAATATTAGTAAAAATATAAGAGAAGACTTCACATTCAAGTGGAATTAAAATTTTAAGCTCATGATCAAGATTATAGTGTTACTAGTGAAGGTTTCAGGGTGTTGCCACAATAGTGTGTCCCACTTATGGGGCATCCTAATTTTTGTTTGAAATCACATATTTTTTAGAAAAAATAATGATTTAATCCTTGAGGGGTTACATCTAAAGGGTTTTAATTGAAGGGGGTTAGATAAAACCCCCTTAGATCAAAACCCTTTGGAATTAACCCCCCTTGTCTTAAATCAAACCCTTGATGGAGTCTCCTCTGCACCTATCAAAATGCTGACAAAAATCTAATTTTGCTTCACCTTTTGGGGGAAACCATTTAGAAATTCTATTTTGTAAGTATGTAGCCCTTAGTATAAGCTTTCTAAAAAGTATGATATTGAATATATTTCATTTGAGTATTATATTTATTTTCTATTTTCTTGTGAGCATAGGTTTTTCACCGAACATCAAGGTCTCTATTTCACACATGTGAAAAAATAAAAAATAGAGAAAAAATTTCTAAAAAATATTTATACACTAGGTATTGATGTCCATGTTTCAACAAAAAAAGAAGTTAATTTGGATACATGCAGAAAAAGTTATGTTGTATGGTATAAACCTATGTTTGAATTATAAATAATCTCACTTCAAAAATTAATTAAACAAAATATATTCAAAAAAAAATTATAAAAAAATCTAGAACAATTGTGGATCTAAACTAGGATTAGATCTGTACTGGCGGAATTGAGCTAAGACAATAAAGGGTAAAACTACAAATTGAGTCCACCATTAATGGGGAAATAGTTGAAAATAATAAAATCTTTGAGACTCAGTGGACCCTTTTCCTTGGATGGATAGTGGAAACTTAATTTTGATGGGGCTTCAAGGGGTTACCTAAGTCAAGTAGTTGGATTTTTTTATTCTTCATACTATAGGTAGTAAGATGATTAAAGGGGGTTCACTATGATTATCTCACCTTTCAAATATTAGTCTCAAAACTTAGGAATGGTCCTTTATCAATTTGTATACTATCCAATCATCTAGGTATACTTCTTTGAAACATGTGTAAAATATTTAAATGTGTTTACCATGATCTTACTGAATACTATTAGTATGTTATTTAGGATAAAAGGAATCATAGTGTACATGAAAAATCCCTATTCTATTGAAAATGTGGTCTTGGACTAGTCTTCCTCCTTGATGTTCACCTAATGGTAACCTAAGAACCTATCAATGAAAGAATACACCTCCCCACCAATGATTATTTCTAGTTCTTCCTCTGTGAATGGTGTGGGGAATGGATCATGTACACAAGCTTGATTAAGTTCCTTGAAGTTAATGTAGGTCCTTATTTCTCTAGTCTTTGTTTTCTAAATGACCTTTGGATTGGTCCATATCTATCAATTTTATTATGCCTTTTGCAATAATCTTGTCTAACACCTATTTCACCTTTACTTTTACATTTGGATTTAGTCTATATGGTCTCTTTTTTTTTATGGCATGCTCTTTCAATTAGATCTTCATTATCTTAGCTTCTTCTTTGATTCCCTTTAGTTATGTGAATATCTAAGGGAAAAATCTTCATATTCTTATATAACTTCAACCACCTTCATAATCTTCTCTTCACCCTAATATTCCATAATTTTGCTAACTTGGATCCTCCCTCCTTAACTATGTTCTCCTCTCTAATATTGAGAGGCTAATAAAAATATTGTCGTTGTCTTTATTCTTTTCCACTAGTAAACTTTCTTCTACTTTGGATATTTCATATTCTAGCTCCTCTCCTTTTTTCACCTCCTTGAATGCTTGCTATGGTATCACACCTAAACTTTCCATCCATTAAATCATTTTCCATATTCCCTCCTTCTATAGTATTAATAATGTCTCTTTTTCACAAAATCATTTTCTTCATTTCTCCCTAAGAAAAGTGATTACTTCTTTCATTATTTGTAGCACATTATTCAACACCTTGTATGCATCCCAAAAGCTAAAAGTTTTCTACAAATAGACTTGTGAATGGGAATGGTGAACAAAGTTTCATTTTTATGCCATGATATTGAATTTGATTTGTGTCAAAGCTTTGAACAAACCAATAACGTGGTGGCATGTATAAATTTTGACTTTGAAAATAAATAAATATATATGTATATATATATATATATATATATATATATATATATATATATATATATATATATATATATATATATATATATATATATATATATATATATATATATATATATATATATATATATGATAATTGGATGTAAAATACACTGTTGAAACTACTATCCTTGTTTCTACTTATTTGGATGTATGGATCTTTATCTTAATTTAGGAAGTTGGTGATCGTTTATAATACCAACCGTAGCCACTCACCCTAGACCACTTAAAGAAAAAGAGAAATCTAAGTTTCTTTTAGTTTGGTCCCTCCTTTTATTTCAAAGTTACCCATCTAAGTTTTATTTAATTTGTAAAAAGGAAGCACAAATTAAGATTTTTTATTTGTTTATGTGTTGAACTATTCAACATAGACTACAAGTAAGTAATTTATGAAAGTTAATAATTAAAATCAAAATTGTTTGGTAAATTTTAAAAGTAAAAGTAATTGTTTCTATTCTAATTTTGGTATAGATTTCATTCTTTAGAATAACTGGTTGTGATGATATTTTGCATTTCAAAATTTAATAAGAAAATCAATTATATTAATTATATGAAAATTATAACACCAAATGCATCATGTGGATTTTCCTAATGTAAAATGAGTCACTTTTGATATTTTGCTATTATTTGAGTATTTTGTTGTAGGGTATTTAAGATTTGAAATCAATGTCACCTTGATTATTGATAGCACTATTGTCTCATTAATTTTAACACATTATTATTATGCCTGCAATTTTCTCTTTAAGCATTCAAATTTGTTAAAAGCCAAACAATTACATAGTACTCCACAATCTCAAAATTTCTTAAACTTATATAAATTGCAATTTTGAATTGCTCTAGTGACATCACAAGAAAATTAAATTAAGGTTGTTTTATGGTTCAATAACTTTGAAGGCGATTAATTATTTAGAGATTATTATATCATTTTTATACTTGATACAATTCCATGATAAAACCTTTTGGATATTCAAATTGAGTCACTAGCCTACTTTGATCAAGCACTTTGAACAAGGTTTAGATGCTTATGAGATATTAAAGAGAACCAATCACACATTACTAGTTGAGATGACACAATTAGCTTTTGAGGTGCAACAACTTAAGTAACAAGTTAGAGATCATAAACATGTCTCAAGTGTCCATCTTACTAGTAATGATGATAGTACCAAACAAACAAGTAATAGTGAGTCAACACTAGAAAAAAAGAAAATTAAAGCTAAGCAATCAAAATGAAAAAGGTAAGAAACCTCAAATAGTGATTCAAAATATAATAGTAGTTCATCTAGTAGAATTGACGAACCGAATCAAAAAAGAATATGAATATATATATATATATATATATATATATATATATATATATATATATATATATATATATATATATATATATATATATATATATATATATATATATATATATATATATATATGATAATTGGATGTAAAATACACTGTTGAAACTACTATCCTTGTTTCTACTTATTTGGATGTATGGATCTTTATCTTAATTTAGGAAGTTGGTGATCGTTTATAATACCAACCGTAGCCACTCACCCTAGACCACTTTAAAAAAAGAGAAATCTAAGTTTCTTTTAGTTTGGTCCCTTCTTTTATTTCAAAGTTACCCATCTAAGTTTTATTTAATTTGTAAAAAGGAAGCACAAATTAAGATTTTTTATTTGTTTATGTGTTGAACTATTCAACATAGACTACAAGTAAGTAATTTATGAAAGTTAATAATTAAAATCAAAATTGTTTGGTAAATTTTAAAAGTAAAAGTAATTGTTTCTATTCTAATTTTGGTATAGATTTCATTCTTTAGAATAACTGGTTGTGATGATATTTTGCATTTCAAAATTTAATAAGAAAATCAATTATATTAATTATATGAAAATTATAACACCAAATGCATCATGTGGATTTTCCTAATGTAAAATGAGTCACTTTTGATATTTTGTTATTATTTGAATATTTTATTGTAGGGTATTTAAGATTTGAAATTAATGTCACCTTGATTATTGATAGCACTATTGTCTCATTAATTTAAACACATCATTATTATGCCTGCAATTTTCTCTTTAAGCATTCAAATTTGTTAAAAGCCAAACAATTACATAGTACTCCACAATCTCAAAATTTCTTGAACTTATATAAATTGCAATTTTGAATTGCTCTAGTGACATCACAAGAAAATTAAATTAAGGTTGTTTTATGGTTCAATAACTTTGAAGCTGATTAATTATTTAGAGATTATTATATCATTTTTATACTTGATACAATTCCATGATAAAACCTTTTGAATATTCAAATTGAGTCACTAGCCTACTTTGATCATGCACTTTGAGCAAGGTTTAGATGCTTATGAGATATTAAAGAGAACCAATCACACATTACTAGTTGAGATGACACAATTAGCTTTTGAGGTGCAACAACTTAAGTAACAAGTTAGAGATCATAAACATGTCTCAAGTGTCCATCTTACTAGTAATGATGATAGTACCAAACAAACAAGTAATAGTGAGTCAACACTAGAAAAAAAGAAAATTAAAGCTAAGCAATCAAAATGAAAAAGGCAAGAAACCTCAAATAGTGATTCAAAATATAATAGTAGTTCATCTAGTAGAATTGACAAACCGAATCAAAAAAGAAAAAATAGTAAATAATTTGATAACTTTGTTAATAAAATTAAACTTCCTAAGTATACTTAATGAAAATTGGGAAAGAAACAGTTGAATAGTGGCTAATTGACTTAGAAATGTATTTTAATTTATAAGGAGATAGTGACAAGGGAAAAATTGAATTGCCATGTATCAACTTAAAAATAGTACATTAAATCAATGGTTGGATGTTATTCAAACCCTAAAATTAAGAATCCAAAATGTTAAATGCAAGAAAAATAAGGACTTGTTTCAAAATAAATACCTTTCAAATCATTTTATCAAGGAGAGAATAAATGATCTCTTTGAGCTAAAATAAAGGTGAAGTATTAACAAGTACAAACAAGATTTTGATCAATTAATTTGTTTTCTACTATTCATAGAAGGTTGAGATAGAGTAGTAGTATTTATTAATTCTTTAAGGGATGCATATAAAGTAATGTATGGTTTGTTAACCCCAAATTTGTAAACAATGCAACATGTGGCTGATCAATTGAAAAGCAACATAATAATACCAAACAAAGAAAATAATATTGAAGGAATTATCATAATTCATATCATTCAACTCAAATAAAGATTAATATCATTTACATAAAGGATATTCTTAGTATCATCCTACAAATATGTCAAATCAACCTAGAACTTATAACAACAATCATCAATTCTAGAACAAGTCCTCATTTGAAATCAAAAGTTGGAAATGTGGAAGAAACCATTGTGGTAGAGGATACCCACATAAATAACCTTTTCCACATGTTAGAACAACCTTGAAAACTATGAACAACAAACCAAGATGAAAATTTATGCCATAGTCAATACAGGGAAAATTTATCTTCAAATTTGTTAGTAGAAATTAAAGGATAAATAAATGGGAAAGATATTTTTTTTCTTATATATTTTGCTAGAAATCATAACTTCATTTTTCCTAAGATGTTTTACAAACTCAAAATTTCATCTAGAAATATTGATCATATAGAAGTTGAAATAGCTAATGGTAGAATTTTTAAACATATTAGAGCTATTATTGAAAAATTATCATTTTAATTAGATAATTTTTCAAAACACATGATTACTTTCACATCTTAAATCTAGGAAAATATGATCTAATTATTAGAAGTTGGCTAGAATGAAACAATTATCTCATATGATGTGAAAATAAATAGGTTCTCCTGAGATCAAACATGGGAACATGTAGAGTTTTACAGGGGAGAGATGACCTCTAAATATTAAAACTATTTCTATAGTTCAAATTAAATGTAGTGCATGTAACAATTGTAATCTTTTTGTGCTATGGTAGCTCAACAAGGTGATAAGTTCAAACTAGATATCAATATTAAACCTATTGTATAAGAACTCATGGACATTTTTCTCAATGAGTTGAATAGTTTTCCTCCTCAAAGATGACCTGAACATTCCATTAATTTAATTCTAAGAGTTGAACTAGTATCAAAAGCTTTTTTTATCATTAATCCACTTCTAATTTAACCAAATTAAAAGTTTGATTAACCTATTTACTTAAGAAAAATTAGACTTAGTGTTTCCCTATGGGGTGCATCTATGTTATCTGCTAAGAAAAAGGATGGAACCATGCATTTGTGTATTGATTATTGACAAATTAATAAACTTACCATAAAAAATTATCGTTTACCACAAATTGATGATCTCTTAGATCAATTAAGTGGAGCTAAGTGTTTTCCAAGATTGACTTTCGATCACGTTATCATCAAATACAAATTAAGGAATTTGATATTGATAAAATTACTTTTCATACTTTATATAGCAATTATGAATTTGTTGTCACACCTTTTGGTTTAAGCAATATACCTATGAAATTTATGACCTTAATTCATTTTCATCCATATTTGGATGTATATGTAATCATTTTTCTAGATGATATCCTATTCTTTTCTAAAACTAGAAATGATCATGAAAGTCATCTTGGGATAATTCTAGAAACTTTACGAAAACATAAGTTATATGCTAAATTTATTAATTATGAGTTCTTTAAATCCGAAGTGTCTTACCTTGGCCACATAATGTCCAAAAAAGGTGTTTCTCTTAATCTTACCAAGATTAAAGCAATCCAAGAATTATCTATATCAAGAATTTGTCCTTGATTTGTAAGAAACTATTCTAATATTGTAATACCATTAATTGAATTAACCAAAAAATATTGATGTTATGTGTTGGATCTCAAAAACACTAGTTTTAGACCACAAGAGAGTGCCAATCTCTTGATACATTTTTGGTCAACAAGACAGGGTTTATGCAACTAGAAACCCCCTACTCTTTTGGCTCTACCAAGCCTAGGTGGGTGTACCTAAATGATAAAGAAGACTTAGAAATCTAAATGGATTCTAATCTAGGCAATTCCACTCACTATGGCACACAAATGTGAGATAATTGCAGAGTGTGCTAACTAAGTCCTAATGAAAATGTTTGATGTATCAAGAATGTGGATTAGAAAAATGCTCTAAGATTGATCAGTGCCTAATCTATTGGGTGGATGGAGTCAGTGGATGGATTACATATATGGAGACAGATATGGAGGATTGGTAGGTCTACTTTCTAGCTTAACTCTAACTTGTTGGGCCCTTGAAATGTTTGCACCTTACGCAAACGTGTAGGTCTGTAAGTTAACGTACTCTTCTTATCAAATCCTAGTGATATTCTCCTAAACTACCGTGAACAACTAAAAGGAATTTTAATTATGGTAAGAAGGAAACCTAACCAAGATTGTTTGTTTAAAGGATTTGAACTCTAGACAAAGACCAATGAACATGAACTACTTGGGAGGACTTAAATCAACTTCTTGTAGAAACTAGCCAAATTGATCACACACGAACAACAAATGTGTTATGACAAATTATATGAATTTGAATAATTTAAAGAACCACTTTGAAGATAGTACAACATCATATAATCATGAAACTCAATCACAACAGTTGAACACTTAAATAGATCACCATGTAAGAACAATTTGCTTCATTATATTGCTTCAGATATATATAATAATTGCACAAGTCTTTGAAATATGAAAGTGGATGAGTGGGATGGATGCAATCTATCTTCTTACGAATGCCTCACCTAAAATGAATATGGTAATGATGATCTTCTTGTTCCTACTTTTCTGACTTATATAGCAATATTTTTTGAAGAGGATGTACCCCTTCATAAGTGTCTTTTGGAATTTAAATCAAATAAACAAATTATCATTAAGCTCTAATGAGCCATAAATGGACTTGAGTAACATGATCCAAGTATCTTTGACTAAGATGGGTATTGACACACTCCACAACATTCTTTGCCACAAACTCCATGGCAATCATCTTCTCCATGCACTCACAGGCCTCTTCCAATGTCAGATGTTCACTTTTAGCTACTTCCAGGGCTTTTTGTAGGATCAGTTGGCATTCCTTCGTCCATTCTTTCTGACTTTTTAGACTTTTGTTACCACTGAACAATGTAGGCACTCCTTCTTTGGAAGCTCCAATGAATTCCTTAGCCTCTGCATGAAGTTCCTCATTAAAATCTGTGTTTCCTGATCCGGTCCTTGGCATTGGTAATTGCTCCAACATCAGGACTGTCTCTGTTCTGTATTTCTTAGAGCTTATCTTGAAGTCTATCAGTCAACCTTCTATGTTCTTGGATAGCAGATTAATTTTTAGAATAAGTAATCCAGAACTTATTCATCTATATCATCATGTTAGCATATCTTTTTTGGAACACTGTAGAAAGTGCATCAAACTTGGCCTAGGCTATCTAAGCATTCACCTATGATACTTCACCCATGTCCTTTTTCTGAGTGATTTCCCCTTGAGTTAACATTCTGGTAGGAACTGAATCTCTCAGAAAATAATTTTCTTTATGCATTCTCTCATAGTTTAATTTATACATATCCCTTTCTTTGATCAACATTTGAATCTATGCTTTATTCAATTTTGCCACATTAATGCCAATATCTGTAGTAACCACAGGATCAGTCTCACCCACTTTTAATGTCATTACATGACCAAATGCTTTTTATGTGGAGGGTATAGGGCCTAGATCATGAGAGAATTCTCATCTTGATTGTATCTTGATCCAATATACACCTCTGTCACACCTTCTGGACTGAGTTTATGTTTAGCATCATCATTATGTAAAAAGCTATCAAAAACTAAAGAAGACTTTAAATCCAAACCAGGAAAGATCATTACATCGGACTCCTCTAATAACTTTCTTCCTCTTTCTGAAGTCATATTTTTCATCTCATTTTCAACATCTATTTTTAAGGCATCCAACAATTATTTTTCATTACTTGGTGTAATATCTAAAATTGATTCCCTGATTGCTTTGCTTTTGTGCTTATACAAGAAATATCTGAACTCAGGAGACTGAATGAAATGATCATCTGAGATAAAAGATTTATAAGCCAACTACCTAGCATCAGTATCAGATGTTTCCTCAACTTCTTGTTCTCTATTTGGAGGCCTATATTCCTCAATTCTTAGTTTGGACATTTTATTAGGTGGGCCTTGGGTTTTTTCATCAGAAGACCCTTCATTATCAGAAGATAACACTTCAATCTCTTGTTTATCCCTCATTTTCTTTTCAACTTTTTGATTATATTCATCAATGGCCGAATCAACCTCTGCTTCCTCTAGGTTCCTGATGACATAATCATGAAGAAATGGCACATGAACATATCCACTCAAATTTTGTTTCCTTCTTGCATAATCAATAAATCCTTCAGGATCAAATCCTTTTCTTGGTGTTGCTTTCCTCATGTTGAAATGGGAAAATTTGTCTAAAATAAGATCATATCCTTCTTTGGATAATATAGTGAAATCTTTGAAACATAATGTACTTGGCATAAATGATTGCTCGTCATATGCACTCAAGTTCATAACATTAGAGTAGTCTAGCTGCCTGACAATTTCCAGGTATGCAACTCTATCCGGCATAATTTTTGGCAATAAAAAAGGTGTATCTTTGAAACCATAAACTCTGACCATGGTGAACTCAAGGAAATAGTACCAATCTCCCCAATTATGATTCATAGTTGGCGGCCCATTGAAATCTTTGGGCCTTAAAAATCTTTTGATCTCATCAGATAAAGAATAATTACATGGATAATGATAAAGTCTGTACAATGTTTTGACAAAGAATTCTTCAAAATGTACGTAACTGGAATTAACAAATCTACTATCCCAAATAGAAGTCCATAGTTGGATGGGCAGTGACTGACCATCTTTATCCAATGGTGTAATTTTCAATTCATCTGGCCACATATCTAACTCCTGTCCACAGTATAGTATCACATGCATAAGAGATGAATAATGTTTGAAAGACATTGTAAGAGAACCATTTTGATAGCCATCAATCCTAAATCAATTCCTCTGGTAACATGTGTAGTATAGTCAAAGGCTCTTGCATTATCGCATTGGAGGTCTGCAGAAATTACCATAGGCCCTATAGACATAAATTCAAGGACCTCTATTTGAAAGGAAGCTAGGTGTGCGAAATCGCTTCCTACACTAATC
Organism: Cunninghamia lanceolata; assembly: GCA_027924645.1. Classification (NCBI taxonomy): domain Eukaryota; kingdom Viridiplantae; phylum Streptophyta; class Pinopsida; order Cupressales; family Cupressaceae; genus Cunninghamia; species Cunninghamia lanceolata. The sequence continues at coordinate 26,737 of BSBN01001297.1, forward strand.
TAATGAGGGGAGAGCTATACAAATTCAATTTATTTCTTATCATTACAACAACATACAACATCTAATAGAGTTACTACAGCAATACACAAGAACCACAAAGAAGATAGGAGAAGAGAGACAAAGATTTACGGTGGGGAAAACCCTTATCGGGTGAAAAACCCCACACTCAGAAACCTGCACAATGTATTAACAAATCTAAAAGATGTTTACAATACACTTGAAATGTAAGCTTCAATGGTCTTTGACACTCATTTCTGGAGTCAATCTGGCAACATAACAGTACCTGTAAACCTATGATACAAACTCCATCCCCAAGCACCTATTTATATAGGAAATACAAGGCAATATTGGACCTATCTTGGGATGGGCGTCCAACATGGCTTCATGGACCAAAACCCACACCTAAGGACACTTGGTCAACATTGTAGAATGTACCTAACACTTGTCCACAACTCCCATCCCAAAGAGGTCTCCTATTTCCAAAATAGGCTATGACAGATGCTCTTACAACACTTACGACCATCATAGAATCTGTCATAGCGGTTACAACTTACAGCTGTAAGAGAATCTATCATACACATGCTATAAATAGCATATTCTCTTACAACATGTCATATTCCACCTTGGGGCACCCAAATATGCCTTATTCAAACATGATTCATGACACATGTCATCACCTATCTTATAACCTTCTATTTTCGACTCTTACATGTCATAGATTCGTCATAAGAATCCATCATAACCAGTTCAGTCAAACATCCCTTACACAACATGGAAGATGCTGACACATGGAAAAATGCTCCTACCACAAAGTGGGATGCCTATCTCCTCACGTGAGGACAAAATTACAAGTTGTCATATTCCATGTAGGATCGACACATCACCGTCGCACATCCCACAATATGACAATATGGAATTTACAAATATTTACAACATAGGCAATTGAATAATAAATGCAAACATTACAAATGTAAGGAATTACCAAGGTTGAGACACCTTAATTCCCAACATTCTCCCACTTTTCACAATTGATCATTATCTGTCCTACATCAACACCAATATCTGAACACAATCTCTTAAGCCAAATGGCTTCTTTACAAGCATGAGTTGCTTCCATATACTCATCTTCTATCGTGGACAAAGAAACCACAGGTTGTCGCTTACTCATCCAGCTAATAGCACCACCAAACAGTGTAAACACATAAGCACTGGTGGATCTCCTACTATCAATGTCCCCTACCCAATCTAAATCGACAAAACCACAAATATCAATAGAATGCAGAGGTCCTAAAACATTACCATGATAGCAAATAGAATACTCGGAAGTGTTGTGTGGTTACAGAACACGCCCCATTTTGACTTGGCAAAACAGGGACCCAAATTTTGGTTTGGCTTGTGTTGTCTGCTTTCTGGCGGTTTGGTAAAAGTAAGTCATGTGCATCATCATGTAAAAATCAGGATGAGGTAAGTCATCATTATGAGGTCAGTTTGTCAAAATTTGTATTTCATTTCTGTGACTTCATATTTAGAAAGAGCATTAAATTCCATGCAGGTTTGCCTTTTACATCACCCTGATATTCATCAGGATGTGAGAGTTGTGAACAGTCAAAATTTTGGTCAAACTTGATATTCCCAGGAGGAGGATCATATTTTATAACCTCATTCATGTTATCAAAGATCATCTTGATCTTGGTACATCACCCGATAAGTCATGCGGTCCAAATATCCAGACGTCAACTTTAAGTGATGATGACCCTTACCCATCAAATAGCCTTACATTTAGCGAGCGTCATATTTCCAAATGTAACCCAATACTTCTTCCATATCCTCCTACCGTGAAATATCACCCTAAGCCAATATCCTAATGACGTCATCTAAGTCCGATAAACGAAGAAACAAACATGACGATGACATCATCATCACTTTTACGTCTCGGCAAGATATTTTCTAAACATGATCATGTTTGCATAACATGACGATGACGTCATGATGCCTTTTCGATATAATGAACGAATATCTGGATGATGTCACCTTGATATCGCTAGAGTTAGAAAAGAACTTCGGTCATCATTATCATCCAAAAATGCAACCTGATATTTTTGAATATCCTCCTGACATTTAAAGCACAGCCTAATGGCGCGAACATCACTTGATATCTAAACATAATCTGACGTTTTCAAATATCATCCTGCTATTTAAATATCACCCCACTCCCATTGCCGCCATTAGCATTGAATGCGCGCAGACATGGTAGGTGGTTCCTGCCGATCATTAAAACCCAATGGAACACCTGGCGAAATCCTGACTTGCCGCGCAGAAAATCAATGAATAAAATCTAATCTGTCAGGATTTGCCCTAAATTTACCCTAATCGCAAGATTAAAAGGATCCAATGCCATTTTCATGTTTACCTTGCGAAGAAATTATTTTTTACAGAGCACAGCTTCCATATCCTCCTGCAGGCGATATTACGACGAGCTAAGCTTGTAAGCAGTAGAAAGCGTGTGATCATCGACAAGAATTAAGAGCACTTTCAGAATTCGATTGGTATAAAAGGAAATCAGCATAACCAGGTAAGTAAATGAAACCCTCATCGTGTTGTTTCTGTAACAGTTAGGTATGATGTTATAGGTCTAATTTACGCATCCCCATTATGGACTTATGCTGAATAAATGTAATATGCATGATGAATATTAAAGATAAATTTTTATAGGCATGCATATATATATATACCCATTATAAGACGGGATTTTTGTTAATTGCAGGTACCCATGGCTGACAAGAGGTTCATTAAGTGTCAAGCAGAATTCAGTAAGCCCATGTTCTCATCTCAGAGGGGCGTCTTGTTTAAATACGGTGCAATCACAGATACCCATCAGGGGAGTACCAATTTGGAAGCCTGGTCAGTCAGGCTAAATGGTGAGAATAACAAGAGTCTTGTGTTGGATGCAGTTTTCGTATCTGGAATGTGGAATGCTGCCAGTCTTCCATACTCTATGGAATCTCCAGAGCTAGTCATCGAGTGTGCCTGAAACTATAACCCAGAAACCAGGTAGGTGATGAAGCATGGGAGGATATATGCTGACCTATCCATTAGGGGTCTCTCCAAGACATTTGGATTGCCATTGGGTAGCAAGGTCAAAAGTGTGGACCTGAAGAAGTCAGAGAAGGAATATGAAAATAATAAGAAATCAGCCAGGAAGAATATGTATCAATGGAGGGCTGAAAATAGTACATAGCCTGCAGTAGCTAAACTTCCTGTGCATCTATTCAAATATGATTTTGTTGATGAATATCAGTATATGATTACACTACTAAACAGAGTAACAGGCCAGCTTGATGCTGGTAGTTTCAGGGACTGGATGTATGGAATAATAATGATGTGTTTATATTCAGATATCAAGCCACTGTGGGGCCAGCTAATAAATAATGCTTTGCATGAGCAGTTGATGAACCCGGGAGGTTCAAGTTGTGCTTTCTATATGACATACTATATTGTCTATTCCTGTGCATACCAAGGCACATTTGATGCACTAGCTACCGATGGAAAGCTTACAGGTACAAATGCTATGCATATCTGGGATCATCATCCCTAGCTGCAAAGAACCAATTACCTCCAAGATTAAAAACTGGTCAATGATGCATTCTCTATGCATCTGGTGAGGACCATGGAGGAGGATAGAACAAAGAGATTGAGCATGGAGGCTCAAGAAATTATCTATAGGCATGGAGCCTGATACATACAATTTGCCACCTTTTCTTACATAAGGATTGAAGGTTTCGAGAGACATCCTCTCATGCTGCCAAGGTATCCCACTGGTGCAGTGATACTAATGGAGTTCATCAGGCAGGGCTCCACAATGATAAAAATGTACAAGGATGCTAAGAAACTGCCACCAATTTTGTTTCCAATCACCATTGGCTGGTATATGTGCCCAGATCCTGAAAACATAAAGAAGGTGATGATCACCTTGAATAGGATGAATCTGCAGCCTTTTCCACTGACCAGACCATATGATCCTTATGGCAGGATGCAGAAAATAGTAGGAAAGCCTATTCATCAGAGGCATTTGGAAGATTTCTGGGCTGACTGCGAGGATGAAGCAGAAGCAAGGAGAAGAAGGTATCAAAGGTTAACATTGAATCAAATCAAAACCTTTGATTGCATCCCCATCCCCCAACAATTGAAGAAAGATGATGGCAGGATAATTGTAGATGAGTATGAGCAGAAGAAGATATATAACGATACCATCTCTACACCTGACCTCACTATACAGGAGGATATATCCTTGGACCCCTTCATTGCCAGGACCATACAACTAACCCAAGCTTGGGTTGATGAACAGATAGAGGCATTGAAGAAGAAGGGTGTTGCCACTACGGTGGACAATAAGAAAAGGGGTAGGATATTCCCGGGGATGAGTTTGATGACTTCCTGAATGAAAAGAGGAAGACTAAGGGGAATAGACTCCCTCCACCACAGCAATAGAGCAAAAGACCCCCAAGGGGCAAGAAGGTAGATAAGGAACCCAAAGGGGTTATTATCGAAAAGGCATTATTTGTAGCTGAGGAGGTAGCAGCATCAGGATTTGGATCAGAATTAGCATCTCCTCCAAGGACAAGGAAAGAAAAGTCCAAGAAGAGTAAGACAGCAGAGGCTGGAATAACTGAGACCCTAGAAGAGGGTCAATCCTCAAGAAAACATGATAAAGAAGATATCCTCATGGAGGAAGAGCCTGAAGAAGAAGTGGCTCCATTGATAATAAAGAGGAAAAGAAGAGCTCCACAGGTGGTGGTGACTACCCCACCCAAGAAACAAAGAACCTCCATGAGAGGTGAAATAAGACAACCCCCTACATTGTTACCAGGGGTAGGTAGTGAAGTACCCAAGGAACTTCAGCATGATGTTCCACTTCCTACCATCGTCAAGTTCAAAACTGAACTTGCAGAGGAACAGATGAAAGAAACTTCTCAGGTACAAGCAGAACACATCTTGTTAGACAAAACAATAAATTTATCTGATGATGAAGTTGTACAGGAAGTGACTGCACAAAGGATGGAAACACTTGTTGCTGGTACAAGCATGACCCCTCACAAGCCTCCACTAGTTCAAACTATACTGGAGGAGATGAAGCAAGTGGAGGTAGAACAAGAAAAGAGCCCAGAGCAGATAGCTTAGGAAATGGGGCTAGAAACATTAATTACCCAGGTGACAAGTCCTGCAGTGGTGGACCTAACAGAGAAACAGGATGTGAATCCTGAACATCCAGTAGGATCACTTGATAAGGGACACCTTGCAGAAGAAATAAAGGTGGCAGAACCAAAGAGTTATACTTCAGAAGTAAGCTCACCAATCGCACAAGGTGCATCCGTGGAGCCTTTCATAATAGAAGTTCAAGAGAAGGCAGCTAATGAGGAGAAAATAATAGAAGATCCTGCTGCCAAAGCTCAGGAGGTTGACAGTACAGGTGCGGAACAAATAATAGCTTTAGAATAAATGCCAGCACCTCAGGCAGACTCCACAATATCCAATGTGGTGGATATGCAACAAGAAATAGAAAAGCCAAGGGAGGATGCCATAATGTCCGTTGGTGAAAATGAACCTCAACAAGGGGAAGAGTTGAAAATAGATGAAGTAATGACGGAAAAGGATCATGATCATCATGATCAACATATAGATACAACACATGATCCCCCACCTCAAAAAGATGCTCCTCCAGAGAAGGAGGTTCCTCAAAAGGAGGATGTGCCACAGGATCAACAACAAAGTGAGCATCAGGAAGAAGAATTGAGCAAATCACCATCTCCACCACATCTGCTGATAGAAATAGGAGACACATGTGAACATCATGATGATGCAGAAAAACATGATCAGGTGCCTCCGTGGTTGGAAAATGAGGTAAGTGCAGAACAAGATTTTGAAATTCAAGAATTTGATGTGTCCACCTTATTGTCCGAGAATATAATAAAACCCAAGAGGAAGGCCAGAATGACTTCGGCCATCAAAAGAGATCCAACAACTGGGAGAAGGACTGCACAGATTGTAGTACCTACTGTGGAGAAAGAAAAAGGTATGATCACCTTAGATGAATTTCAAATTAGCACAGTGGATCTAGGTTTTGCCAATGAAGACCAAGAGGGTCAGGAAGGCAAAGACATTATTGATTCTTTGATTCAAAAACTGAAAAGAGAGAAAAAGAAAAATAAGCAACACAAAGAGCACATTGCTCAGTTGCATGCCTACATAAGAAGGCTAACTGCTACCGAAGAAACTTCAATCGAACATGCAGTCCCATTGACTGCTATTTCTCAAGAGGAGGTGAATAAATTGGACCTCATGAAACATAAGGCATCTATATTAAGGAAATGGATGTCATCCACATTGGATGATGCAGAAGAAGTAGTAAAGGCTTCCTTGAAGAGGTGGAGCATTCTCAATGACTCCAGGACCAAAGTAGACAAATTGCAAATGCAGATAGGAAAAAGATCTTATAAATTGGAAAAGGTTCTAAGCATCCTGGGAGAAATAAAGAGGATAAATCCTCAGCTGCTTATCAATAAATAGGTATTGAATAGTAATACTGCCTTGTTAATTGACATTTGGTATAAGGACATTCAATTTGAATGTGGGGTGCTCAGGAGATGCAATAATGAACTAAGAGATATCAGCATGAAGCTACATGATTTAATGGCTGTTGAGGCGGAAATATTAGAAACATTGGAAGGAAAAGTGGAAGGGAAAATAGAAAATCAAGATGAGGAATGTGCCATCAAAGCTTTACATGACAACTTCCAATCATTAGCAGATGATCCACTTGTCCACTTGACAGAAGAAGTCATAGATAAAATAATGAGAATCAAAGTCAAGATGGAAAAATACAATGAGACACTGCAGGATAGGAAAGACAAATTGGATAGAAGTAGAAATAAATATGAGGCACACAAACACGCCATCATCAAAGCAAAGAGTCAGGATGGCGGAGGAATAGATCAAATTGTGTAGTCATATGAGCATATCCAGAGCAGCATGCAGCCTCATATGCGGCGTCATCATCATCAGGATAGTGAAAGTTCAGGAATTGATGCACATGATGATGATCCACATGAATCGAATGAGGAGCATGATGAAGATACATCATAAAGGAAGATATAAGTATAAATAACCCAGATAGTTGCCAGCTGGCAACTTGTGTCACTTTTGATAAAGTTTGACAAAGTTAAAGAGAATGGTGACCGTGGATATGCATTGATAAATCAAAATCGTGAATCTTTTGTAACGGATTCCTCACCTTGTTCTATAAAAGGTGACGGAATGCCTTATTGTAAACATTCGAAACTTAATTGAAATTTGTCTGCTGAAACATTCAGAGCTCATTTGAAAGTTTTTGTAAACATCTATATTTTTGCATGCTTAATGAATGAGAAGATTGTGTCGATTATAATTCATAGTAAATCTTGAGTAATCAGTGTATGAATTCTGGATATATGTGGTGATTTGCTGCATCCCTTGGAGTGCAAGTCTACTTACATGTGTTGTCTTCATACAAATTCCTTTGAAGTTAGCATCAACTATATCTAGCTGTGGAATGTCCTAGTGAAAATATGGTTTGGTTTTCTTCTCTTCATGACAGTATCTAATATACATGTGGTTAAGAAGCTAAAGGTTCAACTTTAATTTGAAGCATTTCTTCCAATTTCTTTTAAATTTTAAAGCATTTCATCCTCATAATTGCAAATGATTGATGATCTTAAGCAAATAACACAAATATGTGGACATCTCGTAGATAAATGGAAATATTTAGCATATTTGAATACAGAGCATGCATAATCAAGAATATCATGCAAAGATTGAAGTATTTTTGCATCATTTCACCAAATAAATGTATAATATGACTTCTCTGTAAAGAATTTTTGCAGGAATATCATGATGATGATGAACTTTCATGTAAGGCCCCAAAATTGAAACAACAAATCACATTAACCTCTGAGTAATGTCAGACGATTAAGACCTAATCAATGGAGACTTGGGATCATGAATTCTCTGAATTCATCGTATCTTTCAAGATGAATAAAGATTAATGTGTACTTTTATTCTATGCTTGTTTATGACTAACATCATGACCAACATAAATTGGCGCTAGAAGGAGGGCCCAATCTGAAAGATTGGCGTCATCATCATTATTTTTAGGTTTGACGATGCAGAGAGTAAGGTAACCTCGAAGCATCTGTGAATTCCAAATATTACGCAAATATTTACTGCAGTAAGCTTGTAGATGCTCATTTTGTGTAAAGGTTGCTAGATTTAACATAAATATTGCAAGCTTTGTAGTAGATCATTATGAATTCACAAATATCAGCCAGAGCTACATAAATTTGTTCAAGATTTGAAGAATTTTGGCCTTAGAAACTTGATATCTCGTGCCGAGGGTCATTATACTGCAAATATCATCTTATATTTGCACTGTCTTTGCAAATAGTTCATAAATATCTGGTCTGATCAGTCATCCAACCGCAAATATCACCTCATCCAGTGAAATCTAGCCAATATTTGCAAAGTTTCAGCCAATTTGCCTCAAAATTAAGAAATCCTGGCTCACAGGATAAATACCAGGTCTAGACCTAGTGGAATTCTTGAAGAATTACCTGTTAGAGGTTTCAGACCTAGAACTGTAGATGTCCATCATACTCCCAAATCTGGTGCACCACGAGCTTCACCAGAACCTCCCCCTGTAACCCCTATTAGTTTGCAAATACCTTCTGGGATATCTGTGACACCTCCTGTTCAACCTTAGGGTGTACCTTTAGTCCAACCTCAGCCAGTTGCACCACCAGCTCAACCCCCTCCGGTTGCAATGTCTTTCTTTGTAGCAGAGTCACCTTTGACCTTTACTCCATATCATGAGTTACCAAGGAATCCAGACAAACTTTGTCCAAAATATCATCCTTACCAAGATGCTGAAGATCATATTAGGACCTTTAAGGAAGCTTGCTGCAGAGCCAGAATAGAACATCAAGATGTGGTATGCAAATTATTTCCTTTTTCCTTAGGGGAAGAAGCCTATAATTGGTTCATTAGTCTTGGTCAGGGTTTTGTTGATTCATGGGCCTTACTAGAGAAAGCTTTTCTTGATAGATTCAAAGTTCCAGTTGATCCCTCAATAAACTATCATTTATTTGCCACTATCAAGAGATTTGAGAATGAGCCTATTGCGAATTTCAATGCTAGGTTTCAGAAAATGTTGTCTAGGGTGGTCACTCCTTATACTATGTCTGACGAAGCTGCAAGGAGTGTTTATTATTCGGCCTTAGATCCTTTGACTTCCATGTTCATAAGGAGAACACACCCCCAAATTACAACTTTAGCCTTAGCCTTTCAAGAAGCCATACAGGTAAATCAATAGTTGATACCTGCTCCTACTCCAAATATAGTATTCCCTACCTTGCCTGGCATGCACTCACAATATCCTGCATCATATTCTGCACAATATCCTGCACAATATCCTAATGGAGCAATGATACCCCCAGCAGTCATGCCTGCACCTTTGCAAGTACCTCCACTGAGCATTATGCCTCCTCCTAATGGAAATGGCCAATTACCACAATATCCTGCACAAGCTCAGACACCTCAGGGTACTGATCTGTCCAACAATAACCATGGATCTTCTTTTTTCAAGCCTCAAACTGAAAATGTGGTGGCTAAAGCTCAAGAGGAAAAGGAGGAAATTAAAGAAATTTCTGCTCAACTGAGAAAACTCACCACAGAAGTGACACATTTGAGAAATCAGGGTTTCTATTCCCAGTCAAATTAGAATAGAAATTATTCCAATGATAGACCAAATTATCCTGACAGAGGATATAACACCAATAATTTCAATAATAGTGGTGGAAATAATGATAATCCTCAGAGACAACCCAGAATATGGAACTCTAGGCTAAATAGTGGCTCATTACCATCACCCCTGGACAATCAGCCTCCAGGTGAAGCCAAATAGACTACTAGAGTTAATCTTGCTGAAGCAACCCTTACTAATTGGTGTAGGATCCACAATACAAATGCACATGCAGAATTAGACTGTCCACAATTTAGAATTGCTGCTAGCATCTTTCAAACTGAAGTGTCTAACACTTCTGGAAATCCACCTCAGGCAAAAGGAAATGAGATTATTCCCTGTGGATATGACTCAGCCTTTGTGCTGGAAACTTATACAAATCAACCTCATCAGAGTTATAACCAGGCAAGTGAGGAATCTGCCCTAACCTTTGAAACAAACTATGTATTCCCCTTTGAGGATGAAAATGAGCCTGCAAGAGAACATGAGGAAGTGCATGCATACCAGCAGCAATATCCTGGTAAGCATAATTATAACTTGAGGAGTAATGCCAATAGACCTGCCAGTCCATTGACATCATCTCTACCTCTAAATAACTTCAATACACCTCCTGATCCTAAAGCTAGTAATAACCCTGGGTTCCCTAAGGTAAATGCTCAGTACTTGTCGCCTCAAAACACAGGATCAAAGACTGTAAATACACCTCATGAATCTGACAAGTTGGTCAGCTATCTGGCTGATGAAATGAAGAAAATTAAGATTAGCCTGTCCCTGTCTGAGTTATTGAAAACTCCTGCCATCAAAAAGGCATTTATGAAGTCACTAGATGATCCTGCTCATAAGGAAGATGGCCATTTTTCAAGTCAATCTAGTGGCAAAGATCATGCTGCCAGAGATAATACTATCAAGCCTAAAGTGTCAGCTACAATCCAAGCTACAGAAACCTCCCACATGACCTTGTATAAGGACAAAACTGAATCACCTCCATTCCTCCTCACCATAAGAATGTTCAACAAGAACCTACACAACTGTTTGGTGGATTCAGGGCCCTCCACGAATGTTATGCCCTTGTCAATATGCAAAGCCTTAGGACTGCATCTTGCTAAATCCCTAAAAAAGGTGACACAACTGGACAAAACAAAAGTAAGTGTAGTAGGGGAGTTGACTCATATCCACATGCAATTAGCATCTGATCCTAGGATCCAGTATTACATGGACATTCAGGTAGTTGACATACCTGATACTTATAGGATGTTGCTTAGCCGAGACTGGTCCAAAATGCTTAACGGATATATGTCCACAGATTTCAGTCACATGTGGTTACCATGGAAGGGTATACCTAACCAGATCAGGATTGATGCTGAGCCTAGAATGAAGCATATGATCACTAAGTACAATAGAACAAATGAGATCATGTACGTAGATGTAGAGCCTGGAGTTTATTGCATCAGGCCACAGATTGTCAAAATAGAAGAGATCCTGATGCTTGACTTCCGTCTTCATCATGATGATGATCATCAGGAGGATGTACCAGTCGAAGAACCTGATAATAATCTTGATAATGAGAATGAAATAGATCGCTTCAGAGACTTTGAGGTGCATTTGTCCAACCAGGTAAGGTGTTGTCAATTGTTGAATATACCTGCTAATGATATTTTGATTGATGGATGGTGCAGATTACACGATGAAGCACATTTAGAAAGGACTTGTGAAACATGTTTAGATATGATGATGCTAGAGTAGGCATGCAGTGAGGCATCATCATCATATTCTGAGGTAAATACTACATCTGATGATGATGATGATACTAATTCTTGTTTGTCTTCTGCACAAACAGAATAGGCGATAGATCATGACGAGGATCATATCCAGAAAACAAAAGAAGTTCTGGTTTATGACTAGATAAATGATGAGAAGAAAGAAAGGATCACCCCTGGGAGTGATTGTTTTATGGAACCAGATTATGAATTGTCCGATGAAGACAAAGGTAGTGACCTGACTAAGTTCAAAGAATTTCTAGTAAAAGAAATAGAGAAGATGACACGACAGCATAGATCTCCCCAGGAGGTTCTTAATTAAAGGATGGTGTAGGTTGCATGAGGCACCTCACTCAGAAACAACTTGTTCACTATGCTTACACATTTTGAAAAGGCATACAGCTGCAGATCCAGAGGATCATCCTCCTGCTGATGAGAAAGAAAAAAAAGAAAGGCCATCATGCTTAGCAAAGAAAGGAAAGAAGGAACTTGAGAATGATGAGATTCCTAAGTTAAAATGGATATCAGGCAAAGCAGCAGCTAGAGCTACAAAGAAAAAAGAAGGTTCAGCTAAGTATCCTACTGAAGATAAACCCTGGATCCTAAGGTTTGATGGATCCAAGTCCAAGCAAGGCACTGGGGTAGGAATTGATCTCATTGATCCATCAAGAAAATCATATCTGGCAGCCTATAGATTACAGTTCCCCTGTATTACCAATGTAACAGAGTATGAGGCTCTGATTCACGGGATACTATTTGCTCATAAGAAAAAAGTAAAGATTCTGCATGTCTTTGGAGATTCAGAACTAGTTGTGAGGCAAGTAAGAGGAATTTACTCATGTAACTACAGAAAGCTATCCAACTACAGACATCATGTGTGGGACTTGATTGAGGATTTTGACGCCTTTAATATCACTCACATACCAAGGGAACAAAACCATAGGGCCGATGCACTTGCCCAGTCTGCCAGTCTATTGGAGCCACTATCTATATTAGGTTTAAAGAGATTTTTAGTAGCACTAGTGTCAGTACCTTTAGTACCTGATAATGTAACCAACCTCCAGGTGTTTGATGATGATCAGCACATTTTGCATTTCATCTCAAATAGAGATGTATTTGATGCCCAAATCATAGATGAGAATGGTATGGAAGATCATGTCTGGGAAGAAGATGAAATATTAGAATTGTCTAGCAACAGGATTCCCAAAGGTATGATTGAATTAGAAAGAGCCTTTGATTTGGATAATATGCTTAAACAGAAGGATCTGCCCAAGGCAGATGGAGGTCAATATTCACAAGTGAATATTGGACAAAATGAAGACAAGAGAAATGTATTGATTGGTAAGGTTTGCACACCAGAAGAGTTAGAAGGAATAACTCAGGCCCTCAAAGATTACATACATGTAATTGCATGGACTTATGATGAGCTGGAGACATATGACACATCAGTCATAACTCACACTATACCTTTTAAGCCAGATGCTAAACCTTTCAGACAAAAATAGAGGCCAGTCAATGCTCTACTTGAACCAATAATTCTTGAAGAAGTCAAGAAGTTGTTAAATGCTAGGATAATTTTTCTTGTGAGGCACTCCACTTGGGTGGCAAATCTAGTGCCAGTTAGGAAGAAGAATGGAGACATCAGACTATGTGTAGATTTCAGGAATCTGAACAAAGCATCAGAAAAGGATAATTATCCTCTACCCTCATTAGATGAAGTTCTACAGATTGTAAATGGAGCCAAAATGATGTCCTTCCTAGATGGCTTTTCAGGATACAATTAGGTCATGGTTGACAAGATTGACAGACTAAAAACTGCCTTCACCACCAAGTGGGGAATATTCGCATATAGACGTATACCATTTGGACTTATAAATGCTGGAGCAACATTCCAGCGAGCGATGGACATAGCCTTCAGAGGCTTAATAGGAAATTGTATAGTCATCTATATGGATGACTCGACAGTGTTCTCCAAAGAAAGGAGCGACCATGTAACTGATCTTAGAAATGTATTAAGGAAATGTGAAGAGTATGGAATATCGCTGAACCCCAAGAAGTGCATATTTGGGGTGACAACAGGAAAGTTACTAGGCCACCTGATCACAGAAGATGGAATTATCATTGATCCTGACAGGGTGGAATCTATTATGAAGTTACAACTTCCAAGAAGCAAGAAAGAACTTAAATCTTACTTTGGTAAGATAAACTTTATGAGGAAGTTCATCACCAGCTTTGCTAAGATTGTCAGACCTCTAAATGCCATGTTGAAAAAAGATGCACAAATCGAGTGGACACCAGAGGCCAAAGCTACATTTGAAGATATAAAGAAAGCCATATCAGATGCTCCTGTCCTCATCAGTCTAGATTACACAAAGGATTTCTACATCTATTCATTTGCTTCAGAACATACCTCTGCAACAGTGCTTACTCAGAGAAATGAAGAGAAAGAAGAGAAACTAATTGCTTTCATGAGCTGTCCTTTTAGGGATGCTGAATTGAGATATGTAGATGTTGAGAGGCAAGCATTTGCTGGTCAGAGCAGTAAAGAAATTCAAACACTATATACTAAGAAGAAAAGTAATTGCCATAGTACTTGATGCAGCAGTGAAGATGCTGCTAATGCAAAGTGAGCCTGGTGAGAAAAGAGCCAAATGGATTACTGTATTACAAGAGTATGACATGGAAATTACACCAATGAAGTTGGTAAGAGGACAAGCTCTGAGTCAAATGATATCTGAGATTGACCCTAACATCACTAGGCAGCAGTACGTTATTAATGAGAAAGATAATAGAGAGTGGTATTCGGATATCAGGCATATCCTGATCACCGGAAGATGTCCATCAAGAATGCAAGCTTCATAGAGAAGAGCCTTGAAAATAAGATCCCAAAAATACATGATGAAGGGAGGAACCTTATTTAAGAAGAATTATGAAGGAAAATACCTAAGATGCTTAGAAAAGCTAGAAGCAAATAAGGTCCTGTCAGAGTTACATGACAAGTTTGGAACGGCACATGGATCAACCTTGGCCACAACACATGCAATCCTTAGAGCAGGATATTACTGGCCTACAATTTTTAAAGACATAGTTGATCATGTTAAATGCTGTCATGTATGTTAGGTTGCCGCCAACAGAGAGAAATATGCTGCACAGCCCTTGCAACCAGTGATGGAAGAACGCCCATTTGCACAATGGGGCATGGACTTTATAGGACCAATCAACCCCCCATCCTCCTCAGGCCATAGGTATGTCCTAACCATTACTGACTATTGTACCAGATGGACTGAGGCTATTAGCAGCAAGACTTGTACTGCAGATGACGTCATTAAATTTCTGGAGAGTAACATTGTTACCAGGTATGGAATTCCTTATGCTTTGGTAAGTGATAATGGTTCTGCTTTCACTTCAACTAAATTGTCAAGTTGGGCTTTTGATCATGGGATCATACTTAAGTTTTCATCCAACTACTATCCCCAAGGGAATGGATTAGCAGAATCCACCAACAAGAATTTACTAAATATCATAAGAAAATTAATAGAGAAGAACCCTAGGGAATGGAACTCATTTCTGAAATATGCCTTATGGGTAGATAGAACTAGAATGAAAATTACATTAGGAAACTCACCTTTCCAATTGGTATATGGAGTGGATCCTATCCTTCCTGTGAACTTGAAGATTCATACTCTACAGTTTGCCCAAGAATACCTGGGCATTGATAATAGACAAGAAGTCAGGTTGCTTCAATTGATGCACCTGGAAGAAAAAAGGAGTCAAGCAATTGACCAATTTGCAAAACATCAGGCTGTTGTCAAATGTTGGTTTGACAAGAGAGCCAGAGTTAAAGCTTTCAGGATATCTGATTTAGTCTTGATGTGGGATAAAGCCCATGAAAGGAAAGGTGACCATGGTAAGTTTGATAGATTATGGATAGGTCCCTTTCAAATTTCTGAGATATTAGGAGACAACACTTATAGGCTTAAGAACCTGACAGGTGAGGATATCCCATTGCCAGTTAATGGACAGTTCCTCAAGCATTATTTCTAGGCCTGAGTGACTCCATGATAGTCATGTGTATCATATTGTACATTTGTATAGTTGTTTGTACAGTGTTCTTTTTGTCTTGTTTTTGTTTGTGCGTTGAGTTTTGGTTTTGGTAAGTCAGGATGATGCACTTCATCACCCCAGAAAATAACTAAATTGTTATGATTCAAGTGATGAGATCAAATTTAGATATAGGTTATGATTCATCCTAAGAAGTAATCATGATCAGGTTTGTGATATCCTTTCATTAGGGTACCTTTTCTTGGTCAAAGTGAATCAATCACAATGAAACACCTAACAGCCTTGGGTTTGTTGAACACACAAGTATAGGTGTTAAGTGAAAAATCTAAAGGGACTCCCTTGCTACCAATACAATCTCCAACCTAAAACTGCAACTGACTATACCTTGTACAAATGAGCTGACATGGTGATATATAAAAAAAAATATATAAATAATAATATTAGGCCATCTAAGTAACTCTACCAGGGCTATAGACGCCTGCTGGTGGTGGGGCTCTACTTAGGGAGATTGTATAGATAACCTTGCTGGGGCTATGAACGCTTGCTAGCAGTAAGGCTCTATCCAGGTCAGCTATGAGGGATGATCTCCAACTATGTAGTTTAACACCAGTTACTCATGTTTTCAACTTGCTTTCAAGATGAGGATAATTAATCATCTGCACACACATGATCCTTTGTTAGCATTGTTACCATGATGAAATTTTATTATTCAAAAGATTATGATGCTTATGTTTAGAAAGAATTAGAATACTATAGATGAACGTGATCACATCACTTGAATCATAGGAATTTGTCTATTTTCTTTGGTGGCAAGTTGTTGTGTGGTTACACAACACACCCCATTTTGACTTGGCAAAACAGGGACCCAAATTTTGGTTTGGCTTGTGTTGTCTGCTTTCTGGCGGTTTGGTAAAAGTAAGTCATGTGCATCATCATGTAAAAATCAGGATGAGGTAAGTCATCATTATGAGGTCAGTTTGTCAAAATTTGTATTTCATTTATGTGACTTCATATTTAGAAAGAGCATTAAATTCCATGCAGGTTTGCCTTTTACATCACCCTGATATTCATCAGGATGTGAGAGTTGTGAACAGTCAAAATTTTGGTCAAACCTGATATTCACAGGAGGAGGATCATATTTTATAACCTCAATCATGTTATCGAAGATCATCTTGATCTTGGTACATCACCCGATAAGTCATGCGGTCCAAATATCCGGACGTCAACTTTAAGTGATGATGACCCTTACCCGTCAAACAACCTTACATTTAGCGAGTGTCATATTTCCAAATGTAACCTGATACTTCTTCCATATCCTCCTGCCGCGAAATATCACCCTAAGCCAATATCCTGATGACATCATCTAAGCCCGATAAATGAAGAAACAAACATGACGATGACATCATCATCACTTTTACCTCCCGACAAGATATTTTCTAAACATGATCATGTTTGCATAACATGACGATGACGTCATGATGCCTTTCTGATATAATGAACAAATATCTGGATGACATCACCCTGATATCCCTAGAGTTAGAAAAGAACTTCGGTCATCATTATCATCCAAAAATGTAGCCCGATATTTTTGAATATCCTCCTGACGTTTAAAGCACAGCCTAATGGCGCGAAAATCACCCGATATCTAAACATAATATGACATTTTCAAATATCATCTTGCTATTTAAATATCACCCCGCTCCCATTGCCCCCATTAGTATTGAATGCGCACAGACATGGTAGGTGGTTCCCACCGATCATTAAAACCTGATGGAACACCTGGTGAAATCTTGACTTGCCGCGCAGAAAATCAATGAATAAAATCTAATCTGTCAGGATTTGCCCTAAATTTACCCTAATCGCAAGATTAAAAGGATCCAATGCCATTTTCACATTTACCTTGTGAAGAAATTACTTTTTTACAGAGCATAGCTTCCATATCCTCCTGCAGGCGATATTACGACGAGCTAAGCTTGTAAGCAATAGAAAGCGCGTGATCATCGGCAAGAATTAAGAGCACTTTCAGAATTCCATTGGTATAAAAGGAAATCAGCATAACCAGGTAAGTAAATGAAACCCTCATCGTGTTGTTTTTGTAACAGTTAGGTATGATGTTATAGGTCTGATTTACGCATCCCCATGATGGACTTATGCTAAATGAATGTAATATGCATGATGAATATTAAAGATAAATTGTTATAGGCATGCATATATATATACCCATTGTAAGATGGGATTTTTGTTAATTTCAAGTACCCATGGCTGACAAGAGGTTCGTTAAGTGTCAAGCAGAATTCAGTAAACCCATGTTATCGTCTCAGAGGGGCGTCCTATTTAAATACGGTGCAATCACAGATACCCATCAAGGGAGTACCAATTTGGAAGCCTGGTCAGTCAAGCTAAATGGTGAGAATAACAAGAGTCCTATGCTGGATGCAATTTTTGTATCTAGAATGTGGAATGCTGCCAGTTTTTCATACTCTATGGAATCTCTGGAGCTGGTCATCGAGTGTGCCCGGAACTATAACCTAGAAACCAGGTAGGTGATGAAGCATGGGAGGATATATGCCGACCTATCCATCAGGGGTCTATCTAAGACATTTGGATTGCCATTGGGTAGCAAGGTCAAAAGTGTGGACCTGAAGAAGTCAGAGAAGGAATATGAAAACAATAAGAAATCAGCCAGGAAGAATATGTATCAATGGAGGGCTGAAAATAGTACATATCCTGCAGCAGCTAAACTTCCTGTGCATCTATTCAAATATGATTTTGCTGATGAATATCAGTATATGATTACACTACTAAACAGAGTAACAGGTCAGCTTGATGCTGGTAGTTTCAGGGACTGGATGTATGGAATAATAATGATGTGTTTATATTCAGATATCAAGCCACTGTGGGGCCAACTAATAAGTGATGCTCTGCATGAGCAGCTGATGAACCTGGGAGGTTCAAATTGTGCTTTCTATATGACATCTTATATTGTCTATTCCTGTGCATACCAAGGCACATTTGATGCACTAGCTATTGATGGAAAGCTTACAGGTACAAATGTTGTGCATATCTGGGATCATCATCCCCAGCTGCGAAGAACCAATTACCTCCAAGATTACAAACTTGTCAATGATGCATTCTCTATGCATCTGGTGAGGACCATGGAGGAGGACAGGACAAAGAGATTGAGCATGGATGCTCAAGAAATTATCTACAGGCACGGAGCCTGGTACATACAGTTTGCCACCTTTTCTTACATAAGGATTGAAGGTTTCGAGGGACATCCTCTCATGCTACCAAGGTATCCCACTGGTGCAGTGATACTAATGGAGTTCATCAGGCAGGGCTCCACAATGATAAAAATGTACAAGGATGCCAAGAAACTGCCACCAATTTTATTTCCAATCACCATTGGCTGGTATATGTGCTTGGATTTCAAAAACATAAAGAAGGTAATGATCACCTTGAATAGGATGAATCTGCAGCCTTTTCCACTGACTAGACCATATGATCCTTATGGCAGGATGCAGAAAATAGTAGGAAAGCCTATTCATCAGAGGCATTTGGAAGATTTCTAGGCTGACTGCGAGGATGAAGCAGAAGCAAGGAGAAGAAGGTATCAAAGGTTAACATTGAATCAAATCAGAACCTTTGATTGCATCCCCATCCCCCAACAATTGAAGAAAGATGATGGCAGGATAATTGCAGATGAGTATGAGCAGAAGAAGATATATAAGGATACCATCTCTGCACCTGACCTCACTATACAGGAGGATATATCCTTGGACCCCTTCATTGCCAGGACCATACAACTAACCCAAGCTTGGGTTGATGAACAGATAGAGGCATTGAAGAAGAAGGGTGTTGCCATTACGGTGGACAACAAGAATAAGGGGCAGGATAATCCCAGGGATGAGTTTTATGACTTCCTAAATGAAAAGAGGAAGACTAAGGGGGATAGACTCCCTCCACCACAACAATAGAGCAAAAGACCCCAAAGGGGCAAGAAGGTAGATAAGGAACCCAAAGTGGTTGTTATCGAAAAGGCAGTATTTGTAGCTGAGGAGGCAGCAGCATTAGGATCTGGATCAGAATCAGCATCTCCTCCAAGGACAAGGAAACAAAAGTCCAAGAAGAGTAAGACAGCAGAGGCTGGAATCACTGAGACCCTAGAAGAGGGTCAATCCTCAAGGAAACATGATAAAGAAGATATCCTCATGGAGGAAGAGCTTGAAGAAGAAGAGGCTCCATTGATAATAAAGAGGAAAAGAAGAGCTCCACAGGTGGTGGTGACTACCCCACCCAAGAAACAAAGAACCTCCATGAGAGGTGAAATAAGAAAACCCCCTACATTGTTACCAGGGGTAGGTAGTGAAGTACCCAAGGAACTTCAACATGATGTTCCACTTCCTACCATCGTCAAGTTCAAAACTAAACTTGCAGAGGAATAGATGAAAGAAACTTCTCATGTACAAGTAGAACACATCTCGTTAGACGAAACAATAAATTTGTTTGATGATGAAGTTGTACAGGAAGTGACTGCACAAAGGATGGAAACACTTGCTACTGGTACAAGCATGACCCCTCACAAGCCTCCACCAGTTCAAACTATACTGGAGGAGATGAAGCAAGTGGAGGCAGAACAAGAAAAGAGCCCAGAGCAGATAGCTCAGGAAATGGGGCTAGAAACATTAATTACCCAGGTGACAAGTCCTGTAGTGGTGGACCTAACAGAGAAACAGGATGTGAATCCTGAACATCTAGCAGGATCACCTGATAAGGGACACCTTGCAGAAGAAATAAAGGTGGCAGAACTCGAGAGTCATACTTCAGAAGTAAGCTCACCAATCGCACAAGGTGCATCCACAGAGCCTTTCATAATAGAAGTTCAAGAGAAGGCAGCTGATGAGGAGAAAATAATAGAAGATCCTACTGCCAAAGCTCAGGAGGTTGAAAGTACAGGTGCGGAACAAATAATAGCTTGAGAACAAACGCCAGCACCTCAGGCAGACTCCACAATATCCAGTGTGGTGGATATGCAAGAAGAAATAGAAAAGCCAAGGGAGGATGCCACAATGTCCGTTGGTGAAAATGAACCTCAACAAGGGGAAGAGTTGAAAATAGATGAAGTAATGACGGAAAAGGATCATGATCATCATGATCAACATATAGATGCAACACATGATCCCCCACCCCAAGAAGATGCTCCTCCAGAGAAGGAGGTTCCTCAACAAGAGGATGTGCCATAGGATCAACAACAAAGTAAGCATCAGGAAGAAGAATTGAGCAAATCACCATCTCCACCACATCTACTGATAGAAATAGGAGACACAGGTGAACATCATGATGATGTAGAAAAACATGATCAACTGCCTCCATGGTTGGAAAAGGAGGTAAGTGCAGAAGAAGATTTTGAAATTCAAGAATTTGATGTGTCCACCTTATTCTCTGAGAATATAATAAAACCCAAGAGGAAGGCCAGAATGACTTCGGCCATAAAAAGAGATCCAACAACTGGGAGAAGGACTGCACAGATTGCAGTACCTACTGTGGAGAAAGAAAAAGGTAAGATCACCTTAGATGAATTTCAAATTAGCACAGTGGATCTAGGTTTTGCCAATGAAGACCAAGAGGGTTAGGAAGGCAAAGACATTATTGATTCTTTGATTCAAAAATTGAAAAGAGAGAAATAGAAAAATAAGCAACACAAAGAGCACATTGCTCAGTTGCATGCCTACATAAGAAGGCTAACTACTATCGAAGAAACTTCAACTGAACATGCAGCCCCACTGACTGCTATTTCTCAAGAGGAGGTGAATAAATTGGACCTCATGAAACATGAGGCATCTGTATTAAGGAAATGGATGTCATCCACATTGGATGATGTAGAAGAAGTAGTAAAGGCTTCCTTGAAGAGGTGGAGCATTCTCAATGACTCCAGGACCAAAGTAGACAACTTGCAAATGTAGACAGGAAAAAGGTCTTATAAATTGGAAAAGGTACTAAGCATCCTGGGAGAAATAAAGAGGATAAATCCTCAACTACTTATCAATAAACAGGTATTGAACAGTAATACCGCCTTGTTAATTGACATCTGGTATAAGGACATTCAATTTGAATGTGGGGTGCTCAGGAGATGCAATAATAAACTAAGAGATATTAGCATGAAGCTACATGATTTAATGGCTATTGAGGCAGAAATATTAGAAACATTGGAAGGAAAAGTGGAAGGGAAAATAGAAAATCAAGATGAGGAATGTGCCATCAAAGCTTTACATGACAACTTCCAATCATTAGCAGATGATCCACTTGTCCACTTGACAGAAGAAGTCATAGATAAAATAATGAGAGTCAAAATCAAGATGGAGAAATACAATGAGACACTACAAGATAGTAAAGACAAATTGGATAGCAGTAGAAATAAATATGAGGCACACAAACACACCATCATCAAAGCAAAGACTCAGGATGGTAGAGGAATAGATCAAATTGTGTAGTCATATGAGCAGATCCGGAGCAGCATGTAGCCTCATATGCGGCGTCATCATCATCAGGATAGTGAAAGTTCAGGAAGTGATGCACACGATGATGATCCACATGAATCGAATGAGGAGCATGATGAAGATACATCATAAAGGAAGATATAAGTATAACTAATCCAGATAGTTGCCAGCTGGCAACTTGTGCCACTTTTGATAAGTTTGACAAAGTCAAAGAGAATGGTGACCGTGGATATGCATTGATAAATCAAAATCGTGAATCTTTTGTAACGGATTCCTCACCTTGTTCTATAAAAGGTGACGGAATGCCTTATTGTAAACATTCAAAAACTTAATTAAAATTCGTCTGCTGAAACATTCAGAGCTCATTTCAAAGTTTTTGTAAACATCTATATTTTGCATGCTTAATGAATGAGAAGATTGTGTTGATTACAATTCATAGTAAATATTGAGTAATCGGTGTATGAATTCTGGATATATGTGGTGATTTGCTGTGTCCCTTGGAGTGCAAGTCTACTTACATGTGTTGTCTTCATACAAATTCCTTTGAAGTTAGCATCAACTATATCTAGCTGTGGAATGTCCTGGTGAAAATATGGTTTGGTTTTCTTCTCTTCATGAGAGTATCTAATATACATGTGGTTAAGAAGCTAAAGGTTCAACTTTAATTTGAAGCATTTCTTCCAATTTCTTTTAAATTTCAAAGCATTTCATCCTCATAATTGCAAATGATTGATGATCTTAAGCAAATAACACAAATATGTGGACATCTCGTAGATAAATGGTAATATTTAGCATATTTGAATACAGAGCATGCATAATCAAGAATATCATGCAAAGATTGAAGTATTTCTGCATCATTTCACCAAATAAATGTATAATATGACTTCTCTGTAAAGAATTTCTGCAGGAATATCATGATGATGAACTTTCACGTAAGGCCCCAAAATGGAAACAGCAACTCACATTAACCTCTAAGTAACATCAGATGATTAAGACCTAATCAACGGAGACTTGGGATCATGAATTCTCTGAATTCATCGTATCTTTTAAGATGAATAAAGGTTAATGTGTACTTTTATTCTATGCTTGTTTATGACTAACATCATGACCAACAGGAAGTACCCCTCAAATATCTAAACACTCACTTAACTGTATCCCAATGAACTTGTCCAGGATTAGCCATAAATCGAATAAGGTCTCCCACTTCTTGGGCAATGTCTGGTCTTGTGCAGACCATAGCATACATCAAACTGCCAACAGCACTAGCATAACGTACTCTGCTCATGTCCTCCACCTCACTAGGAGATTTTGGACAATCCTCAACAGACAACTTTGTCCCCAAAGAAATAGGAACACACAATGGTCTACAATCTTCCATGCTAAACCTATCCAACATGGTCTTCACATACTTACTCTAGCTTAACCAAAGTTTTCTGTTGGTTCTGTCTCTTCTAATTTCCATTCCTAGAATGTACTTGGTTGCCCATTAATCTTTCATTTCAAACTGTGCTGACAACTAAGATTTAAAATCAAAAATCATATTCTTACCCTTCCCAATGAGCAACATATCATCAACATACAGTACGACAATGAGAATACGATCACCATCAAATTTATAATACACACAATGATCCAATTTTGATCTCACAAATCTAATTGACAACACAAAGGCATCAAACTTCAAGTACCATATCCTAGGGGATTGCTTCAAACCATACAAAGACTTTTTAAGTTTACAAACCAAATTTTCTTTACCTTTCACCATGTAATGCTCTGGCTGTGACATGTAGATTTCTTCCTCCAAGTCACCATGAAGGAAAACTGTCTTCACATCCATCTGTTCTACCTCCAAGTCATAAGCTACTGCGAGAGACAACAGGAATCAAATGGATGTCAGCTTTACAATGGGAGAGAAGATCTCACCATAATCTATACCCTCCACTTGTGAATACCCCTTCACAACCAATCTGGCCTTGTACTTCTCAACACTACCATCTGCACCAAATTTCATCTTGAACACCCATTTGCATCCAATGGGTTTCCGTCCAGGAGGCAAAGGCACCAAGTCGCAAGTTTGATTCTTTCCAAAGAAGCCATTTCATCCTCCATGGCCTCCCTCCAGGAACCTACATCTTTCATGTCCATAGCCTCTAATATAGTTCTAGGTTCATCACTGTTAGTAACTAAAGCATAAGCACAACTAGAATCAAGCAATGTAAAACCAAACCTTTCAGGTTGCTTTCTTATCTGTGTAGACATCCTCAAGAGCTGAGGTTGAGGTTCAGCTTCTTCGTCTAAGCTTTCAGAGCTGCTAGAGCTCTCCTCATCATCAGGTCCAATATTGTTTTTCTGTTCAGTCTTCTCAGGGGTACCAGGAAACTGAACTACATCCTCTTTCTTTACTATTTCTTCTAGCTACAAAATAGTGGAAGAAGGTGTAAGCTCTTTGAAGATGACACTTCTGCTATAAAACACTTTTTTAGCCACGGGATCGCAAAGCTTGTATTCTTTCACACCAACACCATAGCCAATGAAGATACACTTAACAACCTTATTCTCCAACTTTGACCACTTCTCCGTAGGCACATGTGCATATGCCTCACAACCAAAAACACAAAGATGCCTTATTGAAGGATTTCTACCAGATCACACCTCCATGGGTGTCTTTCCAACAAGAGCTGATGTAGGAGATCTGTTTATCAGATAGCAAGTGATGCAGAGGCATCCACACTATAACCTTCGCATATAGCATGAATGTCTGCAGCCCAACCTCATCATCATCATCTTCGCCATCATCATCATATTCCGCTTTACACTGTCCACATCATCATCATATTTCGAACAATCACGATTATCCTCCTGTCGACTACTGTTCACCTCCTCCGCCTGTCGCCTATCATCATCATGATACTCAACGGGCGCAAACATCCTCCTGTTGCACTGTTCATCGGGCTCCAAACACTAGCGGCATCATCATGATACGCGACACCACCTTCGTCAGCAGGATATCAAATATCCGGTTGCTTCAAATATCTTGATGACGACCACTTCAGCACCTTCCCTTCGATGCTCCGCTAGCCGACGATACAAACAACAGCATCATGATACGGTTTATCCGGTTCTCTCGAAACCTCCTGATGATGTTAATACAACCTTCTGCCACGGACTTCCGTCGATACCTAAGCACTTAACAACGGCAAGATAAACTCGCATAGGGGGATATCTCAATATCCTGATGACGATGATGTCATATCCCGATGACGATGACGTCACCCAATATCCTGATGACCTCTTCAACACTTAGTCAAAAAAAATGAACTTTCACTCCCGCATCTGCTAGCGATATGCGGATGATTGGCACTCCCGATAGATGATCCTGATGCCGATACGCTCCTCCTCAGCTCCTCCTGATGATGATCACCCCGACGCACTTGCACTTCATGCACTCGAAAGCATCATGCTCTCCTCCACTTATCCGGATGACGATATCCGAACTGACTGCAGGATATTCACCAAGATATCCTGATGATGCCGTTTTGACGAACTTCTTCACTTAGCGAAATTTCACTTCGCCGATCCTCCAGGGATGACCCGATCCAACCTCAGGGTGATCTTCCACACTCAAACTTATCAACTTGACCTAGCACATGCCCATGCTAGGGTCTTCAACACCTTTCAGTCGCGATCCTGCACACCTGCATGCAAACAAAAAACAAACTACAACCTAATCTACTGTACATGACCATTCCACCGATCAGATGAATCAACCGGTGGAATGGATCAATGAATCCATACAGTCACCAAACCAGCAAATCGATCAAGCAATGGAATGCAACAGAGGATGAACAAGAACAGGATCTCTTTATTCAATTTCAAAAGATGTAAATACAATGATCAGTTTCTCTCGCTCTGCCTCACTCTCGCAAAGTCTGGTCGATGATATCCAATACCATCCGATCCTCATGCTTAAATAGATTTCCCTACGAGTACTACTGACCCGACTCCAAGCGGCTGGGAACTCTCCAGGCGGCTGGGAGATCCAACCGGACCCTACAGCATGACAGCTGTTCTAACAACTTAACTAAAAATAGTAAAAGCCTGGTCAGCATGATCTTATCATGATCAGCGTGACCTTATTACATGCAATTGGTCTTAACAGACCTTCTTGGAAACATAGACAAGACCTATAACAAACTAACTGCCTCATGGAGGCCAGCTGTCAGGTAGGTGCCTCTGCACCAGCAAGTAGTGGCAATAGCTTCAGCCCAAAACTTTTGTTCTAGGCCAGCTCCACTAACCATACTCCTAGCCTTCTCCATTAGTGTCCTGTTCATACTCTTTGCAACTCCATTTTGCTATGGGGTGTATAGAGTTGTATTATGTCTTTCAATCCCAAGTTCCTTGCAATACTTATCAAATTATATAGAATAGAACTCACCACCGTTGTTAGTTCTCAAACATTTAATCTTTTTACTAGTCTAATTTTCAGCAAATGCCTTAAACTCCTTAAACTTTCTATAGACTTCAGATTTACTTCTGAGAAAATAAATCCATGTCCTTCTACTGTAATCATCTATAAAAGATACAAAATATATAGACTTTGATAATGAAGGAACATTAACAGGATCAAACACATCAAAATGAATAAGGTCCAACACACCAGAAGACTTATGAGAACTCGAGTAAAATTGAATATGGTTTTGTTTTCCATAAATGCAATGTTCACAAAAGTCAAACTCAAGATTACAATCATCTAACCCCTCAACGAGGTTCTTATTTTTCAGGGTGTTGGTTATTTTCCTAGACTGGATGCTTAATCTCAGTTATCCCTACAAGGTAGCCATCAGTGATCAATAGGATTCCCAGGCCAGGGGCCAACAGTATAGGAGATAGACTCTATAAATATCTCCTCTTCTTCTTTAGGCTCTGCAGAAGCAAGGGGGGTATTCCCTATTCAACATCAATGAAATGTATCTATGTACTAGCTAGGATGTTGACATAAAGTAGATAAATCCTCTCTTATGTAGACCAAAACTGTGAGATAAGTGCAAAGGGGCTAGCTTTGGACCTATATTCAGTTGTAGACTGAGGATTTCAAATCCTAAACTAATCCTAAAGTCCTAATGGTTTGATTCTAATGTTTAAGTTTGATTTTATGTATGGATGCAAAACTAGGACTTTGGGTTACAATAGAGATACCAGACTAGATTGGTACCTATCTAGAGCTCAGAGTCAGTAGACATATATATGTGAATGTTTACCATAGACTTAAGACAGTAATCAGATTTCAAGGGGTTTCTAATATGTCTGCCTTATAGAGAATACCCAGGAGAGAGTATTTAATTATTTGTGCTTACAATCATCCTTATTGCAATGTATTCTTCTGAACACTTAATCCAAAACATTCAATCTACTCCTTGAGCAGAGGTAAGAGACTAAGCATTCAATATAGAAAACCTATATTCTAGAATCTATAACACCCCTTAGATGTTCAGAGTCAAAAGAAAAACACATTCAGTCTGGAGACAAATAACAAAACACATGCGATGAAGCATTACTCATTTAAATCAACATGAAATTGATAATTCTATGCATAATACATACAACATACAATTCATAAATTCGCAAGACAGCTGAAACAGAGTCACCAGAAGACTGTATTCCTACTATAGCACCAAAATTTTTTGTCTAGTTTTCAACAACGACAATGGGTAACACAGCTTGGTCTTTATACCAAGACTGTGCACCCAACAAAATTAATTACATGACAAGGTCAAAATTCCACTGGAAACAATGCATGAGAAAAATGGCGCTTAAAATTGTCAACACAGCAGGTAGAAGGAACGGCGAGGAAAAGTTGGACTCGAGTCCTGTGCCACCGCTTGAGGATCTTCTCATTTAACTGGTAGGTGGCCGTTTGACCATCGGGCCACGTCTCTGCATATCACCATTAAAGGCTTCAACCACCCGTAGTTTCCTTGGAATTCGTAGCATCGCATCCATGGAGTTTTCTCGCTCAAAATATGCCTGAGGATGCAAGAAAAGAAACACTGTAACTTTGAAACCTGGCCGTCGATCATTTCCCATTGTAGGATCTACGGCCTCAAATTGTGTAGAAAAGTCACCAGCCAATTAGATCGTGCCACGTAGGCACCCTTTGCTTTTATCGTCAACCTCTCAAAACTAGTGAGATCTATTTATCCCAGATTCGCCATGCATGGACCTCTTGGTCATCTTATAAACTAGGTCGTGGGTACACCTAACGTCGTGCATTTTACCTTACGCGACCCACGAACCATCCACCAATAGCCCATCAGTGTAGCTCTCGCCTCCGTCGGTGTGACCCACACCATCGGAGCAACCAAAAATCCTTCTGTTGACAGCACCTGTCGCACCGACAAAGCCTTTGCTCGATCTTCAGTGAGACCATAAACCGTCGGCCAACTCAAAAATTCTCCTACCGATATACATTGTCTACCCGATGAAGTCTCCACACTACCACCTTCATCGGCATAACCAGTTCCATCGGAGTGACTGAAAATTCCTTCACCGACCACACAACTCAGGCCATTCGTCATATCGCTGAAAGCTTCAAACCAAACTACATGTCGGCCAGACCCAAACCATCGGGATGACCTCCATCAGACATACCAATGCCACACATCACAGCAATGTACACCTTGGTCACCATGACCAAGACCATCGGCCCAATGCTCCGCAATCTGCTTGATAAACCATGTCACCCCGATGGCATCTCCATCAGCATAACCTGAACATATCAGAGGATCCCAAAATTTCTCCACCGATATCACTACTCTCGCCGATGGACATACAAATTCTTAGGGTTTAAAATAAAAAGTGTGCACTAATTTTTTTATTTGAAACCCTAATTACAAATGGGGCATCACCACATTACATGAGGACTGGTCAACTCTCGAACACTAAAGCATGAGGATGAAACACAAAAACTAGGAACCCTCCACAGAAAACCAGCATCAGAATAGGCAAAATAGTGCAAGACCCTTGGGCCCAGAAATTTTAGGGTTTGAATGGAAAAAACCTGCAAATGTATGAACTTAAAACCCTAAATATAAATGAGTGCTAACATAGGCTCTAATTGGGGATGCGTAGGCGTAAGGTTGCAGTGAGGACCAGACTACTCCGGGGCAAACCAGACAAAAACCAAAAACCAAAACATGACCGGCTATACAAGGCATGTACAAGATACTTATACCTAGTTTTCAGTGTGCACAAAGGAAGATCACTTATGAGAAAAAGGTCTTAAGGAATTTACCATGCACTGGCAATTCCAGTAGTTCACCATTTAGGGCTTGGAGAAAATAAGAATCATCCCCATAGACATTGCTAATTTTGTACGAGCCTATCCATAAGGGCTCAAATTTACCATGTTTGCCCTTATCCTGACTCCTAGCATTCCACATAAGGACCAAATTACCTATCTGAAACCTTCTCTCGGTAGCCCTTCTATCAAACAGATATTTCACTTGTTGCTGTGTCTTGATGTTTGTTTTCTGTGCTTCCCTTCTCATTTCGTCTAGTGCAACCAGCTGATTTATTTTCTGTCATTGAGTCATTAACCTCCTCCTCATCTTGCATGAATTTGTAAACTGGCAGGAGGTTGTTCATAGGCAATCTAGCTATTGTGCCATATACTAATTCATAAGGTGACCTCCTAGTTGCTCTTTTTACTGTCACTCTATCAGCCCATAGTGCCATCTTCAACTTTGAATCCCAAGCTCTCTTGTTTTTATCTATCATCCTTCTGATGATTTTTGTGAGACTTTTTTTGTTTGACTCTGCTTGACCATTCCCTTGTGGATGATATGGTGATGTATGAGACAAATCAATTCCATAATTTTTGCAAAAATCAATAAACTCACCAGACCTGAAGTACATAGCATTATCTGCGACCAACTTGGCTGGTACCCCAAATCTAACAATAATGTTTTCTAAAATAAAGTCCATCACCACTTTGCTTGTAGCCTTTTTAGTTGGAATGGCCTCAATCCATTTAGTGAAGTAATCGGTGGCAACCAGAATCCAACTGTGCCCTCCACTTGATTTTTCTGAGATTTCCCCTATAAAATCAATCCCCCATTGCTGAAATGGAGCTTCTACGGTTATAGTCCTAAGGGGCAATGCACCTTGATATCTTAGCTTTCCTAAGAACCTTTGGCAAGACTCACATTTTCTTACCATTTTGTGTGCGTCTGAGAAAAGAGTTGGCCACCAATAGCCTGCTCTGAGAATTCTGTGGGTCGTTGTATAGGCAGTATAGTGTCCACCACACACTCCATTGTACATGTCACTTAGAATATCCTTAGCCTGCTCTTCACTCACACATATGAGTAATACACCATCAGGATTTCTCCAATATAGCTCTCCTTGAACAATGATGTATTTAATAGCCTGTAGCTTCAAGGTCCTCTTCTGATTTTCACTGAGGTGGGTAGGACAGTTCAAATTCTGCAAATAATATACAATGTCCATGTACCACTCAGATTCTGACATATTTATAACTTCATTGTGCACTACATTCACTTGGCATGCCTCCAGATTTGATTGTGTCATCAGTTTCGCCTGACCTTGTCCTCTTACCAGTTTAGTGATCTATATTTCTATGTTGAATTCCTACAATTTGTTTATCCACCTGCATCTTCTTCCAGTCACCTCTTGCTGAGTGAAGATATCTTTGACCGCTGCATGAGGCACATACGCAATTATTTGAGATCCTACCAGATATGGTATGAAGCTCTTGATTGCTCAAACCAGTGCATACACCTGCTTCTCCATGATATTATATTTCAACTCAACAGCCTGTAATGACTTACTAAAGAAAGCTATAGGCTGTTCAAAACCTTCTTCATTTTTTTGCAATAGGCATGCAACAATAGTATGGTAAGAAGCAAATGAAAATAATTGAAATGGCTTAGAAAAATCAGGAGATTTTAAAACGGGAGCCATCTTTATAGCCTCTTTTATGTTCTGAAATGATTTAGTCACTTCCTCTTCCCATTTGACAGTTGCACCCTTCTTTATCATCTTAGAGATTTCTTTGGTGGTCTCTGCAAAGTTAGGCACAAATCTTCTAACAAAGTTAATTTGCCCAAAAAAGGACTGAACACCTTTCACTATTTTAGGGATCTGAATTTTGTCAATTGCAGCCACCCTTTCAGGATCAATCCTGACTCCATCCTTGGAAACAATGTGTCCAAGCAATTTTCCTTCCACCACCCCAAAAGCACACTTCTTTGGGTTGAGAGAGATGCCATACTCCAATGCTCTAATAAAAATCTGCTCCAAGTGCATATAGTGTTGCTCCTCCTTCTTTGAATAGGCAGTTAGATCATCTTGATACATGACCAGAAATGAATCAATCAAACCTACAAAAGCAACATCCATTGCCCTTTGAAATGTGGCACCTGCATTTGTCAATCCAAATGGCATCCTAACATATACATATGTTCCCCATGGAGTGGTGAAGGCGGTCTTGAATTGTTCTAATTCCTTTACCTTCACCTGATTGTAACCTGAAAATCCATCCATCATAGATAAAAGTTCACATCCAGTCACCCTCTGCAACATGGTCTCCATATTTGGCAATGGATAATTGTCCTTGAAAGAAGACATATTCAGATTTCTAAAGTCCACACATAATCTTATGTCACCATTCTTTTTTCTAACTGGGACAAGGTTGGACACCCAAGTTGAATGTCTGATAGGCATAATTATTCCAGCCTCCCTAAGTTTCATAAGTTCCTATTGCATTTTTGGAGCTAAAGTTAGATTAATAAATCTTTGTTTTTGTCTGAATGGCTTAGCTTCAGGCTTCAAATGGATTTCATGCTGGAATAAATCTTCTCTATAAGCTTTCAGGTCTTCATATGACCAGGCAAAGACATGCTTATACTTTTTTAGTAAGGCTATCAGCATATTTCTAATATGTGGCTTGAGCTGCTTGCCAATGTACACCTTCTTGTGGGCGTGAGATGTCCCCAAGTTTATCTCTTCTAAATCATTCTTGTTTGTTGGAGATGATCTTGTGACAAATTAGTCCCTATTGTCAAAAGCTCTCTCTAAAGCAACCAGTCCTCTAGGGATTTTATTTGTCTTGAGTTGAATTATTTCTTTCCCTAGGAGAGTTTCCTTTCCATTTACAACCTCTACAAGGTTCTGAAAGTCCATTTACTGGTGCTCATATTCATCAATACAATGCAGAAATCTTAGTAAATCCTTATCATCATCAAACACTTGCCATCTACATACATTATCTGGCACTGCAAGTCTAATTTTTACCTCAACATTTGTAATATTAGACAGAGTTATATCATCTGGCCTGATGGCCACATTTTCTAGAAAATCTGCCATGACATTTTTTGATCTTTCTATCCAATTTATTGAAAATGCATCAAATAATTCAATTGTGTCCCATACAACATGCTTATACTATTTCAAACTTTTGTTTTTTGAAGCATATTTATCTCCAACCTGGGAAACAATTAACTCTGAGTCTCCAAATACTCTTAACATTTTAATCCCATGTTTAAGAGCCATATTCAGTCCTAGCAATAAAGCTTCATATTCTGCAATATTATTTGTGCAAGTAAACTTCAGCAAGAAGGAGAACTTTAGGAGCCTACCAGTTGGAGACAAGAACACAACTCCAGCACCAGGTCCTTCCTTCGAACAAGCTCCATCAAAGTACTTGGTCCATAGACCTTGTTGGTCCAGCTTTTGAATGCAAATGTCTTCCTCTTGGTTTCCTTGATCACTTGAGACAACCCTGAAATTCTCACAGTCAGTGTCAACAAAACAAATGTGTTCCTCTGAATCCTGATCTTCAACTGTCTCTAGTGGCTGGTCTTCCCTGATTAGCTTAACATCCTTGCCATTTATTGGGATCATGGCATATGATAGGTCCAGCTGCATACTACCACCAATCAGTGCTACCCATCTTCTTGACAACAACATACCATATTGCGGCTTTATGTCAACCACTGTTATGTTCATCTTGTAGGCCTTCTCAGGATATGCTGCTAACCTGAAATCTACATCTTTCATAATTCCAATAATAGGTACTTCTCTAGCATCCATAGCATAGCATTTCCCACATGCCTTGTCTATTTTCAACCCAACTTGTTGCATGATAGCCAGAGGCATGATGTTAGTTGATGCCCCTGAGTCAAGCATACAATTTTTTATCACTTTCCCATTGACAACAAGGGAAACATAAAATGGTTCCACTTGTGATGGGCATTTTGTCATGGTCACCCCCAGATATACTTCAGGGACTTCATCTTCATGAGTGCACATGGCTTGCTTCTTACCTTGAACCTCAATATTTTGTTTGGCCTGACAAGGCACCCCTGAAATTAAGGACACTGCCTTATCTCTGAACTCTTCCACCTTCATGAGTTCCATCAATGGTACAGAGACCTTTACCTGGGATAATACCTGAGCTATGTCAAAAGAAGCATAACTTTGTATAGCAGTTATAACCTGCTCCACCATTTTACCTCTATCCTGAGATAATCCAGCCTTAATTTTTATAGCTTCTTGACTGTCATTGTTAATCTGAGAATTTTTGTTTTGATCCTCAACATGGGGAATTCTATTTTCTGGGCCATGAGGATCATAACCTGTCTTTTGCTTAAAGTTCTGCCTATTATTGCTCCACTGCTTCTTTTGTGGTTCAGTTCCTTTATGATCATGCACTGGCTGGTGTGAGTTGCTTACCCAGGCCTTGCCCCTGAGATTGTAATTACTTTTGACCTGAGCTACTGCTGCAGCTGTGAAAGCTCTAATTTCTTCATCATAAGGTCTCCTCAAATTATTTAGATAATTATATGAATCTTGAGCATAAGTGTAGCTATCTCCTTCATCTTCATCATATGGGAACTACTGGCAGATTTGAATCTCATGATTTGCACTTACATCAGCATTGTGAGAAGTGTATTCCCTGTTTGTAGATAGTATATTGACATTGTCATCCTCCATGCAATGTGGCTCATTGCACTCATCACAGGCAACAACATTGTTGTATAAAGACTGAGCAATCAAGCATTATGACTGTGAGTGAGGCATTTGACATATGATACACCACAGGGTGTCATTGACAGTATTAACAGCCTTCTTCAAAGGATCAGGTGTTTCCTTTGCATTCTGAGCTCTTTGATTTGTATTGCTGTGTGGAAGGATGGGTTTACCATTATGCCAATTGGTGTTATATGGACTATCATGTAATGATGGTCTTCTTTCTTGCCTTTGGTAAACTAGTCTGTCAGGACCTATTCCCTTTTCACTTTTAGCCATTCTATAACCTAGGTCCTTGACAATAGTTGTCAATTTATCTAACTTATCCTCAGAAGTAGATGCATTACCTTGACTATTCTGAGATTTAGTGTTTGGATTTTGCAAAAATTTTACATCATCTCTTCTGTTTGTCTTACCAGATACTTTTCTATTATTTTCAATATTTGTTGCAATTTTGAAGGCATCTCTGAGGCTGTGAGGACCCTTGTCTCTCAATCCATAAGTTGTCTTAGCATCAAAAGCATTTATATACAACACTATGCACATAGGTTCATTAGGTCTCAAGTCCTGTGGTAATTTGTTCAATACCTTCATGAATCTAGCATTGAAATCAGCAACCTGTTCATTTGATCCTTTGGTAATGCCAATAAATTCATTAATGAAGAAACTAGGATCAGTTTTGTCACCATACTATTCTTTGAATGTTCTTTTGAAGTCATCCCATGATGAAATGCTTCTGTCAGGTAGGCCTTTGTACCATTCCTTGGCTTCCTCAACTAAAGATTGCATAAATGATATCATGAAAACATCTTCATGCTCAACCTCAAAGTTGTCCATGATATTCTAAAAAGCCTTCAAATGGTCCTCACCTGATATGGTGTTGTTTCCAGAAAATTTAGGCACTTGCAGCCTCACATGTTTGTCAATAGGATTTGGATAACCTGGAATGCCATCAAACAGAAGCTGTCTAAATCTGTCTAGCTGCATCAGTTGTCTACCAAACTGATTAGCATTAACATTTCTATTAGCATTCTGATTTCTCACATTGTTTAGTGGTACTCTAGCATTGTTTGCATTCTATCTTTGATCATCATGCTGATCCTGTACTTCATTATTTCTATGTTGATTTCTATGCATATTTGCGTTTTCAAGGGTAGGAACTGAATCATTTTGAGCAACTCTCAGAGCTTGCACTTTTTGTTTCATGTCATCTCTAATTTTTACTACCTGTAGATATTCTAATTCTGCTCTTAAACTTTTGATTTCTTGAGCTAACTGTTCTTCTCTGGGCATGGAAGAGGATGGTCCCATTCCATTCTGATCATCATTATCTTCATCCCTTGGATACTCAATCTCTTCAAATCTATCACTGGGATCCAGGAAAGGGCATTCTTGAAACAATTTCGACCTTATTCTCAGAGCACCACCCTACTGTTTCTCATATACATTTTGGATTTCAGCTTCTGTATTTGAAAAATAAGGCTCTGTCCTCTCTAAAGATCCTAGATTGTTTTGATTATTATCATGATTTCTGGGGCTGGCAGAACTGTCTTGACTGGCTCGAACAATCCCTTTTTTCCTATACATCATTTTTGTGGGTAACTCTTCAAACAGAGTATTACGCTGGGATCTTCTCCCTTGCATACAAATTTTTACTTTACTGGTTGGGAGATTGTTTCGGTGTCGCCACCTACAAGTAGGAATTATTTTCTTGTAAAATCAGGGTTCTTTCTTTACAAGTCCCCAGCAGAGTCACCAATTTCTGTTGGTTATTTTCCCAGACTGGATGCTTAATCCCAATTATCCCTACAAGGTAGCCATCAGTGATCAATAGGATTCCCAGGCTAGGGGCCAACAGTATAGGAGAGAGACTCTATAAATATCTCCTCTTCTTCTTTAGGCTCTGCAGAACCAAGGGGGGGTATTCCCTATTCAACATCAATAAAATGTACCTATGTACTAGCTAGGATGTTGACATACAGTAGATAAATCCTCTCTTATGTAGACCAAAACTATGAGATAAGTGCAAAGGGGCTAGCTTTGGGCCTATATTCAGTTGTAGACCAAAGATTTCAGATCCTAAACTAATCCTAAAGTCCTAATGGTTTGATTCTAATGTTTAAGTTTGGTTTTATGTATGGATGCAAAACTAGGACTTTGGGTTACAACAGAGATACCAGACCAGATTGATGCCTATCCAGAGCTTGGAGTCAGTAGACATATATATGTGAATGTTTACCACAGACTTAAGACAGTAATCAGATTTCAAGGGGTTTCTAATATGTCTACCTTATAGACAATACCCAGGAGAGAGTATTTAATTTTGTGCTTACAAGCATCCTTATTGCAATGTATTCTTCTTAACACTTAATTCAAAACATTCAATCTACTCCTTGAGCAAAGGTAAGAGACTAAGCATTCAATATAGAAAACCTATATTCTAGAATCTATAACACCCCTTAGATGTTTAGAGTCAAAAGAAAAACACATTCAGTCTGGAGACAAATAACAAAACACATGCGATGAAGCATTACTCATTTAAATCAACATGAAATTGATAATTTTGTGCATAATACATACAACATACAATTCATAAACTTGCAAGACAGCTGAAACAGAGTCACCAAAAGACTGTATTCCTACTGCAACACCAAAAGTTTTTGTCCAGTTTTTAACAACGACAATGGGTAACACAACTTGGTCTTTATACTAAGACTATGTACCCAACAAAATTAATTACATGACAAGGTCAAAATTCTGCTAGAAACAATACATGAGAAAAATGGCGCTTAAAATTGTCAACGCAACAGGTAGAAGGAACGGTGAGGAAAAGTTGGACTCGAGTCCTGTGCCACCACTTGAGGACCTTCTCATTTAACTGGTAGGTAGCTGTTCGACCATCGGGCCACGTCTCTACATATCGCCATTAAAGGCTTCAACCACCTATAGTTTCCTTGGAATTCGTAGCATCGCATCCATGGAGTTTTTCCGCTCAAAATATGCCTGATGACGCAAGAAAAGAAACACTGCAACTTTGAAACCTGGCCGTCGATCATTTCCCATTCCAGGATCTACGGCCTCAAATCATGCAGAAAAGTCACCAGCCAATCAGATCGTGCCATGGAGGCATCCTTTGCTTTTATCGCCGACCTCTCAAAACTAGTGAGATCTGTTTATCCCACATTCGCCACGCATGGACCTCTTGGTCATCTTATAAACTAGGTCGTGGGTACACCTAACATCGTGCATTTTACCTTGCGCTACCCACAAACCATCCGCCAATAGCCCATCGGTGTAGCTCCCACCTTTTTCGGTGTGACCCACACCATCGGAGCAACCAAAAATCCTTCTGCTGACAGCACCTGTCGCACCGACGAAGCCTTTGCTCAGTTTTCAGCGAGACCATAAACTGTCGGCCAACTCAAAAATTCTCCTGCTGATATACATTGTCTACCCGATGAAGTCTCCACACTACCACCTTCATCGGCATAACCAAAACCATTAGAGTGACTTAAAATTCCTTCATCAACCACACAACTCACATCGATTGTCATACCGCTGAAAGCTTCAAACCAAACTACATGTCAGCTAGACCCAAACCATCGGGATGACCTCCATCAGACATACCGATGCCACACATCACACCGATGTACACCTTGGTCAGTGTGACCAAGACCATTGGCCCAATGCTCCACGATCCACCTAATAAACCATGTCACCCTAATGGCATCTCCATCGGCATAACTCAAACATATCGGAGGATCCCAAAATTCCTCCACCGATATCACTACTCTCGTCAATGGACATACAAATTCTTAGGGTTTGAAATGAAAAGTGTCCACTAATTTTTTTATTTGAAACCCTAATTACAAATGGGGCATCACCACATTACATGAGGACTGGTCAACTCTTGAACACTAAAGCATGAGGATAAAACACAAAAACTAGGAACCCTCCATAGAAAACTAGCATTAGAATAGGCAGAATGGTGCAAGACCCCTGGGCCTAGAAATTTCAGGGTTTGAATGGAAAAAACCTACAAATGTATGAACTTAAAACCCTAAACATAAATGAGTGCTAACATAGGGTACGCAGACCCTTCTCACCAATGTGGCCAAATCTCTTATGCCATAACATTGTCTTTTTAGCAAGAAGTTTAACTTCCAATGCATGATTACAACCATCAAGACTAGAAATAATAGATTTCTTCACTGCTCGTTCAGATGGTGAGGATGAAGTGACTACTGCCCTCTTCCTTGAGTTAGAAGAACTATTGCATTGTGGAATGTATGCCTCCAGCTGAAACATATTACCTCTCCTAGTACCCTTAGCAAGCACCATAGCTCCTCTAGTCATCTTGCATCCTTCTTTCAAAAAGACAACTTGCACACTTGCATCATTCAAACTATTTACAGAAAGTAGGTTCCATGCTAAGCCTGGGATGTGCATAACCCTAGAGATCCCCTTCACTCAACTATCAGGGAATTAGATAGACTCTTCCATGACCAACAATCTTTAGATGAAGGTCGTCACCCAGATACACCTTTCCACTATCGAACTCCTCATATGTAGTGAACTAGTCTTGATGCGAGGTCATGTGGAATGATGCACCAGATTCGATTAGCCACACATCATTAGATGCATGGGTTACCAGGGCTGTGATGAAAGCATCATCGTCATCTTGTGACTTATCAGAATCTGAATCAGGAGCTTTCTTCTTCTTCTTCTTCTCCTCTTTACATTCCTTTCAGAAATGCCCAGTTTTACCACACTTCCTACAAAGAGCCTTGGACTTTCTAGGAGATTTGGATCTCCCATGGGATTTGGATCTACCCTTCTCAGCTTTCTTGTCCTTCTTCTTCCCTTTCTCCTTGGGTCTACCATGAACTGCAAGGGATTCTATGGCTGCCTTAGAAGACTTTCTCCACATCTCTTCAGACAATGACAAAGAAACCACTTCTTTCATTTTGAATGTGGATGTGGTGCTTCCAATAGCCATGACAAGATGATCCCATGAGTCTGATAGAGAACAAAGCAGGGTCATACATAGATCCTCCTCCTCCATCTTTACACCAATAGATGTCAATTGTGCAACCAGCATAGTAACAGATCCTCTGTCCTCCATTTGAAGAGAATACAAGTTCTTTCTGAGAAAAAGTTTATTGACCAGGGATTTTGCTTGATACACATCTCCCAACTTCTTCCAAAGTAATTTTGCAGTAGTCTCCTCATGGACATTTAACAACATAGAATCAACAAGACTAAGTCTTATGAGACCCTTAGCCTTCTGATCCTTGAGATCCCACTCATCTTGTGACATTACAGCTGGTTTAGTTCCATTAACACTTTCCCAAAGGTCTTGGTCAACAAGCATGTCTTCCATCTTGAGCTTCCACAGCTCAAAATTACTGCCATTGAACTTCTCCACTTCAAACCTTCCTGATGTACTTGCCATCTCCTTGCTGCAATAGAAAATAGAATACTCTACATAGACTCCCACTCAACCTAAGATTAGCTCAAAAAACCCTACCCAACAACTAGGACCAATGGTGATTAAGCTCTGATACTAACTAAAAGGAAGCTAGGTGTGCAAAAATCTCTTCCTACACTAATCTAATGAGGGGAGAGCTATACGAATTCAATTTATTCCTTATCACTACAACAACATACAACATCTAACAGAGTTACTACAGCAATACACAAGAACCAAAAAGAAGACAAAAGAAGAGAGACAAAGATTTACAGTGGGGAAATGTGAGGCCAATTATTTTTCCTTCCTTATTTTGATCGTTATGCATTTCAGTTGATGACATTATCAGACTTTTAGAGACTATGGTCTCATTATGTAGATTTGATTATATCTCTTGATTTTGATATGACATTGATTAGACATATGGTGATTCGATTTGATCATATTTCGATGCTATTTTGTGATTAGACATGCAAGATATATCAGATGATGTTTTGTGATGTGATTTCTAGTTATTTATGTGATGATGATTATGTGACATTTGATAGAAAAATGTAGTTTAATTCAGAATTATGTTATAGATGATTATTATTGTATTCAATGGCACGAATTTAATTCCAGTTGCTTCGGCTATGATTATTTATGATATGACTGACACTTGATCGAGATGTGCAGGATTACATTCCCAGGCCACAGGAAAGTGGAGGTAGAATTCACACATATGTTATTCCCTGTGAAACCGACCGATTCCCAAGAGGGATGAGGATCACATTTGAGTTGAGTGTTGATTTAAGTGCTTGTTTGTTTTTTTTTATCATTTTGGCTTAGTACCCCTTGGTTTAATTTAATTATATCATGTGTTGTATAATTTTTATTGATTTATACCACTTGGTATTGTTTTTATTTTTTGAGGCCATTTAAAGTGGATTTATGACTCCCTAGGTGAACCTTAGTGTCCCAAAATTTACCCTAGGTGGTTACCCATGGGTCTAGGGTCAATTTTGACTAACTAAACCTTGGGATAACTCACTTATGGCCACTCTAAACTGAGGTTTAGTCAAAGTGACGAAATTTGAATTAGATAAGGGTGGGAGATGAGTCATGCTTTGGAAAGACTCATCTCCCTTCCCAATGTTTGGGAATCCCTTCACTAAGGAGACTTGGGAGGTCTCGAAGACTCCCAAGTGTGTGGGATCTTCCTCCAAGGATCTGACACATGTGTGAGAGCATCTTGGAGGGAGATGGCTCTCTTAGAGAATAAGAAGATGCGATATGGCATCCCTTATCCTCATGGAGGCTTGAAGGGGAATGCCACCTCATCACTTGTTCTCTCACATATGTGTGAGAGTACAAGTGGATAAGGTGAGGATTGAGATGGAATTGTAGGATGACATTTGTCACCCTCACACTTCCTCTCCCTTACAAGTGGCATAGGAGGAGGAAGGAGAAGGTGACAAGTGTCACTTCTCATTCCTTTAGGCCAAATTAGAAAGCCTATATTACCTCCTCTTGTTGAGGAGTGTGGGGTTCTCGCATTTTAGAGATTTCTTTCTATTTTGAGCAATTTTTGGGGAAGTTAGAGAGATTTTTGGAGATTCGAAAGCTTGGGAGAAGCTTGGAGCTCATCACCAAATGTGCTTCCATTATAGGGCTTTTGAAGGTAAGCTTCATGACTATGTTCTTTACCCTTGCACATTTTATTGTGATGTGTTTGTAGATTTGTTGTTTGTTGTTTCATTTTTGTGTGGGATGGGAGTTTGGTGAGAGCACCTCCATTTGGAGGTAAGGCTCAACTTATTTGGGGTAGGGGAAAGGAACATCCTCGAGGTCACCCCCATATTTTGTGCTATTTATGGCCTTGAGGGCTTTTTACTTGTTGTTGAGATTATTTGAATGGAAAGAGTGCCATGGAAGTTTATTTTGAGATATTTGGAGAGTTGTAGTTTTGGAGGTTTTGGCTTGAGGCCATGAGACTTGGTATTTGGTATTTTGGTGTGGCCTTTGAGTAGAGGGCTCCATTCCCTACCCACATCAAACTCATTCTCATGAGTTGTGTTATGTGTTTATCCTTGGGGTTGATTTTTGTGTTGTTGCTTTGATGTTTGTTGTGGTGTGCTGCAACCATGTGAATCCCTACCTCCCTAGATCGGGGGTGACCCACTTGCAGGTCTACAGTAGGGAGGAGAGCATTTTGAAGTGGCTAGGTTTCCCTTTTTGTTGAGTTTTAGTTGCAGGTACTTATTGAAGAAATGGGGCTTTGGAGAAGCCCATTTTTCTGTTGCTTTGGTCTTTTGTTGTTGGTTGTTGAGCCATGGCCTTTGTGGCCCTATTGTAAGTTTGACAAGTTATTCTTTCCATCATGTTGCTGTTATAGAGAAATGTGAATGTGAAGTATTATTAAATGAAACATTGGTTAAATTTATTTATCATCCTTTGAGCTTGTGGATGTAAGAAGATACATGTTATATTTTTTGCTGTTTATTCTCTATGTTGTGGAGTTTATGGTTTGAGTAATGCATGAGAAGTTATATATATTTACTGTCATTGTTCTTTACAAAAAAACATACATCAATTGTTGTATAAATTTTGTTGCATATAAAGAAGAGAAGATAGAAATTTAAGTGAATTATTTTCTATTAAGTTGCTAGAAATTTTATGTTAATAGTTGCTGTTCAGGAATATAGGTTGTTGAAAATTTAGATAAAAATGCATTTTCTACCTTGTAAGATTCTTTAAAAAAAATTGGGTTATCTAGTCTAGGTATGTTTATGCTTTAAATAAAAATAACAAAATGCTACTGAATTATTTTCTGTTACAAATCCGAGAGAGTTAGTATTTCTGTTATTTATACCATTGTTGTGAGAAAATTAGTTTAATGGGTATATATAATTATACATATATATATGAAAAAATATGTGTATACAAATATATATACACTTTTTTTAAAAATCTAATTGCTGTTCATTTTGGATTTATCATTGTGTATACACAGAGATTAGAAGAGAAACTAAACCATATATAAGTTCTGTATATATTAAAATATATATATATATACATATATATAATTATATATACATTAATAGAAGAAAGTATTTATACTGCAATTTTTTTGAAGAGTAGTATGTATATATCTCTGTATATATACATATAGATATATATACATATATATATAAATGGAATACACAACAATGAAGTTTTAATGTTATAAAGAGACAGAGATCAAAATCCATTAATGGCAGATTGTAGCATATTCACAGAGTTTAAAGTGTTGTTAAAAAAAAAGAAAAGGGGAGGCAGAGGGATAATGGCCCAGCTACTGCCTCTCTGCCCTTACTACAGTCTTTGGTGTGGGGAGGGGGTTGTGCTTCCCCCCACACCCGTGGGTGTGGGGGGAGGCACGGCCACCTCCCCACACCATCCCTTCCCCAAAATTTTTCCCTAACCCTCACTCCACAGAACTCCCTGGTATCTCTGCCTTATGCGGTCTGCCTCCCCACCATTATCACTTAAAACAAACACAATGTCCAGCTCTGCGTTGCCCCTTTGCTGCCTGTCACTCCAAGCACCACCCGTCCCCTCCGTTCTGCGGCCATTCCTCCCCTAAAACTCAGATAGCGACCCCTACGACGTCCACAAATCTGTTGCTGCCTTTAACCTGCCAGTCCTTCATATATATATGCAGTGTTCTATTGATTCAGCTTCAATATATATATATATATATAATAAAAATAAATAATACAGAGAAAAAAGAATTATAAATGGATCAAGAAATCTCATGGAAACAAAATGCAAACCTCTGTGAGGTGTTTTAATGGCTGCCAAGCCATTGTTGAAAGAGCTCCATACCTGCAAAACAAAACAAAGGAGGCAAACCAAAATGAAAGAAGAGAAGAAGAGGAAACAAAATGAGAGAAAGAAGGGTTAGGGTTTCCTTAAGGAAACTATAAAATAACATTAGGGCAACAAAAAGAAAATATTTGAATATTGTTAGGGTGTGAGAGATGTGAGGAAATATGTTTTATTCTTGTTTTTAAAAATCTCTATTCTTTTTGCCTTTGTCTTTTTATTTGTGGTGCTTCACTTAATTTGTTTATAATTTTAAATAGGGTTTTGCATTTTTGTTTTAATGTCTTGTGATTTGTAATTTAATTGGGGGGGGTGATTTTTACTTTTATGGGAAGTGTGTTCCCTTGATTTTAAATCATTTTTTTGGGATATTTATTTAATTTATTTTTTTAAAATGCACCTGGTAAACTTTTTAACGTGACCGGCGACGCTGGTGCGACACGCCCTCCGGCTCCACGCGAATGCTTTTGCCAAGAGCAATGAACCGGTGAGGGCACAACATGGGGGACCTCATCCCCTAGGGAGAACACTTCAAACCCGTGAGCTCGTTGGCTCAGCGAAGGCGTAAAACCTTATGAGCTTGTTGGCCCAGCAGGGGTTTGAACTCTAGTGGCCACCACTACAACCGAGCAACTTAACCACCGAACCATGCCGTCATCGGCTTGGGATATTTATTTTATCCCCTTATATGTTTTAGTGATTTATTTATTTAGCAATTTGATTATTATTTTATGGCGAAGAGTAATTTAATCTCTCCCCCTTCTCTATTAATTTTTGAGTTAGTTAATAAATATAATGCCAAAATTATATTTATTAACATACTCATCAACTATTTGATTTAATTTGGTGTAACTTAGTCATTTTATTATTTTAAATTTGAGTTTTAATATTTTATTTCAAGTCGAGTTATTTTGGACTTGGGAAGTATTTAAATTTTAATTTGTCCTTAAGTCCAAATTTTTATTCTTAAATTTTGTTTAAATTCTTATTGGAGTTTTATTTTAAAA
Organism: Cunninghamia lanceolata; assembly: GCA_027924645.1. Lineage (NCBI taxonomy): Eukaryota > Viridiplantae > Streptophyta > Pinopsida > Cupressales > Cupressaceae > Cunninghamia > Cunninghamia lanceolata. The sequence continues at coordinate 71,259 of BSBN01001297.1, forward strand.
TTTTTAAGTTGATTATTGAAAACACGTTATGCTGTTGAATTTTTCCTAGATTCTAGGGTTTTAATTTTACGATATTTTATTAACTTTTATTTTACCATTCCACTTTATCATGCGTCCATCATGCCATTATTTTGAGTTCATTTTTGTTCTGAGTTAGGGTTAGGTTTTGAAACTGATGAAATCCTCTTCTCACCTAGGAAACTCAAGGTTAGGATTTAAATTGTTCTAACCCTAAAAGCGACACCCTTTGTGTCGCATACCCCCTAGACGGCTATCATCACGCAGGGGACTGCATAGGGCAACGCACCTCCCCAAATTATGTTGACATCTTTACGCCTTATGCGTATTGCCACCGAGCACACAAATGCATGCGACGGGGTTCCTATGGATAGGTAGAAAAGTTTTTCATATTTCGTGTCATGACCACATTACAAATATGGACATGACACATGTGTTGTGTGTCATGCCCGCATGGGAAATGTGGGCATGACATTTGGTATCAGAGCCCAAGTTTAAACACTGGGCTTGTTTAGGGCACATTATTACTTCCACAACTTTGATTAATTTGTGGTTACCTCATTTTTGTAGGATGCCTCCCTAACGAGTTCAACGAGTGCAGTCCCACAACATTGCATCTGTCAAGGTGCATAGTGACTCTTCAGCTGAGGGACAGGCACCACCGACCCTACCAAGTTTTAAGCCATAGATATTACAGGCATTACAGGCAGTGTTAGATAGGCTGCCACCGGCCGTAGTTTAGCCACACATAGAGCCACATGTTGAGCCCCATGAGGATCCGTGAGAGGAGCCACGAGTAGAGTCTCGTGTCGAGCCATGTGTGGAGTCATATGTAGAGGTGCTAGATACGACAACAGAGGAGGTTGGATCAGCTGACAGGGCCCATAGTAGGAGCCCTCCACATCATGCTAGGTGTGAGGAGGCAGTACAAGTAGAGTACATTGTTCATAGGCCTTATGATTATTATGTGGATGAGACTATCAGAGGGCACAGAGATAGAGGAGATCCCATTAGGGATTTGTTGAGGCTGAATCCTCCTACTTTTGTCAGGACCACAAAGGAAGCAGAGGCAGAAACTTAAACAAATGCTTCGTGTTGCATCCTTACGATGGTAACACGAAGGATCATGTGGTAGTCTACTTGTTGTGAGATGCAGCAGCTACCTGGTGGCGTACTGAGGAGTGCAAGTGTCACCTATCTTTAGACACACTCACATGGGAGACCTTCATTGAGCACTTCAATGCGTGATACTTATTAGATCACTACCAACAATGTCACATAGATGATTTTCATGACCTTCAACAGAGAGGACTTACAGTTGCTCACTATGAGGGTAGATTTACTGAGTTGTTTCGATATGCAGAGTATCTCCATGACAAGAAACTCCTGGTTCATAAGTTTATCAGAGGATTGAACCACAACATAGCAGGGCCTGTTTGCATGGCAGATCCCCAGACTTTGAGTGATGTTGCTGAGAAGGCATTTATAGCTCAGAAGATACAGGGACGAGGGCAGAGTTCATGCCCTTAGTTTTAGGATCATGGGCAGCATTAGCATTAGCAGAGTTACCACAGACCATCACAGCCACCTCATAGGGGAGGATTTAGTTCTACAATCTTACTGCCTAGGCCCCCACAATAGCAGTAGCAGAGAGCCAGGACACAGTAGAGGGCACATGGTGGACTTAATAGAGGTTGGTGGTAGCAGGGCCCGCATAGAGATTAGAGGCAACAGGGACCACCTGTGGGACCCATGAGGTTGCAACAGTCATACAGGGGCTTATAGGGGTCCACAGGTAGATCTGGACAGTAGCAGTCGAGTAGGACTCAGAATGGACAGGTGCAGGCTAGGGGCCCATGTTATGTGTGTGGTGGAATAGGACATCTAGCCAGAGAGTGTCCATAGGGCTTTACAGCAGGGCGTAGCCTCGTGCAGGAGGATCAGAGTAGACGGTTGGAGATGTGGGTAGGTCCCACCATATGTTCGCAGCGGTTGATAACTGCTAGGCTAATTTTTAGGCATCAGTGATCGAGACGTCATGTATGATAGGGGGTATTCCCATTTCTATTCTCTTTGACTCTGATGCTACTGACTCTTTCATATCTCCATCATTAGTGGAGTGTTGCAGGCTAGTGGCCTCTAGGCAAGGTGATAGGTGGGTGGTTGAGTTGGCCTCAGGGGCCAAGATGACAGTAGATGCCTTAGTCCACAACTACAAGATTTCTTTGGGACCCTTTGCCACAATATGTGACCTTAGAGTTATGACATTAGGATCCTACGATGTGGTTTTGGGTATGGACTGGCTTGTGGCTCATCGAGCCAAGATAGATTGTTGCCGAAAGGCGATTAGCTACTTAGACGATCATGGTACATCAGTTGAGATAGTGGGCATGCAGAAGCTAAAAATAATGCATATGATATCTACTCAATAGCTTAAGCACTGCATGCAGAAGGGATGCCAGATGTTCGCTATCACAGTGAGTGACAGATTAGATGACGAGCCTGAGGCATCTTTGGATGATCATCCCATCCTTAGAGTTTGTCGATGTGTTTCCAGCAGAGTTACCGGGGAAGCCACCCCATCGTGAGGTAGACTTTCATATTGACTTAGTGCCGAGTGCTGAGCCAGTTTCTCGTGCACCCTACAGGATGACCACTCATGAGCTCACAAAGCTTAATTTGCAGCTTGAGGACTTGCTCAAGGAGGGGCACATCCGACCGAGCGTTTCACCTTGGGGTGCTCCTATCATCTTCATGAAGAAGAAGGATGGGTCTGTTTGATTGTGCATGGATTATAGGCAGTTGAATAAGGTGACGGTGAAGAACCGTTATCCTCTACCCAGGATCGATGATCTCTTCGATCAGATGCAGGGAGTCAGTGTTCTCTAAGATTGACCTAAAGTTTGGTTACCATTAGTTGCATATCACAGAGGCGGACATCCATAAGACCACCTTCTGGACTTGTTATGGCCACTATGAATTCACTGTGGTCCCCTTTGGTTTGACGAACGCCCCTGCAGTGTTCATGAGTCTCATGAACAGGGTATTCCGTACCTACTTGGATCGATTTGTGATTATTTTCCTCGATGACATTTTGATCTATTCACGGACCAAGGAGGAGCATGAGGAGAACCTAAGTCAAGTTCTACAGTGTTTGAGGGAGCGAAATATTTATGGAAACTTGGTGAAGTGTGCATTTTTCAGGACTAAGGTACAGTATCTGGGGCATATCCTATTTGGCAATGGAATCTCAGTAGATCCATTGAAGATCAGGGCTATCAAAGATTGGCCAGCATCCACCAATGTGATAGAGGTCAGAAATTTTATGGGGTTACCTGGTTATTACTGTCACTTTGTTGAGGGTTTTTATCAGATAGCGCACCCCATCAGTTCCCTTCAGTGGAAAGGGAAGAGTTTTCTATGGACTGAGCAATGTGAGAGGGCCTTCAGGGTCCTCAAGGAGCGTCTTACCAGTGCTCCCATTTTAGCGGTTCCTGATCCTGCAGCAGATTTTATGGTTTGCATGGATGCATCACTTGAGGGTTTGGGAGCCATACTTATGCAAGGTGGTAGAGTGATCATGTATGAGTCACGAAAGCTCAAGACCCATGAGCTGAACTACCCCACTCATGACTTAGAGTTAGTGGTAGTGGTTCATGCTCTAGTTCATTAGAGACATTTCTTATTGGGTCGTTTCTTTGAGCTCCATTCAAATCACCAAAGTCTTCAGTATATATTTACACAATAGAATCTGAACTCCTGTCAGCGGCGTTGGATGGAGTTTCTTTGCGAGTATGACTTTGATGTCCACTACATCAAAGGGAAGGAGAACATGGTTGCTGACGCATTGAGTCGGAGGTGCCACGAGCTCTTGAACTTGACTTTGAGTGTAGACTTGAGAGGATGCATTATTCAGCATCTTCCTGAGGATGAGTGGTTTCTTGAGGTGCAGCAGGAGATCAGTTCATAGAGGGCCCTTGTGGGCAAGGTTGCAGGGTATTCACTTGAGGCAGATGGGTTACTTCGTCATCGACAGTACATCTATGTATGCCACACAGGTGACCTACGTACTGTAGTGTTATCAGAGGCTCATAGAGCACCGTATGTGGCACATCCGGGGGTGAAGAAGATGTATGCTGACCTATGACAATTGTACCATTAGGCGGGTATGAGATGGGATATTGCAGAGTTTGTTGCTTGATGCCTTGAGTGCCAGAGAGTCAAGGCTGAGCATCAGAATCCAGCAGGTCTTCTATACCCACACGAGATACTTGAGTGGAAATGGGACACCATTTCTATGGATTTTATTGTTGGTCTTCCTATGTCTTTGCGTCGCCATGATTCCATCATGGTGACAGTCGACAAGTTGACCAAGGTGGCACATTTCTCACCTGTACGTAGGATGTAGAATGCACCAGCAGTGGTGAGAGTATTCTTAGACGATATTGTGAGATTACATGGAGTACCTTGTCGCATCATTTATGACAAGGATTTTGTGTTCACTTCAGCATTTTGGAGAGCCTTGTAGCAGGCGTTGGGCACACAGCTCAACTTTAGCTCCGCTTATCATCCCTAGACAGGTGGACAGATAAAGTGGGTGAATCAAGTGTTGAAGGACATGCTTCATATGTATGTTATGGACCATCAGTCTAGATGGGAGGAGTTTCTATATCTGGTTGAGTTTGCCTCCAATAATGGGCATCACAACTCATTGGGTATGCCTCCTTTTCAGGCTTTATACAACAAACCATGTAGGACACCATTGAGTTGGGATCGGATAGAGGACAAGGTTTCTATTGGTCCAAAGTTAGTTTGGGAAATGGAGCAGCAGGTCGCACTGATTAGGCAGAGACTTTAGGAGGCACATGATAAACAGAAGAAGTATGCCGATGCTAAGTGGACTGATCGGAGCTTCTCAGTGGGTGACAATGTTTTCCTTAGAGTGCGGCCACACAAGAGTCTAATCCATTATGGAAAGGGCTCTAAGCTCGCACCACAGTTTGTAGGACCCTTTGAGATCTTGGAGCAGATAGCACCTGTTGCCTATCATTTAGCGTTGCCACTTAGCTTGTCACACATGCACGATGTCTTTCATATTTATGTATTGAGGCGATATATATCTGATTTATATCATGTATTGGACTAGAGTGCTCTACAGGTAGAGGTGGATGGGCAGTTGGCTTTGGAGCCAATTCGTATATTAGCTTGTCAGATGCTGGGCCTTCGAGGTCAAGAGCTGGACAAGGTTAGGGTCTAGTGGGATCATTATGATGAGGTCATAGTGACTTGGGAGGATGCAGCTAGTTTAAGGGCACTCTATCCTCACCTTTTTTACGACTTCCAGGAGGAAGTTTAGTCTTAGGGGGGGAGGATGTGAGGCCGATTATTTTTCCTTCCTTATTTTAATCGTTATACATTTCAGTTGATGACATTATCAGACTTTTAGAGACTATGGTTTCATTATGTAGATTTGATTATATCTCTTAATTTTGATATGACATTGATAAGACGTATGGTGATTCGATTTGATCATATTTCGATGTTATTTTGTGATTAGACATGTGAGATATATTAGATGATGTTTTGTGATGTGATTTCTAGTTATTTATGTGATGATGATTATGTGACATTTGATAAAAAATGTAGTTTAATTCAGAATTATGTTATAGATGATTATTGTTGTATTCAATGGCACGAATTTAATTCTAGTTGCTTTGGCTATGATTGACACTTGATCGAGATGTGCAAGATTACATTCCTAGGGCACAGGAAATCGGAGGTAGAATTCACACATATGTTATTCCCTGTGAAACTCATCCATTCCCAGAAGGGATGAGGATCACGTTTGAGTTGAGTGTTGATTTAAGTGCTTGTTTATTTTTTTATCATTTTGGCCTAGTACCCCTTGGTTTAATTTAATTATATCATGTGTTGTATAATTTTTATTGATTTATACCACTTGGTATTATTTTTATTTTTTTGAGGCCATTTAAAGTGGATTTATGACTCCCTAGGTGAACCTTAGTGTCCCAAAATTTACCCTAGGTGGTTACCCATGGGTCTAGGGTTAATTTTAACTAACTAAACCTTGGGATAACTCACTTATGGTCACTCTAAACTGAGGTTTAGTCAAAGTGACGAAATTTAAATTAGATAAGGGTGGGAGATGAGTCATGCTTCGGGAAAGACTCATCTCCCTTCCCAATGTTTAGGAATCCCTTCACTAAGGAGACTTGGGAGGTCTCCAAGACTCCCAAGTGTGTGGGATCTTCCTCCAAGGCTCTAACATGTGTAAGAGCATCTTGGAGGGAGATGGCTCTCTTAGAGAATAAGAGGATGCCATATGGCATCCCTTATCCTCATGGAGGCTTAAAGGGGAATGCCACCTCACCACTTGTTCTCTCACAGATGTGTGAGAGCACAAGTGGATAAGGTGAGGATTGAGATGGAATTAGAGGATGACATTTGTCACCCTCACACTTCCTCTCCCTTGCAAGTGGCATAGGAGGAGGAAGGAGAAGGTGACAAATGTCACCTTCTCATTCCTCTAGGCCAAATTAGAAGGCCTATATTTCCTCCTCTTGTTGAGGAGTGTGGGGTTCTTGCATTTTAGAGATTTCTTTCTATTTTGAGCAATTTTTGGGGAAGTTAGAGAGACTTTTGGAGATTAGAAGGTTTGGGAGAAGCTTAGAGCTCATCACCAAACATGGTTCCATTATAGGGCTTTTGAAGGTAAGCTTCATGACTATGTTCTTTACCCTTGCACATTTTATTGTGATGTGTTTGTAGATTTGTTGTTTGTTGTTTCATTTTTGTGTGGGATGGGAGTTTGGTTAGAGCACCTCCATTTGGAGGTAAGGCTCAACTTATTTGGGGTAGGGTAAAGGAACCTCCTCGAGGTCACCCCCATATTTTGTGCTATTTATGGCCTTGAGGGCTTCTTACTTGTTGTTGAGATTATTTGAATGGCAAGAGTGCCATGGAAGTTTATTTTGAGATATTTGGAGAGTTGTGGTTTTGGAGGTTTTGGCTTGAGGCTATGAGACTTGGTATTTGGTATTTTGGTGTGGCCTTTGAGTAGAGGGCTCCATTCCCTACCCCCATCAAACTCATTCTCATGAGTTGTGTTATGTGTTTATCCTTGGTGTGGATTTTTGTGTTGTTGTTGCTTTGATGCTTGTTGTGGTGTATTGCAACCGTGTGAATCCCTACCTCCCTAGCTCAGGGGTGACCCACTTGCGGTTCTATGGTAGGGAGGAGAGCATTCGAAGTGGCTGGGTTTCCCTTTTTGTTGAGTTTTAATTGCAAGTGCTTATTGAAGAAATGGGGCTTTGGAGAAGCCCATTTTTGTGTTGCTTTGGTCTTTTGTTGTTCGCTATTGAGCCATGGCCTTTGTGACCCTCTTATAAATTTGACAAGTTATTCTTTCCATCATGTTGCTATTATAGAGAAATGTGAATGTGAAGTATTATGAAATGAAACATTGGTTAAATTTATTTATCATCCTTTGAGCTTGTGGATGTAAGAAGATACATGTTATATTTTTTGTTGTTTATTCTCTATGTTGTGGAGTTTATGGTTTGAGTAATGCATGAGAAGTTATATATATTTACTGTCATTGTTCTTTACAAAAAAAAAAATATACATCAATTGTTGTATAAATTTTGTTGCATATAAAGAAGAGAAGATAGAAATTTAAGTGAATTATTTTCTATTAAGTTGCTAGAAATTTTATGTTAATAGTCGCTGTTCAGGAATATAGGTTGTTGAAAATTTAGATAAAAATGTATTTTCTACCTTATAAGATTCTTTTTAAAAAAATAGGGTTATCTAGGTATGTTAATGCTTTAAAAAAAAATGCTACTGAATTATTTTCTGTTACAAATCTAAGAGAGTTAGTATTTCTGTTATTTATACCATTGTTGTGAGAAAATTAGTTTAATGGGTATATATATAATTATACATATATATGAAAATATATGTGTATAAAAATATATATACACTTTTTTTGAAATCTAATTGCTGTTCATTTTGGATTTATCACTATGTATACATAGAGATTAGAAGAGAAACTAAACCACATATAAGTTCTATATATATATATATATATATATATATATATATATATATTAATATATATATACATTAATAGAAGAAAGTATTTATACTGTGATTTTTTTGAAGAGCAGTATGTATATATATATATTTGTATATATACATATATATATACATACATATATATACATATATATACATATATACATATAGATATATATAGATATATATCTATACATATACATATATATATACATATATATATATACATACATACATATATATATATACATACATACATATACATATATATATATATATGGAATATACAACAATGAAATTTTAATGTTATAAAGAAACAGAGATCAAAATCCATTAATGGTGGACTGTAGCATATCCGCAGAGTTTAAAGTGTTGTTTAAAAAAAGAAAAGGGGAGGCAGAGGCACAATGGCCCAGCTGCCACCCCTCTGCCCTTACTACAATCTTTGGTGTGGGGAGGGGGCTATGCCTCCCCCCACACCCGTGGGTGTGGGGGGAGGCATGGTGTGGGGCGAGGTACGGCCCCCCTCCCCACACCATCCCTTCCCCAAAACTTCGCCCAAATCCTCACTCCACCGAACTCCCCGGTATCTCCGCCTTACACAGCCTGCCTCCCCATCATTATCACTTAAAACAAACACAATGCCCTGCTCTGCACTACCCCTTCGCCGCCCATCACTCCAAGCACCACCCGTCTCCTTCGCTCCGCGGCCACTCCTCCCCTAAAGCTTAGACAGTGACCCCTGCGGTGGCCACACCTCTGTTGTTGCCTTTAACATGCCAGTCCATATATATATAAAATAAAAATAAATAATACAGAAAAAAGATTATAAATGGATCAAGAAATCTCATGGCAACAGATTGCAAACCTCCATGAGGTGTTTTAATGGCTACCAAGCCATTGTTGAAAGAGCTCGATACCTGCAAAACAAAACAAAGAAAATTAATGGAGGCAAACCAAAATGAAAGAAGAGAAGAAGAGGAAACAAAATGAGAGAAAGAAGGGTTAGGGTTTTCTTAAGGAAAGTATAAAATAACATTAGGGCAACAAAAAGAAAATATTAGAATATTGTTAGGGTGTGAGAGATGTGAGGAAATATGTTTTATTCTTGTTTTTAAAAATCTCTATTCTTTTTGCCTTTGTCTTTTTATTTCTGGTGCTTCACTTAATTTGTTTATAATTTTAAATGGGGTTTTGCATTTTTGTTTTAATGTCTTGTGATTTGTAATTTAATTGGGGGGGGGTTTATTTTTACTTTTATGGGAAGTGTGTTCCCTTGAATTTAAATCATTTTTTTTGTGATATTTATTTTACCCCCTTATACGTTTTAGTGATTTATTTATTTAGCAATTTGATTATTATTTTACGGGGAAGAGTAATTTAATCTCTCCCCCTTCTCTATTAATTTTTGAGTTAGTTAATAAATATAATACCGAAATTATATTTATTAACAGACTCAACTTTTTGATTTAATTTGGTGTAACTTAGTCATTTTATTATTTTAAATTTGAGTTTTAATATTTTATTTCAAGTTGAGTTATTTTGGACTTGGGAACTATTTAAATTTTAATTTTTCCTTAAATCTAATTTTTTATACTTAAATTTTGTTTAAATTCTTATTAGAGTTTTATTTTAAAAATTTTAAGTTGATTATTGAAAACGCGTTATGCTGTCGAAGTTTTCCTAGATTCTAGGGTTTAGTTTTATGATAATTTATTAACTTTTATTTTACCATTCCCCTTTATCATGTGTCCATCATGCCATTATTTCTTAATCATTATTTCGAGTTCGTTTTTGTTCTGAGTTAGGGCTAGGTTTCAAAACTGACGAAATCCCCTTCTCACCTAGGAAACTCAAGGTTAGGATTTAAATCATTCTAACCCTAAAAGAGACACCCTTCATGTCGCATTCCCCCTAGATGGGTATCATTACACAGGGGACTACGTAGGGCAATGCACCTCCCTAAATTATGTTGACATGTTTACGCCTTATGCGTATTGCTACCGAGCATGCAAATGTGTGCAAGGGGGTTCCTAGGGATAGGTAGAAAAGTTTTTTGTATTTCATGTCATGACCACATGGAAAATATGGACATGACACGTGTGTTGTGTGTCGTGACCACATAGGAAATGTGGGCATGACAAGAAAACCCTTATCAGGTGAAAAACCCCACACTCAGAAACCTGTATAATGTATTAACAAATCTAAAAGTTGTTTACAATACACTTGCAATGCAAGTTTCAATGGTCTTTGATACTCGTGTCTAGAGTCAATCTAGTAGCATAACAATACTTGTAAACCTGTGATACAAACTACATCCCCAAGCACCTGTTTATATAGGAAATACAAGGCAATATTGGACCTATCTTGGGATGGGCGTCCAACATGGCTTCATGGACCAAAACCCACGCCTAAGGACACTTGGTCAACATTATAGAATGTGACTAACACTTGTCCATAGCTCCCATCCCAAAGAGGTTGCCTATTTCTAAAATGGGCTATGACAGATGCTCTTACGATACTTATGACCGTCATAGAATCTGTCATAGCGGTTACAACTTACAGTTATAAGAGAATCTATCATACACATGCTATAAATAGCATATTCTCTTACAACATGTCATATTCCACCTTGGGGCACCCAAATATGCCTTATTCGAAGATGCTTCATGACACATGTCATCACTTGTCTTATAACCTTCTATTTTTGACTCTTACATGTCATAGATTCGTCATAGGAATCCATCATAAACATTTTGGTCAAACATTACCTTACACAACATGGAAGATGCTGACACATGGCAAAATGCTCCTACCACAGAGTGGGATGCCTATCTCCTAATGTGAGGACAAAATTACAAGTTGTCATATTCCATGTAGGATCGACACATCACCGTGCCACATCCCACAATATGACAATTTGGAATTTATAAATATTTACAACATAGGCAATTAAATAATAAATGCAAACATTACAAATGTAAGGAATTACCAATGTTGAGACACCTTAATTCCCAACACTATTCCCAACACCTGACCTACTGAATAGTAGGTATACTTCAAATATGATTCAAACAAGTCAACATGAAAGGGAGGCATGTCGTTATCCTCAAGTGGCACTAAATTTCCATCCTGTCTAGGTCTGTGCAATGGCAATCTCTAGCCTTTTTAAGTAGTGTCCATTCTTGAGTATTCCTTTTCCAAATCTTCATGTACTATAGGTATATCATATGTGTTATCCAGGTTGAAAACTTCACATAATGCATTTTTAGACACATGTGTGAAAGGTTTTCCTTGCAGGTTTCATATAGATTTAAGGTCTAGATTATAGTGATAGGCCAAGAGTTTTATAAGATCAATATTCACAAAGACATCAGTGACAACTAGTTTCCCCAAATTGAAAATCCAAAGGTTGCAAACAGGTTCAAATCTATATCTTCAACAGTAATGAAACATAAACAGTTCATATCCCTTAATAGGGGTCCACACATTTCCTATGTGTTTGTATTTATCCTCTAACCTCTCAACAACAGCTCTTAATTGTGTAGTTCTCCTGGCCTTTGGTCATAAACCAGGTAATTGATCTATGAGGTCTTGGTTTAATTTTCTTTCTTTTGTTTTCTCTTCTTGTCCGGACTCTGTTTTCTGCTTTTTACTTTTAGATTGGCCACTATCCCCTAGTTGTTTTTTAGTTTTTATTTTGTAGGGTTTTCCATTTTTTATCTCTACCAGGTATCAAAATTGGACTACAATCTAATAAGTGCAGGAATGCTTACTTGTGTGTGCTAGCTCCTCGACGTCCTGAATTTCTCGACCTTTGATCAACTCCATGCTTTCTCCACTGCAACTCTTGAAGATTTCTTTTGGTTAAATCCCTTATCAGAAATGTTCAAATAAGGTTTGTTCAAGCAGCCATTAATGCCAACCACTGGAATTGAATGTAGAGGATTTCTCAGGTTTCAAAATGTCAGGGCGATACAATGCATTTGTATTAGTGAAACTTTTCTAATCTTATGCTAATCCATGTGTTTTAGTTTGGTGTCATCTTTTGTTTATACTTTTATAACTGATCGCCAAGACCCACTTAATGTCTTTCTGATGCAAAGTGTCCCTTTAGTTCTTTGATTCATTCGGGAAGACTTTTTGATACTCTCATCGACCTTGCACAAATCCCCTTTTTCTTGTATTTCAATTTTTATATTTCAGGGAAACATTGTGAATTTTACCTCGATGTTGGGGTGGTCTGGACCATTGGAACTCCTTTTGAACATTGATGAGTGTTTTCTCAATGAATATTAATCATTTTGTAGTCATCGGGTTGACAAATACCATCGGTAAGAAAATAATATGATCTTATGATGTATTAAGTCTCCCTGATATGTTTCTTTTATATCTTTTGTTCATTGGGATACATCAGTGGGACTCTTGTTGAGCTTTTTAGTTCTTTCTCATCGAAGTGACTTGTGTAGTCAAGAAGATATAAAAAATCCATTTCGATAGTATGTGTTACTCCGATACAACTAGTGTCTTGACTTATCGGTGAGAGTACATATATCTCTTGCTGAACTTGTGTCCATCGGTATGACTTGTGAGATCGGCATAGTTTAATATTTTCATTCTAACTTCCTTTCTCTTGCCGATGAGTTCTAATCAACGAGACATTATGTAATGTCTTCCCAATTACACGCACTTGTTACCCTTTTGAAACCTTTGATCACTAAGACTTCCTTTAGGTCTTCTTGATATGCATAAGAATGTTCACTAGGGAATTATGGCTTGTTTGATCAGAAAGACATGCACATGATCTTTTTGATAAGGATCAATTGCTCATTTTGCTTAACTATGATCAGGGAGATGCTTAGATGGAATCATCATTTGTTATGGGCTACAAAATGGATCTTGTCATACAAATTTTGACAATCTTTATTAATCATAAAATCAATGTGTGGCAAATTTCTATGGTATGTGGAGGACAAGTGAGTGGTGGTTGATGAAAAAAGCGCATTTTTTCTAGTCCTAACATTATGGATGTAACCTTGATTGAGCACAAGCCTTTAATAAACTAAAGTTATTATTGATTTTTGCGCCAATCTTATGCATTCTTGATTTTAGCAAACAATTTGTAATTGTTACTAATGCTCATGGTATAGTCATAGGTGATGTATTGATGCAAGAAAATCAATTGTTCCAAATATAAAATCTATTATCTATAGAGAAAAAAATCCTAGTCATGATTTAGAATTACTCAAGGTATTGTTCATGCTTCAAACATTTGGCAACATTATTTGTTAGGGAATAAATTTATCTTAAAATAGATCATCATAGCCTATAACATTTATTTACATAAACACAATTGAATATGAAACAAAGATAATGGATAGAGTTATTAATAGAATATGATTTCACTATTCAATATGTTCCAAGAAAAGAGAATGCAGTTGCATATTGTTTAATAGGAAATGACTGTGTAAATGCATTAACTTTTGAGAGAATCCAATTTGAACATGACATTAAGTCTAAATTACTTTTTTATGTTTATTTTCAATCACTTTATGAAGGGTTACAAAATAAATCTTTAAATATACATCTAAATTATTGACTTGAATCCTATATGTTAGGAAATAATGGCCATATGTATTATAAAAGAAGCTTATATATTCTTCATTTGCCTAACATTAAGCAACAAATCTTAAATTATTCTCATGACATACCTATATTAGGTCATCTAGGATTTGACAAAATATATCTTTAATTAAAAGAACACTATTGGCCTAAGAAGAAATTGGATATTTGTACATATGTACAATGATGTTTAAGTTGTCACATAGTTAAAGCTAAACAATGTGAACAATCTAGTCAATTACAACCCTTATTTGTTTTTTATTGAAAATGAGAATAATTAGTATGAAATTTATTACAATTTTACCTCATACATGTATGGGTCATGCCTCTATTTTAGTCATGGTTGATAGGTTAACTAAAATGACACATTTTACCTAAAAAAATTAAATCCTCTAATTTTAACATAGCTCATTTTTCTGTTAAGGAAATAATTTGATTATATCAACTTATAAAGAACATAGTATTTGATAGAGACCCAAGACTTACCTCTTCATTTTGGAAGTCACCTTTTGTTGAGCTTGGTAATAGTTTAAGTTTTAGAACCACATATCATCCTGAGTGGATGGAGGAATTGAAAGAATTAATAAAATTATTGACCTGATATGTTATGTATGTATACTTTAGGTAAACCTGAATCTTGGGAACGTTATTTGTATTTAAGTGAATTGCATACAAATAAGGATATCATTACACAATTAAAATGACATCTTTTGAGGCTAGTTATGGACACAATTGCAATATACTTATTTATTATATATTGATCATACCTTGAACATCACATTTAGTACAAAAATATAAATTTGTAAGAAATCGAGGAGATTATTAATAATGCTAAGAGTATGATGAAAGTTACTTAAGATAGATATAAAAGTTAGATTGATGCTAACAAATTGGTTCACACCTTTGAAATAGCTGACCAAGCATTTCTTAGAGAAACCTAAAAATTCATTAAAACCTGGTAAATATGGTAAGTTATCTCCTTGTTTCTATGTTCCATTTAAAATTTGGAAAAGATAGATGATTTAGCATATACAATTGCATTGCCTCCATCATTGCAAAAGATAAATAATTTTTTCATGTGATTACTTAAAAAGAACATCTATAATTTTGATCATATGATCAATTGGCAAACTTTTTGAACCTACTCATGAATTCAAAATTGAACATGTAATTATGATTGAGAAAAGATCTAGAAATTTGGGAAATAGAATTATAGACAAAGTAAAAGTTAAATTGACTTACAATGATTCTAATAGTGCTATATGGGAACGGTTTGATTGTATTCAAAACCACTATGTGCACTTGTTTAACTGAATATTTTGTGAGTTGTGATGTAGATGTACCTCATTATAGTGAGGGTAACAACTAATTATAGTGTAAAAATGTAATGAGACTTTTTACCCAAATTTCTTGACTTAAAAGAGGGATGCAAAAGTGAAATAAGTATTTTAAATTTGTAATAACCCTTTTGAAGGGAGAAATTTGTAAAATCACCTTGTAATAAAATAGAAATCATGTATTTAATAGCCACAACCCTTTATAAAGGGTGTATTAAAATTGTAACTACATTTTTTATGAATGGGTGTGATGATTGGATGCCATCCTTAGGATGTTTTATAAACTAGTTGGAGAAACTTGGAAGGACAATTAATAAATCTAGGGAATAAGAAGGTAGTAGACATTGGAGAAGGGGCCCATAGAGTGTGTCTAATCAGGGGTACATAGTACACTCTAGATGGTCCTAGCTAGGGCATGAGTGAATTATTTTGATAATTTATTTCCTCCTACTTTGTGGACATAGTATAAGGGCCTATTCCATAGATTCTTCTAGAAATATGTGTAGCTTGTTATAGAATATTGTCTTAGATATATATTTGTACCATCTTAATAAATGAGTATTGCTAATGTTTTTCATGAGTAATATAGAATTATCATTAGTTTGAATATTTATAAATTTACCTATATTTGAATATGCTATTACAATTTATTGCTTATAAGTGTATGAAAATTTGGAAATCAATCTTTATTGTTTTTTTAAAGTCTCAAACTATGAATTTGGCCCATCACATGATTTAGACAAACATACAAAAGAATAACTAAAGGATCTCTTATAGTATTTACTTGATATATGTGAGGATAATGTGCCACTTGTTGATGATACTTCTTCCTTCACTATTACACATGATATACACACACACATATGGATATGAGGCATGTTGAGCATGATTTTTCACATTATTTGCAATCAATTATGAGTATATTGGACCATATAGATAATCATATCAATGATTATGATAAATTTTTAAAGAAATATTCTACTAATGATATATTGCATAATTCCTTGGAATCTGATATTTTGGTTTATCCTTCACCATGTGGTTTCATGACACCTTATTTTAGAAAGTATGATGATAGAGGTGATCCATTGATTCATTTATAGTCCTTCCAAACTACATGCTTCACTTAGTTTCATGAGGATAAATTTCTTTCCAAGTTGTTTCCAATAAGTTTGAGTGGTCATGCTTTCACATGGTTTTATTCATTCTCACATGCTTCTATCACATCTTTTATGGGTTTGGCTAGTGGTTTCTTTAAGCACTAAAAATGTACATGGGCTTGCATGAGGACCCTATGATGAGTTGTAATTCTAATCACGTACATGGAATCATGTAATAAAATGCCCTCTTAGCAAGTTCTTTTCTTGGTGACACATGGATGTTAATTTCTTGCTTCATCAATTCTATTTTTTCGTCACTGTCCCCTTATCGACATTTCTTCTTCTACATTCCTGATCTTACCTACATAGCTAAATTTAATCATAAAATAGTAATTTCACCTTTCCCATACCCTTTTCATGTGTATCCACCCTTTAGAGGCCTCTAAATGACCTCCCAGACTAAACCCATCTTTCATAATTGACATAGTTTTTGTCTTTTCCAGATCCCCCTATTATTTTTAAATCTCCCTTGGGAAACCCTACTGGTAAAAGAGGGGATCCTCTTTAATTCATCTGTTTTACCTGTTTTAAGAGCCAGATTGGATCTTTGACATTCTAAGATCATTCTCCAACCCTTAGTTTTCACCCAGAAGCCTTATTTTCTAGGTTACCCATGGGTTTCCCCTGAGCAACCCCTGGACAACTCTACTGGTAAAAGGGGAGACCCATGGGCGACCCTTTCATTTTTTTGAATGCATGTTTCCCTTCAATTTGAGCCCCCAAAAGCTCCATTTTGCTCTAGTTTGCATGTAATTTTGACCCTAACATAGACTGAACTATTCTTATCCCATCTATCACCGTCAATCATGCATAAGTAACTCTTTTGATCTATTCTTTTCATGTATTCAACTCATGCTAATTCCATTTTCTCAATTAGTGATAATATTTTATAGCTTCATCACTCCCCAGTTAGCCCAGTCTTCTATTCAATCAAACCTATTAACTCTCTAATCAAAAGATTTAACTTCCCAATCATTCCCACATATTATGAGACATTCCATCCTATAAATACCTTCTTCCTTTAAGCATTAGGGGAGGCAAATTTCATAGTTGCAGCCATTCATAAGATTATTGTTTGCTCTCCGTTAGCATCCTTAATGCTCACATAGGATGCATGTGCCTTTTCTTTTTTCTTAGCATCGATTCTCAATATTTCTAAAGCTTCTCAAAGCATGCTTATGCTCTCAGTTTCTCAAGCCAATCCCATTATTCCCAATTAGCACATGCACATAGTGCTCATAGCTCAATTCAAGCTTGATCAATATCATCATTAGCTTTCTCAAGTTGAAGCCAATATCAACATTTTTCTCTCTTCATACTTGCCACCAAGAGGAGGACCCCATTTCTGCAAGAGGACAAAGAGGTTTCTGGATACAAAGGATTCTTGAGGGTAGTGCAAAGACTCATGCATCAACCTTATTCCAGGTTCTTTCAATGCTTTTTGTAGTAATTGGATCACAACATTTTTGTTAAGGGAAGTAATTTATCATTTCTTTACTCTTGATAGGAATTGTTAACATAGCTTCATTTCTTTGCAATAGACTAGTTGTTAATTGTTTTCATTAGATTAGACTATCATTTGCTTTCCTTAGAGTAGAATTCAAAAATACAATTTTAGAAAAAACACAAAAACATAGATTAACTTGCATCAAAAAGATGTTTATAGACTTGCATTCATATTTATTTTGTAGTAATTAGATGATTTTTTACTTGTTGAGAAAAGAACAAAAAAAAATTGCTTGCATTCATATAGTTGCATATATTAAAAAATACCAAAAAAAAGGAAAACTTAGAACAACTAAACCCTTGGTTTCATCACAAGGTAAATCCCACGTACAACATCATAAGTCAAACCTTAGGTCAACTCTAGGTCAAATTTAGTCAACACTCTACTTATCTCCTAACGTATATGAATGCCCAAGAATTAGAGGGGAGTGGGTTAGAGTGATTCTTGAGAAATTATAAGTAATCAACCCTAGACCACAACTTAAGCAAGAACACCAACATATCCTTAGGGTTCTGCAACAAGACAATCAAATGCAACAATTACTTAAAGCCTACAAAGAAATATTACAATACGCTAGGTTCATCAATGAACATAATCGCTTACCTACTAGGCATTGGAATCTCAGAAACCAAAATAATAGATGCATCAAAAGTGACCCTTCAGGTCATACAATTATCTCAACAACCACAACCATAGAAAGGACTCATCGACTAGAAAACCACACAAGGCCCCAATACATGCTAACCACTCTCTGCGACCTTCTACTCCTACAAGAATAGAACCACCCTCTAGTCTCACATCCACTTGACTAGATTTTTCCATGAGAGTGTGAGTGACTCAAAGTTCACTTATGGAAAGGAGAGGGTTCATGTGGGAATCAAGGCTAACTCGCTTGTGTGTCATGTTTCGAGTAACACATATTTTGGTGAACCTGATGTGAACAAAAAATCCTTCTAGAATGAGTTGTTTGCATTTCCATTTTCAAAATTCATTCATCATCACTTTCACATATATTTTTGCTACACTCATCTTCTCTTTTGCTCTCATCACATTTATTCATTCTATTTATTTTGAGGTGTCTGTTGGTGTTTAAATCTGTAGGCACCTTCCTAAAAATTCAAGAATCCAAATATGCAGGCCCCTTCCCAAAAGTCCAAAAAATTCTAACACTTTCAGCCTTTGCAGTTGTAAAAAATGCAAAAAAATCAGTTAAGGTGTAGGTGCCTTTGTATATACAAGGGTGTTTGTATATACATGCAGGTCAAATGTGCATTGGTGGGTGCAAAATCTCCATTGGCCTTTGAAAAAATCAATTATATGAATTTTATATGCATATCGAGCTTTGAAATGTGCATATACAAAGGGGGAATCTTTTGAAGATTCCCAGAATATTCCCAGTTTGTATATCGGGTTGCATGTAGACATACAAGGGCAAAATATGCAATGGGCCGATATACTTTTGCTACAGTGTTGGAGATAAAAGAGAAAAATATACAATGGCAGAATATACATCGAAGATTCCTTGAAGGTGCCGCTGTTGTATAGAGCAGGTAGGAATGAATGTATGTCCAAAATACATTGAGTCTTATATGATGAAAAATATACAAGGGTCCACCGTGACATGCAAGGTGAATAGTGCAGTGGAGGTATATACATTTGGTGGGCTCCACAAGGTTGTATGTGCAATCACTTGTAGGTTTGCATATACAAGGGGATTTGCATGTATGTTCAAGGATGTGCAAAGTGGACGCAACGAGAAGGTTAAATGCATTGGTGAAGTGTTTGAAGTCTGCGGTTGTATGGTATGCTTGTATGTTCCCAATGCATATTCGAACATACAAGTGGAAGATACAAGTGAAACATGCAAGGTAAAATATGTATTCATCACATATTCTCTAAGGATTCCCTGTTTGTATGTTGGGGAGGTTTGTATGTTTGCCGATATACATTAGATGGGATACAAGCCAGATTTCAGGGGAGTTTCAAAGTGTTTTATATTTTTTGAAATCCAGGGCTTGTATGTAGCCGTTGTATCCACATATACAATGAGGATATGCAAGGAATAGGGATGCAAGCCGGACCCTATTAGACTTTCGATTTGTTCTATAATAGTCTAGGGTCTGCCTTATATGATGAATGGTTGTATATGCACTTTGTATATACAAAGGGTTTTAAAAGCATAAATCAGATGATTGTATATGTATTTGAGCATGCATATACAAGGGGCGAAAAGGAAAAATGGTGAGAGCGAAAGTCAGCGATAAAAACATAAGGTGCCTATGTGGCATGATTTCATTGGTTGGCGACTTTCAAGGCGTGTTTTGAGCTGTAGATCTTAGCGATGGGAGTTGATCAACAGCTGGTTTTGTATTTTGCTGCAGTGATGGGTTTCTTTGTATCTACTGCTGCGTTTGGACGGGAAAAATTCCAGAGGTTTGCTGCTGCTGTGTCTTCAAGGGCCTGAGAGTAGATGAAGCATTGATGGCAAATTTGCAGAGGATGGATGATGGAAAGGACATGTCAACCGCTCGATTGAAGATGAAGATCCGAGAGCGGTGGCCCAGATCCTGATTCCACCTATTCATTCCTCTTTGTCTCTCCGTAGCATTGAATATTTCTGAGCGCCATTTCTCATGCATTGTATCTGGCAATTTTTTGACTTGCCTTGTAATTAATATGCTGAGTACACGGTTTTGCTATAAAAAGCAAACTATGTTACTCTTTTGTTGTTGAAGACCTGGGTATTTTTTGTGTAAATAACGAAAGACAGGGTGTCTCCTAGCTATTTTATCTGATTTTGGAGTTTATGAGTTGCATCATGAATGTATTTTGCACGTATGTTTAGTTTCATGTTGATATAGATGAAAAATGCTCTTATGCATGTGTTTATTTGTTTGTCTCCTTTGCTGCATGCATCTCCTTCTTTTGAATTTGGTTGCTAAGGGTTTCAAAGATTCTAGGATATAGGGTTCTGTATCACATGCTTCATCTCTAACTTCCATTCAAGGAATGGATTAAACTATTTTAGGTTAAGCATGGAGAAGGTTGTATGTCAGTAGGGATATCTGTAAGTAGAGGTAGCTGAATACCCATTCTTAGGTGATGTTTGTAAGGCAAGCATCAATCCAACCCCTTGAAACTTGAATACTAGTTACAAACCATCTGTTGCATACGTCTAATTGACTCCTTGCCCTGAGATAGGCATCGGTTTGCACCTGGGTTAGTAGTTATGACCCAAAACCCCTTGTCTTGCATCCAAATCATAAAATCCATCTTTTCATATCTTCCACCTGTTAGTTTGTAGGAGTAGGATTAGGACCCCTGCATACTCTCATCCCCAACTAGAGAGATATGTCCAAGAATGTTGCCAACCTTGTGATGTATCATACACATCTTGGTCCACACATGAGAGTATTCTGCCTGTTGTTGTCATGCTAGATCTTCCTGTCATTTGGATAAGTCAATGTTACATCTTTAGTTATAGGGATACCCCCCTTGGTGCGGCAGAACCATAAGTGAAGGGGAGGCAACTCACACAACCTCCCATCTCTGTTGGCTAAATCTTCCTGGACATTGGAGCTGGCAAACCCTCTGTCGATTCAGAAATAAATACCAATAGAAATGGTGACTCTACTAGGGAGACAATGTCATATCCATGAAGGTGTGAGTCTAAAAGATTGAAAAAGCAAACCTAGAGGTGTTTGTTACAGCAAAATCTAAAAAGTTATATGTGTGACTCTGCTGTGGGAGAACTCAGAAAGAAAGAAATCAATTTTCAGCTTCAGCCTGTTTGAAGCTTACTCCTCTGCCAAGGAGGTGGCGACTCTGCATATAAAGAACCTGATAAGAGGACACCAGAGGTGTTGAATTTGTAGTTATTGCAACATATCCAAGTATTTTCATAAGTTTTGAAGGGTTCCCTATTTGGTGAAATAACACTAGTCAAAAGGGAAATATTGGTGATTAGATTGCATACTTTTGTGAGGACCTAGTTTGCATTTCAAAAGGAGTATGCAATATTGTTTAAAAGACTCATTTAGAGGACTTTAGGAAAGCTGAAATAACAGTTTGTATTTTAAAGGCCTAAGGTCATTATTATGATTGAAAATTTGAATTGAAAAGAGGGTTGCAAAAACATAAAAGATGTATTATCAGACCATGCACCCTTGTGAGATGTCAAATGTAATGATGTATAATAATCAGTCCCAACCATGTAATAAAAGAAGTTTCAGCATTGACAAATATAAGCCCATAAATTTTGATGGCATTTATGGCTATCCAAATGCTTTTCCATCTAAAATCAGAAAATACTTGCCCAAATTTAATGGTGCAAAGGATGAATCAGCTAAGAAACACTTGCAACAGTTTATAAATGTTGTAGATGATTTTGAGATTAACCATGAAGATGTAGTTATGAGATTATTTGTTCAATCTCTAGATAAAGATGTAAGGGACTGGTTCTCCTATCTTCCAGTTTACTCTGTTAGCTCTTGGCATGATTTTAAATCTGCATTTCTAGAACAATATGGTGAAACAATTTCTAAATATGCAGTTATTAGTGATTTTATGTATATCCATATTGAAGAAGATGAGTTGATCCCAACTTTTAACCTCAGATTTATGAGGGCATTGAATAGAATACCAGAATGCATGAGACCTAATGATGCATTGTGCCTAGTTGTCTATTTGGGAGCATTTGATAGGAAAATGAGGTATAGATTGAGGGACAAGGAGCCCACCACATTGCATCAGGCACATCAGTTTGCAATTGACATTGAAAATAATTGGAGGTATGGGATTCAAAAAGGGTATTTCTCTAAAAACATTTGCTGCCCTAGGGCCACCAATGTTGATAAGGGATATAGTTTAAATGTTGGAGATGAATGCCAAAGTACTCACACCCCTGTTGTCCCAGTTTTTGCATCATTCCAAGTTGATGATGTTTCTGTTATAGAGGAGGATGTCCTATTTTGCCTAGCAAATGAAGTTGACAACAATAATTTCCCAAGTAATATTTGCATGCCAGTCCTAAAGAAAGATCATTCATGTTTAAATGATCCAGTTGTGCAAAGTTGTGATCATATGGATCAAGAGTCAATATCAGTTTCATCAAGAAGCATTAGAGGACTAGAAAATGATGTAGATAGTTCAACTTCAGAGTGCATTGAAACAGCAGAAATCCTGTATCTTGGGCATTCAGATGATAAAGATGATGAAGATGATATCCATGATCAGTTCATGGGTCAAGTTTGTTCTTCTTATGACTATGGATTTGTCAATGATGAAAAAGAAATGGATTGTCATGAAGAAGAAACAGAGACCTTTGCAATGCATATGAATCCCCTTTTTGATGAGCATGTGGATGTATTTGACATTGTGAGTCACGACTTTCAGTGGTGCAGAGTTAACCCTCTATTTGAAAATGATGATACTAATGTGCAAACTGTGGATAGCAAATGTTCAGCATCAGTTGTCCCAGACATGTGCAGCAATGTTGGCTGTGTGGATCAGGTTTTATTTTCAATGTCAATGAGTGATATAAATGATATTGAGGGTCTCATATTTTCTGAGTGTTTTCAATTTTTGGATCAGCTGAATATGTGTTTGGTTATATGCAACAGCTAGGTAGATAATGAATATTGCCAAATGCAATATGAGGATATACTGCTTGAGGATCAAAACATACATATGTTACCTAATGCTGAAGAATATTATAATGTGTATGGTTATATGTCTGGTTGTAAGGTGCAGAGTGACAGAGGCAATACTGACAATGGCAAGTTTTCAAAAATGGTGAAGCATGTAATTGATCAGATCAGCATATGGGTAGATTGTTTTAATGTTTTCAGCTATGGTTGGGATTATTCAGTTTGGAATTAGACATTTGACATGATAAAGTTTTGGTTCTTCCTTTTTGGCTACCTGGGGCTGCCAAAATAATGTCTGAAAACATAGTTTGTGTGCAGGTTGGTATGATAGACTCTATGGCCCAATGGATAAGGCCCAATCTGTGAAACCAGAGATTCTGAGGTTCTCACCATGCCTGCAAGAGGCATGCATCCCTAGACAAATCCTGTGTTGGTGCTTAAATCTACAGGCACCTTCCTAAAAATTCAAGCATCCAAATATGCAGGCCCCTTCTCAAAAGTCCAAAAAATTCTAACACTTTTGGCCTTTGCAGTTGTAAAAAATGCAAAAAAATTAGTTAAGGTGTAGGTGCCTTTGTATATACAAGGGTGTTTGTATATACATGCAGGTCAAATGTGCATTGGCGGGTGCAAAATCTCCATCGGCCTTTGAAAAAATCAATTATATGCATTTTATATGCATATCGGGCTTTGAAATGTGCATATACAAAGGGGGAATCTTTTGAAGATTCTCAAAATATTCCCAGTTTGTATATCTTGTTGCATGTAGACATACAAGGGAAAAATATGCAATGGGCCGATATACTTTTGCTACAGTGTTGGAGATAAAAGAAAAAAATATACAATGGCAGAATATACATCAAAGATTCCTTGAAGATGCCACCGTTGTATAGAGCAGGTAGGAATGAATGTATGTCCAAAATACATTGAGTCTTATATGATGAAAAATATAAAAGGGTCCGCCGCAACATGCAAGGTGAATAGTGAAGTGGAGGTATATACATTTGGTGGGCTCCACAAGGTTGTATGTGCAATCGCTTGTAGGTTTGCATATACAAGGGGATTTGTATGTATGTTCAAGGATGTGCAAAGTAGATGCGACGAGAAGGTTAAATGCATTGGCAAAGTGTTTGAAGTCCGTGGTTGTATGGTAGGCTTGTACATTCCCAATGCATATTCGAACATACAAGCGGAAGATACAAGTGAAACATGCAAGGTAAAATATGCATTCATCGTATATTCTCTAAGGATTCCCTGTTTGTATGTTGGGGAGGTTTGTATGTTTGCCGATATACATTAGATGAGATACAAGCCAGATTTCAGGGGAGTTTCAAAGTGTTGTATATTTTTTGAAATCTGGGGCTTGTATGTAGCAGTTGTATGCACATATACAATGAGGATATGCAAGGAATAGGGATGCAAGCTGGACCCAATTAGAATTTTAATTTGTTCTATAACAGTTTGGGGTCTGCCTTGTGTGATGAATGGTTGTATATGCACTTTGTATATACAAAGGGTTTTAAAAGCATAAATCAGATGATTGTATATGCATTTGAGCATGCATATACAAGGGGTGAAAAGGCAAAATGGTGAGAGAAAAGTCAGCAATAAAAACATAAGGTGCCTACGTGGCATGATTTCACTGGTTGGTGACTTTCAAGGCATGTTTCGAGCCACAAATCTTAGTGATGGGAGTTGATCTACGGTTGGTTTTATATTTTGCTACAGCGATGGGTTTCTTTGTATCCGCGACCACGTTTGGGCAGGAAAAATTCTAGAGGTTTGCTGCTACTGTGTCTTCAGGGGCTTGCGGGTAGATGAAGCATTGATGGTGGATTTGTAGAGGATGGATA
Organism: Cunninghamia lanceolata; assembly: GCA_027924645.1. NCBI lineage: Eukaryota > Viridiplantae > Streptophyta > Pinopsida > Cupressales > Cupressaceae > Cunninghamia > Cunninghamia lanceolata. The sequence goes on from BSBN01001297.1 coordinate 96,501, forward strand.
ATAGAAAGGACAGGTCAACCGCCCGATTGAAGATGAAGATCCAAGAGCGGCGGCCCAGATCCCGATTCCACCTGCTCATTCCTCTTTGTCTCTCCGCAACATTGAATATTTCTGAGCGCCATTTCTCATGCATTGTATCTGGTGATTTTTTTACTTGCCTTGTAATTAATATGCTGAGTACATGGTTTTGCTATAAAAAGCAAACTATGTTACTCTTTTGTTGTTGAAGACCTGGGCATTTTTTGTGTAAATAACGAAAGACAAGGTATCTCCTGGCCGTTTTATCTCATTTTGGAGTTTATGAGTTGCATCATGAATGTATTTTGCACGTATGTTCAATTTCATGTTGATATAGATGAAAAATGCTCTTATGCATGTGTTTATCTGTTTGTCTCCTTCGCTGCATGCATCTCCTTCTTTTGAATCTGGTTGCTAAGGGTTTCATAGATTCTAGGATACAAGGTTCTGTATCACATGCTTCATCTCTAATTTTCATTCAAGGAATGGATTAAACTATTTTAGGTTAAGCATGGAGAAGGTTGTATGTCAGCAGGGATATCTATAAGTAGAGGCAGCTGAATACCCATTCTTGGGTGATGTTTGTAAGCCAAGCATCAATCCAACCCCTTGAAACTTGAATGCTAGTTGCAAACCATCTGTTGCATACGTTTAGTTGACTCCTTGCCCTGAGATAGGCACCGGTCTACACCTGGGTTAGTAGTTATGACCCAAAACCCCTTGTCTTACATCCAAATCATAAAATCCATCTTTTCATATCTTCCACCTGTTAGTTTGTAGGAATAGGATTAGGACCCCTACATGCTCTCATCCCCAACTAGATAGATATGTCCAAGAATGTTGCCAACCTTGTGATGTATCATACACATCTTGGTCCACACATGAGAGTATTCTGCCTATTGTTGTCATGCTAAATCTTCCTGTCATTTGGATAAGTTAATGTTACATCTTTAGTTATAGGGATACCCCCTTGGTGCGGCAAAATGATAAGTGAAGGGGAGGCAGCTCATGCAACCTCCCATCTCTGTTGGCCGAATCTGCCTATGCATTGGAGTTGGTAAACCCTTTGTCGATTCAGAAATAAATACCAACAGTGTCTACGACACCCTTGGATATGATGAAACCTGAACTCAATTTAGGGAACCTTCCCTCTAGAGAAGTTGAAATGCCATCCTTCGACAAGTATGTGCCACTCGACCAAATAGGGCCCATTTCAAACTATTACAACTATGAAAATTTGGATTATGAAAATGATAGAAGAGAACCAAGATGTTCTCTAACATTCAACAATCCTACATGGGATCAAAAATCAACAATTCAACCCACACATCATAGGATGTGTAGAGTGCAAGTAAGATCAGAGATCCACCAACTGGATCATCCCTCGATAAGAAATCCAAACACACATCGAGATGACAAAGTAAGATGTTTAGTGAGGCACTTGAAAGAGTCCAAAGAAGCTCAAGAGGCCCTTCATGTTGCTCTCCAAGAAGAATAACATGAAAATGTCCTACGAGAATAAATAGGAGGGTCAAATCATGAAAATACGTGAAATAAAGTTCCATGAAATGAAGAAACACAAAGACGTCCTACACCTACTGATCTCATAGAAACACTAGTCCAAAGGATTAGGATTATCAAGGTAGAATAGTCCATTTAGGACAAAAGAGTGAAGCCACATGACAATGTTAGGGTAGAACAAGACCAGGGGGCATCTTGAAGAACCCCCTATATGAACTATTCTTGGAATGAAAGTAACAAAACCTTCTTGAATGGAAACCAAATAATGAAAAACCTTTAGATGATTTAGATTAATCAACCAAATCAAGCTGCTACACTCAGATATCAAAATCTACCCATGGGGTTAATGCTCTTGACCCCACAATCTCAATGTGCAAATTCCTAGGGACGTACCTAAAATACTTAAAGGAACCACTTGACCATATCATATAAAATGTAATGCTACCATGACCTCTTCTAGGTCTACCTAAGTTTAAAGGAGAAGGAGCTCCCATCTCGCACACCAAACCATACACAACTGCCATGAGGGAACTTCTCCCTTGGGATGGAGTCATCACTAAGACTTTCCCTAATACACTAGAAGGAATCACCTTGGATTGGTACTATCATCTTCTTGAGGCCTCTATCTATTCATTTTGATGGCTTATAGGGGATTTTGTCATGGCTTTTGACATGAAAAAATTTGTTAAAATAGGGATTCACAAATTTATTGCCATGAAGCAAGAACCAAATGAATCAGTGGCACAATTCATTATGTAGTGGAGACAAATTCTCTACTCATATACATGTTCCCTGAATATGGATCACCAAGAATTGTGTGAACTCTTCTTGCATGCCCTCAATAGGGACACTCAAGAGGAATTACAAAAACTACCCTATAAATCATGTGAGAAGCCCTAGAAAGTGCCGTACGAATTGATCAAGCTTCCATCAATAGTGGATGGAACATTTATGACATGAACGGAAAATTCAAAACTTCAAAAGACCCTGAAAAGAATCCTTTGAAAAGTATGATAGACAAAGACAACAATGCCATTAGAAACTTGTTGATTAATGAAAAACCACATCAAAAATTCCAAAAAGGATATCAAGGACCAGGTCGCTCCCCCTATGAGCTTGACACATATTGCCTATTTCATGGAGCAAAGGGTCATGAAACAAAAACCTGCTACAAATATAACAAGGTCATTTCAACAAAAGTTCATAGTTTTCCTACAATCTCAATGAAATGATAAAGAATCCCTAAATAACAAAAGTGCTCCTAATCAAGGAACTTCAAACCATATTGAGTTAAATCAAGAAGTTTTTGTTTTCCAAGAAGCAAACAAGTAGATTGAATAGAAAATATTTTCTCAAAAGTAGTAAGCTTACTCAAAACCTCTCCCTCACATCACAAAATATTCTTAGATGTGTTGGAAGTAAGATGTTCAATGCGAGAAAAACCCACTGCTTTCACCTTTGATATCACAAAGATTTTACAAGGCGATGAAAGTCAAAACAAAGATTCACCTCTCTACATACAAATAAAAGTCAATGACATTATCATCAAACGACTGGTCATAGACGAGGGGTTAATAGCTAATATTGTACCATTTTCCCTCCTTCAAATAATGGGGTATGAAAAATGGACATTAAACAAAACATCACAATCCTCAGGGTATACGATAGTTAGGACATGAAAACAATAGGGAAAGTAAACTTTCCACTCACTCTAGGACCCAAAACTCTCCTAACAGAATTTTATGTAATCGATAAAGAAACTAGCTACAATATGATCCTCGGAAGACATTGGATTTGTCAAATGAAGGATGTTGCTTCCATGTTGTTTCAAGAACTCCATTTCAATTATATGGGAAAGACTCATATCATTAAGGAAGACCATGATCCCTTTAGTGTTTACAGAACGGAACAAGAGGAAAAAGAAAGGAAAATGAATGCATAGATAAATATTGTGGGAGAAGGAATAATCTCCCAAGATCTTGTAAATGTCCTTGATATTCCATAATAGAACTCACTCAAAGAATTCACATTTGATCCTTTCACCACAAAGTTGTATGCACCATTTAGCTTCGCAGCCATCCCTTGTGGTGATAATCACAATGCCAAAGGTTTCCCAATTGGGATATTGGAAATCATTGAAGAAGAAGAAGAAAAGAAAGAAAAGAAAAAAACAACTTATGAATTTGGGGAGACATCAAAATCACAAAGTTTTAAAGATTCATTGATCCTTCATTTTGACAAAGCAAGTTACAAGACAAGAGTGGGAGCAGGAATAGTTCTTACTTCCCCAAAAGGGAAAGTTCTCCCCTTTGCATTTAGGTTGTACTTTTTCTGCACAAATAATGTCATCGAGTATGAATCTCTATCTCTAGGAGTCATGTTAGCCATGAATATGGGAATTAAGAATATCTCCACTTTTGGGGACTCTTAGCTAGTGATCAATCAAGTCACAAAATATTATGAGATGAAATCAGAAATCAGTCCAATTCTTCAACTTCTTTTCCATAAAAGCCATACCAAGGGAGGAGAATCAGGTGGCAGACTCAATGGCTACATCAACGGCTATGTTCACACCTCACACTCAACTTCAAAACTCTGAATTGATGATATCAATACGAGGTGGACCATTGATGGAAAGTGAAGAATAACCGATTATCCTAAGTTATGCGGTAGATATAATAGAAATTCCAACCAAGGATTATGTTTAAAATAATGAATCCATCCTAGAATACCTACATGCTTATGATGACCTCCCAAAATTCTACCACAAGGGATACATGCTCCTTCCCCACCTCGACATGACTATTTTGGAGATCAATTAGAAATCCAGTAAGTAAAACAAATTTAGAATTACCACAAGCACCCTAGAAGTTTGAAGAAGGCCACCTTTAACTGACTGGTGATACCACTGATCTTAACATAAGGACCCTTGAGAAGCCAAGAATGATAAAACTTGGGGGAAATCTAGATGGAGAGTTGGAAGAATACACCAAGTTTCTCATTGAATTCTTCGATGTCTTCACTTGGACGTATGCAGACATGCTCATTTTAGACGTAGAGGTTATAGTTCATCACCTGGTAATAAAACCTGATGCATAACCCATAAAGAAAAAGCTAAGGCCCATAAAACCCCAAGTTGTAGAAATGGTAAAAGAGGAATTGAAGAATTTGTTGAATGTGGGGTTTATCAGGTCTATAGATTACTTAGATTGGGTATCTAACATCATTTTGATCCTAAAGAAAAATGGAGAAAATTGAATATGTCTTAATTTTAGGGATATCAACAAAGCTTGTCCTAAAGACGATTTTCCCTTACCATCATAGATCAGATTGTAGATTCAACTATGGGATATGAAGTGATTTCCCTCATGGATGAGTTTTTAGGATATAATCAGGTCAAAATCTTAGAAGCTAATTAGAATAAAACAACATTCACCACCCCTTGGGGAACTTTCCATTATGTGGTCATGCCATTCAAATTAAAGAACATAAGATCCACTTACCAAAGGGCCATGACTCATATCTTTCATGTTCTCATCCATAAGATGGTAGAAACATACATTGACAACCTACTTGCCAAATCTAAACAATGATCAACACATGTTGAAGATCTTTGTAATATTTTTACCAAGCTACGATAATACAAGGTAAGATTAAATTGAGAGGCATGTGTTTTTAGAGTAACAACATGCAAGTTGCTAAGTTTTATAGTTTCATGAAGAGGGATAGATGTAGACCCTGCTAAGGTAAAAGTAGTGCTCAATGCCACTCCACCAACCAGTGAAACCACGGTGAGAGCTTTCTTAGGACAACTGGGTACGATAAGATGTTTCATACCTGATATGACTTAAAATTCACCCCATCAATCAACTATTAAAGAAACAAGCCGAGATAACCTAGATGGTAGATTTTTAGAATACCTTTGAACAAGTGAAGAAGTTCTTGTTAACCCCACCAACGCTTATGCCACCTAGACATGATAACCTTTCATCATTTATTTCAAATCCACATATATTTCAATAGCTTTCATGTTAGCTCAAGAAGATGATGATGGGAGAGAAAGGTAAATATACTTAATTATTAGCCAAACATTATTAGAATATGAGAAAAACTACACCTAGGATGAGAAGGAATGTTTGGCCATAGTATTCACAACCAGGAGATTATGACATTATATGTTAAACCGAGAAACCAGAGTCATAATATGATCAAAGCAACTCAGAACTTTCTTGAACCAACCAATGTTGTTTGGGAGGGAAAGATAATTTTTGACATTATTGAGTGAATTCGAGTTAACATGTGTCAATCAAAAAATCCATCAAAAGACAAATAATAGCCAATTGGTTGGTAGATAATCTAGTCCCTCAAGAGGAGCCAATAAATGAAGACTTCCCAAATGAAGAGTTAAATATTTTTGTGCTTATCATCACATTCATGGGCATTTGATAGATAGACACATTTCATTGAAATATAATACTCAAGATATTATAGACAAAGAGATGATACAAGTTTAGGATAATAATATGGCATTGCATAATGAGGATTCTTCTAACGATTGAGTGTATGGAACATATCGAACCACATGTTGAGGGTACCTGTGTAGAAAAGAAGCAACTACATGAAATAGAATCTAAGTTACTTCCTTCACATAATACATCACATTTAGGATCTTTACAACATACCTTTACTCATGCTGACATACTACATGATGACATGGATAGTCCCTTGGGGGACATGAATTACAATGACACATTTTTAGAGATTATTGAGATGGATCCAACCAATGGTGGGAACTTCACTAGTTTATTATCTTCTTCTATCTCTTTAATTAGAGGATGTACTTTTATACCATATATATCCATGATTTTCACTTGATCTTGTCACTTTAATGACAGGTTATTGTTTGTTATTATATTATACATTTACCTATAATTATTAAAAAGGAGAATTTTTATCTTCTATTTCCACAGACATTGGTCAAGCAAAGGTAAGTACCTCAAGTATACCTTTTTTATTCCTTAATTTATTTATTATGATCAATTTATAATGCTCATGTTTATCTTAAATACACTCACTATCATGCCTATAAAAGTTTGCATGCTCACTTATTGTTATCATGCTTACATCTTATGCCATCATGCTCATGCTTAGATTCTTACATGTTTATGCTTTCATGATCTTATCTTATGATACTAACATACTAATTTATTTCTATCATGATTATATCATATGCTCTCATGGTTATGCTCCATGCTTATCACAATTACATCTTATGATTATACATGTTTTATCAATGGCTATCGCAATGACATTTTACAATGATTTATGATTACAGGGTTCTTATCTCGCATTCATTACTTTCTTATAGCCTTAATTGGGGGCATCATGATTTCCCATCTATGTGCTTCAATTTTATAGATCATTGTCTTATTACATGTTTATTGCATGATGTTATTTATGACACTTATTCATGACTATTATGCTTTACATTATGATATCTTTACTTTTCTCCTCTCTTCCAATTCGTTGCTTCCTTCATTTGCAACAAATTAGAGGGAAAATATTATATCAATGACGTTCTTTCATGTCTATACTTATAATGGTTCAAGGGATTCCCTACACCATCTTTGGTCATTTGCAATATGCCTATAATGGTCCATTAAGGAACCTTACACCTCCTTCTTTGTTGATTATAGTGATTGGATTTATGCCATAGATTCATGGATTTGTGTCATCTTTAGCTTCATGCCACCCTTTACATTTAATTTTTGCACTTACTTTGATATTGTTGACATTGTTAAGAAATTTGTGAGTGTCTATATTTCAAATTATTGTTAGATGCTACTCACTGGATTCTTGTTTTGTAGGTTTCAGATGGAGTGTTGATTGCAAGGAGAATGTATTAAAGAGATATGTATATTCATATTCTTTTATGAGTGTTTGAAATATTTTACTTTCATGTTAATTGTTTGTTTTACATTGACATACATCTTCATAGTAGTTCACATGCAAGTCAAAGTGGGGGCAAAATGTAATTGTGAAAATTGGATACCTTGCACTTTTCCCCTTCATTTTGGATGCACTTTGACTGATTTATCCTTTAAATGCATTGATTAGTATACACATGACATGTTTCTTGATAAAGAGTTGGAATATTCCCCAAACCTAACTTGATTCTAACCCACACATCCCTATGGATCATTTTTTATCCTTACTTTATCTATTCACCTACTTGGGTCAATTTCATGACGTGAAATCAAGCTCTACCTTTTTAAATTATTCAAATATTGTAATTGGGCCTATGTTGTCACTTCCTACTAGTTGTTATTGATGACTTGAAGCATGAAATATTTCAAATTATTCTAGGATGTTGCATAAAAGGACAAAGTTTAATTTATTTTAACACATCATCTAGATCCATCAAGCTTCATTACACATTGCATCATCATACAAGAGCATAGCATCAACATTACATCAAAACCTATATAACAACAAATTAGGCATCTTGTATGGTTGTTTATTGTCTTTGATCTTTGTTCTAAAGTCATTAAATCATTCTATCGAGGGATTTGATCAACAAAGAATCACCCTCCCTAACAAGCTCCTCAAAGGTGTTTATCAACATAGGTAGTCTTTGGCCTAGACATCAAGAGGAAGTTTGATTATAATTATAGAAGTCCAAACACATTTTAGGTCAATTTCACTAACTTCAAATTGATCTCACAAAATTAGGATCAATTGTGCATCATGTTTTTGATCTAGGTCATGAAATTGACCCTCTCCAAAATTTGGAGAATGACTTAGTTCAAATTTTATTGTTTAGCTTCTGATGCATCCAAAAATAAGTGATTTGAATTACAATTCAAAAATTATGATCAAAATCATGAAAAATTATCTTTTGAATATTGAAATCAACTGAATACTTTCATTTCTATTAATTTATAATTTCCAAATTCTATCATAATTTTTTTCATAATTCTAAAATAAATTAATTATACTATATTCATTGCCATATTGATAAAAACATAATCTTAATAAGAAACTTGTTATTCTGCATAAATATTTTCAAACTTACATCACGCAATTGATTTATAAAATATTATAAAAATTATCATAATGGGTTTTTGAGAACATATAGGAAAAAAGATCTGAAATTTTATGGTATTCGTTTTTTGGAGGTTAAATGTTGCAATTTTTTTTTATGATTGTTTAATATTTAATTTTTGAGATTTGCTAAGTTTAAACATGAGGTGAGACATTATCTTATTTATATATTCAAAATAAAAATATATTATAATATATTGATATTCCTTTAAATAATATATATCTATTTCAATTTAAAAATAAATAAAAAAAGTGAGCCATGGTGGAATTTCAAGAGCAATAAAGTCCTTCCTATCGAGTTTGAGATGTTAGGGTAAGAAAACGTTGACATATTTGGATGTATTGAGAAATAAAGAGAAGTATGTACAATGTTAAAAATAGTGCAGAATAGACCACGTAATTATGATGGACAAAGACATTATTATCTCTCTACTTACGTGGGAGGCAAATGAGGACGATTATGGGGAGCTATGAGTGTGGGTGACAATAGTGAGAATACGATGTTTAAGTAGGGAGGGAAATAATGGCCTAAATGTGTGACATAAGATGATGTATGGATAAGGATTATGTAAATCTTTATGCAGACAAATGTTTGATTTAAATATTATTTGGTTTAATGGTCAAATAGTAAATAGTAATTTTATATTTTATTTATATTAAAAAGTGTTAAATTGTTGTCTTATTTTTATTGGCTAAAATTGACATTTGACTGTTGAAATAGATAATATTTAAAAATAGTTTAAATATAGTATACTAGAATGATGGTTACTTGCACTGAACGTAACAAGAAAATTTTATTTTGAATCTAAATTCTATAAGAAATGGTCAATATAATTTTTTTTAAAGTTATTGTAATTATCTCAATTTGTTTTTTAAAATGTTATATGTTTTTTCTAGGAACTTAATTTGAAATTGGTAACCCATCTAGAATGGAAAGAGTCCAATAATTACAAGAATATTTTTTATAAAAAAGTGTCTAAATATTGTATTGGCATTTTAGTTGGGAAGAGAACTAGATATTATGAAGGCTAACCTTAATAAGGACAACTATAGAACACACTTTGCAGATGGAATTTGAATATATACTTTTTTTAAGTTACACATCAATTTGTTTCAAAGAATTCAAATTCACTCTCATTATTATAAATATCATTAACAATTAACTAGGTATGAAACACATTTATTATAATAATTTTGTGGGAATATATATATGACAATGTCATATGTCTAGGTGTATGATAGGTAAAACTGAAATGGTTGATCAAAACAAGTGCTAACAGATTTGTCTAACGAGGACATTAGAGTGCTTACAAACCTCTAATGTCATCTCCTAATTTCATATTATTACGATGTGCAAGTGTCTCTTTATCACACCATTAGGGTTTTATGTTAATTTGTTGCTTTTAAGTTAGGATTTGTTGGAGCATCAAATCTAAATAAAACTACCTGTAATGCCTCTGGTGCTTGTGCCTTGCCATTTGCTAAATTTTGCTTTTGATTGAAGTATTTCAAATGAGGTTTCGTCTTAGCATCTACACATCTGACTATGGATACATATGTTATGACCTTATATGTTGGACTTTATAGTGTTACTATTCCATTGCTTTTGCTATATATTATATAGATGTGGTTATTATACATGGATTAGTATTCTAGATTACTATTGGTTATTACATCTTTATGTTCATGTTAGATGTGATACTTAATTGACTCATATGATATGATGCCACATTGGGTGTTTATGCTTTACTTCAACTATTTTATATGGTGCATGTATGCTTGATGTTTGATTTGAGTGTGCAGGTACATGGTTATTCTCCAATGGTGGTTATATAGGAGACCTTCACATTGGATAAAACTTGTTTGTTAACCTTTACCTCACTTGGCTTGAGTATGAGATGAATCTTGTGTATCAGACTATGTAAATCTAAATCCAAATTAGTGGTGATTATGGAATCCACATGTTGTGAAAATCTGTAAATTGTGTGTGAGCCTTTGCGTATGATTATTTTATCTTGTTTAATTATATTAAAATTATATTTGAAATACATGTTTTTTTTGTTTTTGAAAAAAAATTAATTAGCTTTAGTGGAAAAAGGCTTATGGTATTTTATTATTGTAGGTGAAAAGAAAATTAAAGAAAATTTAATTGCTTTATGGAATTAGAATAATTTGCATAAGGAAATAGATTTTCTTTGCAATTGAAAATTTAATTTAATTAAAAAATGTTAATGAAGAGTATTATATAAGCCATTTGAAATGTATTAGCTTTATTTTATATTATGACTGTGGAAATACATTTGAAAATATCTAATTTTAAAAAGGCAAGTTTGAAATATCTAGCTTAAATGGGAAAAGGAAGGAAAAGTGGGAAGGGGTTTAGGGAATTTTGAATAAAAGAAAAAAGGAAGGCATTTTATTTTCACTTTGGCATTTTTCTTGAAAACCCTCTCATTTTCTCCCCTTTGAAAATAATAATGCATTTTGAAAAGAAGGAATTTAGTATTGATTGGCTTGGGAGAAACTTGGATTGGAGATTGTCTTCTTGTGACAAGGATTGTTGTGGTGTGCATGCTTCAAAGGAAAATTCCTCTTCATTGTGTGGGCTTGTGTTGGAAGGTATTTTTCCACTTTGTACATGCCTTTAAATTTTGAACTTGAAATTTAATTTCTCCATTGCTATGCCCACAATAGGTGGTTTCATATGACTTGTTGTGGAAGTTAATTTGAATTGAAATTGTATGTTGAAATTTCTATGTTTTAAATTTATGTTTTTAAATTTTAAAATGTCCAAGATAGAGCCATTACTATGGAAAATTTTGTTTGGAATCCCCTTTCCCAAATTTTATTTGAGAATCTTATTGTTGTGTATATTATGCATAAGAGGGTAGTTTCATATTTTGTAAATTTCTTTTAATTTAGAAAATGGTAAACTTGGAGGTTGCAACCAATTCATTAATGGAGGAATAAAAAATATTATGGTTTTTCTTTGTATTCACTACTATTATTAGTGATGATGTTTATTATTCCATCAAAGTGTTTCTGATGAGGTTTTGTCTTGGCACCTAGACTTTTGACTATAGATGCATATGTTATGACCTTATATGTTGGACTTTATAGTGAACTACTATTCCACTACTTTTTCTATATATCATATAGATGTGGTTATTATAGTTGGATTAATATTCTAGATTACTATTGGTTATTGCATCTTTATATTCATGGTTGATGATTCATGTTAGATGTGATGCTTAGTTGAATCATATAATATGATGTCACGGTGGATGTTTGTGCATTACCGCGGCAATTTTATATGAGGCAAGTACACTTGATGTTTGACCTAAGTGTGTAGGTACAAGTTTATTCCCCAACAATGGCTATATAAGAGATGTTTGTATTGGGTAAAACTTGTTTGTTAACCTTTATCTCACTCAACTCGAGTATGAGATGGATCTTCCATATCCATATGTAAACCTTGATCTGAATCAGTTGTAATTCTAGAACTTGCGTGTTGTGAAAACCCATAAAGTGTGCATGAGTCCTTTGCATGTGATTATTTTATCTTGTTTCATTGTATTTAAAATTTTTGAAATATGTGTTTTTCATATTTGCAAAAAAGATATTAATTATGCTTTATTGGAAATAAAGCCTATGGTATTTTATTATTTTAGGTGAAAAGAAAACTAAAGTTAATTTAATTGATTTATGGAATTAAAATAATGTGCATAAGGAAATAGATTTGCTTTGCAATTAAAATTTTAATTTAATTTAAAAAATGGTTAATGATGATTATTATTTATAAGCCATTTGAAATGTATTAGCTTTACTTTATATTATGAGTGTGGAAATACCTTTGGAAATATCTAATTTTGAAAAGGCAAGTTTAAATTATATAGCTTCAGTAGGAAAAGGAAGGAAAAGTGGGAAGGGGTTTAGTGATTTTTGAATAAAATAAAAAGGACATTTCATTCTCACTTTGACATTTTGCTTGAAAATCCTCTCATTTTCTCCCTTTTGAAAATACCTCATACATTTTGAAAAGAAGGAATTTAGTATTGAATGGTTTGGGAGTAGCTTAGATTGAAGGTTGCTTTCTTGTGGCAAGGATTGTTGTGGTGTACTTGAATCAAAGGAAAATTCCTCTCCATCATGTGGGCTTATGTTGGAAGGTATTTTTCCACTTTGTACATGCCTTTAAATCTTGAATTTGAAATGGAATTTCTCCATTTCCATGCCCACCATAGATAGTTGCATATGGCTTCCTTGATGTAGGAGTTAATTTGAATTAAAATTGTATGTTAAAATTTTTATGTTTTAAATTTATACTTTCGATTTTTAAAATGTCTAAAATAGAGCCATTACTATGGCAAAATTTGTTTGGAATTCTCTTTCCCAAATTTTATTTGAGAATCTTGTTGTTGTGCATAGTATGCATATGAGGGTAGTTTTAATTTTGCAAATTTCTTTTAATTTAGAAAATGGTAAATTTGGAGGTTACAACCAACTCCATTAATGGAAGAATAGAAAATATTATGGCTTTTCAAGCCTTGGTAAATAAATGTAAAACTGCATTTTAGAGATTAAATGAATGTTTTATTTTGTGAAATGATTAACTCCCTTATAAATTGGAATCTTGCATCTTATAGAAAGGTGTTGTGAAAGTTGTTGCATTGAATTCCATGCCATGCCCAAATCATGAATTTGGGGTGATCGACTTTTAGGATTGAGGTATAGAATAGGAGAGGAGTGGGCTCTCACTACTTGCTACAATCCTGAGTGATACATGAAGATTGAGCATGGGAAAGTTTTAATTAAGTGATAATGTAATAAACATTGGAATAATAAAATGATTAATAAAGATTCACATCTTTATTGAATGCCTTGGATGGATTCATCTTAGTCATGAAGTACATGTCACAACTCTTGGAAGTTGGTGAATTTCATTGAGTATCTTTGTATGAGGAAGTTCTACTCCCAAATTCACACATGGTTCTCTTGCTACAATCATGACACTCCTTGTCTTATTTCTAGGATCCTCATCCTTTCCTTTGGTCATATTTTATATTTGACATGATCATGATCATGTTATATGCTTAGGTGATTGTTGCATTTTAGTGCATTCTTGTGGATGTGGTACATTTTATACATGTTGAGTGGTGTGTGTATGTTTCCATATTTCCTTGTATTGTGTGAGTGTGTTTTATACCCATGCGACTATCTCTTAGTTCACTAGGGTGGGCCTGAGGGTTCCACATGGTTGGGTGGCACTGTACCACCATTAGGGACCACATGGACCTTCAAGCTACTTGGAGTGCATGCCAAGAGCCTTCTCTATTTGATGGTATGGTGAATCTTTAGAGATGGATGCTATTTTCATTATTTCATTTTTAGCTATGTTATTTCCTTTCTAAAAGTCTTGGAAGTGGAAATCACTTTCCACATTGTTCCTTGGGAACCATGTCATCCAAGAGGTTTTTGTGTGGCTAAGTTAGAACTCATGATCCTTGAACATTTGATCTAAACCATTTCTAAATAGCACAAAAATTGAGGAAGTTATGCCTCATTGAGTGTAAAGAATGAGCTTGTTTCTTTTAGTGTGTTAGTGCTTTTTAACATTCTATTTTTCAAGTTGGATTATATATCTTAAATTTTTAGTTGTAGTCAGTCCTTGAAACCTAGAGTGTAGGAGGTCCAAAGTTTAGAATCCCATTGCACTTTTCATAGTGCATGTTGCAATCAAATACTAAATTCCAAGGTCATAAGAGGTCTAGAGTTCATAGTTTATTTGCACTTTGCAGACATGTAACTACAAATAGTTTCTAAAGTTTGAGTTTTTTCTAAGCTTGGGAACTAGACTTCTTTTGCATTTTGTAGATGTACAAAATATAAATTATTTTTAGATCCTAAAGTTATCTTTTGGTCAAAGTTTGGTATAGGATTGTCATTTTGTGTATAGTGTGATATGCTAATGGATGTTGAATCATGAGAGGCTGCATTATGCAATTGCAACCCAAAATTTGAACCTAAGCTAGTTTTGTAGGTTGCAAGTTGCATCTCATTTATGAAGTCTAACCTAAGTGTAGGTCTTTCCTTAAAGTCCAAACTTTTGGCAATTTTGGCCTTTTTGCTATCTGTAACTTTGAGACATCAGAGAGGTGGTCTAGTAGAGATGTTGTGAGGGTTTTCTAGTGACCCTCGAAATCTTAAATATCCTCAATGTCTCATTTTCTATGCCAACCATGGTACCTCTTTTCCTATGGTATCATTAAGTCTTCCACTTGTGTCACCTTGCATTAGGCATTAACAAAGTGTGAATTCGTCTAGTCATAGCTGAGGTTCTTGAGTTATGTTATCTTTGGTGAAGGTATCTTAGTTGATCCCTCAAATATTCAAGCCATTGTGGATTTTCTAGTTACCACAAATGTCTCTAAGGTTCATAGTTTCACAGGATTAGTAGGTTATTGCTACCATTATGTCTAAGAATTTTCTATTTTGTTTGTTAATAGATGGTATAAATCCTGATGTTGTAGATTGATATAATGGACCACACACATTTCCAAAGTATGACATTATGTTTCTATATTTTGATGAGTTACCTTTACCACTTTCTAGAATCTAACTCTTGCATGACATCTCTCATGAATTGGAAACTACAGAAAAATGCCATTGTGTCTAAGGTGACGACTCATTGTCAAATACCCAACACTAAAATTTTTAGTATCATCTGGTATTATGTAACAATGAAACTAAATAGATAAAATTAACAAAAGGAATCATATATCCTTGGGCCCTAGACATCTCACTACTCAATATCATATATAACAATGAAACCAAATAGATAAATAAATAGGACGAATCTTATATTATAAAACAATAAAGAAATTATCACTTGCCTTTCTAACTCGCTAATTCCTATAGTCGTCAATGGACCACTAAAACTAGAGTTCTAGATAGAAAGTGGCCCTTGGGCATAGAAGAAATCAAATAAAGGATTCCAAAATATAATTCTTCAAAGGATGTAAAGATTGAATAATTATGTCAATCCAAATCGAGAGTAGAACAAAATGTGTAAAAGATTAAATCAAGGTTTTAATTATGTTTATATGAATTTAAATTTGGCAAAATTATATAAATTTTAAAACAATGGAGTAAAAATATGGTGAATCCTACATGATTGTAAAATAGTTGATGTGAATGTTGAGTGATTGGGACCTATTGTGATGCAGGAGCATTCTCGGTTCAAGAGCAATCTTGCATCAACCAAAAACATTTACATTTCAATTTGTTTGCATTTTAGTTTGTTTCTTTTCATTTTCCAGTTTAGTATAGTCAGTTCAGTCAGAAGTAGTTTCTGCATTTTGGCCCACATTCTATTGTAGTTGCATTTCAGACCCTGCAGAGTTGGATTTAGCATCTAGATTCATTCATGCACATCATATCCAAATTTTAGATCATTTGGATTAGGTACCGGTATGATATTGCTATCAGAAGATCAACTATTTTCTCATAACAGAGCATCCTGACAGTCTCACACAATCAGCTAAAGGAGAAGACTTGTGGAGCATTTCATGACCTGTAGAGCTAAATTGCACATCATTCAATGTTTTTTGGTTCATGGCTGACCTTCCCTAAGATCTGCACATCATTCTATTCATTTGTGAAGTTCTATTTATTTAGGACTGACCTATCTGTGTACACATGTTGCAACTCTTCATTGGAGTTTATGATCTTCCTTGGCTGACGTGGAGGAATATTATGTTCTGGAGATGATATAAATTGATGCCTAGGAAAGTAGTCAGTATAGTTAGCATAGATACGATAATTTACAAGTTTGATAGTTTGAATTCTTTACAAAGGAAATTTAAAGCTAATTCTTGTGCATATTCCGTAACTGTGAAATCAAGCCTATGAGCCCTAATTGTAAGCTCGCATGTTGCCGACCAATTTGTATTTGAATTCTATGATATATTGAATGAATAAAACTGCATTTGCTTTATATCTTTGAGTTGTTTCTATTGTGCTTACTCTCGTTGCATGGCCTGGATAGTTCACTTTATGGACCCTCCTAACTGTGACTGCACCAAGTGGTATCAGAGTGAAAGTTTGAATCTTTGGGAGTAAATTGAGAAAAGTTGGTGAAGGAATTCCATAAGATCTTGTTGTGAACAGATTGCTGAATCCAAGCCAGGTTACTTGTGTTGCAACCAATCATCGATTGTGAGGCAGTTGTCACCTTATAGCTCGATCACTGAATTTGAGGCAGTTACAATTGATCCTAGGAAGAATGCCACTGAGGAGAATCCCTGATATTAGAACAACGGCTAGTAGAATGGATGAGATGATAAAAACCATGCAAGTTTGGTTGGATGTTTTTGAAGAAGATAGGTGAAGAGGACTTACACCTAGACCTAATGTTGAAAGTGATGATGATGAAGAATTTCAATTCACTGATCAAAATGGAGAAACCTTAGGAGATGATGAAGAAGAAGAATTAGACCAAGTCAAGATGTTGTGAGCTATTTCAAAGATTGGAAAGAGACCTAGAGTTGATGTGCTGGATTATACTGGCAATTTGAATCCTAAAGAGTTGATTGATTGGATAAATGACATGGAATAATACTTTGAGTATGAAGAAATTGAAGATCCAGAGAAGGTTGAATTTACAAAGACAAAGTTTAAAGGACATGCTGCTATATGGTGGAAAGAAGTTTAGTTGGATAGAAATAGAAGAGGAAAAGAAAAGATCACAAAGTGGGATAGAATGGGGACAAATTTGAAGAATCGGTTTATACTTGTTGACTATGAGTTGGAATTGTTGAATAGATTGCAAAATCTAAGACAAAAGGAGAAATCTATGAAGGAATACACTGAAGAATTTCATAAAATGATCATAAGGTAAGGACATAGTGAAGAAAACAAGGAGAAAGTGGCTAGATACATCGATGGACTAAGATTAAACATTTAATAAGAACTGAGCCTGGTAAGGATGACAACATTGGAAGAAGCATATCAGTTTGCCCTAAAGGTTGAAGAAAAGTTGAGTAAGAGAGGTAGAGGAGGTGAATTTTAGAGAGGTAGAACATTTTCTGGAGGAGAAAGATCATATGCAAAGTAAAACAGACAAGAGAACACATTCAAGAAGGAGGATAGAGATAACAATGCATATTGGAGAGATGACCAAACTCTCTACCGCAGAGGAAACCCTAGTCCATACCGAAGTGAAGGATATAGAAGAGAAAGAAGAGGACTTGATAGGAAAACATTTAGAGGAACTTGTTTCAAGTGTGGAGGTGAAGGACATATAGCATTTGAATGTAATTAGGGGAGTACAAGCAAGAGAATAGAGAATAGTGGAAGAGCAACCTATGTGGAAGAAGAACCTGTTGGATCACCTAGTTCAGAACTGGCAAACTTGAGAAAGGAGAATCACTTGTCATGAGGAGAGCACTATTTCAAGCAGAGACAAATGAGGAACCATCACAGAGGAAGAGCTTGTTTCGAAATAGATGAAAATTAGGAGGTAAATGTTGTGAAGTTGTTATTGATAGTGGTAGTTCTAATAACCTAGTTTTAGAGGAGATGGTGACTAAGCTAAAGTTGGAAAGATTGAAACACCCTAAGCCCTATTAGATAACATGGATTTAAGATGATCATAAGGTACTAGTGAGTGAATAATGTTTGGTGAAATTTCATATTGGATCTTATCATGATGAAGTATTGTGTGATATTATGCCCATGGATGTTTGTCATATTTTATTGGGTAGACCTTGGCAGTATGATAGGAAATCTATACATGATGGGAGAAAGAATACATACACTATAACATCAAATGGGAGGAGAATTACTTTGATTCCTTTGGAAGATGATCCTAAGGGTGAAGTATGTTGGAATGCAAGAATCTATTTGATAGATGGAAGAAATTTTTTGGATGGTTTGAGACATGAGAATATGTGTTATGCTTTGATTCCTAAGAAGCCTGAAACCCTAATGACTAAAGAATCACAACTAGAGAAGATAACTGAGTTGTTGACAGAGTATGAAGACATCATATCAGATAGTGTACTTGAAGGATTTCCACCAATCAGAAGTATTAGTCATCACATGGATATTATACCAGGAGCTAGTTTGCCTAACAAAGCAGCACATAGAATGACACCAGTAGAGAATGAAGAATTGAATAGATATAAACATGAATTGTTGAGGAAAGGTTTGATCAAGGAAAGTTTGAGTCCTTGTTCAGTACCTGCAGTGTTTGCACTAAAGAAGGATGGAGAATGGAGAATGTGAATAGAATCTAGAGCAATAAGCAAGATCGCAGTTAAGTATAGATTTCCTTTACCTAGGATGGATGATATCATAGATTGTTTGAGTGGAGAAAAATATCTGAACACAAAGATAGACTTGAAGAGTGGATACCATTAGATCAAAATCAAAGAAGGAGATGAATGAAAGACTACTTTTAAGATAAATGAAGGATTGTATGAGTGGTTAGTAATGCCTTTTGGATTGACAAATGAACTGAGTACTTTCATGAGGTTGATGAATGGAGTCTTGAAGAAATTCTTGGGCATGTTTGTTATTGTATATTTGGATGACATTCTAATTTTTAGTAAGAGAAAAGAAGAACATTTATGGCACTTAAGACAAGTATTGCAGAGACTAGGAGAAGAGAAATTGCTGATAAACATCAAGAAATGTAGTTTCATGATGGAAGAATTGGTATACTTGGGATTTGTGATTTCTATGGAAGGATTGAAGATGGACCCTTAGAAGGTGAGAGCAATTTTTGAATGGCTTACACTAGAGAGCATTGGAGAAGTCAGATCATTTCAAGGATTGGCTAGTTTCTATTGGAAGTTCATCAAAAAATTTAGTTCAGTTTGTAACCCTATGATAGAGACAATGAGAGGTGACAGAAAAAACTTTAAGTGGACATCAGGAGCAGATAAAACTTTTGAATTATTGAAGCATAAAGTGACAGAACAACCTATGTTGGCATTATCAGATTTTAATAAAGTATTTCAAGTAGATTGTGATGCAAGTGGAAATGCAATTGGAGCAGTGTTAAGTCAAGAAGGTAGACTTGTACCATATTTCGGTGAGAAGTTGAATGATGCAAGGAAAAGATATTTAGTTTATGATCAGGAGTTCTATGCCATAATTCAAGCCTTGAAGAATTGAAGACATTACTTGTTGCCTAAGGAGTTTGTGTTGTGTACAGATCATCAAGCTTTGCAATATTTGAATAGTCAAGGAAAGTTGGATCAGAGTTATACTTTTGTGTTGAAGCATAGGAGTGGAAAATCAAACAAAGTTGAAGATGCCTTGAGTAGGAGAAGTAACTTGTTGACAGAGATGAGAGTTGAAGTGTTGGGATTTGAAGAATTGAAGAACATGTATGAGGAAGATCTTGATTTTGCAGAGCCTTGGAAAGCATATAAGGAACCTAGTAGGCATGAGTTTTCCACAGTCCATTGAATAGATGATTATGCTTTTGGATTAAACTGTGTCTATTTTTGCTTTAACGTTTCAGATCACACTCAGTGATCCATCATCAGGAAGAGGATGTATGAACCTGTTGTAATAGATAGGAGTAAATGGTTGGACTATTTCACTCAGGAAGATATGTCATTCAGAGGAAATCAGTTATGCATACCTATAAGTTCAATGAGAGATAATCTGATCAAGGAGAAGCACAGTGGTGGATTGGTAAGACATTTTGGCATTGATAAGATAGCAGCTTTGGTGAGTGAAAACTACTTTTGGCCTTAGATACATAAGGATGTTAGGAAATTTGTGCAAAGTTGTAGAGTTTGTCAAGTTGCAAAAGGTAGTATTCAGAATACTAGATTGTATAAACCTTTGATAGTACCAGAGAGACCTTGGGAAGACATAAGTATGGATTTCATAATGAGATTGCTGAAGACACAAAGAGGACATGACTCAATATTTGTAGTGGTGGACAAATTTTCAAAGATGGCACATGTCATAATTTGTAAGAAGATAATTGATGCAGTGCATGTAGCTGAACTATTTTTCAAGGAGATTGTGAGATTGCATGGATTACCTAAGAGCATAATTTCAGACAGAGATACAAGATTTCTTGGATATTTTTGGAAGACACTTCGGAAGAAGATGAAGATAGATTTGAAGTTCAATTCAACATTTCATCCACAGACTGATGGACAGATAGAGGTAGTGAATAGGAGTTTGGGAAACTTGTTGACATGTTTAGTTGGAGAGAAGGAAGGAAATTGGGATATGATTCTTTCACAAGCAAAGTTTGCATATAATAATTCAGTAAATAAGAGTACTGGAAGAACACCTTTTGAGATTGTTACCAGAGTGAACCCTAGAGGAGTAGCAGAGTTAAGAGACATCAGTACACTACAACAAAATAGGCAATTTGTGCCTAAAATAGCACCAAAATTTAGTGCATTTGAGTCCATGAATTAGACACTTCTATCGGCACCAAACTCAGCGCCCAATTACATTTCACTTTTGTGCCGAATTTAGCACTGGTTATAACACCAAATTTTAGTGCCAGGTTTAGCGCTAAATTTTGTTGCTTCTAGTTTGGCTTCTGATTTTGCTTCTAGTTTTGCTTCTTATGTTGCTTCCAAATTTGCTTCCAGTTTTGCTTCTGATTTTGCTTCTAATTTTTCTTCTAGTTTTGCTTCTAGTTTTACTTCCAGTTTTGCTTCTGATTTTGCTTCTAGTTTTACCTCTGGTTTTGCTTCCAATTTTTCTTCTGGTTTTTCTTCTAGGTTGGCTTCCAGTTTTGCTTCCAATTTTGCTTCTGTTTTTGCTTCCAGTTTTGCTTCCACTTTTGCTTTCAATTTTGCTTCCAATTTTTCTTCCAGTTTTGCTTCTAATTTTGCTTCTAGTTTTGCTTCTAGTTTTGCTTCCAATTTTGCTTCCAGGTTTGCTTCAAGTTTTGCTTCCAGTTTTGCTTCAAATTTTGCTTCCAGTTTTGCTTCCAATTTTGCTTCTAGTTTTGCTTTTGGTTTTACTTTCAGTTTGGCTTCCAATTTTGCATCCAGTTTTACTTTCAGTTTTGCTTCCAATCTTGCTTCCAGTTTTGCTTCCATTGTTGCTTCCAATTTTTCTTCCAATATAACGTCACTTGTTGCTTCCATTTTTATGTCTTTTGTTGCTTCTAAAATTGTTTCCATTATTACTTCTTTGTTTGCTACCTAAATAGCTTCTATTTTTGCTTCCTAGATAACGCCAAGTTTTGTTTCCAAGATTGCTTCTGGTTTGCTTCTAGTTTGGCTTCCATTGTTGCTTCCTTTTTTCCTTCTAATGCTTCTTATTTTTCTTACATTTATTAATTTAATATGTTTTATTTCAATTTAATTAGTTAAATATATCATGCCTCTTAAATAACTCATATGATTATAGAGTAAGTAATTTAATTATTTAACTCATATGATTAAATAACAAGATAATTATTATAACATGATCATCATCAATAATTAAAACAAGTGAGTCAAATATCTATAATTTAATTGAATTTGACAACATCCATCCTAAGTAATAAATTAGAATCATCATACGTAATAAATTTCCATTCAAAAATCATCAACCACTTTCAATATATATAAATTGACAAGTCAATACTGATAAGATCATCAACATATATAACTAAAACAAGTGAAAGTCAAATATGCCAGTAGATCAATAACATGTCAAAATGATACATGTACAAATGATATAAGTAAAAATGATAAATTATGTAACTCAAAATGATACAAGTCAAGATGATACATATCCAAATGATATAAGTCAAAATGATACATAAATTTATGATACAACTCATTAATATGGAACTGCAGGCCGTGAAAATGATACATATGATAGTGACCATGAAAAGAGGCATCATAACGATATATCAACAATGATCAATGATGTAGTCTATATGATCATGAATGTCAATGGCTACTACCAACAACTACCTCATCATTATCATCACCATTGTGATCATCATCATCATGATCATCATCCTCATGATCATCATCATGATCATCATCATCGTCATTGACCTCGGTGTCTTCTGTATCTGCATCATCATCATCCTCTATCATGTGATCTATACCAGAACCAACATAATCTGGATCTCTATCATGAGGATCATCTTGATCTTTTGGAAGACCCATGTTCTGCAAAAAAAAGATTTAAAATGAAAAGTTATTATTTATTTCATGCAATAATTTATTTTTCTGTTATATATCTAATATTACAACATATGAAATGAAACCATAATCATATTACATCATATCAAAGTGCACATACCATAATAAAATTTCAAAAAAGTTACAACTAATATGTCATTCCAATGATGTAAAACATGCAAAAATTCTAATAAACGTTAGTAAAGATCATAAAAAAAAATGTTATATAAATTTAACTATCAACTATACATTCTATTACATAACCTTAAGTGCCACAAATTGCTTGGTCCATGTATGTTCTTTTTCACTATTAATCTAATAACCTGCATTAGATAGAAACATTAAAGAGTTTTTAAGTAGCAATTGATTAAATTCTCTTACATGTCATTAAGGAATGCACAGTTTTTTTTCAATAATTATTTATCTTAAGGTTCATGAGTAACCTTAAGATAAAGGTCTATTTTGTTTGAAAAAAAAAAGTTAGCAATATGGCTTTATCCAGCTGATTATAGAAAGAAAAAATGTTAGCCCTATTCCCACTCACAGGTCTTCAATGTGAGCGGGAATAGGGCAAATTTGGGGATTTAGAAAGAAAGATAAAGTTTAGGGTGTCTTCAAGATAGATAGCATAGACAAGGAGGTCAACCATGCACACATAATGATCAACTATAGGTGTAATGTAATAAGGGTTACAAATGTGATTAAAGTATGTACAACTGTCATCCACTAAACCTACATGGTTGCATGCACCTAGAATACAAGCAAAGCTTACAATGTTAGGATATGTTCCATAGTGCTTAATTAATTCAAATATTTTGAGAGTGTCCTTGTAAAATTCATTTTGTGCATATCCTGCAATTATTGCATTCCATGAGATGACATCTCTTTGAGGAATTATGTCGAACAGTTCACGTTTTTGTCTATGATTCCATATTTTGTGCATATCCTGCAATCATTGTAGTCCATGAGACCGCATTTCTTTGAGGCATTCTATCAAATAGTTCACGTACCTTGTCTATGCTTCCAAATTTTGCATACATGTCTAACAGGGCAGTTGTAACTACAACATCTAACAAAATTCCTCTATCCTTTTCTGTTTATGATGAACAAAGTGCCACACTAAGGGGCATACAACTAAAAACTATCTAGTGGTGGGAGCTCAAGCTATTAATGCCATATACTTCCCTCTTGCTCAACAGATACCTAATTGCACCGTATGTCATGAGACTCGTGAAATTGTCCACTACTGCAAAAGTGAAAGGATGTTCCTATCAATTATTAGTGCAATGTTTATCACACATCAATCTCTTGAAGGCAAGGATGGAAGTGAGTCTGAATTAAGGTGGGCAGAATGAGCACTTAAGTACTACTAAAGTGCAAATCAGTTGCTAGCCTTGGGATTTGCAGGCTTCTATAAAACAAGAGGCCACCATAGGAGAAGCATGAGAATCCTCAAGCAGGATACAATGGTAGACTCTAAGAATGAACTTGCAAATGGAGGTGGTCCAAATGATGCGAATGTACCACCTTCCCATAGGTGGAAAAATCCCACACATGGAATGGTGATCCTTAGGATTGGAGGTCAGGGGAGAACTTGCCCACAGGCTTCTTTTTAAGCTAAGGTGAGATTGAAGCAGATTATGCTATTTGTTCTCAGGAATGGTCCAAATGAAGCGATGCCTCAACATTTCAGAGTGGAGTGTCGTTGTGAGGAGGATGAAACTCTAGGGCAACAAATTATGTACCTGTTCAACAAAGCCTTTGATGAAGAAAAAGTAGCCATCTTGAAAGTGATCGGGGTTGGTTTCTGGTTAGGAGGGCACACGCATGACGGACAAGTGCTGGAATTTTTTTTCCAAAACTATGTACAGGTTATGGGAGCAAGGCTATGGAGGCTAACAGCTGTGATGATATTAGTGAGGAAAGATCTGATGGAGATGGTCAGGACTGCCATGTATGGTGTGGCAGTGGAGCCCGAACATGGATTTTCTCTTGCCACCCTCATCCTGAATGAGGAGAAGAAGAAGGTGAAGCTGCACAAAGCCTGGGCCTCCTACAAAAAGGGCGTTGAGAAAGAAAATAACATAGGAGATTTTTTGAAATTCCTAGAAGCTAACCTGGGTCTGATTGATGAAAATGTAATAGCTAGGATGGTGGATATTGCTGAAGGTATAGGTTATATATATCACTAGATGTAATGCCTTCACTTTCTATGTAACATTTTTTTTGATATTTTGATATAGGGAGCTACCCCCATGTCTGGTAGTGTTTACCAAAAAAAAAACATTTCTTTGATACATTCTATCAAACAGTTCACGTGCCTTGTCTATGCTTTCACATTTTGCATACATGTCTAATAGGGCAGTTGCAACTACAAGATCTAACAAAATTCCTCTATCCTTTATGTATTGATGGATGTCCATACCCTATTCCAAACTCCCATTTTGACATAGGCAGGGAGGATGGTGGCAAAGGTCGTGGAATTTAGCTTTACAACAACCAATTGCATTTGCTTTAAAAATTTTGAAGCCTTTTCAACAAATCCATTTTGTGCATATCCTGCAGTCATTGTAGTCCATGAGACCACATTTCTTTGAGGCATTCTGTTAAATAGTTCACGTGCCTTGTCTATGCTTCCACATTTTGCATACATGTCTAATAGGGCAGTTGCAACTACAACATTAGACAAAATTCCTCTATCCTTCATGTATTGATGGATGTCCATACCCTATTCCAAAGCTCCTATTTTGAAACAGGCAGGGAGGATGGTGGCAAAGGTTGTGGAATTTGGCTTTACACCAGCTAATTACATTTGCTTTAAAATTTTTGAATCTTTTTCAACAAATCCATTTTGTGGATATCCTCTAGTCATTGCAGTCCATGAGACCACATTTCTTTGAGGCATTATGTCAAATAGTTCATGTGCCTTGTCTATGCTTCCATATTTTACATACATGTCTAATAGGGCAGTTGCAACTACAACATTTGACAAAATTCCTCTATCCTTTATGTATTGATGGATGCCCATACCCTATTCCAAACCTCCCATTTTGACACAAAGAGGGAGAATGGTGGCAAAGGTTGTGGAATTTGGCTTTACACCAGCTAATTGCATTTGCTTTAAAATTTCTAAAGCCTTTTCAACAAATCCATTTTGTGCATATCTTGTAGTCATTGCAGTCCATGAGACCACATTTCTTTGAGGCATTCTGTCAAACAGTTCATGTGCCTTGTCTATGCTTCCACATTTTGCATACATTTCTAACAGGATAGTTGCAACTACAACATTTGACAAAACTATCCTTTATGTATTGATGGATGTCCATACTCTATTCCAAAGCTCCCATTTTGACATAGGCAGGGAGGATGGTGGCAAAGGTTGTGGAATTTGGCTTTACACCAACTAATTGCATTTGCTTTAAAATTTTTGAAACCTTTTCAACAAATCCATTTTGTGCATATCCTGCAGTCATTACAGTCCATGAGACCACATTTCTTTGAGGCATTCTATCAAATAGTTCACATGCCTTGTCTATGCTTCCACATTTTGTATACATGTCTAACAAGGCAGTTGCAACTACAACATTTGACAAAATTCCTCTATCCTTTATGTATTGATGGATGTCTTGGGATAAAAATTTGAACCCTAAAGAATTCACCCATAAGATCCATTTCCCGCCATGTACTTTTCATTTATTTAATCAGTGTCCCCACCATATCCACCTTCGACCCACAAAAACTTCATATACGGTGTGTCAAAGACTTAGTCTTTATGGAAGAACCTTCGACCTATCGGCAGAACTTCTTTGAAAATCACTTCGACACCCTGAAAAATGTTAAAAGATGATCAGGAGGTCGGTGTGACACCTTTAATGTGTCACACCAATAAAATGATTAAATCAAAATCCACATACATGAACACTTGACAAGTATTTGGAGCAGACATTTCAAGTTCGAAGAGACAAAGATATCAAAGTGTCAGGATGAATCTTTCTGAGGTCTCTTCAACATTCCGGCCCGAAAGGAACCTATCAATAAGATTTAAAAATATAGAAGTAACATTCCATTTCGACATGACAGGATGACTTAGAGATATGTCCTATCAAACGACCGATATTTCGAAGTGTCGATGGGAGTCCATATTCAATATACCTGAAAAATGAACATGCTGATAATTAAGAAAACATTAAGGAAAGGCACATATATCAAAAGGAGGGGATTTTTGCAAGACCACTATTTGAGCTATAATGAGGTCTTGATAAATAAAGAAATAATAAATCCTTCAAACAAAATGATTATTTTGGCGAGGTGATAGGAGATGAGATGTTGCAAAAATTTAATGTTTCCCCAATGATTTGAAAGCTGCCATTAATGATTAGAGTAGTGTAAAAGGGGAAATCTTGAAATATTTGGTTTAGTACGCAAGCACGGGAGCTAGGGAAAGCATCTACAATTGATACAGTTTGGTTTTCCATGTAAGTATTTTGAAGCTTAAGATTTTTGATTTAGAATTGCATCTAAGAAAAATCTCTTGCATTCCATCATGGAAGAAACATCTAATAACCCTAAGGCTAAAAGGCAAAAGTTAAACGAAAGACACCTGAGCAAGGACTTAATAGACCAATGTCCAAAATCAAGGCAAAAATCCCAGAGGAATGTCTAATTAAATCCAAACACAGAGAAATTAGAGAATGAATACAAACAAGTAGGAGATGTGTTGACTCCCATAAGGGGGTACGATCTTTTCATCTACCACTACAAGAAAATGCATAGGCGTTCCCCTGTGTCAAACCCATGGTGGCTGAATTTAAGAAAGTTGGTAGTGCCAAATGTTTTTGTGAATGTGGAATTCCTGAAAATGTTAGCTAAATGCTACAACCTGCAGAACTGCATGATTGAATTGAAGGATGGTACGTGATTTTTACCTGTCACTCGGGACTACATTTCAATGGTGTTCCAACTAGATAGTAGCTTTGATGTGAAAACTTAGAATTAGGGATTTAATTAGTGAATATTATAACTTGAGTAACAATTACAAAAGATGGAGGTTGCCTATGCACCGACCTTGTGATGGAAACAACAAATTAAGGGGTTTTTCAGTTGCAGAGGATCCCCCATTTTCCATTAAACCGTTTGAAGAATAGTTTCAGTATACTTATTACTCTGTATGCCAATTGTTAGGAGTGGAGGCCTTAATGTTTAGGGAAGTAGCTCCCATGATTTTAATAGCTAATATACAAAGCCAATAGGCCTTGCATTTTGATTAAGCTAATTTCTTAGCTAGTACCCTTCACAACGAACTAGTTTCCATCAAGGGAGGAGGTAGTAAATTCAGGCATTACTCCCTATTAATGCATCTCATTTTGTATGAAGGCCAAAACTGGGGATTGTGGGACAAATGCCTGGGAGTAAGGGACTTGGATATAAATGGAGATGTGAAGCCTGTCCAAAGATGGACTGCCATATGGGACAATAGGTGTGACAAATCCCATTATATATATTTTGAAGAGTACTTTGTGAAACCAGTGTATAAACACTTAGGGCACCCTTATAATTACAACCTATCACCTAAAATTTAGAAGTTTTTGAGACCAAAGGACAAATATGAGATTGGAAAATTTGCTCATAATTGGGGAGATTGGTATTCTTACATTGACTATACAAAACTAAGAGTGTTTAGGTTTGAAGGGTCTCCTCTGCTACTACCAAAAACTTGTCTTGATAGGGTGGCTTATCTGGAGATTGTAAGACAACTTGCTCTTTCTGATTTTATGCACTTAAAAAGACATAATAAGTAGTCTTTTATGCCAAGCACTCTATGTTTTGGTGATTTCACAGTTATGTCTGATAAGGGGTACCAGTTAATTAATAAAAAATTGCAACATTATAGGGTACCATTAGGAAGTTGTAGAGAAAGCTTTGATCTAGAAGGTTTCATAAATAGTGTCAAGACAAAACAAAAGCTTAGAGGATATGACAATGTTTTATTTGTTGATTATGACCTGGTTAGAAACTATGATGAGGAAGCTACAATTGAAAGAAGAGATTTGTATTATAAGATAACACTTACTAAGGCCTGGAGGGTAGCCGAAAACCCCACTTATAGCAGAGCCTTCATGGATGTGAATGATCCTATTGAAAGGCTGGATACATTGATAATAAATGCTATAGATTTGATTCAAAATGTCCCTTCCTATGTTTTTGAAAGAAAAGGAAAAGTTGTTAAAGGGACTCAAGTAGAAGATGAGATTCCTATTTACCAACTGTCTCCTCAACAAAATCCAAAAATTTCTTTTGAAGAAGAAAGTGAAGAGGGGAAAAATAAAGACTTGCAAGCATCCTCTTCACTTATTGTGGAATATGAGCGCCTTGTGGATAGAGAGGAAGTTAGAATAGAAACTTCTGATGAATTAACAGATGATGTGAGATATTAGGCCACTCAGAAATTCATTGCAGATGCTAATTTCATTAAAACCTTAGAATTCAAAGCCTTCCTTTATGAGTACAAAGGAAAATAGGATAGGGAAAGGATGAAGGACATTACTCCTAAAGTTCAAGAGGAAGTTCTACAAGAACTTCAATTAGAAATAGACAATGCCATGAATGACATGACACCAGAGAAAGGTAGACAATTGCTCAAAGAAGCAGGAGTGGTATTGGTCCCTAGGTGGGACATGACTTCAGCCATTGTTTTTGATACCTTCAGAAAGAATCAAGAAAAGAAAATGTAGCTTAGTATTGAGGCATAGGATAAGATTAAGAATGGATCAGGCTATGACCCTAATAAAAAGATATTGCTAATATGGTCCCTCTATCCTTCACATAAGAAACCTTAGGTTATAAATAATCCTGATGAAGCATTTGGCCATTTGTTGATCCAGAGAGTTGAGGACACAAACCCTCTTGAAATTGCTGATCTCAATATGAATGTGGCAAGATTTACTAAGGCTCAGATTGAGTAGTTGATAAAGAAAAACAATGCTTATATGGCTAAGAATGCAAAACTAAGACAAGAAGTGGCCACTTACAAGGATAGAGTGCCTTCAAGTTCTTATTCACCCTACCTGGAAAAAGATCAAAAGATCCTTGAAGAAAAAGTTGATTCAAATTATTGGAAGACTAATGCAGGAGCATCCCTAGTTCAAGAGCAATCTTGCATCAACCAAAAACATTTGTATTTCAGTTTGTTTGCAGTTCAGTTTGTCTCTTTTCATTTCCAATTTAGTTCAAGCAGTATAGTCAGAAGTAGGTTATGCTTTTGGTTTGACATTTCACCACAACTGTATTTCAAACCTTATGAATCTAAATTTAGCATCTACATTCATTCATCTACAACATATCCAAAATTCAGAGATCTACACTTCAATACTGGAAAGATATCACTATCAAAAGTTTGACTATTTTCTCAGAACAAAGCATCTTGATAATCAAAGACAACTAGTTGAAGGAGAAACTTGCAAAAGCATTTCCTAGTCTTTGGAGCCTAATGACACATCATTCAATGATCTTTGGTTCATGGCCGACCTTCCTCAGAGATCCACACGTAATTCCATTTTATTTTTCAGAAGTGTTCTATGCATTTAGGTCTGACCTATCTGTGTACACACGTTACAACTCTTCATTGGAGTTTGTGATCTTCCTTGGCCGACGTGGAGAAATCTATTATTCTGGAGATGATATATATTTGTGTAATAGATCCTTATTAAAGTAGTTCATAAGTTAGCATAGTTCTCATGATTTAGAAGATTGATAGTTTAGGTTTCTGTGAGGAGATTTAAAGCTTTATCTTGCGCATGTATGTAATTAGGCCTGTGAGCCCTAATTGTAAGCCCGCATGTTGCTGGCCAATCTGTATTTGAATTCTATGATATACTAAATGACTGAATCTACATTTGTTCCATTTCCTTGAGTTTTTTCCATTGTGTTTACTCTTGCTACATGGTCTGGACAGTTCATTCTGTGAACCCTCCTACCATGACTGCACCAAGTGGTATCAGAGCGAAAATTTGAATCTTTGGGAGTGAATTGAGAGAATTGGGCAAAGTTAGTGAGGGAATTCTATAAGATCTTGCTATGGATAGATTGCCAAATTGAGGCAAGTTACTTGTGTTGCAACCAATCATCGATTGAGAGGCAGTTGTCACCTTGTAGCCCGATCGCCGAACTTGAGGTAGTTTGCACTTGACCCTAGGAAGAATGCCACTAAGGAGAGTTACTGCTATTGGAACAATGGCTAGTAGAATGGATGAGATGATGGAGATGATAAGAATAATGTGAATTCATTTAGATGCTATTGAGGAAGATAGGAGAAGAGGATTGACACCAAGACCTAATTTTGAAAGTGATGATCAAGAAGAATTTTAATCTGTTGAACAAACTGGTGAAACCCTAGGAGGTGATGAAGAAGAAGAATTAGATCAGGTAAAGATGTTGCAAGCTATTTCAAAGATTGGAAAGAGACCTAGAGTTGATGTGCCAAACTATATTGGTAATTTGAATCCGGAAGAATTAATTCACTAGATAAATGACATGGAAGAATACTTTAAATATGAGGAATTTGAAGATCTGGAGAAGGTGAAATTTGTAAAGACAAAGTTGAAAGGACATGCTACTATATGGTGGAAATAAGTTCAGTTGGAAAGAAATAGAAGAGGAAAAGAAAATATTACAAAGTGGGACCGGATGGTGACAAAGTTGAAGAATTAGTTTATACCTACTGACTATGAGTTCGAGCTGTTGAAAAGTTGCAAAACCTGAGACAAAAGGAGAAATCTGTGAAGGAGTACACTAAAGAATTTCATAAAATGATCATAAGAACAAGACAGTGAAACAAACAAGGAGAAAGTGGCTCGATATATAAATGGACTGAGATTGAACATTCAAGAGGAACTAAGCCAGGTAAGGACGACATCTTTGGAGGAAGCATATCAATTTGCACTACAAGTTGAAGAGAAGCTAAATGAAAGACATGATTAGAGACAGAGAGCTAGAGAAGGTAAATTTTAGAGAGGTAGAACATTTTCTAGAGGAGAGAGATCATATCTAGAGCAGAACAAGTTTGACAACCCATTTAAGGAGGACAGAGATAACAATGCTTACCAGAGAGATGACAAAAATTTTTACCAGAGAGGAAACCTTAGTGCATACCAGAATGAAGAATATAGAAGAGAAGGAAGAGGATTTGATAAGAGAACATTCAGAGGTACTTGTTTCAAGTGTGGAGGTGAAGCACATAGAGCATTTGAATGTAATTAGGGTAGTACAAACAAAAGGACATAAAATAGTGGAAGAGTAGCCTATGTTGAAGAACATGTTGAATCACCCAGTTTAGTTGGCAAACCTGAGAAAGGAGAATCATTGGTGATGAGAAGAACACTATTTCAAGTTGAAACAAATGAGGAACCACCACAGAGGAAGAGTTTGTTTAGAACAAGATGCAAATTAGGAGGTAAGTGTTGTAAAGTTGCGATTGATAGTGGTAGTTTAGATAACCTAGTTTCAGAGGAGATGGTGACTAAGCCAAAGTTGGAAAGATTGAAACACCCTAAGCCCTATCAAATAACATGGATTTAGGATGATCATAAGGTACTGGTGAGTTAACAATGCTTGGTAAAGTTTCATATTGGATCTTATCATGATGAAGTCTTGTGTGATATTATGCCTATGGATGTTTGTCATATCTTGTTGGGTAGACCTTGGCAGTATGATAGAAAAGATATACATGATGGGAGAAAGAATACATATACTATAACAACAAATGGAAAGAGAATTACTTTGATTCTGTTAGAAGATGATCCTAAGAGTGAAGTGGAATGCTAGAATTTGTTTGGTAGATGGAAGAAAATTTCTGGATGCTTTGAGACATGAAAATATGTTTTATGCTTTGATTCCTAAGAAGCCTGAAGCATTGAAGAAAGAGACCAAAGAATCACAACCGGAGGAGATAAGAAAATTGCTGATAGAATATGAAGACATCATATCAGATAATTTACTTGAAGGATTGCCACCTATAAGAAGTATATCAGTCATCACATGGATCTTATACCGGGAGCAAGTTTGCCTAACAAAGCTACACATAGAATGACACTGGCAGAGAATGAAGAACTGAATAGACAGATACAAGAGTTGTTGAGAAAAGTTTTGATCAGAGAGAGCTTGAGTCCTTGTGTAGTACCTATAGTGTTAGCACTGAAGAAGGATGTAGATTGGAGAATGTGTACTGATTCCAGAGAAATAAACAAGATCATAGTTAAGTATAGATTTCCTTTACCTAGGATGGATGATATCATGGATTGTTTGAGTGGAGTAAGATATTTCACAAAGATAGATTTCAAAAGTGGATACCATTAGATCAGAATCAGAGAAGGAGATGAATGGAAGACTACTTTTAAGATAAATGAAGGATTGTATGAGTGGTTAGTGATGCCTTTTGGATTGACAAATGCACTGAATACTTTCATGAGATTGATGAATGAAGTTCTGAAGAAATTCTTGGGTAAGTTTGTTATTGTGTACTTGGATGATATTCTAATTTTTAGTAAGACAAAGGAGGAACATTTGTGGCATATTAGACAAGTTTTGCATAGACCGAGAGAAGAGAAATTGCTGATAAACATTAAGAAGTGTAGTTTCATGAAAGAAGAACTAGTGTATTTGGGATTTGTAATTTTTGTGGAAGGATTAAAGATGGACCCTGAGAAAGTGAAAGCAATTGTTGAGTGGCCTACACCAGAGAGCATTGGAGAGGTTAGATCATTTCAAGGATTGGCTAGTTTCTACTGGAAGTTCATCAAAAATTTTAGTTCAGTTTGTAACCCTATGACAATGACAATGAGAGGTGACATAAATAATTTCAAGTGGACAGCTGGAGTAGATAAAAGTTTTGAGTTGTTGAAGTAGAAAGTGACAGAGCAACCTATTTTGGCTTTACCAGATTTCAATAAGGTATTTCAAGGTGATTGTGATGCAAGTGGAAGTGTAATTATAATAGTGTTAAGTCAAGAAGGTAGACCTGTAGCTTATTTTAGTGAGAAGATGAATGATACAAGAAGAAGATATTCAATTTATGATCAAGAGTTCTATGCCATAATTCAAGCCTTGAAGAAGTGGAGACATTACTTGTTGCCTAAGGAGTTTGTGTTGTATACAGATCATCATGCTTTGCAATATTTGAATAGTCAAGGTAAGTTGAATAAGAGACATATGAGATGGGTAGAGTTTATGCAAAGTTATACTTTTGTGTTGAAGCATAGGAGTGGAAAATCAAACAAAGTTGTTGATGCATTGAGTAGAACAAGAAACTTGTTGACAGAAATGAGAGTCGAAGTGTTGGGTTTTGATGAATTGAATAACATGTATGAGGGAGACATTGATTTTTAAGAACCTTGGGAAGCCTATTAGGAACCTGTTGTGATAGATAGGAGTAAGTGGTTGGACTATTTCATTCAAGAAGATATGTTGTTCAAAGGAAGTCAGTTGTGCATACCTAGAAGTTCAATGAGGGATAATTTGATCAAGGAGAAGCATAGTGGTGGATTGGCAAGACATTTTGGCATTGATAAGATAGTGGCTTTAGTGAGTGAAAACTACATTTGACCTCAGATACAGAAGGATGTTTAGAGAATTGTGCAGAGTTGTAGAGTTTGCCAAGTTGCAATAGGGAGTAGTCAGAATACTGGATTGTATAAACCTTTAACAGTACCAGAGAGATCTTGGGAAGAAATAAGCATGGATTTTGTAATGGGATTGCATAAGACACAGTGAGGACATGATTCAATATTTGTAGTGGTGAACATATTTTCATAGATGGCTCATTTCATACCTTCTAAGAAGACAACTGATGCAATGCACGTAGCTGACCTATTTTTCAAGCAGATTGTGAGATTGTATGGATTAACTAAGAGTATAGTTTTAGACAAATATACAAAGTTTGTTGGATACTTTTGGAGGACACTTTTGAAGAAGATGAAAATAGATTTGAAGTTTAGTTCAACTTTTCATCCACAGACTGATGGACAGACAAAGGTACTGAATAGGAGTTTGGGAAATTTGTTGAGATGTTTGGTTGGAGAGAAGACAGGAAGTTGGGATTTGATTCTTTCATAAGTAGAGTTTGCATACAATACTTATGTAAATAGGAGTACTAGAAGAACACCTTTTGAGATTATGACTAGAGTGAATCCTAGAGGAGTTGTAGAATTGGGGGATATTTGTATGGAAGAAAAGAGAAGTGCAGAAGCAGAAGAATTTGCAGATTATATGAAGACAGTGCATAATCAGGTGAAGAAGCATTTGGAGAATATGAATAGTAAGTTTAAGGAAAAGGCAGATGAGAAGAGAAGACATAAGGAATTTGAAGTGGGAGATGAAGTGATGGTGTACTTGAGAAAAGAAAGATTTCCAATTGGGACATATAACAAGGTGAAGATAAAGAAGTTTGGACCTTGTAAGATACTCAGAAAATTTGATTCAAGAAATGCATATGAAGTAGAGTTACCAAAGACATTGGGTATATCACCTATTTTCAACATTGCAGACTTATACCAATATCATGAAGTAGAGTTCAGTGACAACATGGAAGAAGACTTGAAGAAGCAGTTACCACAACAAGCACCAGAGCATATTGAAGACATTTTAGACAACAGAGTTCAACGCAGCACTAGAGGAAGACAATACAAAGAATATCATGTGAAGTGGAAAGGTAGACCGGAAGAGGACTCATCATGGATTTCTCAAGTTGAGGTGGACCATCTTAGTTTTCCCCTAGCCCCAACAAAGTGAGGGACTCACTTTTTTTAATAACCCTGGATGTCTGATGCAGGAGCATCCCTAGTTCAAGAGCAATCTTGTATCAACCAAAAGCATTTGCATTTCAGTTTGTTTGTAGTTTAGTATGTCTCTTTTCATTTTCAGTTTAATTCAGGCAGTACAGTCAGAAGTAGTTTCTGCTTTTGGTTTGGCATTCACAACAACTACATTTCAAACCTTGCGGATCTAGATTTAGCATCTACATTCATTCATCTACAACATATCTAGAATTCAGAGATCCACTCTTCAATACTGGAAAGATATTGCTATCAGAAGTTTGATTGTTTTCTCAGAACAAAGCATCCTAATAATCACAAACAACCAGTTGAAGGAGAAACTTGTAGAAGCATATCCTGATCTTTAGAGCCTAATGACGCATCATTCAATGATCTTTGGTTCATGGCCAACCTTCCCTAGAGATCCACACATCATTCCATTCATTTTCCAGAAGTGTTCTATGCATTTAGGTCTGACCTATCTATGTAGACACATTACAACTCTTCATTGGAGCTTGTGATCTTCCTTAGTTGATGCAAAGAAATCTATTGTTCTAGAGATAATATATATTGGTGTAATAGATCCTTAGGAAAGTAGTTCAGAAGTTAGCATAGTTCTTATGATTTAGAAGATTGATAGTTTAGATTTCTGCGAGGAGCTTCAAAACTTTATCTTGCATGTATGTAATTAGGCTTGTGAGCCCTAACTGTAAGCCCGCATGTTGCCAGCCAATCTGTATTTGAATTCTATGATATACTAAATGACAAAATTTGTAGTTGTTCTATTTCTTTGAGTTGTTTTCGTTGTGTTTACTCTTGCTGCATGGTCCGAATAGTTCATTATGTGAACCCTCCTACCATGACTGCACCAAAGACCAAAGTAGAAAAGTTTCAAAAGAAGAGTGAACAACTTGAGGTCAAGATAAAATCAATCAAATACCACATGGCCTCAACATTTGTCAAAAGAAGATTTGATAAAATAATGAAGTTCAGTGACCAAGCTTGAAGTATGCATAAAAGGACATATCTTGCACATCAAGAGCATAAAAGGCTTCATTTGAGGGTACTAAAAATGAAAGAAGAATTGAGTGCTAAGTCAGGTCTCTAGAGTCAAATACTTGAGGAATATAACAACTTAATTATCTAGCATGAAAAGTATAACACTACATTGACTGATGACATAAATGATTTTGATCAAAACCTTGAGTTAACATTTCCAAACTTCTTTTCTGGAAGTGATCTTCAAGATAAGGATGACTAGGTAAGGGAAATGAGCCAGATGCTACAACCACTCTTGGATAAGGTGAATGATGAAGAAAAAGTATTGGTAATACCTATCAGTGCCTCGAGAAGTTGTTTGCCCTGGAATTTTCTATAAGTGATATAATTGCTTTAGATACATGTGTTGAATAGGAGTACATTGATCACCTAGCCAGAGTAAACATGTTTATATCCAGGACATAGTGAATATACATGAGTGCAGAGATACATTTTTGAGTAGATACCTTGGATGTGTCAAAACTGATCTTGAAGAGATGAATTTGCCAGACCTATGGGTCACGAGTCTACATCTGATGAATAACCGAGCACAGTATTGATCGCCTTTTGTATCTACAAATTATTTTCTTATTTCCTTAATCATTGCATTAGTTAGGAGTATGTTTATGAAAAGGCATGTCCTTTCAGCCTGAATCTTGTTTTGCATCCCATAAATAAGAGATACCAAGGCTGCTTCAAATTATGAGAATAGTTACAAGACTCTTTAATATATATATATATGTGCAAATCTAAAACCTACAATACTTATGTTATGTTATATTCTCATGTGCTCTGAACTTATAATTTAATGCAAAGGAGTAGAAGTTATCTGGTGGATTATATTTTTGGTGTTGAATTATTGTGTGGTTGTCTCCAGAATGATTTCTTAAATCAGTTCAAATTAATATATCAAGGGTATGTTTAATTGTTAGAGCATAATTGTTGTTTTTGTGTGATCAATTTGATAGTTTTCTGTGGAATTTTGATTTAATTCCTACTAATGTTGCCTGTGTTTATTGGTCTTTGTCTAAGAGTTAAAAACCCTTTAAGACTGGTCATCTTGATAGGTTTCCTTTCCACTTGAATAAAAATCCTTTCCTACGATCACAACGATTTAAGGAAATATCATTGGGATCAGTAAGAAGAACCTTACAACTCAACATCTTTGCACATCTACACAAGGTGTAGATTCACCTAAGTGCCTAGTAATCTAAGTTAAACCAATTATAGGGATCCATATACCATTAACTTTTGACTCTATTTCCCAATAGATGAAAGCACTGCTCATCACAAATATCATTTCACAATCCTATTCATAATTTTCAAACTTCAAACACTTTCATTAGGAACTAATAGGTAAAACTCTACATCTACCTCACACTTGTGTATCATAGTGAGTAGATTGCTCAAAATTAGAATCAATTTTAGGCTTTCAAAAATTGCTTTATTATTCAAGTACACCTGCCTAGGTTTGAAGAGCCTAAAGAGTAGGACGTTTTCAATTACATAAACCCTGTTTTGTTAGCCAAAAATGTATTAAGAGATTGGCACCCTCTTATGGTTTAATAACCAACATTTTTGAGACCTAACATGATGTCCATACCCTATTCCAAAACTCCCATCTTGACACAGGCAGGGAGCATGGTGGCAAAGGTTGTGGAATTTGGCTTTACACTAGCCAATTGCATTTGCTTTAAAATTTCTAAAGCCTTTTCAACAAATCCATTTTGTGCATATCCTATAGTCATTGTAGTCCATTCAAGACCACATTTCTTTGAGGCATTCTATCAAACAGTTCACGTGCCTTGTCTATGATTCTACATTTTGCATACATGTCTAATAGGGCAGTTGTAACTACAACATCTGACAAAATTCCTCTATCCTTTATGTATTGATGGATGTCCATACCCTATTCCAAAGCTCGCATTTTGACATAGGTAGGGAGGATGGTGGCAAAGGTTGTGGAATTTGGCTTTACACCAGGCAATTGCATTTGCTTTAAAAATTTTTAAGCCTTTTCAACAAATCCATTTTGTGCATATCCTGTAGTCATTGCAATCCATGAGACAACATTTCTTTGAGGCATTTTGTTAAATAGTTCACGTGCCTTGTCTATGCTTCTACATTTTGCATACACGTCTAACAGGGTAGTTACAACTACAACATCTGACAAAATTCTTGTATTCTTTACGTATTGATGGATGTCCATATGCTATTCCAAAGCTCCCATTCTGACATAGGTAGGGAGGATGGTGGAAAAGGTTGTGGAATTTGGCTTTACACCAACCAATTGCATTTGCTTTAAAATTTTTGAAGCCTTTTCAAAAAATCCATTTTGTGCATATCCTACAGTCATTGTAGTCCATGAGACCACATTTCTTTGAGGCATTATGTCAAATAGTTCACGTGCCTTGTCTATATGCTTCCACATTTTGCATACATGTCTAACAGGGTAGTTGCAACTACAACATCTGACAAAACTCCTCTATCCATTATGTATTGATGGATGTCCATACCCTATTCCAAAGCTCCCATTCTGACATAGGCAGGGAGGATGGTGACAAAGGTTGTGGAATTTGGATTTACACTAGCCAATTGCATTTGCTTTAAATTTTATGAAGCCTTTTTCAACAAATCCATTTTGTGCATACCCTGTAGTCATTGTAGTCCATGAGACCACATTTCTTTGAGGTATTCTGTCAAAGAGTTCATGTGCCTTGTCTATGCTTCCACATTTTGCATACATGTCTAACACAACAGTTGCAAATACAATATCTGAAAAAATTCCTCTTTTCTTTATGTATTGATGGATGTCCACACCCTATTCCAAAGCTCCCAATCTGACACAGGTAGGGAGGATGGTGGTAAAGGTTGTGGAATTTGGATTTACACCAGCCAATTACATTTTCTTTAAAATTTATGAAGCCTTTTCAGAAAATCCATTTTGTGCATATCCTGTAGTCATTGCAGTCCATGAGACTGTTGATAACTAAGAGGGGGGGTGAATCAGTTATCCTAATTATTTCTGCTTTCTTGACTTTCTTACGAATCAATGCAGCATTAATTGAAATAAGCAAACATAATCATGAAATGGAAATACACATGACATAATATTTTTGACGTGGAAACCCTGTTAAGGGAGAAAACCACGAGGTGATTAACCCAAGATTGTATTCTCTATTAGAAGAATGGAAATACAAAATGGCACTTGCCAATTAGGGCTCACTGCCCGAGCACACTGCTCACAAGAGGCACACTGCCTACAAGAGACACACTGTCTACAA
This sequence comes from Cunninghamia lanceolata, assembly GCA_027924645.1. Lineage (NCBI taxonomy): Eukaryota > Viridiplantae > Streptophyta > Pinopsida > Cupressales > Cupressaceae > Cunninghamia > Cunninghamia lanceolata. Next base: position 136,443 of record BSBN01001297.1, read on the forward strand.
TTTATAAAGAGTGTAATACAATACTTGAATTGATAAGGAGCATCTACATATGCTAGAGTTTAGTTCCAGTTAGGTTCAGTACACTAATCTACTGCACTTCATCTTTCCTCTTCTTTTGTGCTTCTCTCCTTTCACATACCAGACCTTCCTTACTGCTTTTACTTTGTTCTACTACTTTTCTTCACACATAACCAAAAACCACGACACCTCTCACAACTAAATCCATCTTGTATATATATCCACACAAGTGATTTCATCACCTTTCTAGTTGGCATCCAGAATAGTCAATCTTTTCCACAAACTCTGATCTGTCGGCTGAATCCTTGCTTACCAAGTAATGCGGATCAAGGATATACTTGTAGAAGTCATCAATCATGTTAGCTAATCATAACTTATGCCTTAGTAACCTTTATCATCATCAGTAACACATCCAGAATAATGTCTGATGTTCTGCCAGTCAGTTCTTCCTCTGTCCACACTGCCAATCAGGAACCCGATACTCAAGTATTCATATCTTTTTCTTCATCTATCATCAGAGGCTAAATCCTTGGAATCTATTAGTCAAGGTAGTCCTCTTGACTTCCCCAAATCTGCACTTCACCAAGATACTTCCTCTGAGAGATTTGGACCTGACTGTCAGATCTCGCCACATGCTGTGTTCTTGCTTACCAGACCACAACATTCTTCACTCTGACTTCTGGTATAGACATACCATGTCCTGCGGATGTGTGGGATGAACTTTGTTGCCATCAATGACAATAATAATGAATCCATATAGTGTCTCTTGCCAACAATCTCCCCCTTTGGCATTGATGGCAACACTTAGTGAAAAATGACTAAGTGTTTACACTATGCTCCCCCTTGGCTGATGCTCTATTTTTATATACATTTTTCGAAGCTCCCCCTTAGTTGGATTCCTCATTTTTCACTACTTCTCACTTCCCCTTTGACATCAATGTCAAAGAGTGGGGTCCGCACACCAAAATTCTCAAAAATTCAACTATACTTAGTCACATAAGTATATTTTCTGGTTATACTTTACATAAACTTTAGTATATCTGCAAAAGTATTTGTCAATTGTACAACTTCTATCACGCAACTCACCTTCATCCTATCCAAAATTTAGATGTGACCACTCAACAGGAATGCAAAAGCTTCTACCCTCTTAAGATCTGTCGGATCATTGGTTCGGGCGGTAGTCTGAGCATCACTTATGGCCTCATGCATGGCCTCTAACTTAGGGATAATGATCCCTCTAAGTTCACCCATCCGGCTAATTATGTTCTTCCTTTCCTTCTCAAAATTCTTTATTGCATTTGTGATTGCAATAGTCTGACACTCTTGATTTACTATGGAGGATGAGAGAGGATCAAAACTTTGAGACAAACTTAGTAGTTTATCCTCTTGCTCTTTTACTTTCTTCTCAATATCTTTGGTCACTGTGGGCCAAGATAAGCAAAATTTGTACATATTTCCACCATATTTAAGAGCATTTTCCAAGTTCTTTATCCCAATATCCATAACTCTCCTATCATTTGTTATCAGACCCTATACTTCGGAGAATCTCTTATCCAAAAACTCCTTCCGGACCTTTTCTTCAGCTGACTTCTCTAGAGAATCAAAATGTGTGCTAACACTATTGACTAGAGTTTTGAGATTACTAGAAGAGGATGCTGTGGGATCCTTCTGAAAAGATGGCATGATCTTTTCCAACACTCTGGATGCTACCTCTATAAGCTCACAGTCTTCCATGTGAGATTTCAGGAGTTTCTCTTTGGCCTTTGCATTTGCAAATGAAGCTATCTTCATTGTTTGTACCAGAGATAGAGAGTCAAAGTCTAATGGCCCTTTTAGTAATTCTAGTTCATCCATCTCATTAGTTTCTTTTGTCAAGAAGTCCTTGATAGATTCTACAGTGTCTCTTGCTGGAGACAAATTCTTCTTCTCTTTTGCAGTGTCACTTATGTTCTTTTTAGCTTGACTTCCTTCTTTACTTTTCACCTCTTTTTCTTTCTCCTTTATTATTTCTTCTTCTTTAGATCCAGAGTCAACAGGGGAAACCAGAGGAGAAATGTTAGTCTATTCATGGGCCACTTCTTCCAGAGCAGAGGATTCCAAGTCCTTAGTTGTTTCTGCACTGGTATTCATTACCTCTTCTATCATCTTCTCAGTAGACTCTTCTGCAACACTTGTAGTCGAGAGATCAGTACCCAAGTCCTCTATAATTGGAATGTTGAATCTTTTGAATGCATTCCGAAGGATCTCTTCTATCTCTTTTGCAACTTTGTCAGTCTCTCCAAGCATAAGTTGATTCATCCTTGCTTTGCTCTTGAACTCATCCTTACAATCTTTGAAGATCATATTCATTTTCTTGGGATTGATTGAAGGATATAGCTGAATTGCTATCTGTTCCCAGATTTCTAGATCTTTGGCTTGGGCATTTTTCTTTCTTATTTCAAGTTCCTTCTCCAAGCTTTTGGGGATCAGAGATATAATTTCAATAAATGCTTTGTTGTAGATATTTAGGTACCTAACTATGGCATCTTGCAATATCTTCTGATCTGCTTCACCATAATCATCATAGAATTCAACCATTGGCTGAAGATTTCCATCCACTGTGATTGATTTGATTATGTTATTGATGTGAAGAGTGGGTTTTTCAACATATTCCTCTATCTTTTCTTCTTCCTCCTATTCGAGAGAGGGTTCACCAGATGTTTTCTTCTTTTTCTTCATTTTCCTGATTTCTTCATCAGATTCAGTCTCCTCTTCATCCCTTTGACTAGCATAAGCCCTTGTGGCTTTTGTCTTTGTTCTTTTCTCTCCTTTGCTGGATGATTGTGCTTCCGGTTTTGATGGCCTCGAGCTTTTGGCAGTGGTAGGTGTAGATCTCTTTGATGATCTGGTCCAAGTGGAAGGCTTTGCCAGAATACTTTCCTCACTTTTCTTTTCTGCCTTTTTCTTTTCTTCCTCAGCCCTTTCCATCTTTTCCCTATTGGCATCAAGTGCCTCCTTTGAGATGCCAAATCCTTTGGCAACATCTTCAACTTCTCTTCTCACCTTCCTCTTGATCTCTAGTTGGCTGAGTTCCACATGAATCTTTATACTTAGCTATTCAAAGGTTCCAAACCTTTCTGCCTTTGGATCCTTTGGCTGACTTATCATGTGTTGCACATATAGCTCCACAATTTGTTTATCAACTTCATACCCCATAGGCATGATCCAAACTATCCTTGGTTCCACTGCCTCCATTAGGCATTGATCAGTCTCTACCATAAAACATACAGTGTCTTTATACTTTTCAACTAGAGATTGAGGAATTCTTTCTCTAGCTTGCATCATGTTTTGGAAGTTTTTGAAGAAACCCCAAAGAGCTGTATTTTGTGCTTTGTCATCACCAAGTCCATGCAAATAATCTCTGATTTGGATAGCTACTGGTCTATCATTCTCCCACACCCAGCCACTAGATCCGGGAAGATCATTCATAAAGTAGAAGAGTAAGCACAATATCAATCCACCATACATGAATGAATTCTTTTTATCTTTCTTTATTTTCTACAAATTCTCCAAGAGTTGGTTTAGAAGCAGTTCACACAGATCATAGTCAGCATTTTCTTTTAACATTTGATAGGTTGTATAAACTGCAGTTCCCGGTACTAAATTTTCCCTACTGGAGTGATAAATCTTGTAACCAATTACCATGGATGCAAATTTGACATCCGGATTAGTGATATCTTCAATTGTCATAGCTCTCTTGTCAAATTTTGATCTGGTTGTGTCACTTACTATCTGATTCTTGACAGATTTGAGAACAGGTATACCACTGGATGAGTGCAAACTGGTAATTGCCCTAATGGCATCTTTTGTGATCTTGAATGGTCCATTCAACCACATGAAGTTGTCATGTATTCTACTCAAGACATACCGGACCCATTCGTCCTCAGCAAAGCAGGGGAAATGTATACATTGTGCAAAGTGCTTCTCCCGGAGGGCCTTGTATTGGGGTTTGAGCTCAAATGAATCATCTATTAACTGTTTGTGGTAGATATCCCTCAATTTGGACTCTCCAAATTCTTCAATGTTTGTGTGAATGTAAACCCTAATATCTTCTGTATGTAGGACACCATGCGGAACACTAGAAAAAGCTCCTAGGGGATCTACTTCCAGGGATTTTTAGGGATGTTTCTTTTGCATCTTTCAGTTTCACGGAGTTAGCCAAATAGATTTCTGGATGAATTAACTTCTGCAAATGATCTTTAATGAGCTTGAGGAATTTTGTTGTAGAGCCTTCTCTTTTCGTTTCTTTTTGAATGCAGAATGAACAAATGCTTAATGAGAAAACCCTTATATTGCTCCGCAAACCCTAATGTTAAGTTGCAATAAATGCTCGACCTAAGTCATTTCAGTTTACCTTATTCGGATGACTTGAAGAACCGGATCAATCTTGATCGTAAACATCTTTCGGATATTTCAAATCTTAACCATAGTTTATTTGGATGTTTCTCTTATGAACCCTTTAATCTGTAACTCTTCTTGTGCCAGTTCCGGCACCAATTGACTGGCTGGGGGAACCAGGTTTTCTTTGTGTCTCCCCTTGAGCCAGAGCTCACTTTTTAATTTCTGGAAGGAATATCAGCACCAGAGTCTGGTGCGGACCCATCCCCTACATTCTCTGTACTTTTCTTCACCCAAATCTTGTTCATCTCACTTTGAACTTCATCTGCATTCACTTTTTGTTTTCCCTTATCTTGATTCTGATTATGATGTACCGGACCTCTTTTGTCCTGATTCTTGCTTCTACAAAATTTTGCAATATGACTGGATCTATTGCAAATTTGGAAAACAACATTTCTTTGCATATTTGATTGATATCCTCTTGATCTGCATTGATTAGCCATATGATCTATTCTATTGCATGCAAAGCATCTACCATTGAATGATTTGTTCATTTGCATATTTTTGCAATCATGAGATTTGTGACCATACCTTTAGCAGTTGAAACACTGTTCGAAGAAGGATGAATTAGTTTGATTCATTCTCTTTCTATACTGATTAGCTTTATGACCAAAGTTATTGCAATTGTGGCAGTATCCATTGAAGGTTGGATATCTTTGAGCATTGGGCTGCCTTACCAGAGGTCTTCTAGGCCTGTTCCTTGGATTTTCTGATCCAAAATTCTTCTGACCGGATCCGGAGCTTTCTCCTTTCTCATATCCCAAACCACACTTGTCATCTACCCTCTTTTGACTTTCAAGAAGAACTTCAAGTTGAGCAGAACTTATCTTGAATTTTTCTTTATATTCATTTGTTGTTTGAAGATCCCTTTTAAGAGAGACAATTTGATCCTCAAGTTTTTCTTCATTATCTTTAGCATCTTCAAGATCAAATTCAAGGTGTCTAATTATTCTATCCATCTTGTGGCAATCTTCTGATTTCTCCTTGAAAGATTGTCTTAGATCATCTTCAATTTTTCTTTTCTCTTCAATTTCTTGGGTAAACTTCATAACTCCTAATTCCATCTCATGTCTTACCATGATGATCTCTTTTGATAGCTTTTCACACAACTTGGTTTTCTCCTTCAGATCTCCATTTGTGTCGTTAGCTTCACCTTGACTTGCCAATTGCTGAAGGTACTCTTTTCTCTTTTTCATAGAGAGACTTAGTTTCCCTTTTAGTTCATTTATGAAATCATCAGCCTGTTTGAGTCTTTCCTTCAATTCATTGACTTCAGAATTTGACTGCTCAAGATCATCTAGCGCAGACTTAAGTTGCTCCCTCATACCATACACATCCATTTGAATTCCTAGATCTTCCTCAAGCTGTTAGGCTCTGTTGGGAGGAACTTGGCTCTGATACAATTTGTTGATAACTGAGAGGGGGGGTGAATCAGTTATCCTAATTATTTATGCTTTCTTGACTTTCTTATTAGTCAATGCAGCATTAATTCAAATAAGCAAACATAATCATGAAATGGAAATACACATGACACAATATTTTTGACGTGGAAACCCTGTTAAGGGAGAAAACCATGAGGTGATTAACCCAAGATTGTATTCTCTGTTAGAAGAATGGAAATACAAAATGGCACTTGCCAATTAGGGCTCACTGCCCGAGCACACTGCTCACAAGAGGCACACTGCCTACAAGAGACACACTGTCTACAATTTATAAAGAGTGTAATACAATACTTGAACTGATAAGGAGCATCTACATATGCTAGAGTTCAGTTCCGGTTAGGCTCAGTACACTGATCTGCTGCACTTCATCTTTCCTCTTCTTTTGTGCTGCTCTCCTTTCACATACCGGACCTTCCTTACTACTTTTACTCTGTTCTATTGCTTTTCTTCACACATAACCAAAAACCACGACACCTCTCACAACTAAATCCATCTTGTATATATATCCACACAAGTGATTTCATCACCTTTCTAGTCGGCATCCGAAATAGTCAATCTTTTCCACAAACTCTGACCTGTCGGTTGAATCCTTTCATACCAAGTAATGCGGATCAAGGATATACTTGTAGAAGTCATCAATCATGTTAGCCAATCATAACTTATGCCTTAATAACCTTTACCATCATCAGTAACACATCCGGAATAATGTCTGATGTCCTGCCAGTCAGTTCTTCCTCTGTCCACACTGCCAATCAAGAACCTGATTCTCAAGTATTCATATCTTTTTCTTCATCTATCACTGGAGGCTAAATCCTTGGAATCTATCAGTCAAGGTAGTCCTCTTGACTTCCCCAAATTTGCACTTCACCAAGATACTTCCTCTAAGAGATCCAGACCTGATTGTTAGACCTCGCCACATGCTCTGTTTTTGCTTATCGGACCACAACACTCTTCACTTTGACTTCCAGTATAGACATACCATGTCCTGCGGATGTGTGGGATGAACTTTGTTGCCATCAATGACAACAATAATGAATCCATATAGTGTCTCTTGCCAACAATGACCACATTTCTTTGAGGCATTCTTTCAAATAGTTCACATACCTTGTCTATGCTTCCACATTTTGCATACATGTCTAATAGGGTAGTTGCAACTACAACACCTGACAAAATTCCTCTATCCTTTATGTATTGATGGATTTCCATACCATATTCCAAAGCTCCCATTCTGACACAAGCAAGGAGGATGGTGGCAAAGGTTGTGGAATTTGGCTTTACACCAGCTAATTGCATTTTATTTAAAATTTTTGAAGCCTTTTCAACAAATCCATTTTGTGCATTTCCTGCAATCATTACAGTCCATGAGACCAAATTTCTTTGAGGCATTCTGTCAAATAGTTCACGTTCCTTGTCTATGCTTCCACATTTTGCATACATGTGTAACAGGGCAGTTGCAACTACAACATCTAACAAAATTCCTCTATCCTTTATGTATTGATGGATGTCCATACCCTATTCCAAAGCTCTCATTCTGACACAGGTAGGTAGGATGGTGGCAAAGGTTGTGGAATTTGGCTTTACACCAGCCAATTGCATTTGCTTTAAAATTTCTGAAGCCTTTTCAACAAATCCATTTTGTGCATATCCTGCAGTCATTGTAGTCCATGAGACCACATTTCTTTGAGGCATTCTGCCAAATAATTCACGTGCCTCATCTATGCTTCCACATTTTGCATACATGTCTAATAGGGTAGTTGCAACTACAACATTTGACAAAATTCCTCTATCCTTTATGTATTGATGGATGTCCATACCCTATTCCAAAGCTCCCATTCTGACACAGGCAGGGAGGATGGTGGCAAACGTTGTGGAATTTGGTTTTACGCTAGCTAATTACATTTGCTTTAAAAATTTTGAAACCTTTTCAACAAATCCATTTTGTGCATGTCCTATAGTCATTGCAATCCATAAGACAACATTTCTTTGAGGCATTCTATTAAAGAGTTCATGTGCCTTGTCTATGCTTCCACATTTTGCATACATGTCTAACAGGGCAGTTGTAACTACAACATCTAACAAAATTCCTCTATCCTTTATGTATTGATGGATGTCCATACCCTATTCCAAAGCTCCTATTCTGACACAGGCAGGGAGGATGGTGGGAAAGGTTGTGGAATTTACCTTTACACCAACTAATTGCATTTGCTTTAAAATTTTTGAATCCTTTTCAACAAATCCATTTTGTGCATGTCCTGCAGTCATTATAGTCCATGAGACAACATTTCTTTGAGGCATTCTATCAAACAGTTCACGTGCCTTGTCTATGCTTCCATATTTTGAATACATGTCTAATAGGGCAGTTGACTCTACAACATCTAACAAAATTCCTCTATCCTTTATGTATTGATGGATGCCCATACCCTATTCCAAAGCTCCCATTCTGACATAGGTAGGGAGGATGGTGGCAAAGGTTGTGGAATTTGCCTTTACACCAGCTAATTGCATTTGCTTTAAAATTTTTGAATCCTTTTCAACAAATCCATTTTGTGCATATCATGTAGTCATTGCAGTCCATGAGACCACATTTCTTTGAGGCATTCTGTCAAATAGTTCATGTGCCTTGTCTATGCTTCCACATTTTGCATACATGTCTAACAGGGTAGTTGCAACTACAACATCTAACAAAATTCCTCTATCCTTTATGTATTGATGGATGTCCATACCCTATTCCAAAGCTTCCATTCTAACACAGGTAGGGAGGATGGTGGCAAAGGTTGTGTAATTTGGCTTTACACTAGCCAATTGCATTTGCTTTAAAACTTTTGAATAATTTTTAGCAAATCCATTTTGTCCATATCCTATAGTCATTGCAGTCCATGAGAGCACATTTATTTGAGGCATTCTATCAAATAGTTCATGTGCCTTGTCTATGCTTCCACATTTTGCATACATGTCTAATAGGGCAGTTGTAACTACAACATCTGACAAAATTCCTCTATCCTTTATGTATTGATGGATGTCCATACCCTATTCCAAAGCTCCCATTTTGTCATAGGTAGGGAGGATGCTGGCAAAGGTTGTGGAATTTGGCTTTACGCTAGCTAATTACATTTTCTTTAAAATTTTTGAAGCCTTTTCAATAAACCCATTTTGTGCATATCCTGCAGTCCATGAGACCACATCTCTTTGAGGTATTTTGTCGAACAATTCACGTGCCTTGTCTATGCTTCAACATTTTTCATACATGTCTAACAGGGCAGTTGCAACTACAACATCTAACAAAATTTCCCTATCCTTTATGTATTGATGGATGTCCATACCCTATTCCAAAGCTTCCATTCTGACATGGGCAAGGAGGATGGTGGCAAAGGTTGTGGAATTTGGATTTTTCATCATGGGAAACTAAAATTTTTGCAAAAAATGGTAGGAAATTTTAGGTTCCAGTAAGTCCATTAGTTGGAGGTAGGCAAACAAGGGTTTTTTGTTCATTATTAGCCTATTAAACTAAAGCATATGAGATAGCATGGCACACACAAAATGTTGTGGATAATGACCACAAGATTAGGTTAATTGCAACTACTTTTTGTAAGCAAGTGCAAAACTAGTATACCCATTATAATCCTAATGGCACCAAGAAGGGTCCCTAAAGATATAAGAGTAATCATTTGTCATCTAAGAGAAATCTTACACTTAAGGGTGCTAGGGCCAACAGAGAAGCACTTTAGAACTCATCCTACGCAATTATAAACAACTCAACATAAGAAATGCAAATTGACATATTAACACAACAATATCCAACTAAGTTATTGAAAGTTAACTATTGATACCTTGTTCTCCATCCAGATTACAAAATCAGTCCACTTTTTTTCTTTGTAACATATCCTTTTCAAATCGCATTGGATATCGGCCATATTTCTCCTCTTATCAAAACATGGCACATGGACTAGTTAAAGTAATTAATATGCAATCATTTACCTTTTCCTAGGAAATAAAAAAAATATCATTTAACATATTAAATATACTTACAAATGTATAGATCAAGGCGTGTAAACCTTTCTGGCCACTGTGATGTGTGGCACGAAGTTTGTCAAGCCTAGCCTTGGAGGCCTTGTCCTGAAACATATACTAATTCAATTTAACTATGCACAAATAAAATTTAAAAATAGTTTAATAAATTTGATACAATCTTATGACCAAATTCAAATACCTGTGTGCTCTCCTCACCAGACTTCCTTTGTGCATCAGACTTCTCATATGCTTTTACAAGCTCTTTCCATACTTTCACACTTACATCGATTGGCCTTTTTTGAGCCTTAGCTCAGGAGTGAGTTTTTTTATCTTCTTTGTTTGGTTGCACGAAAATCTCTTGTAGTTTTGATATATTCATAGCTTTATCTTGTTTACAGACCAACATGCGTCAAATTTAGTCTCCATGTCCTGGATAACTACTTTTTGTAGGTACATGGGTAAATGAGGTACACACTACCATGTATGAAAGTTTTCATCCAATTTTTCTGTATTCCTCAAGGTTTTTGATCTTTACTTTGTAGAGCAAATCATGAAGCTATTTTCCTATGAAGCAATTGGTGCCTTGGAAGGGAATCTATAGTTCCGGGCCTAATTTTAGTTTGCTAACCCTTTCTCAAAAGCCCTATCTCCTCATATTGTCTCAATCAACCTCTATTTTAGTTTTCTCACCCTTGTCTCAAAGCCCTAATTTTAGTTTGCTCACAATCAACTTGTCTTAAAGCACTCGACTACTTTTTTAGGAATAAAGCAAGAAAGTTGTCTTCTGACAAAGGTATTGATGGGAATGATAAGTGAACTTGGGCAATGGGGTTTGAAAAATGTGTTCACTTCTCTCAGATACAGAGGAAATAATGCAATGTCTACAATTTTACCCTCCTCCTTTGCAACCACATGAGACTTGAACGATTTGCCTGTAAACAAAACAATATTCACAACCCTTTCTTCACAATCCTCTCCATTTAATCAAAACAAAATATTTTTGGGAATGAATTTTTTTTATTGTAATTATAACCTTACATATGGTGTCACAAACTAAATTGAATTTCTCATCATTTGCTTGTTTTTCCCTTTTTTCTCCTCTCTTTGCATGACCTTTTTCTGCTTTTTCTCCTCTAATTCATGCGACGTTTTTCTCCTGCAATTATTGAATTTCTCATATAATTTAGGTGGGAAGTTTTAATTTTTTTTTATAGGTCCTGCCATTGCCAAAATAAGAGTGAACACAAAAAACCCAAACGCTCAATCTCCAAACAAAAAATGAACACCAAAAATCAATAAAGTTTTGTTTTGTTTTATTTTTGTTTTGGGGTATGTGTAGGCAAGAATTTTTGAATTTTTTTGTATCTAGTAGTCGGCACTATAGTCAGAGAAGTTACCACTGAATTTAGCTCCAACTTTTAGGCCTAAATGTAATCTTTTTGGGGCGCAAAAGGTGGTACAAAGTGCACCTAATTTAGTGCCAATCAGTGCAAAATGATGTATTTTGCTTGGAAGTTGATAAAAAAGTAACCTCACCAAATTTGGATTGTCCTTATAATAAGTAACTATATCTTGTTTTCATGATAGCATTTTGACTTCATGCTTCTCTTATGATTAGCTCAATAATGACTCACTCTTTCATGACCTTACATAGATGGTTGGTGACAATCCTTATGCAAGTGATATGACTTTGGAAAAACCAAACAACTCTTCTCTTACTATCATGATGACATGATATTGGGACTATATTGGCAGCTTATGGAGTGTGCTTATGGTATTGTGATTTTCATTTCTATGTTCTCATTAACCTATTTTAGGTTGAATCATGGTAACTAACCCACTAGCTATTATGACAGTCATACAATGACTAGACAATCCTCTCCACTTTGACTATGACAGTCCTATGCATGGTGTTTTCTTCATGATAGTCCCCAATAATGTGAATTATTGATACTAGCTAGTTCAAATGGAGTTTTAGATGGTGTAGTAAGTTGTCCCTATGGCTCATGATAGTGCATGCCTTGGTTATGTCCTTGTGACATTACTCTCTAGATATCTCCTCTTTATAGTGACAAGGTTTCAAGAACATGACAACTTAGGTAAGGTATCAACTTGTCTCTTTAACCTTTGGATTGTCATTTTTCAAGAATTAATCTCATTGAAATGCAAAGACAACATGTTGATTAATGACTAACTACATTGTTACTATGATAGTGACTTAACTTGGTCATAAGATTAATGAGACAATTTTATAGTAATAACTCTATGGGTGCATACCTAGCTATCCTAGGTATACTATAGCAATAATTTAATGTTGCTAGTGTTGCTTTTAAACCTCCTATGGTTGTTACACATGCCTCATGGTATGACAACATCTACAATTTTAATCCTCATGATCCCACTACAATAGTAGATCAACACTATAATGGTCCTTTGACTTATCATTTTGACACCAATTATTTTAGTTGGAGCCATGACCTTCCATCTAACATTTGAGAGTTGGATTTCGGAATAAGGACAACCTTAAGATATGTGATAGGAGATTGAAATTTTTTTAGCTACGTCATGACAATCTTTGTTTATATTATGTGACTTCACTATAATCTTGAGGCCCGGTTTAAGAGGCCATGAACTATCTCCTTTACTATTTGACAACCTTCCACTTCCTCACATACCTGTGATAGTCCTATTTATACACCTAGTTATTCCTTAGATCTTGTTAATCCTTAAGGCATGATGACAACATCCCTAAATACAGATGGTTGGGGTTATGATAGCTAATGGAGGGTTTTCTTTTCAAAGGAAACCATTAATTTTGGAGTGAAAAGTAATGGTGAAATATAACATCAAGTCCTTATAATTAAAGAATATCTAATGGCTAGGATTAACCTAACAAAGATCTAATGACGTGATTTCAAAATTAACATCTAAATTATCCTTCCCTCCATCAAGAATTTAAAATTTTGGTGCCAAAGACTCTTTGAGACTATTTTGAGGGTTCTGTGATAGTTTTGAGGGCTTTATGGACACTTGGAGAGATATAGATTGCCTTAAAATGACCCATAAAAGAAAAAGGAGAGTCAAATATGAAATAAATGTCTTTTTGATGTGAATTTGTAGTCATCCTATAATCATAAGATTTGAGCTCTAGTTGTCAAGATTCCGCATGTAAACTTTTTCTGAACAACAAAATGTTGCAATGTCCTATTTTGTTTTTCATAGTGTGTCTTAATGAAAAGCGAGTGTATTAACAAGATAAATTTAAGAATATTCTCTTGGTGCACATCTGTTATGTGACTATTGTCATTGTTGTGTATTATAGGATCTAGAGGAGGCCATGGAGAGAGGACGTGGATGGCGTAGAACTACTAAATCACAGAGAGGAAAGTGGGTGGAAATATATATGACAACAGAATCTGCAGATATAATAGAGGTAAGAAGAGAAAGCAACCTCAACCAAAGGAGGAAGGTGTTTATGAATTCACAAATGCTACAACATAGAAGAGATAAAGTCATTTTTTTTTTCCATGAGGCCTCTGAGGTCAAACTTATTTATCTTCTATGTTGTGTATTATAGGGGTCAGACAAGGCCATGGCAACAGATCATGTCATATCAAATGAGGACACAATGGATGAAGCAGGAAATCAAGTACTCAAATCCAATTTCCTTAGGAAAAAATGATGTGATGGCATTTTTTGATAAGCCCATCTTTTTTCACAATATTATTGAAATTTATAATGTATTATCCAATCTTGACATAAATTAATGCATGTTGTTGACTATTTTAGATGGAGATTGGAGCAAATGCATAGCCTAAGCATTCAACTAGCAAATGAAAAAGATTTGTACATGGACGTGGACATAAAACTATTAAATCATGTAGATAATAGTGGGTGGAAGAGAATATGATAATGGATCCTACAGACACAACAAATGATTGCACCAAACAAGAGGTTGGTCAGGACTATAGTACATGGGATGAATACTTTCAGAAAATTATTGTTTGTGGATGTTTTGTATGTCGTGGAAAGAAACAATTCAAATGAGCGATTGTACAAAGACATTACATAGATGATGAGCTTCCAGTTGGTAGTATGCCTCCTACAATCGATTCAAATCCAATAGGAATTGTGGTAAGGAATTTTCCAAATTGATATAAATAACATGTATAATTCATTTAAACATTATTTTATATTATTTAAATAACTAATTTTTTTCTTAATTGATACTTGCAGGGTAGAGTGCTTGGTTTAAAGTTTCCTAGATCACCGACTTCCAGCCTAGAGGGCAATGATCATTTATCAAATGATACATCTAACAAAAATATGTGCCAATATACTAGCTCGGAAGATGAAGAATTGATGAAAACAAACAATAGAACAAGAACCAGTTTAAAGATGCATAATTTGCTTAAAGACAAGGGGAAGGTGGACTACATACCCTATGAGAATGAATGTGATGGAGATGATGACTTGCCCCTGAGTTTGAGATCAATTTACAAAGAGACATTTGATTGTCGACTATATTGCGCTCGGCCTAGTGATCAACAACTACCTAGAGTGTACGAGGTGTTTCAATTTTGGGGAAATAGCTACATGATACGACCCTCCAATATTCATGGAGCAAAGATAGGCCTCTTTATTGTCCAAAATGTACATGTGGGATCTAAACATAGAAATAATTCAAAACAAATCACTAGGAGATTAATATAATATTATGGTCCATCATATTATAGTGGTGAATGGAGAAGGCTAGCAGAATATAAGCCTAGCATGTCAGCATATGGTCTAAATTCGAATATTTATACACATCATCTCTAATTGGAAAGTGGAAAATAAATGAATAGAGGTCATCTTACGTATATAGATGGACGTGCATACACACACAAAAATATTATAGGATTTATAAATAGTAGTAAGGGAAGGGACCCTACTATAAGACCAAATTGTCAATTTGTTGAGGTTATAAATGATAAAGATGGAGATATGGAAAGAGATGTTGATATATTGATAATGGTTGAGGCTACTATGGACCTTACCATTGGGGATGAGTTATTGATTGATTACCCCTTCTTAAAATGCACTCCTACATGAAAGAAGAGGGAAGAACAAGGTCTCCCTAAGGATGTTCTTAAGGGTAGAAAACCAAAGAATAATAAATGAGTGTGGACTGATGTTTTATAAACTATGTTGCTGAAATTGTGTTTTATTTAAATTATTGTATAAAAAAGGTAGTCTATTATTCAATTGATGTATATATGTTTATACAATTTAAATTTTTATTTTTTAAGCCATATTTGATTATATTTCTTTGAAATTGATACATTTATGATTTATCCAATTGTTTCCAAACATTAAATAATGCTTGTGTTTGTTGATAGGTAGAATATGTTGATGAAACACATACTAATACCCAAGATCCAACTTTCAGATATCTCTCGGCACCTCGAGAAGGATATCTCTCAGCGTACTTTAGATATATTTTTTTAAATATAGGTATGCTAGTAGCATCCGCAGCTGCAAGCCTAATTACAACTATATTATATAATTATAAAAATTATTATGATTATATAATATAATATAATTATAAAAATTATTATGATATAGAATTATGATTATAATAACTCTAATTTTATCCCTAACCCTAACCCTAACTCTATCTTTATCATTTTAACCCTAACCCTAACCCCAACCTTAATTCAAATCATAACCCTAGTTCTAACTCTAGAAACCCTAATTCTAACTTTAACCCATCCTAATTTTAATCATAATTTCCAACCCTAATTATTTTCCTAACTGTAAAACTAACCCTAACCCTAATTCCAACCCTAATCCAAATAGTAATTCAAATCATAATTATAATTGTAACCATAAGCCTAACCTTAATCCTAACACTAATACTAACATAACTCTAATTGTAACCCTAACGATAACCCAATTCTATCCTAAATTTGAACTATAACTCTAACCCCTACTCTAAAATTATATCCATAACCCTAATTTTGAACCTGGTCATAATTATATCCCTATCCCTAACCCTAATTGTAACTCTATCTTTATCATTTTATCCCTAACCCTAACCCCAACCTTAATTCAAATTGTAACCCTAATTCTAACTCTAGAAACCCTAATTCTAACTTTAACCCATTTTTATGCTTAGAGCTTGGTTGTTTATGAGCAGGCTAGATTTTGGTTGCATGAAACATCTTGCTCAAATGATTATAATAACTCTAATTTTATCCCTAACCCTAACTCTAACTCTATCTTTATCATTTTAACCCTAACCCTAACCCCAACCTTAATTCAAATTGTAACCCTAATTCTAACTCTAGAAACCCTAATTCTAACTTTAACCCATCCTAATTTTAATCATAATTTCCAACCCTAATTATTTTCCTAACTGTAATACTAACCCTAATTTAATATGTTTAACCTTAACCCTAATTTAATATGCTTAACCCTAATTTAATATGCTTAACCCTAACCCTAATTTAATATGTTTAACCTTAACCCTAACCCTAATTTAATATGCTTAACCTTAACCTTAACCTTAACCCTAATTCCAACCCTAATCCAAATAGTAATTCAAATCATAACCCTAGTTCTAACTCTAGAAACCCTAATTCTAACTTTAACCCATCCTAATTTTAATCATAATTTCCAACCCTAATTATTTTCCTAACTGTAATACTAACCCTAACCCTAATTCCAACCCTAATCCAAATAGTAATTCAAATCATAATTATAATTGTAACCATAAGCCTAACCTTAATCCTAACACTAATACTAACATAACTCTAATTGTAACCCTAACGATAACCCAATTCTATCCTAAATTTGAACTGTAACTCTAACCCCTACTCTAAAATTATATCCATAACCCTAATTTTGAACCTGGTCATAATTATATCCCTATCCCTAACCCTAATTGTAACTCTATCTTTATCATTTTATCCCTAACCCTAACCCCAACCTTAATTCAAATTGTAACCATAATTCTAACTCTAGAAACCCTAATTCTAACTTTAACCCATTTTTATCCTTAGAGCTTGGTTGTTTATGAGTAGCCTAGATTTTGGTTGCATGAAACATCTTGCTCAAATGATTATGATAACTCTAATTTTATCCCTAACCCTAACCCTAACTCTATTTTTATCATTTTAACCCTAACCCTAACCCCAACCTTAATTCAAATCGTAACCCTAATTCTAACTTTAACCCATCCTAATTTTAATCATAATTTCCAACCCTAATTATTTTTTGAACTGTAATACTAACCCTAATTTAATATGCTTAACCTTAACCCTAATTTAATATGCTTAACCTTAACCCTAACCCTAATTTAATATGCTTATGGGAATCTGAATCTTTCAGCCCTTGCTGTGAGTGTAGAACGCCTCTCAGCATAATTATTGTATAAAAAAGGTAGTCTATTATTCAATTGATGTATATATGTTTATACAATTTATATTTTTATTTTGTAAGCCATATTTGATTATATTTATTTGAAATTGATACATTTATGATTTATCCAATTGTTTCCAAACATTAAATAATGCTTGTGTTTGTTGATAGGTAGAATATGTTGATGAAACACATACTAATACCCAAGATCCAACTGGGTTATTAAGATTTGGACAGGAGGATCCAAACCATTCTTTAAACAATACTAGGGTGAAAAGAACATTATTGAAGAGAATACTACCAGCTGAGAAATTTGAAGAGCCGATGAGATCCGCATACACTGATGACATGCCATCTAGCCTTAATGATGATGATCATGA
This sequence comes from Cunninghamia lanceolata, assembly GCA_027924645.1. Classification (NCBI taxonomy): domain Eukaryota; kingdom Viridiplantae; phylum Streptophyta; class Pinopsida; order Cupressales; family Cupressaceae; genus Cunninghamia; species Cunninghamia lanceolata. The sequence continues at coordinate 154,132 of BSBN01001297.1, forward strand.
TAGTGAAAATGCAATACATGAAGAAGGATTGAATGAAATTCTTAGAAATTTCTTTGGGGATGAAAACAATGATGACAATACTGATCATATGGTTGATAGTAACGATGATAGCATGGGTAATTACCACCAACGTAATGTTGATGATAACTGTTAGAAATGAAAGCAACACTACTTCAATGGAAATCTGATTCGAATAAATTTCAACAATCTTTCAAGTGTGCATTAACAATGGAGATTGTAATCAAAACATAAAACCCACAATACATAAATATACGAAAAGAAGAATGAAGCACATATCCCAAGTGTTTAACATGGAGAAAACCCTTGCGAGTAAAAAACTCCACCAAGAAAAGAGGTCAAGTTGTATTATCTTCACAAAAGGAGATTACAAATACATTCACTTCCTCTATCCTTCAACCTTCACTCCAGCAGAACCTGGGTCCCTGTAAACTGTTATATTCATCTCATCTACTATGCTATGGTTTATATAGAATTTACACAACCTAAAGACATTAAATGACTTCTTACAAGCCCATAACACTTGTCAAGAGTAAAATATACAACCTTGGGCGTCCATGGCCAAGAATAGGCTCTTACGGGGTCATAAATGTTGTCATACCTACATCCTACACTTGGGAAAAAGTGCCCATGCAAGCTTGAATGCATTGGGGCCAAAAATAGCCACTTACATCATCTTATGACGTGTCATATGCTATTATTAGTGTCATAGATTCTTATGACAACTTACAGTTGTCATAGAAACTCTCACACCTTCTTACAACATCTATGACATACGTCATAACACTAAAAATAGATTATTCTTCCACATGTGCACCCCACTTTGACCAATTACCATTTACCATAGTAAATGACATCTCGTAACTACCACCGGTAACTCCAGGACTTACCATGCAGTAACTTCATAATTACCGTGGACAATAAATAATTTTTACCACTATCGGTGAAACTTGTACATCCCTTATGGGTAATTACAAATAATAAATGGAATAATACAATAATGGGATTTACAAGGTTAATGGCACCTTATCCCAACAATAACAACTTAAAAGACTCCATCAAGTAAGCAACAAAGACAATCATGTTCAAATCAGGTGCAAGTAGAACCTCAAAAATGGCATGCACATTAATATTATTAGAAATCAAGTCACTATTTGGTTGGTTAGACAAAGGATTCACTACCCTACTGAAGTTGAAATCTATTTCTTACTTTGCAATTGTCAATTGGTGTACATAATTCGTAAACATTCATCAACTTCGTTTATATTTCTTTAAGGGGATTTTAAAACCATATATTGTATATAAACAATACTAGTATAGATTGACATATCAAACATGTTCATCATAAGTCAAACATTCAATTGATTTAATCTCTGGCAATCTTACAGGGCACTAAAAACTAAAATATTCCCTAAAGAGAATGTGTTGCCATCAACTTGCAGAGAGGCACATCTATTGTTGGTTGAGTTGGGGATTGAATATAAGAAAATTCATTCATGTAAAAATGATTGCATTTTATACAGAGATGAATATCAAAACAAGGTAGAATTCCTTGTATGCAAAGAGAAGAGATATCATATAGATATACAAGGTCCTACAGTTCCAAAGAAGGTTTTATGTCACATGCCAATTATACCTAGACTTTAATGAATGTTTCGTTGCAAGTCACTTGCACAATTAATGGACTAGCATGCAAAGAACAGGAGTAAAGATGGATTCATGCGAATTCTAGCTGACTCCAAAGCAATGAAACACATAGAGGTAAAATGGCCAAGAAAATTCAAAGATGAACCCCGTAGTATCAAGTTTGGTCTTGCAATTGATAGAGTGTGCCCATTCTCTTTCCTGAGCTCAAATTATAGTGTTTAGCCAGTCAAATTGATAGTATACAATATTTCCCCATGGATGAATGTTAGAAAGGAGCACCTTATGCTAACTCTCATTGTTCCAGGAAAACATCAAGTTAAAAACATGGATGTTTATCTTGCGCAAAGAGGAGATATCGTATAGATGTACAAGGTCCTACAGTTCCAAAGAAGGTTTTACGTCACATGCCAATTATACCTAGACTTTAATGAATGTTTCGTTGCAAGTCACTTGCACAATTGATGGACTAGCATGCAAAGAACAGGAGTAAAGATGGATTCATGCAAATTCTGGCTGACTCCAAAGCAATGAAACACAGAGGAAAAATGGCCAAGAAAATTCAAAGATGAACCTCGTAGTATCAAGTTTGGTCTTGCAATTGATGGAGTGTGCCCATTCTCTTTCCTGAGCTCAAATTATAGTGTTTGGCCAGTAAAATTGATAGTATACAATATTCCCCCATGGATGAGTGTTAGAAAGGAGCACCTTATGCTGACTCTCATTGTTCCAGGAAAACATCAAGTTAAAAACATGGATGTTTATCTTGCGCCTTTTATTGATGTTTATGGATGTTTATCAAATAGGTCCTTCATGTTGTATGGTGTGCTATGTTGGACTATTCATGATTTCCCAGGACTTGGTGTTTGTTCTGGTAAGATAAAATATTTACGTAATTACACTCATAATTTATTTTCATCCCAACTTTCATACTTAGTTTTATACTATTTTTTGATGTTATTAACATTACTTATTGAATTGTAGGGCTTCAAGCAAAGGGGATATTTGCATGTCCAAGATGTACGGAACAATTTCAAGGGTAGTATTCTAAAGATCTACATAAATTTATTTACACAAACAACAGGGTTTTTCTACCGCTAGATCATAAGTTTAGAAATTGCTTGAAGAATCAATTTGATGGAAAAGTTGAAAATAGTGGCCCTCCCATGATTATGGGTCTAGGTGATTGGATTTGAAGATGCTGAATTGAAAGGTTGGGAGGATTTTTTTGATCGGGGTGATTCAATTGAAGAACCATAACAAGTTGTAGTTAATATGCTAGAAGGAATGAAAAGGAAATCCATATTTTATGAGCTCCCTTACTGGAAGGATCTATTAATATCTCACCTATTAGATCCTATGCACATCTTAAAAAATGTCCCAGATTCTATATTTCAACATATATCTGGAAAAGAGAAGGACACCTTGTCTTCGAGGAGAGATATTGCTCTTTCATGTACCAAAATTCATAGAAAACATTTGTGACTAAACAGGGAAAATGAAACATATGTAGAAGCTCCATGGATTTTGAAAAAAAAAGAGCTAGACCAACTAAAAAATGTCATATGTTCAAAAAGGACACCTACTAGCTATGGACCATCATTGGCTAAAGCTTTTATAGTTGATGGACATATCACAGGATTTAAAACACATGTAATTCATAATTTTATGAAGGTATTATATATCATCATTTAACATTTACTAGTAACATTGATTAAGTACTAAATATATTTTATTATGTGAGAAAAAATTACTAATGACCTTTTCATAAATGTGTTTGATAGCATATCATGCCATTGGCAATTAGGGGGGATTCCTATCTTATAGTTGACTTAAGGAATGCCATAATTTGATTGTCAGTATTTACAAAGTATGTGGTTAAATGAAATGATCATGTGTGAGAGACATAGAGATATTATATTGCATTTTAATTTTTGACTAAAGGCTAATATTAATTTACTATTCTTATATTAGGTGGGCGACCTCCAAGGAGATCCAGGAATGTGAAGTGCCAAAATGGAAGAAGGAAATTGTAGAAATTGTATGTGTATTTGAGAAGGAGCTCCCTACAAGTTTCATGGACCTACAAGTCCATTTACTTATACACCTAGTCGATGACATTGAATTGGTGAGTGTCGTATCAATGAGATGGATGTTTTTATTTGAGAGGTATATGAAAACTCTAAAAAGATATGTCTGACAAAAGGCACATCTAGGGGGTTGCATGGCTGAAGGGTATGTATTGAATGAAGCATTTTTCTTCCTGTGTGAATTCCTTGGTAAGGATTTTGAAGATGGGCCTCACTTCTAGGATGAAGAATGAGTATCAAATATTATTGATGGAGAAAAACCACAATCTAATGGTGTTCAAGTAGAAATTAGTAAGTAAATTCATGATCAATGTGGTTTTTTGTCTTGCAATCATTAATTTACTTTGTAATTTATTTGTCAAATTAATAGCTTGACATTTGGAGTTTGAAATAAACATGTTGACATGTAATAGGTGTAGACGAAAGTGCTATACTCGACAAGTTCATTTTGTACCACATGGACTTTATGAACAAATGGATTGATCTGTATGATAAAAAGAGAGAAGAAGTGTTAGAAGCAAGGATATAATTTAAGAGATTGAACCCAAGGAATACTCCACTTCCCACTGATCTACTTGGGGAATGGGGAAAAGATTGCACACTAGAATGGGTTACTGAAGAAATTCAAAATCAAATAGAAGATGCAGGTATAGATTCAAACATAATAGAAGATGAAATCAACATGTCTAGAGGATGTGAAAGAAAGGTACAGTTGGAATTTTACAAAATGTTGTTTCCTTACATTTTTGACACTATTAACTATTTTAATATTCGTCATTATATTTGTTTTCATTGAAATAAATGGTCTTTCATAGGCAAGGAAATATCCAGCAATGTGGGCATATGGTCAACATTATCATGTAGAAAGCGTAGATGTAAAGAAATGATCCTTCGATTGTGGCATCGTGTTTGACTTCAAGTAATCTAGTCGATCAAGCTCAAAAGATAAGAATATAATTGAATGGAATCTACAATATGTTGGGAAAATACAAGAAATTATTGAGTTGGATTACCGCTCTTTTAAATGTTGTATTTTTAAGTGTAGATGGTATGAAGCATTTGAGAGGACATGAAGACATGATACCCATAGTGGATTATTTTCTATAGATTCCTCATGTTTCCTACCAAAGGATAAGGAGCCTTATGTTCTACCAATTCATTGTGAGCAAGTATTTCTTTAACTCAAACAAGAAGAAGTAGTGATCATTAATCTATTAATTCATAGTTTATTGTGAATATATACATGTGTTTATTAATCAATAAAATTGTTATACCATACATCTAATATATGTATGTCATTCATGTGTGGGTATTTTTCTATAAAGATATTTTGGACCTGAAATGGATATTTGTCATACATTATGATCCAAGATTAAGGCATGTATTTGATGATGCATTAGTGGATACTGAGAAACACAATGATGGCCAACAAAATGAGAGAGAGGGATTAGAGTACATCAAAGAAATTGACATCCATGATGATGTTGAAGATGGTTATGTTCAAGCACAAGAAGACAACAATCGAGAGTTGGATGATGTTATGGAAGACAACAATATGGATGGTATACAAAATGATAATCCAAATACATCTGGTAACAATATCGATGGTCTACAGTCAAATTTCAATGATGATAATATTAAATACTTGAAATAACATATGAACATTGACAATGATACACTGGATGACATTGTAGCAGACTATAATGTTAATGACCAAGACTTCTAAATTTTTAGAATTATTTGCAATCCATGTTTAAAAAAGGATAATTCTTATGGCCTAAACTTTGAAATGCTTCAGTAATATTATTTGTGTCGATACAAATTACTTATTGCAATATCCTTAAATTGTTCAATCTTTGGTATGAATTGTTGGCAAAAAAATTTAGGATTACTTGGATGCAATTTCCTTTTCATTTCTTTATATTTTTCTTGAATGTCAAGGTCTCAACCTAATCCTCATTTTGCAAGAAAGTTATGATTGAGGATTTGATGACTACTACATATTTTAATGGGGAAGATGTTTTTCATCATGATGCACATGTTACACATATGGATAGGCAAGACATGAATCTTACTACACAAATACTTATATCAAACCTTTACAAATTTGAGAAATAACATTACTACACAAATACACTCCATGTATTATCTCATGTTGCCACTTCCACTCCCATTTTAACCATAACTCTTAATGTTCATCCTTCCAACATAGATTTCATCCTTAAAAGAATTGATGATATGCAAAGTAAAGTTGATGCATTACCCCTAGTAATCAAAGGATATCATAAGAGAAATCAAGCATAATCCACTTTCATTTGAGTTATTTCTTATCCATTTCTAGCTTGAAATTGTTTCTTTAATTTCACATTTTCAAAATCCAATTTGTTTACTTCATCATTCATTACTTGCTAAGTTTTCTCATAATCTTGCAGCCTTTGTTCTAACTTCTTCATAGTAGCATGAGTAAACATAGCAGTATGAACATTGAGAGCAGCTGCTTCTATTACTGATGTATGTTACCCTAAAGATATGCCAAATCTTATGATTAGGTTTTATATGTGAATTTGGCCAACTAATAGAATTACTCAGATTAATCAAAATTCTCTACAGTTTAGGCTCTGTTTAAGCCTAGGTGGGTGTTACCTTGTTTCACCAATGACAATTTACTTTCAAGTTTGCTAGTGACTTCAAAACAGATTAAGGAGCTTATGTAATTTTGTCAATTAAATCATCCAGTTCACTTAACCTAATTTGGCATATGATTTGGATTAATGTTTTCTAGAAATCTTTAAATCCTACTCCTAAAACAGAAAAATAAAATTGGATTTTGAAAATATATACAAGGGAATGATTTTCAAAAGAGAATGACTGGTGCTTGCCACATGAGGAGTTTGTTTATCTTTAATTATTTTTCATATATATCCTTGATTGTATCTATGCCATGTTATATAATTGTGATAAGTACTTGAGTAAGACCATCAATGAAAAATGAAGTGGACATAATATCATCTATATTAGCTAATTGATTGCACAAATATTTCAATTTCTCAATGATCTCATGTTTCTATTCATTTTCAACACTTTTAATAAAGACATCATGATCATAATATTCTTCTTCATCATTAGAATAAAATATTGAGATATTAAGTAATTAAGATAGAGAAATGAACATACAACTCATAAACTAATAGAAAAGAGAATAGAACAACATAGAAAGCTTTGCATTTTCCTTAATTCTTTCAAAATTTCCAAGTCTTCAACAACAAGAAATGATTGATACAGTTCCATTATATAATAGGAATGTGTACCCTCAACAATTAATACATTGTCTTTCAAATTCAATGAATACAGAGAAGTGCCTAAAGGCATTGGAGAAACATTAATTCCACCGAAGGAAATAGAAAGGAAGGAGTGGTTGGCCTTGAGAAACACAAGTAGCTGCCTGGGGATCTGCATTGTTATGGTTGGAAGATAATAGCCATGTTGTCATTATTTAGATCCATATCTGTCCTCCCACCCACCATATGTTCTTTCAGCTGGCTAAGGAAATGAGACGATTTCTTCTATCTTACCATTGTGGCTGACATACTATGCATCTAGGATACCTTTGACACTTTTACCAAATAAGTCAAATCTAATGTCTACCACATGTGTAGTCTTTCAAGTGTCCAACTTAACACATGCTAATTTGGGTCTCCTTTATCGTAACAAGCTTGAATTAACTGATTACCATTATCAATGATTTCCTTCCTCCAGTTATTCAAGTCTTTTGTAGTCCCATCAACTTCTAAAATATGAGGCAACCATTTTGTGTCCATCTTTTCAATTGCTTGCATTTTATCCTTTAATATTGTATCCAATTTTAGTTGATAAGTAGCCACCTCCTCAAATTTTTCTAGCATTCTTGCTACCAACTGCATCTCAGGAGGATCCTCTAAATCATATCTAGAACACCTAAGAAATTCACTAATTTTCCCAGTCCTTGGTAGCCACTTGGTCTTCATAGCTGATAGTCTCTGTTTGTCTGACTCATGTTTTTCATGTGCTATCCTTAACAGGGAGTAAGACTTATGGGTCTCCTCCAACCTGGCCAATATCTTGTAACTCTATACGTAACTAAATTTGTGGTCATATCCTTCATTTTACCTTCCATTCCTTCATTCAACTTCTTATTCTCTTCTTTCAATTCCTTTATATCTTGAAGTAGGGGTTGTGTATCCACTGGCAATGATTCTGTAGTCTGTATGATTAGGGGAGTTTGGGATGGACCAGTTTCTAATTGAGTTTGACTCTCCTAGACACTAAGCCTAGCCATTGCCTCTGTGTATTTCCCCAATAATTCATTGTAATCTTTCTATAGTTTAAGTGTTGCTACCTCTGCAAAATGTGTTATTTGTACATTCAAGTTTGCTGCCTGAGGATTAGGGGTGTCTAACACCCTCTTGATGATCACATTACTAGTTAATTCCTCTAATCCTACCTTTGGTTTCCTATCATTTGGGGCTAATGCCCAGATAGACAAGGTATCAAATTTAGGGACAAAGATAGCACCCTGCAAAGATATGATGATTGTTTTTACACACTCATAACAAAAGTTATAATTCATAAAATGAACCTAACTATCTTGAAAGATACGAAGAAATCAACTAAGATTACTTGATCGCAAGTTTCCTTATTGGTCAGGTCTTGACTGGTTGGACAGTTCAGTAGGTTATTTTGAAGCTATAATATGCAAGGGGCCTTATGTGATTTAAGGTGGGTTTGTGACTTACTGGACTCTTATTATGCAGACTAATACAAATATCAACTTTCTAATCATTCATTTGCATAAAATTGTTACTATACTTCAAAGCTTTATATGATTTATATTCAAACATGCTTTGCTTTTCAACTATTTATGAAGATTATCAAATATCAACTCATTGCTCCTAAACTTCATTCAAATGTCAGATAATCTCCTTTGGATTTCAACATTTAAGCTAAGTATTTCAAGATTGTTGGGAAAAGTTAGAGAAATCTAAATCTACCATCATTCACTACAGGATCTAAACGTTCTGTTATGCACATAGTAAGAAATATAGTGAATTTAATTAACTCAGTAGATCAAATCATTGAATGCAAAAGTTCTGAATATTTTCACAAACAAGCATTCAAGATTGCAAGCTTTAAGAGAAATTGTTTCAAATATAATGAAGAGCTAGAAGACACTCAAAAAATAGATGTAGACTTCCAGATTCATTTATGTTTGAAACACATAGCCATATATGGTTTACAATGTATGTATGACTCTTAGCTTTATTAATCAAAATTCACAAAAAAAACTCACAATGCTTTATAGATATAGTGAGAAAATTGGATGTTTCCACGCATTCCTCAATGTAGACATAGGCGACCTCGTCTAAGCTAAAATACTTCTTCTATTCAAAGTTTCAGGCCAATTACAATTGCTATGCTATTTTCTATAAATCCCTGTGTAAATAATATACAAGTAGCAATGCTTCTTATATAGAATTTGAATCCCCTCCCTTGCTACGGTTACAACTTCCATTCTATGGTTACAACTCCTATTCTACAGTTGAGATCCCTTTACTATTGACCAATGGTATACCTTTATTTCATAACTGTGTGCCAATCCATTACTTGGCATCTTTTCTTCTCAAAGAATGGTCTTGGAATCTTTCACAAATAAGATTCCCATTTTATGTGACCTTTTCCCGCCGAGGTCATTTATTTGACTTCTTCTCAAAACCCTTACCTCTGCCTATCTTCTCATTCCTTCAAATAATTCTTGAAGTTGTTAATTACACCTCCTACAAAGGTGCGGACCCCTCTTAGACTCTTTGCCAAAATGTACTCCTGCATCACAACTTCCCTCTTCAATTTCTTTTCTCTATCCCCTGAGTTTTCTCTTCTTTTCTGATATTTCCTTATTTCTGATATTAATGTATCTATCATTTGTTTATTGAGATGAGCATCAGGGTTCTCTATACACAGTGGGAATATGGCACTGAATTCTGCCAATGCCCTGTCTAAATTATATGCAGGTGTTTCCATGCATTCATGTTGCAGGAGTCTTTCTGTCATCTTCTTATGCATTTTAATCATCTCATCTGCTTCTGCTTCTAAATTCTGGACAACCACCTCACATCTTTTAAGGTTATCCTCCTCTAACCTAAGCTCTAAAATAGTTTGTGGGACTTGATTTGCCAGTGTGACAATAAGTGCTTCCTCATTGATTAATTCTTCTGTTCTTTCCTCTACCTCTATCAACTGTCCAATTTCAAATATACATTCTTCCTTTCTAGCTTGGCATTTCTATGTGAGCATCATACATTTTTTCTTTTCCTCAGTAACTATTTTCTAGCTCCCCACAACCTACCTTATTGTTTGCTTACCTTCCAGCATAAAATCTTCAAACCATTCGTCAAAAATGTTTGCCTTGGTTCTTTTATTCTCCATATTCCTTATTTCTTCTTTTGATATAACTGTTATATGTTCAGGCAATTCTGGAATAGTAGTATTAGAATCAAATATTCCCTTAATAAATTGTTGAAGCTAGACAATGTGTTCCTTCAAAGAATCTTGTTTATCCTTATCTTTTTTCAATATTTCTGCTGTTACTTAGTGCATATCCTCCCATTCACTGATATGCTGATCTCTTGTAACATGGCCAAGATCGAGATTCAAAATTTTATAGTCTTCTAAAGTAATCTCACCTTTTGTTTTCTCCTTTTGTGGTATTGCCAGATTTAGCATTCTAGATCCACTTGGGCCAATCTGAATAGCAGACATAGTTCTGGCTTTTCTCTTCTCTTTTCTTGGAGTAGTCCCTTCACCTAATAAACTTTTGATGTCGATTGGTGTTAATTGGACTTCCTTTCTTTCTTTTCTAATTTCACCTCCCAACCAGGTAGGAATTTCCTTTATGCCCTCTGTCTCCTTCATTTCATTAATCACCTCCTCATGTGCTCTTTCTATTTCCTCTTCTTCTTGCCGTTGCTGTTCTTGCTATGGTGTCTGATGCTGTTGTGGAGGTTGATGTTGTTGTTCTCTCTCTTGTTCTTTGGATTCAACTTCCTCTTCTTCTTCTATCTCAGTGTCCCCTCCACCCTCAGCCTCTTCTTCAGGATTTTCCTCTTCAGGAACTTCTTCTTCAGGTGTTTTTTCTACTGATGACCTCTCTTCTTGATCATCTTTTGCATGTTCCTTAGGTTCATTTTCATCTATTTTTTCTTTTACCTCTGTATTTCCTGTTAGTGGTTTCTCTGGATGTACTGGTAAACTGGCCTTTACCTCATCCTCTTTTACTTCATCTTCCCAGGTTTACAAGTTTTCCATATTTTCCTCTTCTTCACCCTACTCCCCATACATATTTAGCATGTCCAAAGCATCAACCTCTGAGGTGCCTTCTTGTGCTGTATGTCCTTCTATGTTTACCTCTTTAGATGATCCCTCCTTTTTAGCTTCTTCAATCTTATGTGCATCCTCTTGCACATCTCTAATGATTTCTGGTGGTACTAGAGTACCAAATGGATCAACAGATCCTATTTCTGCCTGCACCTCTTCCTTTTCAATTTTGATATTTTGTTCAGTTTCCATTTCAGCTTGTAGGTTTGCTTCTTCTTCTTCACTGAGGAACTCACTGGAGACCTCCTCTACCTCAACCTCTTTCCCTCTGAACATCACTTCTTCCTCACTATCACTGCTTACAATGTTCACAGTCTCTGCAGTCTGCTTGTCCTTTTGTATTTCTAATTCTTGTTGTTTCTCCTCAGCCAGCTCTATTTTCACCTTAATGAATGTTTGTCCTGGCTCCATTGGAGCAAATGTACTGGATATATTCCTTATTTTCTCCCCTACTTCTTGGGCTCCAATTGTATGTTTTGGTTTCGAAGACTCGCCCTTGGACAAACCTATTGGGATTGCTCTCATGATTGATGGTCCTGCTACCTCCTTTGCAGCCTGTGCCTCTTCTGCACTGATCTCATGGCTCATGGATTTTGGATCCGCAAAAATTTGAGATGCCATTGCTACTGATATTCCCAGTGCATAGGGATCCATTAGTGTAGAATTTTTATCTTTTTCCACTATCCTTGCTTCAACAACTTTTATTTTCTTCTCATAGAAGCACTATAAGTCCTCAGTGGGCTCTATCTTTCTTTTCCTACCCTTTTGTGGGTATGTAACTATTATACCCTCAGCTCTAAGTTCTTCAACTCTGTCCTTCAGCCATATTTTCAAAAATAAAATTATTGGTTCAGACAATACATCCAAAGATGTATTCAATGGATTTGACCAATCAGGCTTTGTAATGGGAGCCAGTCTCGCCTGTGCATAGCTATGATGTAACAATCTATCATCATCTTTTATTTCAGGGGGCACATATATGTTTCCAATAGACTTCATCTGTTCAATAGTCAATCTTTTGTGGGCTCTTTTCCTCACTTCCCTGTCATTTTTGCAGTCAGCCCAGAAATAAAGATCAATGCTTTAGGATTTAACTGTGTGTGTTTTTTTCCTCAACGTTTCGGATCATACTCCATGATCCATCATCAGGAGAATAAAGAGCAAGAGAAGAGAAAGTTAAATCCTAAAGCATTGCTCTTTATTCTCCTGATGATGGATCATGGAGTATGATTCGAAACGTTGAGGAAAAAAACACACATAGTTAAATCCTAAAGCATTGATCTTTATTCATTATGGACTGTGGAAATTTGATGTCTATCATAGCCTAGAAATCTTCAATATGGACTTGATGCTTGTACCTCTTGTCAACAAAGTTTTGAATCCTATGAAATGGATCAAACCTTCTAGCCAAATCAAATTCTTGGAACCGATAATACCTTAATTCTTGTTCTGAACAGGTTGCAACATCCTCACTGATACAAGAATACCTGCCAATTGCCCATGGCAATCTTACATTTCCTCTGTTAAATTTCCTCTTATACATCTTGAAAATATTTAAATTCTATCTTGAGAACTCCAAGACAATCAGTTTATCAGAAGGATACCTTGGGAGCATAAATGGCTTCCCCTCAAAACCCTCAGTTCTTATGTATGAAAATTGTTCAAACTGTATGAATCATGAACAATGCAATCCAATTATACGTTCAGCCTCTTTAGACAACCTTTTGTCTGGTTCTTCATTTAGTACTCTCACCATGTGGGTATAGAAAACATCATTAACCAGAGCAAATTTCTTCAAGGCATTCTCCTCTTGTAATTCTGGGTAATGTTCATACACCAACTTCTTCCCAGGACCATTCCCTAAAACACCAACTCTCTCTAGTCCATGTATGTGTGGTCTAATCTCTGTAGCATAGGAGTATAATATATAGGAAGACATATAAAAGGGCAAGCCTTTCTACTGCCTCATCATAGCCTACCTCCATATGGTTGTACTAATGGCCTTGGCCCAATGAATTGGTCCCTATTTCTTTTCCCTTGTTCTTAGGTACTCTATGACGGTGAACATCCAGGGTTCACATTTGGTGCCATCCCTCAACCCAACCAGCCTGCTCAGCATGGTGATCATCAAATATATTTCCTCCCTGAAATGTATCCTCATCAGACTTTTAGGAATTCTGGCCACTGCCTTTGGTTTGTTCTCTGGACTATACCAATGACAAAATATTTTGCCCTTACAGTCTCCATCATTTGTGTAGAAACTCTTGTTATACTGATCAATATCAATGTTTGTCATTTTATCAGTGATTTCCAATCCAAAAGTTCTTGCAATCCCCTTAGGAGTCAGATCAGCAATTAATCTGTTATGTAGCATTACCTTCCTCGTATTGGGGTCATATAAGATTACACAGTCCAGACATAGATCCTTTGCCTCCATAGCCAAAGGAAACCCTGCAGCTCTACATAGCCCACTATCCCAAATACATTTCATATCTGGTGAGGCATCTGCAGCAGTGATTTTCTTCAATACATCCTCTGCATCATAGGTTCCTATGTTTGTATCCGTACCCATCTCGCTTGTACCAATCAGGGTTGGACAACCTCTGTATATTGGCAATTCTTCCCTTTCTACCTCCTTCCTTGGTCTTCTCTCTTTCTTTACTTCGTCACCAGTGTCCTTCTGTTTAGGGGCCATCCTGTAGAAGTATACATGTCTCAAATTTTGTTTCCACTTTATATCTAGGGTTTTACTGTGAATATCCATTTTCTACCATTTACCCTAACCTATTTGTTCCTTCTATTATTTTACCATTAAAGGGACTAAGCTCTGTTTAGCTAATTAATAGTTAAAACAGTAATTTTAACTAATGCATGCATTTTGAAAGTGAAATTACTGGAATTAACAGTTGTGCTTTACCATTCAAAATTAAATGGGGCTCCAATATAAGTACCTATTTCTATGACCATTTAACCTTTGATGTTGACTTACTTTACCTATCGCTTTCACCCAGCAACTGTAACCTCGTCAATTCGGTAAATTTCGTTCAATTTTACGGTGACAACACCTTTTCTGTAATTTTTAATGTTAACAATATATCTCGACAGCAAAATAACAACAATCCTGCCCTAACTCTCATTAAATTCTACTTGTTTGAGTGTTAAATTTGCATTAATTACAGTAATTAATGCACTGTGACCTTCAGCTTTCCTTTTTTAGTGTTTGAGCTTTTTAAACTTTTGACTGTTAGCTTAATTAAACATGCATTTTCTTTTGTATATCATCATTGTATGTTGTCCTTGTATCTTTTCATTGTATTTTTGAACATACAATAACTTTATGCATACAATTGAACCAAAGCCCTTTTCCCTTTTTTACCTTATCGCTTTCCGTACCTCCTTGTATCTTTTGGTTTGTATATCACCCTTGTATATCCTGCTGCATAAGCGCACATACAAACACCTTATACATTAATTTCCTTACCTTTTCCCCTGATGGAATGTGTATGATCCTTTGTATATCGGCATTGTATATTTAAACATACAAATGCCAAATATACAAAGACTTTCTATTATTTAAATCTCTTTTGACATCCGGGGCAACGTATATTAGTTTGTATATTGAATATACATTGTAAACATACAAAACTAATATACAATTGGTGGGATCCACCTTACCTTTCACATTTATGCATCTTCGTGATGCATACAACCTTTATATCACTTTCGGACTCCAACCTCTTTATAAACTACATTATACTTACCTTCAAATCCGAGGCATATACAACTCAATGTATCTCTTGATATACAATTCGGACGTAATGCATTATATTCATCCTATTTCAATTTCTTTGAGTTTCGGCTTGTATGTATCGGTCAATGTATCTTTCGGCACATATATACAAGCACAGAAATATACAACAAATTAAACTTTAATTGATAACTCCTTAGTTCCGCAATGTTCACAAAAGAATGTATATTTTACCTTGTGTATCCCGAAACATAGAAAAGGCAAAAAAAAAAAAACATACAACAGTTTAACGTTACTCCATAATATCTTCGGTTCCGGCTTGTATAAAGTGTTTATATATTTTGTTGTATATTTCATTTCATCCAAATATACAAACCTCGATATACAAGTGATGGACTTAACTATTTATTCACTTGAACTTTGAACCTTTCTTAATTCCACCTTGCATAAAACATAATGTATACTTGATATTCATTAGGTCCCGATACATTGTACTTACCACAATTTGCTTTACCCTCAAACTTGTGTTGTATAAAGCGGAATGCATGCCTCCTGATACCTTGCATACAAAACCCAACGTATACAATCATTATGCATTATTTGATAATATTTCAATTCTGCGATGTACCTAACTCATTGTATCTCCCAATTGTATATTTCGCATCTGCCAAATATACAAGTGCTAGACATACATTAACTGTACCAACTTTAATACCTCTTTAGTTCCGCGCTATGTATGGTCTCTTGTATATTTACCTTGTACATTTTTTCATTTGCCGAATATACAAGCCAAAACATACATAGCAGATTTCAATCATTTATTCATCTTAACCTTAAACTTTTCGGGTCCGACTTGTATATGAAGATAAAGCCTTATCACAGAATGTATACAAGCATAACACCACATGAAACCCGATTACCTTTCCCTTTTTGCGACCAACGCAAAACCTGAAATACAAATGCATTTGTATACGAGATGACCTTGTATATACAAAGAACTTTGTATATACAAGGTACAAACCCTCTAATTGTACATTTACCCAAGACCTCCATAACTTGTAAAATACAGAGAATTTTAAAACAATTCAAAAACAACCCCTGTTTATTTTCAACAAGGAATTCACCTATATTTTGACCTGGTACTAAAATGCAAATTTCTCCTATTTTTATCAAGGTTTGTATTTTCAGCTCTTCTTCCCTTTTACCACCAAGCAAACCACACCAACAAACAAAGCAAACCAGCTTCAGCAGGGGTCCTCATTTTGCTAAGGAGTAAAATGGGGCGTGTTGTGAGCATCACAACAACTAGCAATCAAATAAAACAATTAAATTAAAACCATTAAAGGAAACAAAATAAACTAAATCCATAATTTCCAACTATCTTTCCTTACAAATTGTTATTTAACTTAAGACCTAAGGTATTCAATAAGGTACATGAATTCTCATTTTCAGTTTAAGTGGGTGCACGTGATTAATAAGCCTCATCTTGAAAATTAGTTGAACAAACCAGTGACTAACATTAGACTACCTAGTTGATGTCATTCCCTCATAGCCAACCGGATAGAGCCTTGCTGCCAACAGGCGTCCATAGCCCTGACAAGGTTATCGTTACAATTCTCCTAAGTAGAGCCCTACTACCAGCGAGCGTCTATAGCCCCGGTAGAGTTACTTAGATGGCTTAACTTGGATTTCAGTAAAATCTAATTTATTTATTTATTTTTTATATTTTGATAAAGATCGAGATTTCATAAGATATAATAGTTGTAACTTTATGATGCAAGGAATGGTCACTTGCTAAAATTAAGCTGAGAATTGTAATGGTAGCAAGGGTGACCTCTAATTTTTCACCTAATATCTACACTGGTAGGTTCAACAAACCCAAGGATTTTAGGTGTGTCATTGTGAGAAACTTTCCTTGAATACTCAACCCATTCTTATTGAATACAAATTTTCACAAGTCAACTAACTTTCTACATTCATGACAGTCACAACAAGTTATGTATAAATTTCAAATGATTAACTTGAATGTTCTGAATTTTATATTATTTTCAATGGTTGCTAATCTTCTCCTATATACTCTAGAATAGAACAAACACCCCTGTTGAAGCAACAGAAAAGAAACAAACAAACACACAACAGAAACCAACCAAAAACAACAAAGAAATAAAGCAAAACACAACCAAAAAACAAAACAAACAAACCAACCTGTACAACTATCCACATTATGGTACAACAGACCAACAATCTTCACCTCAAGCCTAGAAGTAGTGTTTCAAATGTTGGCCATTAACTGGTAATGGCACATCTTCTCCAGTCAGGGTTTTGAGCTAAAAGTGTTGTCTCTTATTATTTCTAACACTTGTAATGGACCTAACCATAACTTGTCAAATTTTCCATGGCTACCTTTCTTTTCATGTGCTTTATCCCAGCACAGCACTAAGTCTAAAATTTTAAATGTTTTGACTCTTTCTCGTTTATCAAACCATTTCTTTACCACTACTTGATGTTTGGCAAATTTTTCAATAGCTTGGTCTCTTTTCTCATCTAATTGCATCATTTGAACAATTCTTGCTTCCCTATGATCATTGAAGCCTAAGTATTCATTTGTGAACTTCCATATTGGTATTCTTAGATTTACTAGAAGTATGGGATCAGTCCCATAAACTAAATGGTAAGGTGTATTACCCAGAGCTACCTTAACTTTGGTCCTATCTACCCATAGCGCATATTTTAGCAATGTGTTCCATTCTCTTGGGTTCTTTTCAATTAGCTTTTTAATTATGTCTAGCAAGATTTTATTCATAGATTCAACTAACCCATTCCCCTGAGGATAATAATTTGAAGAGAACCTTAAAACAATTCCATGTTCAAACACCCATTTAGAAAAATTTAAAGAAGAAAATGCAAGGCCATTGTCACATACCAGAAAAATTTAAAGAAGAAAATGCAAGGCCATTGTCACATACCAGCGAATAAGGAACTCCAAACCTAGTGATGATGTTCTCTTCAAGAAACTGGATGACTACCTCAGTAGTGGAGAATTTGTAACATGTGGCTTCAGTCCACCTTGTATAGTAATCAGTCACTGTCAATATGAATTTGTGTCATGCAGATGATGGAGGATTTATGACTCTAATGAAATCCAAGCCCCACTGTGTAAATGGCCTAGATTCAATAACTGGCAATAGCGGATTAGCTTGATTTTTCCCCTTATCTGCTGTAACTTGACAAATGTGGCAGTTTCTGATGTGATGTTCTATATCTTTAAACATAGTGGGCAAATAGTAACCCGCTCTGAGTATCTTATGTGTCGTAGCTAGATGGGAACCATGAGCAGTTCTATATTTATCATGTAGTTCCAGCAACACCTTATCTGCTTCATCTCTATTTAAACATCTTAAATAAATTCCCTCATGGTTCTTCCTGAATAGAAGACCTCCTTGTATCATAAACTTTTGTGCTTTGATCTTCAAAGCCCTCCTCTATGAGGATTTCATCATGTTTGGGTATTTCTCTGATATTAGAAAAGTGTTGAGATCGTCGTACCACCTTGATGCATCACTTGTATTTAGCACGCACTATTGCTTTACCAGATTTGGGTCTGTGTTAGCTATGGTTTGTACTAAAGCTTGTCCTCTGACCAGCTTCATCAGTATGATTTCTATGTCAAACTCTTGCAAAGTGGTGATCCACTTAGCCCTTTTCTCTCCAGGCTCATTTTGCATCAGCAACATTGCTGCATTAGGTACCACAACTTTAACCTGACTGCGTAGAATGTAGTGCCTAAACTTTTTTACTGCCCTCACTAGTGCAAATGCCTACCTTTCTGTGTCCAGGTATTTGAACTGTGCATCCTTCAGAGGTGCACTCATAAAAGCGATAGGCCTTTCTTCATTATCCTTTCCTTTCTGGGTCAGTGCAGCTGCAACATAATGTGAGGATGCAAATGAATAAATGTAGAATGGCTTGGTATAATCTAGACTTGTCAACATAGGAGCATCGGAAATGACCTCCTTGATATCATCGAATGTGGCCTTGGCTACTGGTGTCCACTCTATCACTACATCTTTTTTTAACATGGCATTCAGCGGTTGCACGATCTCTACAAATTCTGTAATGAACTTCCTGACAAAGTTAATTTTACCAAAAAATGATTTTAATTCTTTTCTAGTGTTTGGTAACTATAATTTCTTTATCCCTTCTATTCTATCAGGATCAATGGATATACCATTCTTAGAAATGACATGCCCTAGTAATTTACCCTCTGTTACATCGAATACACATTTTTTAGGGTTGAGAGAAATTTCGTACCTCTCGCATCTCTTGAGTACTCTTCTTAAATCTTCAGCATGAGTAGACGCATCCCTAGAATACACAGTTAGGTCATCCATGTAAATCACAATACACTTACATGTCAGTCCATGGAACACAATGTCCATAGCCCACTGAAATGTGGCACCTGCATTGATTAGACCAAATGGTATTCTTCTATATGCAAAATTACCCCATTTACTAGTAAAAGTGGTTTTTAGTCTATCTTCCTCATCAATTAGGACCTAGTTATAGCCTGAAAACCCATCTAAAAAAGGCATCATTTTGGCTCCAATCATTGCCTATAACAACTCATCCATGGATGGCAGAGGATAGTTATCTTTCTTATATGCTTTATTTAAATTCCTAAAATCTACGCATAACCTGATGTCCCCACTTTTCTTCCTAATAGGCACTAAGTTAGCTACCCAAGTCCAATGTCTAACATGGAAATTTATCCTGGTAGACAGTAGTCTTTTTACCTCCTCAAATATCAATGGTTCTAAAATTGCATTTACAGGCCTTCGCTTTTGCCTAAATGGTTTGACATCTAGTTTTAATGGTATCACATGTGTTATAATGGACATGTCATATGTCTCTAATTCTTCATATGTCCATGCTATAATGTGTTTATAATCTTTCAGAACATCAGTAATTTCTTTTGTAATCTTCTCAGGACAGACTTTTCCAATTTGCACATTCTGAGGATTTTGCTCAGTTCCTAAGTTATAGGGACCACACTTACCCCCCTCTGTTTTAGGCAAGTCTTTTTGTTTTACTATTCCATCAAAATCAAAGATTTGTTCTAACTCTATCACTCCCTTAAGTAGAAAATTACTTTTTAAATTGATGATGTCTTCCTCATCCCAAGACACATCAGGCCTCTCTTGTTCATCAATAATTTGGGCTTCAAACACTTCATTGCAAGTTAGAAAATTGACAATTTGCTGGTCCCCCTCAAATACCTGAAAATGAGTTACATTGTCTGGCACATTGGGCACATTTACTAGTTCTACAGCAAATCTTTTCAATCCGGACAGTGTTAAAGGCTCTAAAGTGCTAGCAGCAACAGCTAGCGCATCAGGCCTATGGTTCTGTTATCTAGGGATATGCTCTATATTGAAAGCATCAAATGACTCTATTAAATCCCATACCCTCTGCCTGTAACAAACCATTCTGTTATAATTGCAAGCATATATTTTCCTTACATGTCTGACTACTAGCTCAGAGTCTGAAAACACTCTGATCATTCTTACCCCTTTCTTTATAGCCATGACCAGTCCATAAATTAAGGCCTCATATTCAACAACATTATTAGTGCAAGCAAATTGTAACCTATATGCTGCTAGATATGATTTGCCATGAGGGTCTACAAGTTCTATACTAGCACCTGCACCTTGTTTGGATTTTGAACCATCACACTTTAATGTCCACATGCCATCCCTATTCTTTTGGCATTTTGCTTTAGCATGTTTTACCTTTTCAATCACCTGTGCAGTGCTATCTCATTTATCCATATATAGTTCATTCTGACTTGCTTGTTCATTTACCTTCTCAGTGTGCAAATCTGAGTGACAAACATTTTTGCCTGAACTTTCTCCTAACTCTGGAGTTGCCTCATTTATGTTGTTCTGAAAATAACTCTCTAAGTTATTAACCTTACCTTCTTGGGGTTCCATTCCTTTTGTGCATTTGATATACTGGTATTCAATAATGTCTCTGCACATTCCACAATTCTCTTCAGAATATGGCTTCTCATGGACTCTACACTTATTTCTGTATAACTTGCATTGAACTGCAAGGTTTTGTTCTATGCACTTTTCTATTTCTTGTCTGATGACCTGACTAAAGTTACTCAGTGTATTATTTTCCTCATCAGAGGAGTTTCCATCAGACTCAATAAATAATTTTGTTTCTCTATTGATAGACTCTTCTCCAAAATTTAGCATTAAAATTTCCTCAATCTGCACCCCTTTGTTAGTAACTCTGTAAACACCAGGCTCAACTGAGGCATACAATATTTCATTTGTCCTATTGTACTCAGTGATCATATGTTTCATCCTGGGTTCAGCCTCTATTCTGATTTGATTAGGCACACCCCTCCAAGGAAACCGCATGTGTGAGAAGTCAGTGGCCATATACCCATTCAGTGTTTTAGACCAATCTCTGCTTAATAACATCCCATAATTTGTAGGTATGTCCACTACCTGGATGTTAATGAACTGACCCACCCTGGGGTCTAAAGCTAACTGCATCTGGATATGCATTAATTCTCCTACCACGTTAACTTCCGTCTTATCTAACTATGTGACAACTTTGGCAGACTTAGTGGGAGTCAGACCTAAGGTTTTACATATACCCAAAGGCATCACATTAGTTGAGGCACCCGAATCCACCATACAATTGTGTATGTTCTTCGCACACAATCTAACAGTTAACAAGAAGGGGGGAGTATCCCTCTTATCAGCATACATTACTACATTTGTGTTAGAAGGCTACTCAACTTTCTTACTTTTTTCCTTTGGTTGTGTCTCTCTATTAGGCACAAGTACTTTAGTAGAAGACTCTCCTATTACAGATGTATCCAAAGATTTTATAATGGCATTCTGACCTCTAGACTTTTTAACAGTTCGCACAAAGGTACACTAACCTTGATTTTCTTAATTTCTTCTGATAGATAACTCATCGGTCCCAATGTTTCTGCTGTCTCAGTTTTATTTGTCTGGACCCTTTGAGTTACTATTCCATTACTTACATTATGATTGGCTTTCAGCATAGCAGGGTTATTGCTAGTGTTCTGGTCTGGGGGTGTGTTAAAATTGTTAGGAGTGGAAGTGGTGAAAGGTCCTCCTAGCCTTGGATTACTTCTCAAGTTGTAAGTATGATTCTTACTCGACTGTTGGAAGGATTGCACCTCCTCTATCTCACACAACACCTCATTTTTAGTTTCAAATGGAAATTGAAAAGCGTTCAGTACTAAGGCTATCTCAGGGTATAGGCTCTCACAATAATAGGGCTCATCATCTAACAATTGGTCATCTTCCTCCTCTCTAAATGTGAAAGTCTCTAAAACTAGAGCAGTATCATACCCTGAGGGTACTATCTCATTACCTTTGGAAACTAAGAACTCAGAAGTAGGAGCCTGTACCTCCACATTAAAAATACTTGCTGCCAGATGAAACTGAGGACAGTCTAATTCAGCATGGGCACTAGTATTATGGATCCTACACCAATTCTTTAGTGCTACATTGGCCATTTGAATCCTAGCCATTTGCTTGGTATCTTGATGATCCACATTATCAAATGGAGAAGCCAAAGTTCCATTATTAGGCCCTGTGTTCCAAGTTTTGGGTGGCCTAAGCTGATTTTGATTATTGTTATTGTTATTCCAAGCTCTGTTATCTATAGCTGGTCCTCTATTTTGTATTTGTTGTCCTTGATTATGATTCTGATGTTGACTGTGATTGTGACCCTGATTAGAACTCTGACCTTGATTATAACCCTAATTTTGATTTTGATTATGGTTGGGGTTTTGGTTATAACTGGGGCTGCAGTTCTGGTTTTGACCCTGGTTATAATTTGGATTGTACCCCTGGTTGTTTCTACCGTAGAAATTGTCATTTCTTATTTGTGTGATCTCAGTGGTCAATCTTCTGAAATGTGCAGTGATTTCTTTGATGTCTTCCCTTTCCTCTTGTGCTTTTGCTATAAATGTATCCTGAGGCGGTTGGAAGAAGGCTTGGCCATTATTCTGACTATTACTGACAGTGTTACTAGTGTAGGGTACTATAGCTTGGATTGGGGCCGGATTGTATATAGGAGCACATGTAGGAACTGGGTTTAGCAATGGAATGTTCTGTGAAGGAACTCCATTCCAAGGCTGTGTTTGATTTTGCACCCCATTATTCCCTCCATTGAGGAATGGATTATAAGTTGTCTGCCTCATTTCTTGATTTACAGAGGCTACCTCTTTATAGGCTTTAGATACTGTATCTATATTAGGTTTGGTCTTGACAAACATGGCGGTCAATGGATCTAAGGCCACATAATACATGGCCAACAAGGTATCCAGATTTACTGTGTATGGGGCCACCAACCTAGAATAAGCCTTTTGAAACTGGTCATTGAAATTATCTATCAACTCCCCTTCTCCTCTCTTAATGGTAGCCAACTTGTGGTATAGGATGGAAGGGTCTATAGGTCCCCTAAATCTAGATAGAAATGCTTCCTCCATAAGTGCCCAGGAGGAAACGTAGCCATTAGGTAGATTTACATACCAGTTAGATGCATGCTCATTGAAAGTATAAGGAAATAACCTACAGACCACATCTTTGTGTTCTAACTGGGCTCTAAAGCAGGCTTCCTTAAATATCCTTATATGATCCTCAGGATCCTGGTGTAACTGGTATTTAGGACATATTTTCTCAGGGTTCTTCGGCATCTCATGATAATCAGCAAAATATATGGATGAGTTGACATCAAAATACGCCATTGTAGGTATCTGTCCCTAACCTGGACCTATGGGAATACCTAAATTTCTAGGTGTACTTGGGCTTCTGGGAGGGTTATGACCTCTGGGAGAACCTGAATCAAGACTTAAGGACCCAGATGAAGAACCGTTAGGACTGCCAATACTATGGGTGTAAAAAGGTGATCCAGGAGGTGTTCCAGATGAACTTCCTATATTTGATGTTTTAGGACTCCAAATTAGAGGACCCCTATTCTGTCTTCTATTAGGTAGTTGCGCAAATATGTCATCAGGATTAGCTCTAAACCTAGTCACTCTGCCACTATTATGAGCCAGCTTTACTCAACCATAACTTTAACTCCTATCAGGCCCTCCTTCTAGCTCCAAAAACTATTGATGATTGTTTTACACACTCATAACAAAAGTTATAATTCATAAAATGAACCTAACTATCTTGAAAGATACAAAGAAATCAACTAAGATTACTTGATCCCAAGTTTCCTTATTGGTCAGGTCTTGACCGGTTGGACAGTTCAGTAGGTTATTATGAAGCTGTAATATGCAAGGGGCCTTACATGATTTAAGGTAGGTTTGTGACTTACTGGACTCTTATTATGCAAACTAATACAAATATCAACTTTCTAATCATTCATTTACATAAAATTGTTACTATACTTCAAAGCTTTATATAATTTATATTCAAACATGCTTTTCTTTTCAACTATTTATGAAGATTATCAAATATCAACTCATTGCTCTTAAACTTCATTCAAATGTCAGATAATCTCCTTTGGATTTCAACGTTTAAGCTAAGTATTTCAAGATTGTTGGGAAAAGTTAGAGAAATCTAAATCTACCATCATTCACTACAGGATCTAAATGTTTTGTTATGCACACAGTAAGAAATATAGTGAATTTAATTAACTCAGCACATCAAATCATTCAATGCGAAAGTTCTGAATATTTTCACAAACAAGAATTCAAGATTGCAAGCTTTAAGAGAAACTGTTTCAAATATAAAGAAGAGCTAGAAGACACTCAGAAAATAGATGCAGACTTCCAGATTCATTTATGTTTGAAACATATAGCCATATATGGTTTACAATGTATGTATGACTCTTAGCTTTATTAATCAAAATTCACAAAAAAAACTCACAATGCTTTACAGACAGTGAGAAAGCTGGATGTTTCCAGCTTTCTCACTGTCTGTAAAGCATTGTGAGTTTTTTTTGTGAATTTTGATTAATAAAGCTAAGAGTCATACATACATTGTAAACCATATATAGCTATGTGTTTCAAACATAAATGAATCTGGAAGTCTGCATCTATTTTCTGAGTGTCTTCTAGCTCTTCTTTATATTTGAAACAGTTTCTCTTAAAGCTTGCAATCTTGAATTCTTGTTTGTGAAAATATTCAGAACTTTCGCATTGAATGATTTGATGTGCTGAGTTAATTAAATTCACTATATTTCTTACTGTGTGCATAACAAAACATTTAGATCCTGTAGTGAATGATGGTAGATTTAGATTTCTCTAACTTTTCCCAACAATCTTGAAATACTTAGCTTAAACGTTGAAATCCAAATGAGATTATCTGACATTTGAATGAAGTTTAAGAGCAATGAGTTGATATTTGATAATCTTCATAAATAGTTGAAAAGCAAAGCATGTTTGAATATAAATCATATAAAGCTTTGAAGTATAGTAACAATTTTATGCAAATGAATGATTAGAAAGTTGATATTTGTATTAGTTTGCATAATAAGAGTCCAGTAAGTCACAAACCCACCTTAAATCACATAAGGCCCCTTGCATATTATAGCTTCATAATAACCTATTGAACTGTCCAACCAGTCAAGACCTGACCAATAAGGAAACTTGCGATCAAGTAATCTTAGTTGATTTCTTCGTATCTTTCAAGATAGTTAGGTTCATTTTATGAATTATAACTTTTGTTATGAGTGTGTAAAAACAATCATCAACAGGGCTAATGCCCAGATAGCCAAGGTATCAAATTTAGGGTCAAAGATAGCACCCTGCAATGCTCTCTTGGTATGTTCTCCACTTACATTTGCATCATCCCTGGTATTGGTATCAAATGCAATAGCATCTGATAATATCCTGTGTGGCAATAGTAATATTTTTCTTTTCTTCACAAGTGCTCTCCCTTCTTCAAGAGTCATGGCACTGATATCCTTGTTCACCTCACCCAAAACCCTCCTTATGATAACATCATATTCTGAAGGGTTTGCACCACTTTTTGCTTCTTCTATCCTTCTCTGGAACTCTTCACTCCTCGTTCTCAACACAAAGGATTTGAATTCTAGGGTGGCAATGAATGCATCATCAGAGATAAATTGATGGCATGCCACTTCCCTCACATCTTCGGTGTCCACCTCATTGTTGACTATGGCCTTATCAACCTATTCTCTAGGGAGACATATGGTGCTATCCTTTGGGGAGAATGCAATTGATGTGGGGGATGTGGATCTTGTTCCTCTGCCACCTCTTCCTCCAAATTCACAACTTCCATTTTTCTTTTGTTTCAAGATCAATTATCTTTACTCTTTTTGGGGCAGGGGAGTCAGGGGAGTCAGGGGAACTTTTCCTAATATATTTTCCCTTTGAACTAATTAGTTGATAAGTGGGCCTTTCCTCTCCAACAGGTGCCTTAGCAATCAATTCATCTCCCTTTTTAAAGAACATTTTGATTCTTTCAACGACATCTTGAATTTCAATGAATGCCCCTTGATATGCAGAGTTGGCATTTTTCTTCCTTTTCTCTGCATCCATTATCAATTTCCATTTATTCTCAAGAAAAACACTTGCTGCATTGATTCACAATTTCTAACAATATGCTCATCAAGCAGGACATGGTGTGGATATTCAGGCCTGCTGATTTTACACCTTGTGTCATGAATAAAGCCTTCAAGATCAAAGAGCCTTATTGCCCCCATATTCACCCTATAACATTGCAGCATGAAACTGATCTGGTCTAAACCATTCTTGTCAATTGTAATAAAATCATGAAGCTTTAGAGATGCTGGGATAAGAGATCTCTTCTTATGATTTCTAAAATGTTCCTTATCTGCTACATTCAGCTGTCTGATGATCTCCATAAATCCTATTCTTCTAGGCACAAATGTTGGTAAGGAATAGGGTGGAGCCTCACAACCATAGATTTTGATATAGGTTGTATTTTCATGTAAAAACCAATCTCCCCAATTGTGATTGATAATCAGAAGGGGGGTTCTCTCCATTGGTATTAGAAAGTCCTTAATTTCCTTTGGTAACCTTTATGTAGCAGGATCTAGGAATCCCAATACTTTCCTCACAAAATGCTCCTCAAAGGTGACATAACTAGCATATTTGAAGTGCATGTCTAGCATCTAGGTCCACATCTAAACTGGCATAGAATTTCCTTCTGCATCAGTCATTCTCAAATGCAATTCCTTGCCCCAATGGCTAAAAAAAGAAAACAAAATCATGTGGCACATTAATGAATACCAAGTGAACCTTACATGGGGCCCTGGAGTATACATATTGTTCTTAATGGCCATCATCTATTCATACATCTTATTTGACAAGTACCTTGCATAATCATATGGCTTGTTAGCTTCGTAACCTTGGATATATACTTCCATCATCATTAGAGGCACTGATATTCTATCTGATGAATCTCTCCTAAGAACATGACGCAAGCTATGATAAGTTTTAACAAAATATTCCATGAATAGGCTGCATCAGAGAGGTTCTTCTTCTGTGACAAGGATTTTGACTAGAGCTCCATCAAACCTCTTCAATCTATGCTTGGCCAAGTTGTAAGATCTGTATGCATACCTAAGACCTCTGTAGTTTTCTCTAAAAGCATTCAAGTCTATAGGTATACTAGCAGTAGAATTAAGATTGAAGACAGTAGCAATGTAGACCTTTGTGAATCTAATGATAACACTACCATTTCCAAACAAGATAGACATGATCTTAGGGTCATACCTAGTTGCTATAGCTCTCACTAAGTCTATGTTTATGAAGACATTAGGGCATATCAATTTGGCCAAGTCTAATGTCCAAGCATGGCAGACTGGGGCTCTATAGTCACTTTGTTTGTGCCAATGCTCAAACAGACTCCAAGCAGACACAGGGAGCCTAGCAATCTCTACAATCTACACAAAGGTCATATATTTTATCATTTCTACCAACCTCTCCTAAATTTGTCAAAGGTCTTTTAGACAAGCTAGGACACTGAATCATGATGTCTTCATCAAGGTTGCATTTGGAGGTTGAAGCTTCACCGGACTGACTCATTTTGTATTTTATGCAAGCAACCTAGGGTTTATGCAATTAACGACTGCCCTAAATGTTTCAGAGAATTCTTACATATAGAAAACTAAGTGCAGGGGAGAGACAATGACTTACTAGTTTTGGGCATCGCAGAGGCTTTGAATTGCTTCTCTTTGCTTGTTCTAATGATTCTCCACCTCTGAATATGATTGCTTCTTGAAGAATGACAGGAAATAACATGAATTATGTTGTTATAACACTGAATTCCTATACCACTTTGTATATTAATGGAGGTCACGACAACCATAACTCTACTCGTACCATAGTCATTGATCTTTCGTTACCTTTCCTAAAATCTACGGCTTTGATTCACTTACTAGATTTGACAATCTTAGTCATCTTGGTTGACAAGTGATCATTCAATGGGAATGAGCCAAGTCTTTAGCATGAACTAGACATGTGTCACCTCTTTGCGGCGTCGCAGTCAAGGAAGGGGGCCCACCATATACCTACCAAGTGATGGTGCAACATAGTACCCATGTGCCTTTATGACACTTACTTTTTAATCAGTGGATACCACATGTCACTATCTCTCCATCTCATGGTGAATATTCCTTCTAAAAAGATTCCCATGCGTTGGTGTGTAGTCATTGGATCTAAACACTCAACACTGACATGTGGTGTATAATTGGTTGAGGCAGACACTTCATAGGCAAAGGTTACATGGATAGGTGGCGGCCTGTCGCGGCCAAGTATGATGTCATCCTGACATGCCAATGTGATGGTGCGATTGTTATTTTATAAGACTTTAGGAATTACCAGCAGGAATAGGTAATGACTAGGCTAAGGGGCTAGTCAACCCATGGACATCAGGACTTAAGGTTGTGACTTAAGGATCGACAACCGGCAACAAATGGTTAACACAAGAACATAACAATGGATTAATGTTTTCTATAAATCTTTGAACCCTACTCCTAAAATAGAAAAACAAAATTATTTTTTGGAAATATATACAAGAATAAGGATCCTAGATGTTTCTTAGGAATGCAAAATTAAAGGCATTGGGTTGTTTCCAACAAATGCAAACCACAAAAATCTCAAAATAAAAAATCAATCTTTTTTTATCCTAAACATAGGCATGGAAATTGTGAGTTCAAAAAAATGTAGGGAAATAAATCATACCCTATAATAGAAGATTTAAGTCCAATCCTAAATTTAATTAAACTTTAAAGTACAAGGAGTTGAGAGTAGAATAAAATATTGAGATATTAGGTAATTAATATAGAGAAATGAAATAGTTGAGAAGAAATACAAAACTTATTTGATCTTTTTAGCATGATGTCAAATGTGAAGTGTGTAATTAACTAATGCATTATGAAAAAAAGAATGCTCTCTCTCTCTCTCTGTCTGACCTATCTACCTCCTAGTTAAATCCTCTTCCTAGCTTTCCTAGCTAGTTTTCCTTTTCCTTTCTAATTTCCCTTTAGATCCCACCAATTTTTCCTTATTTTACTATTTTCCACCTCTCCTCTCATCATTCTTCCCATCCAATGAACTTTAGTTTTATCTTGTTTCCATTTCATCTTGCCAATTTATATCCCCATCCCTCTTTTGATGTCCTAGTTTTCTTGTTTCCATTTTCTTTGTTGATAAGTGAGACAGATAGAGGCAAAGAGGAAGAGACTAGAGAGAGAGAGAGTCCTAGTTTTCTTGTTCATTTCCTTCATTGATAATGAGGAGGGAGAATTAATAGATTAAGGGAGAGATAGGAAGATATATATAGGTCAAATGATATGGGGAGAGAGGCAAGATGAGCTAGAGAGATAGGCAGAGATAGCTAGGTAGAGAGAGATAGAGAGGAGACAAATAGGGAGAGATAGAGGAGACAGAGGGGACATATAGGGAGGTAGAGAGTGACTAGAGAGATGTCTAGAGAGATAGGGAGATAGAGGAATGATAGGGGAGAGAAAGGCAAGCGATAGGGAGAGATAGATAGGTAGAGAGACTAGAGAGGAGATAGATTGGGAGAGATAGAGGAGACAGAGGGAGAGATAGGGAGATAGAGAGTGAGTGAGATGACTAGAGAGATAGGGAGAGAGATTGAGAGGTAGAGGGATGATAGAGAGTTGAGGGAGATAAGGGAGAGATAGGGAGATAGAGGTTTAGGCTTGCTCAAGCCGTTTAGGGTTTAGGGGTTAGGGGTTAGGGGTTAGGGGTTAGGGATTAGGGGTATTGTTTAAGGTTGAGGGATTTAGAGAGAGAGAGACTTCTTTTGACATACAACTGTAAACCCTAAATAATGCCCCTAAACCCTAAACCTCTAAACCTTAAATAATGCCCCTAACCCCTAACCCCTAACCCCTAAAACATATATAAACCCTAAATAATTCCCTAAGCCCTGAGCCCTAACCCCTAAACCTGAGAAACCCTAAACCCTTAAATCCTAAACCTTGAAAAACCCCTAAACCCTAAACGCTAAACCCAAGAAATCCTAAACCTCTATCTCACTATCTCTCTATCTCTAATATTGTTTCTCTACCTCTTAATCTCTCTCCCTATATCTGGCTATGTCCCTCACTCTCCATATCCCTATCTCTTCTGGCTATGTCTCTGGCCATGTACCTCACTCTCTATATCTCCCTATTGATCCTCTCTGTCTAAACACTAAACCCTAAACCTCTAAACACTAATTAATTGTAAACCCTAAATAATAGTTCTAAACCTTAACCCCTAACCCCTAAACCCTAAACCTGAGAAACCCTAAACCCCTATCTTCCTATCTCTATTGTCCCTTTACCTCTCAATCCTTCTCCCTATCTCTTTGGATATCTCGCTCACTCTCTATCTCCCTATCTCTCCCCTCTATGTCTCCTCTATCTCTACATATCTATCTCCTCTCCCTCTCTCTCTTTATCTAACTATCTCTAAACCCAAGCAACCCTAAACCCCAAACCCCTAAATCCAAGCAACTTTAAACCTCTATCTCCCTATCTCTATCATCCTCTACCTCTCAATAATCTCTCTCCTTATGTCCCTAGCCATGTGCCTCATTCTCCATCTCCATATCTCTCTCCACAATCTCCTCTATATCTCCCCATCATTCCTCTCTCTCTCTCTATTAACCCTAAACCCTAAACCTCTAATCCTAAACCCCTAACCCCTAAACATTAAACCTTAAACCATAAATTATAATGCCCCTAAATCCTTACCCCTAAACCCCTAAACCCTAAACCTAAGTAAACGTAAACCTCTATCTCCCTATCTCTCCCCTCTCTCCCTATGTCTCTGGCCATATCCCTCACTCTCTATCTCCCTATTCTCCCCTTGGTCTCCTCTATATCTCCCTATTGGTCCTCTATCTCTCTCTAAACCCTCAACCCTAGACCTCTAAACCTTAACCCCTAACCACAAAACCATAAACCCTAAACCCTAAATAATACTCCTAAACCCAAGTAACCATAAATTAGGTGCTAAACTATGTGCTAAGTTAGGTGCTAAATCAGGAGCTAAATCGAGTGCTAAATCAAGCATAAAGTAGGTGCTAAATTAGGTGCTAAATTGGGTGCTAAATTAGGTGCTAAATTAAGCACTAAAGTAGGCTCTAATTAGTGCCTACTTAATCTGATCAGCACAAAAACACCAAAAATAGTGCCATCTCAATAAATAGCACTGACTTTTTCAAAAAAATAGAGAAAAATACATTAAAACAATGGGTGGAAGCAAAAAAGGGAGCTAATCATAGGGATTTGTTGTAGTTGTATGGGAGAAAAGAGAAGTGCACAAGAAGAAGAATTTGTAGGACACATGGAGATAGTGCATAATCAAGTGAAGAAGCATTTGGAGGAGATGAACAGTAAATATAAAGAACAAGCAGATGGGAAGAGAAGACACAAGGAATTTTCAATAGGAGATGAAGTGATGGTATAGTTGAGAAAAGAAAGATTTCTAGTTGGGACATATAACAATTTGAAGATGAAGTTTGGACCTTATAGGATACTTAGAAAGTTTAATTCAGGAAATGCATATGAAGTGGAGTTACCGAAGACATTGGGTATATCACCTATTTTCAACATTGCAAACCTATATCAGTATCATGAAGCAGAGTTCAGTGACACCATTAAAGAAGACTTTAAGAAGTAGTTACCACAACAAGCACGAGAGAAGATTGAGGACATTTTAGATAGCAAATTAGATGCAACACTAGAGGAATATAGTATAAAGAATATCTTGTAAAGTGGAAAGGTAGACTGGAAGAAGATTCATCATGGATCTCTCATGCTGAGGTGCACCATCTTGGTTTTCCTCTAGCCCCAGAAAAGTGAGGGACTCACTTTTTCAGTAACCCCAGATATCTTATGTAGGAGCATCCCTGGTTCAAGAGCAATCTTGCATCAACAAAAAACATTTGTATTTCAATTTGTTTACATTTTAGTTTATTTCTTTTCATTTTCTAGTTTAGTACAGTTAGTTCAGTTAGAAGCAGTTTTTGTATTTTGGTCCGCATTCTATTGTAGTTGCATTTCAAACCCTGTAGAATTAGACTTAGCATCTAGATTCATTCATGCACATCATATCCAAATTTTAGATCATTTGGATTAGGTATCAATAAGATATCACTATCAGAAGATCAATTATTTTCTTAGAACAAAGCATCTTGATAGTCTCAGACAATCAGCTAAAGGAGAAGACTTGCAGAGCATTTCACGACCTCTGGATTTAATATGCACATCATTCAATGTTTTTTGGTTCATGGCCAACCTTCCCTAAGATCCGTACATCATTCTATTCATTCATGAAGGAATTCTATTCATTTAGGACCGACCTATCCATGTACACACATTATAGCTATTCATTGGAGTTTATGATCTTCCTTGGTTAACACAAAGGAATCTTATGTTCTGGAGATGATATAAATTGATGTAATAGATGCCTAGGAAAGTAGTCAGCATAGTTATCATAGATAGGATAATTTACAAGTTTGATAGTGTCAGTTCCCAAATCTGCACACATCAAACTCTAAAGATTTGCCACTTCTTATCCTCAAGTTTAAAGGGAGACTTGGCCAACAAAGTGGGAGATTTAGAAACAAGGTGAGTGATTTGCCCACACTTATCTACCCTTCACTTTAGGTTCTGCCACACCTAGGGGGTATTCCTCATTCACATCCAAAAGATTTATCTTTGACCAGCTCTGGCAGAATGTTCTCAAGCATGCACCAAGATTTGTAAGATTTACCCTAGACTAGAAATATTCTTGGACTATCTCACTGGTTAAATCTAAGAACATGCAACACCTAAACTAAAACAAAAGAAAACATAAAATAGTTTTCTTCAAATGATTTGTCTTTTAAATGCAATGATATCCTAGACCCTTTGGGCAAGAAAATCCTAGACCGGTGCTTTTCAGGGCAACAGAGTCAGACCCATCACTGTAAATGTTCCCTCATGATAACAAAACTTCATATCCAGAGGACCTAAAATAAAAATGTTGTTGCCTTATAGTAACATGTCCAAGAAAAAGTATTATATGTGAATCCACTTCACTAATCCCTTGATACAACACATTTCCCCTTATATCTGACTCAAAGTAATTTAATCTATTCCGTAAACATATGCAACAAATCATATATAACACATAGAAAATGTACATGAACCAGTTTAGAAACCCTTAGCAACTTCACTCAAAAGAAATATGCTCATACCCAAGGAGACAATCACAGATAACACACACAGAAAGTGTTTTTCATATAATTCAATCTGGAAAGAACATTATCATTCAGAAATTTATTCATTTACAAGATAGAAAATACCTCTACATCCAAACAAAATGAACCAAGTCTGCAACAAAAGTTACTCCCCAAAGTGTGGATATCTTGTATCCAAAGCCTATAAGAATCCCCATACAAAGTGGAACAGTATGCTCTCTTATAGAAACAAGAGAATTTGCCCTAAAAATTAATTACATCCTAGCAGTTAGGTGAATTTTTCATTACAAGTTGCTACCAATGACCTTGGGGAAATTAAAAATTCACAAAAATGAGAAGACAAAACAAAATAAAATATGGAGCTAAATGTTTCAATTTATTTCTTCCCCCTTTGATATTGTCCATATTTTAATTGGTTGCTGCCAGACATCTCTATTTTTCACATCATCACACAGCCTGTCTGATGGCTCCTTGGTCCCTATGTGTGGCTGTGAAATGAGGTTGTGTGGCTTCCTCTCCTGCTCCTTCTTGATTGCATCCATCCATTGAGATGACATAGAACAAAATTCAGCAACCTCCAATCCAATTTTGTCCAATTCATTCCTAGTTGGATCATTTTTTCCGATGCAGGGGTATTTTTATAGCTGCAGGCACCTGAAATTTATCACAAACATGACTAAAACCTCTACCCAGGCAATGGAAATGGCCAAGGGATGAATTTAAACCTTAGAACAACAAATTTGAGCTCAAAAGGACCCCCAAAATATGCCTGGAAGCTCAAAAACCTGAATAAGTAATCACCCTGTATCACTTCCTACCTGAAGTTGCCCAAAAGACCTCCAAAAATGCCGCAATGGAGAGGGAAATACCTTAATCCATACTACAGAGGAGACTATAGGCCATGTGAAATGCAATAAAAAGATTTATTTCTTTTTCCTTAACATTATAATACAATGTTATAATGTTCAATTTGCAAGATTTTCCCTTTAAATTATTAAAATATTCCAATAAATATTCTTAAAATTGCATTTTAAACTTTGGCAAATGGTAATTTTTAATTTCTCCTCCCGAGTGAATGGCGTTTGTTCACTGCAGGCACATGGGATATCATATGGCTGTGAAAATTTGCATAGGGCCGTTATGAATTATTTAGAGCAAACTCATTTCCTCAGAATTCATCTCGCCAAAAGATTTTAGGGATGTCCTTTGTAAACTAGCCTATCGGATTCCTTCACCGCAACTAGAATTCATTAAAATAATGTATCATATGATCTCTAATTTTGATGAAACTGGAACTGGAAAACTTTTATGCCAAAATGAGCAATGGGTCACCCTGAGAATTACGAGATTTGAAACTTTTTGGAACACCAAATCTAGCCAGGTTGTAGTCAGAAAAGCATTAAATGGCCTATCAAAACTCATCTTGCAAGCACAAAACTGAGTAAGCATGTTACCATATGCACCAAAAAACTTTCCACCACATAGATTTGCAAGATGATCTCTGAGTCACAAGATTTTAATTAGCGAAGGCAGGCTCTAGGGTAGATTGAGCAACATATCGACTTAGCCTCTGTCAACATATCAATAAGAAATAGGCACTTCAAATTTGCAAAATTTGAGGGTGCCAATAGATAGTTTGAATTCTTTGCAAAGGAGTTTCAAAGCTAAATCCTGTGCATATTCTGTAATTGTGAAATTAGGCCTATGAGCCCTAATTGTAAGCCCACATGTTGCCGACCAATTTGTATTTGAATTCTATGATATATTGAATGACTGAAACTACATTTGCTTTATATCTTTGAGTTGTTTCCGTTGTGTTTACTTTAGCTCCATGGCCTGGATAGTTCACTTTGTGGACCCTCCTAAGTATGAATGCACCATGTTGTGTTGTTACACAACACACCCCATTTTGCCTTAGCAAAACATGGACCCAACCTTGTGCTTTTTGCTTTTCTTTTGCTTTGCTTGGGTGTTCTCCTTTGGGCAGTAAGCTAAAAGGTCATGTCTTGATCCTTCAAAATTCAAGGTCTAAATCTTTCTAAGAAATGGTCACCAATTGATAGAGAGTCAAATTTTGAGCAGCTTTGCCTTTTGAACCTTACTCCTTACTAAGGTTGTTAGAGTAAGGTCAAAGCAGAGTTCGGGGTTTCAACCTTACTCCTTACTAAGGTTGTTAGAGTTAGGTGTTTCTTTCTGATCACCAAAGTCCAAACATTTCTAAGGAAAGTGGAGTTCATAGTCGCGGAGTTCCCTTTTTCGTTGTTTAAAGGATGGAAAGTTAGATTTAGTTTATTTTGTTAGAGTTCAGAGTTTATCTCTAACTTGTTCCTAGTTAGAAGGCCAAAGAGCAAGGGCCCAAGGCCCGAAAGTCCAAACCATGTGTCACGTTTTTGCCCTTCTATAGGAATGTCATTGTCTTTTAAAATACCCTCTATGGAATGATGGAATTCATTCAGAGTTTGCCACTTGGGCATGGTGGGACCCATAAAGTACACATTTGTTGTAGAAACTACTACATGGCAGCATTCTGTGCTTTTGCGGGAATGCTTTGCCCTTTGACTTTTCCTCTACGAAATGGTGAAATACGATCATTTGACCATCAAATTTGGCTATGAAGGGAGAGTATAGAAAAGAGAAAGGCCCTGGTGGCTGAAAATTGACTAAGCATAAGGAAAGCAGAGTTTGGTGTTTAGAGATTCTTCCTTTCTCATTCCAAAGTGGAAGGCTAAAGGAGGAAGCCCTTACGCCGAAACTCTGATGTAACAAAAATGGTTGGAGTTCAGAAATTTTGTTTTACACATTCTACCTTTGATAAGAGAAGAGAAAAAGCCCAATGGGCGAAAGTTCGGCGATATGTTAAGTAGAGAAGTAGAATTGTGGAGTTTGGGGTTTCACCCTTTCTCATTCCATAATAGAAGGTGAAGAGGTGAAGTCCTGACCCCAAAACTTTGGTGCAGTCTAGAAGAGCAGAGATTGGGAAGCAGAGCTTCTCAATGTTTTATTCCAAAATGAGGGGTGGAAGGGGTAAAGCTTGATGTCCGAAGTCTGAACTATGTTTTCACTGCATGATTTATTAATGAAATATCAATTGATTTGAGCTAATGTTGCACTTAATGATATCAAATGAATTATTAAATGTTAAGTGGTTTAGCTACCTATGTAGGGAGATCGAAATTGGTCAGATTAATTTGCAAGAAGGTAAAATCAAAAGGAATTAAAATCTTCATATGGGCATTTTTATCCGGATATCCATATCCGTGTGCATATGTCCTTATGGACATTTTGCCTTTGCCTTAGTATCCATATCTCAGGTACCCCTAATATCCAATTCTCAACAACGTCATTCAACCCTCACTCATGTATAACTAAAGTAAGTAACTGATGTCATATGGATATTAATTCACATGGATATTATATTTTCAAGAGATCCATGTCATTATCCAAACATCCTCATTCTGATCATGTCACATTACCCCATCCTAATACAAAAGTATGAACCTAGTGACATCACCTGGACATTCACGACATGGATATTTTACACTTACCTAATGTCCATACCTTCCAAATATCCATATCCTGATATCTCGATCCATGCATACAAATCTATATGGACATTTGGCATATACAAACATTCACTGTCCTTATTTGTGCATAATGTCCACATGGACATTTCATGTATCTCAGATATCCATATCCCAATATCCTGACCTCGTATTGAAACTCGACATGCATTATCATATGGATATGATTTGAACTTGATATTCACATCTTGATACTAATATCTGGACCTTTTCTCACACTTAATGATATGCATATTTTCCTGTAGGATTTTCAAATACAAATGACTAAAATGTGTATGTTTGTTGCAGGATATTGGAGCTAATTAAGTTTGGAGAAAATGTTATGCAGAGTGTGCAAAAGAAGAAGAAGGTTGGATGTTGCAAAAGGAAAGATAAAATAGATGAGATTGCAGATAAACAAAAATGACCTAAAACAGAACTAGAAGATACCATCGAATATGTTGTCTACCAACTGGGGGTTGATCAAGTCAAAGATGTTGAGAATATTCTCTTTTGCCAGCTATCCTTCACCAACGATTGCCAACTGGCAATCACTTGCCACCAATTTGGGTCATTGTTTATTATAGATGGATCCTAACCATTGGATTAATGTAATTGTTTTTGGCCTTTGTTCTATAAAAGGACAGTGACTTCTCATTTGTAGAGGGAGCCAATTATTACATATCTTGCAAGAGGTCAAATTATTGTGGACTTGATAGGAGATCCGATTACTGAGGCTAATGGAGACTAAATTGCTGAAACTATGGGAGGCTGAATTGTTTCAATTATGAGCACAAGTTGTGATGTTCTAAACCTTGGTGAATTCTCTCGCAAGGCTCTTTCTCTAGACCACTATAAATGTACCTATTCTTTGCATACCTGATGGAGATGAAGCTACAGATTACATCCTGATTGTAGATTTTATGTAATCTTCCAGTTGATTTCTGGATATGTAATGATGAAATGTTGCGTTCTATAGAAGTGCTTTCATTTTTATTGCATATTGTTGTCAACTTTTCCTTTGAAGATTTGAACTGGATCATGTGGATTTATGGACTATCTTGGTGAAGTATGATTTAGTTTCACTTCTCTTCATTACTGTATCAGAGCATATATGTGGATCATTGGTCATAGTTAAGTAATTTTTAGAATCTCAATCTCTAATCTCTTTTCTCATTTTCAATTTCATAATTAACTTTTGAATAACAACAAATAATGGTGAATCATAAGTAGATACAGTTAAAATATGTTGAATTAGTACAAATAATTGTATATCTAGAGCATATTACAGAACTGCACATCATTGTTGCAAGTATGTGCCTAATCAGTGTTGTCATTGATGTCAACATATCTGTGATGTCATTGGTGTCAATTGTGCTCTTATTTTGTTGCTTTCTTGTAATAAGTGAGATGCTTTGTATTTACTTATGTAAGTGATCATGATGATGAGGATATTGAGAAAATTAGCTCCTCCGATAGAAACAGTGAGTTACAGTGAAAATAGTGTATTGCATAATGAAGAACAATCCATAAGATTGCTCTGTATTTCATGTAGGATTAATATCTTTGTCTGTGGATTGGAAATTATTTAGAAGTCTATCTAAAGATGTTATATTCCAAGTTTGAGCCTCCAGTATGAAGATTTGAGTGAGTTATGTTCACCAGAGTGAAAACTGCTTTTCCTATACGTTTGGTGGTGACAGGGAGAAAGTGTTATGCTCCACATTCCTCCGCATTGAAGTATTTTTGTCTACGGTTCTAGAGTTAAGTCTAAAATGATGATAAGTACTTTCAACTACAATGGTTCATGATTTGGCAGTCTGCAAACTATCCTTTCCTTATGATAGTGGTTGACAATGTTGTTCTTATGCTCTAGTTTGAAGAATCTTCTTGATAGAGTGGTTAGAGATCATGCCGTTGTTCCTGGTGAATACAATGTGCTTGTAGATGTCTCATGATTGTGTTCCTACCTTTGGATTAATCCGCAAGGAGAAAATTGGATCGTGGATGAAGAATGTTCTTAGAAGACCTAGTGTTCTCACCAATCTTGGTTAACTTGGTTGATTTCACTAATTACGGAGATGCCTTGAAGTTTGTGTAAGTGTGTTGTGTCATGAAGAATTGTGTTTGAGTCCCAACTAAGGCATGGCATGATCAACACACATCTTTAAATCTTTCCCTTAGCTAATTTTTGTATTAGGTCTAGACCTATTTCTATGTATGTTTTTGTAATTCTAACCTTGGAGATTGTTCCAACAGTTAATGAATGTATTGCTGACCTTGATGTACATTCCAAGGTTGATGAATTGTATAAAGACTTGTAATGAATTGCAAAAAAGTCTATGAGTGTGTGAATATGAAGAGATAAGTGTGAAAGAGCAGAGTAGAGAAGTTATATTGTGCTTCAATGGAACTCAACCCAGGCATGGAGTAGATGTTATTTAATTAGTTTACCATATTTGGTAGTGAGCCACCCCTTGGCAGTGAGCCACCCTTTGGTAGTGAGCCATTCTTTGCAGTGAGCAATTTGGGCAGTGAACTCTATAGGTAGTGAGCCTCTATTTTTGGGTATTGTTATAACTCATATATTTTCTATGGGCTAACACCCACCATGGTTTTTCCCTTTTAGGGTTTTCCACGTAAAAATCTAGTGTATACTATGTTGAATGTGTGATTGTGATTAAGTCTATGGTTTCATGCTTTCATGGTTAAATCTAATTATCAATAATTAAGTAGTTGATGGTTTATGAAATTAAGTTTTTGTGACAACTGATTCACCCCCCCTCTAAGTTGTCCTGTGTATTTCTACAATTAGTATTAGAGCTAGGTTCCTTGGAAGAAATCCAAACATCTTGAGGAGATGTCTTTTTAAAAGGAAGCACCATAGTTTGATGGGACAAATTATGCTCTATGGAAGGTACGAATGAAAAGCCATCTCCTTTGTCTTGGTTATAAAGTGTGGAAAGATACAAAAATAGAATACACCATACTTGAAAAATGGTTTGACAACTGAAGATGAGATCAAATAATATGAGTTGAATACAAAAGCTAGAGATGCCTTGTTAAGTGCTTTGTGTGACACTGAGTTGATAAAAGTCATGGATCTAGAATTTGTAAATGGTTTGGGAAAAGTTGAAGAAACTGTAGGAAGGAGATGACTTTGTAAAAGAAGCCAAGTTATAGGGCCTAAAAGAAAAATATGTGAGCTTAAAGATGAATGCAGATGAAAACATTACAACCTTCATGTAAAGAGTTGATGAACTTGTCAATGCAATAAAAGGCATGGGAGGAACTATTGGTGATAAGGAAGTTGTGATGAAAATTCTTAGATCACTACCAAAGTCCTACAATCACAAAATAGCTTCGATTGAAGAAGTAATGACTGTGAAAACTATCTACAGAGATCAATTACTTGGAAAACTTATAGCTTTTGAAATGAGAGAGTTTGGTGATGCTCTACCAAAAGTTGAAACTACTTTCAAAGCCAGTACTTCAGAAAAGATCTCCAGAGCTGAAAAATATAAGGTGGAACCTGATGATGACTTTGATGAAATTGAAGCTAAATTTGTTGACAGATTACAAAGAGGTTCTGGTATGTTCAAAGGCAAACTACCTTTCAAATTTTTTCATGTGGTAAATTATGTCATTATGCTTCTAGATGTTCTGAAAGAATTGAAAGGAATAGAAAAAGATTTGAGAACAGGCCTAGAGATCCAAAGAAATGCTACTATGTTAGAGATTTTGATGATGAAGGTGTGACTGATGATGGATCTGATGATGCTAGTACTAGTGTAAATGAATGCTTGTTTATTTATATTAAATAAGAACCTATGTCTAGTAATCCTACTAGCTGTGTGAAGGAAGAAAAACCAGTGGAAGAAAGTGCTTTGGTTGTTCAGGTTGAGAAAGACAAGGATGAATGGATTATTGATAGTGGATGTTCACATCACATGACTAGTGACAAAAGTAAGTTTGTAAGTTTGGAAAAATATGATGGAGGACTGGTTAGGTTTGGAGACAATGTAACTAGTAAGATTTGTGGAAAAGGATCTATTTCATTTGATGGAAAGTATAATACTGAAAATGTGTTATATGTGAAAGGCTTGAAGCACAATCTTTTGAGTGTTGGTCAAATGTGTGACAGAGGTTATGATCTGAGATTCAAAGACAATGGATGCAAGATCATGGAAAGCTCTGAAACTGTGATTGCTACTGGTAAGAAGACCAGAGGTAACATCTATCACTTGAGAGGAACTAATGATTACTATTTATTAGCCCAAGAAGATGAGAGTTGGATGTGGCATATAAGGTTGTGTCATATAAATTTTGATAATCTGGTAAAGATAAGTTTAGGTCAGACCATAAGAGACTTTCCAAAACTTGTGAAACCTACCAATACTATTTGCAAAGAATGTCAGTTGGGGAAGTAGACAAGAACACGTTTTAAGAGTAAAGAGCAGTTTTCTACTAGTTTGCTAGATCTAGTTCATACAGATCTATGTGGTCCTATAAGGATAAGAAGTATACAAGGTGACATGTACTTCATGTTACTTATTGATGATTATTCTAGAATGACTTGGGTTACTTTTCTAAGAGACAAATTTGAAGCCCTAGAGAAGTTCAAATCCTTCAAGGCAATGGTTGAAAATGAAATAGAACTAAAAATCAAATGCTTGAGATTTGATAGGGGAGGTGAGTTCACATCAAATAAATTCAACAATTTCCATCAAGAGAAAGGAATAAAGAGATAGTTGTCTACACCTAGGACTCCTTAGAAAAATGGAGTTGTGTAAAGGAAGAACATGACAATTCATGAAGCTACCAAAATAATGATGAAGGAAGGAGGTTTGCTGGAAGTTTTCTGGAAAGAAGGTATACATACTATTCTCTACATTCAAAATAGAGTTCAAGTGAAAGGTAATGGTACTAAAAACCCCCTATGAATTGTGGTATGGAATAATTCCAATAGCAAGATACTTCAAAGTCTTTGGAAGTAAATGCTACATTAGAAGAGATGAAGACCTAGGGAAATTTGATGCAAGATGTGATGAAGGAATCTTCTGTGGATACTCTACCAAGAGTAAGGCCTACTGGTGCTACAACTAAAGGTTGAAAAATATTGTGGAGAGTGCAAATGTGAAGGTGGATGAAGGCAAAGGAAAAACATTAGATCAGAGTGGCTATGAGTCAAATGAACCTGCTGCTATAACTTATGAAGAAAAAGTTGAAAAAGAAGATAATCAAAGTGAAGAAGAAAAGGCTCTAGAAATTGCTAAGACCCCCAGGTATGTAAGAATCAATCATTCTAAAGATCAATTATTTGAGACAAAGAGAAAGGAGTACTGACAAGGAAAAGAGCCATAGAAGAACAAGTGAATTACTATTTTCTCTCTACAGTTGAACCAAAAACTATGAATGAACCCTACAATGATGAAAATTGGGTTAAGGCAATGGAAGAAGAACTAATGCAGATAGAGAAGAATGAAACTTGGGAATTAGTTCCTAGACCTACTGACAAAAATATTATTGGAACCAAATGTGTCTTCAGGAATAAGCTAAATGAAAATGGAGAAGTTGTAGGGAATAAAGAAAGACTTGTGTGCAAAGGATATTCTCAAATTGAAGGAATAGATTTTGAAGAGACTTTTTCTTTAATAGCTCAGATTGAAGCAATTAGAATATTTTTGGTATTTTCTACTCACAAAGATTTCAAAGTGTATCAGATGGATGTGAAGTCTGCATTCCTGAATGGTGAGTTAGAAGAGGAAGTCTATATTGAGCAACCGGAAGGATTCCAACTATAAAATCAAGGTGATATGGTATGCAGGTTGAAGAAAGCATTATATGGACTCAAGCAAGCTCCTAGGGCCTAGTATGCAAGGTTGGATAAGTACTAATTGTAGTTAGGATTCAGTAAAGGCACTGCTGACAGTAATCTCTATTTCAAGATTAATGGTGATCAAATTTTGATTGTTGAAGTCTTTGTTGATGACAACATCTTTTGAGGAAATGAAGGTATGTGTATGAAATTTGTTGGTGAAATGCAGAAAGAGTTTGAGATGTCTATGTTTGGTGAGATGAATTTCTTTTTGGGTTTGTAAATCAATCAATCAGATAAAGGAATCTTCATATCTCAGTTTAAGTATGTGAAAGATTTGTTAAAGAAGTTTGGGATGGAAGACGCTAAACGGTATGTACTCCCATGGTGACTGGCTGCAAATTGAGCATAACTGATGAATCACCCAATACTGATTAGATAATGTACAGATCCATGATTAGAGGATTACTTTATCTAACTCAAACCAGACTTGATATTATGCATGTAGTTTGGCTTGTTGCAAGATTTCAAGTTGATCCAAGAGAATCACATGTGATGGTAGTAAAGAGAATCCTCAGGTATTTAAAAGGTGCTTTAGA
This sequence comes from Cunninghamia lanceolata, assembly GCA_027924645.1. Taxonomy (NCBI): domain Eukaryota; kingdom Viridiplantae; phylum Streptophyta; class Pinopsida; order Cupressales; family Cupressaceae; genus Cunninghamia; species Cunninghamia lanceolata. The sequence goes on from BSBN01001297.1 coordinate 197,780, forward strand.
TCATGGCTTATGGTATTCAAAGGATAATGATTTTACTCTTAGAGCTTATATAGATCCTAATTAGGCCAGAGATGTTGATGACAGGAAGAGTACGAGTGGAGGTGCCTTCTTCCTAGGAAATAGATTGGTTTCATGGCTAAGAAAGAAACAAGATTCAATATATTTGTCAATTACAGAAGCAGAGTATATTGCAGCAACATGTTGTTGTACTCAAGTGTTATGGATGAAGTAGATTTTGAAGGATATAAGAGTTTTTTATAAAGATCCAATTGCAATCTTGTGTGACAATACAAGTGTCATAAATATTTCCAAGAATCTAGTGATGCACTTAAGAACAAAGCATATATCCATAAGGTATCACTTTTTGAGAGAAAAGATGATAGAGAATGAAGTAAAGTTGGAATATGTGTCCACACAGGATCAGATTTCATATATCTTCACAAAGCCTCTACCTAAGGATACTTTTGAGTATCTCAGAGAAAAGTTAGGGGTCATTACCCCTCCTACCCTAAACAAAGATGCATGAGAACGCATCAATCCAGTGGTGCTCAAAGTCTCATTGTTTGATCTAGATTGATGTTTTGAGAGCTATATCTCAGGGGGAGTAGCTAGATGTGTTGGTAATAGTTTATTTGGATCAGAGCAGCAAAATGCAAGTATGTGCCCTTTTCTATTGATGTCAAAGGGGGAGAGAAATCATGTGAAAACCTTAGGAGGAAAAAGAATATAGATGTGTAAAGAGAAAGGGGGAGAATCTTGTCTTGATGTTCTTTTCAATTTTTCACATCATATATTACCATCAATGACAAAGGGGGAGATTGTTATAAGTATGTGCCTAATCAGTGTTGTCATTGATGTCAACATATTTCTGTTGTCATTGGTGTCAACTGTGCTCTTATTTTGTTGCTTTCTTGTAATAAGTGAGATGCTTTGTATTTACTTATGTAACTGATCTTGATGTTGAGGATATTGAGAAAATTAGCTCCTCCAATAGAAACAGTGAGTTACAGTGAAAATAGTGTATTGCATACTGAAGAACAGTCTAGAAGATTGCTTTGCATTTCATCTAGGATGAATATCTTTGTCTGCAGATTGGAAGTTATTTAGAAGTCTATCTGAAGATGTTATATTCCAAGTTTGAGCCTCCAATATGAAGATTTGAGTGAGTTATGTTTACCAGAGTGAAAATTAATTTTCCTGTATGTTTGGTGGTGATAAGGAGAAAGTGGTATGCTCTCCATTCTTTTGCATTGAAGTATTTTGGTCTGCGGTTCATAGTTAAGTCTCAAATGATGATAAGTGCTTTCAACTACCATGGTTAGTGATTTGGTGGTCCCCAAGCTATCCTTTCCTTATGACAGTGGTTGACAGTGTTGTTCTTGTGCTCTAGTTTGAAGAATCTTCTTGATAGAGTGGTTAGAGATCATGTGGTTGTTCCTGGTGATTACAATGTGCTTGTGGATGTCTCCTAATCATGTTCCTACCTTTGGATTGCTCTGCAAAGAGAAAATTGGATCGTGGATGAAGAATGTTCTTAGCAGACCTAGTGTTCTCACCAGTCTTGTCCGACTTGGTTGATTTCACTAATTGCAGAGATGCCTTTAAGTTGGTGGAAGCATGTCATGGCATGAAGAATTGTGTTTGAGTCCCAGCTAAGGCATGGTGTGATCAGCATACATCTTTACATGTTTCCCTTAGCTAATTTATGTATTAGGTCCAGACCTATTTCTATGTATGTTTTTGTAATGCAGACCTTGGAGATTGTTCCAATGGTTGATGAATGTATTGCTGACCTTGATGTACATTCCAAGGTTGATGACTTGTATAAATACTTGTAATGAATTGTGAAAAAGTGTGAGTGTGCAAATATGAAGAGATAAGTGCAAAGGTGTGAAAGAGTAGAGTAGAGAAGTTATATTGCACTTCAATGAAACTAAACCCAGGCATGGAGTAGATGCTATTTAATCAGTTCACCATATTTGGCAGTGAGCCACCCCTTGGCAGTGAACCACCCTTTGGCAGTGAGTCATTCTTTGCAGTGAGCAATTTGGGTAGTGAGCCTCTATTTTTTGGTATTGTTATAACTCATATTTTTTGTGGGCTAACATCCATCGTGGTTTTTCCATTTTAGGGTTTTCCATGTAAAAATATGGTGTCTACTATGTTGAATGTGTGATTGTGATTAAGTCTATGGTTTCATGCTTTCATGGTTAAATCTGATTATCAGTAATTAAGAAGTTGATGGTTTATGAAGTTAATTTTTTGTGACAACTGATTCACCTCCCCCCTCTCAGTTATCCTATGTATTTCAACAATCATGAGTGAATATCATGCAAATAATAGAAAATTATAGTGAAATACATGCTTATGGGCACAATCTTTGAGTAGATTTGAAGTACAAAAGCAAATATTAGTTCAGACAGAGATAATATTAGAACTAATTAAATCTGGAAATCTATTCAGAATTAGTCTAAATCAGAGATAAATTCTAGTGAATTACTCAAAGTTAGGATCAAATTGATGTCTATTTGCTTAAATCCTAACTTAATAGAGTAAGATTTGATAGAATTATTGAAGATTTCTACAGAGTAGGCATAAAGGATAGGATATTTGGCAAAATGTTGAAGAACTTTGTAGGAATTACTAAAGTATGTAAGGCCCCAAAATAATTAACAACAACACACATCAAACTTTGAGTAACATCAAATGACCAAGACCTATTCCATAGAGACTTGGGATCATAAATTCATCCTGAATTTATCATATCTTTCAAGATGATAAAGGTTTGTTGTGTAAACTTTTATTTCTTATTGTTGTGACTAATAACTACATCAACAGGACCATGATCCAAAACATATGTTGTGATTTCAAGGCAATTATGGCCCTATGATTAGCATGGTATCATAATGGTATTCGTGAAATTGGTCCTCATATAGGGTGGAATTTTAATGGTATTAGCAAATATGATGGTATATTAAAACATTCCTTTGAAACTCTAAGCAATTTCCCATTAAAAATGCATCATAAATAAATTAGTGGTGATTTAACATCCATTGGACTTATAAATCATAAAAATTTAGGTGAATTGAGAACCTAGCCATTTCATTATATTTTCCAAAATAAAATTGTCTAATAATATCTATTTGTCATTCAGAAAAGATTCACTCCTAAGAGATTTCTTATTAAATCAATTTGAATGATTTGATAAATCTTAGTTTGTTGATTTAAGTTTGGTTGCAATAAGACTTGTTGATGCGGCTGTTATACACACACAACATGAGATAAAATTCATTATGAACTTCATCTATCTTGAAAGAAATGGAGAATTATCAAATAATAATTCATAATCCCAATTCTCCATTAGTCAAGTCATGACTGTGTCAGATTACTCATGGTTCAATGTGAAGTTGTTTAACAAGGGGCCTTACATGATTTAATTGTTCTTTGCTGGCTATGATTACTCAATCTTTGTAAGTAATTCCAAATCACTCTCAAAGAGTTGATCCTTTGCATATATTTGTAACTTTAATGTCAATCCTTGTATGAATTTTAAGGAAACATGCTCTGTATCTCAAAATTTATGAAAACTATCAAAGATCCATTCACATGTATTTATCAAAATCTCTAACAATTTCCTTTAGATTACTATGTGTTGGCTATTTATTTAAACTACTAGTGAAAGAATGATAAAAGCTAGGGTTAGAAACATGATCAAGACAGAAATATAATGCTTTGTTACTTATGTGGATAAGTTTGATTATTCTGGATGATTCAAAAGTAAGTAAATTCTTATATGCTAATCTAGATTAGTTTCATAAATTCACATACAAAATTACAATCTTCAAAGGAAATGTATTAGAAACACATGAATCAAATAACACTCCGGAATGGTCGCAAAAATTTGATGTTTTCATTTATTGATATATACTAGCCATTTCAAATTTACAATGCTTCATGAATTCAAATCTTTTGAATGTATCAACAGTATTATCAAAACTTACAAACATTTTTCACAAATGCAGAAAGGAGACATGATATTCCACATAATCCTTCCTATATACACAGGTGAATCCCTTCTCAAACTAACTACGCTCAATGTACTCTTCCTAGTCACTTGTCTTGCATACGCCTTGTATATCAAAATAATGTAGCAAAGATCCTTATATAGATGCAGATCCTTTGATATGGCTACAAAAATCCCATCAAGGGTTCAGATTCAAAGTACAACATCAACAGTAAGGAAAGATTTGCCAACTATGCACTAGCTGGCATATGTGAATATCCTTGGAATATTATTTTGTCAGTTGTTATTCCAAAATATCTTGAGAGAATATTCCCTTGGACACAAAGATGCCTTTAGAATCTTCTTGAAGTATCAAAACATCTTCTATGGTTGACTTTCTATCTTTGACTTTTCCATAGGTACAAAGGCATAACAAAATGAAAAATGAAACATACAATGAATAAGTATATCAATCACTATCTCTGGTATCATCCACTAGTTGCTCTCATTCCTTCTTCATTATATAATTTCAATACCTCTCAGCCAAGGCTATTATGGGAGTGTGGCTTGTCCTTTGAGAGGCTTCCCATGTGTATTGCTATATTTCTACACTTTTCTTTAACAGCTATTGTGTATAGGATAAAATTAAGATTGTGAATAATAAGATCAAAGGCAATGAAATGACCAACAACTCAATCCTATAACATAAAGAGATTAACCTAGGAAAATACCAATATCAATGAATAAATCAAATTAAAACAAGAAAGCCTTCACCTAGATTGTATAGTTTTCTTTGTTAGATGTGGGTTTCTCAATAACGTTGCATAACCATGGTGTTGCAACAAGCAGATTTGGATGGTGTGCTCAAAGATTTGATCTGATGTGCTCAACAATACGTAGTATGCTCAAAGCACTATAAGAATGCCTATAGCTTAGATTCATAAAATATTGGAGAGGGTTTGTGTTGAGATGAAGGGGGTTTATATAGGTTTGAATAAAGATTGATCAATGGTCTAGATAATTTGATAGAATCAATGGATGAGATAAATCTAGAATTCATGATGAATGTGCACTTGACATGTTTCACACAAAAAGATATTTTTATTGAGTTAACTGATTGATTTGATAAAGACATGAAAAAGAAAGGATTAGATTTCATAAAAAATAGAAATGTTTTTTTCTAATTCATGAGTTGATGATAAAAATAATATTGATTAAGTCAATTAACTCAACTTTAGATTTGCTTTTTGCATGATTTGAGTAAAATTAAATAATAAATTATTTAATTTTGTGTGCATGATGAATAAGATTTATTTTTAGAAGAATTAGCAAATTAAATAAATGAATTTATTTAATTATTTGTGCATGATAGAAGAATAAAATAGATTTGAAGATTTAAATAAATTAAACAAGTAAATTTATTTAATTTATTTTGCATGATGAAGGATAAATAAAATATTTTATTTTATTTTATTTTTAGAAGAGAGATTCAATTTAAATAAATTTCAATGATTTATTTAAATTTGGAAGAATAATTGATTCAATTAAATAATGAAAATTATTTAATTATAGATAAGGGGATTTAAATGATAAATTAATTAAATAATTAATTTATTCAATTGATATGGATTTTGAAGTTTGAGAGAAGATAATGGTTTAATTAAATAATTAAAATTATTTAATTTGGATGGATAAAGAGGAAATTTTACTAAAATTAATTAAATAAAGAGGATTTATTTAATTAATGTCGAAAATATGTGGTTTAAGAGGAAATTGATGAATTAATTAAATAATTAGATTATTTAATTAATGTTGAATGCAGGTGATTTGATGAAAATGATGAAAATGCAAGTGATGTGATGAAATGGTCATTTGTAGGTGTCTATAGATGTAATCTGCCCTCCATTTCTTCTCTTCTTTTTTGATATTTCTAGACTTCTTTCTCGGTTGTCCGTTCTTTACCCTTAGTTTTCTTTCCTTTGGGCGGCATCCTATCAAGAAACATACACCTTTTACGACCATATTCATGTTTCCTAGGATTTTACCATACATATTTACTATTGACATTTCACCCTAAGTGTTTTTCTCTTCCTTTTTGAGTTGTGTATAGCTATACTATATTCAAGCTTTACGATTAATTCCAGAAATTAACCAACTTTAAACCATTTCTATTATCTTACTGTAATTACTGTAAAATTTACCATAATTGCATTTTGTTAATCACAAGTGGGAATTTTAGGTACATACCTGATTTGTAACCATTGACTTTTACACTATTGGCAAGAGACTTTACCATTCAATCTCACCGCAACTGCCTTTGAATCGCAATTCACCTTTTGTTCACTTTTAACTCTGTGGAATACTCTACAACTAAATTCCAAACGTGATTGTGAAATTAATGTAATTGAATTTCCTTTTTACTCCTTTTGAAATTAGCTATTTCCCATGGTAAATATGCATTAAATGCTACAAGCAACATATACAATTTGATTTTCACTTTATTTTATCACTCAATGCCTATTTAGGATTTTGTATATGTTTACTCTTTTCACTTTTTGCATTTGTATGTGCATATGCATGCACTTTTACTAATATGCAGAGTAAAGGTGATGACGTCATTGCAAAGGTTTCAACCTAATGCTCTTTTCAATGTTGAGTTCAGTTTTGTATCTCAAAGCATGTGCAAGATACCTTTATGTATTTGTAATTTCTTTCCTGTTCATTTTGCATATTTTCTTGTATATGTTTATATATATCTTATACAATTGCCAAAACATACAAATGTAGACTCCATCGAGTTTACAAAATAAATTGGAATTATCTTCGGATCTGGTCTTGTATATATTTTTGTTTGTATCACCTTTTGTATATCGCACGCATGCACTCTCTAACACACAAACGCGATGTTGACTTTTCCACCTGTCATTATACAAAAATGCCCTTTATTTCACAATTTAATCATAAGTTCACATCTTTGATTGCATCCCACTCTTTTGTATATTGAATACATGCATCTCAACATACAAATGTGGACCCCACCTAAAGTTTACAAAGTTAAAACTTTCTAATCACGTCCAGACTTTTTATCTGCATATTACATACATGCATTTATACATACAAAGATACATACAAATATAACCATTTGCTTTCACTTTCTAAACTCAATTGAATTCTCTTTTGGGTCCATTCATGCACTTGTATAGGAACGTATACTACTAGCAATGTACTAACCATACAAATGAGATGACCGCAACTTGCTATGCTAATTTTGAACCTCCTTTGACATTTGTCGATGCATATTTTGAATTTGCATATATGATGCATGCATTGTGATATAAAAATACAAGTGTGGACTTCTACCATTATAAAGCACATCATGAAAAGCTATCGGATCCAGATTTGTATAAGCATGTTTTGGACTGTTTAAGATACAAACACAAAACGAGATTTAAACATGATGTATACCATAACCTGACATACTGAGAAAAAACAAAGTATACAAGATACATGCAAATGGCAATGTACACGAGATACACTTTGACCAAAATAGCCCAGCGTTGACTTTTCACAAAATTTGACATAACTCTCGAAATACACAAAATTTTTGAACTACTCAAAAAGCAACCCTAGCTGAATTTTAACGCATATTTCATTGGTAGCCACTGTTTTTCACCAAGCACTGTGCATCATGAATTTCAAGAACCAAAGACATTTTACCCATACCGCCCAACAAGTAAACTAAACTAACACAAAAGTAAAAGGAACAAAAGAGGGGTCCTTATTTTGCCAAAGGGTAAAATGGGGCATGTTGTGGACATCACAACTAGCAACCAAATAAAACAACCAAATTTAAAGAACTCGGGAAACAAAATGAAATAAATCATAAATTTCAAACTTTCTTATATGCAAGAATTCTATTCAACCACAGAAAGAATGTATTCACTAGCCCAAAAGAATTTTCCAAAGGAATTTAAGTGTGTGCAATTGATTAATTACCATTCTTTGGAACAGACTCAAAAAACAACTATTTCCATTAAACTACATAGGTGGATTCAACCTTCTAAGCCAACCTAGATAGAGCCTTGCTACCAATTAGGCGTACATAGTCCTGACAAGGTTATCACTATAATCTCCCCAAATAGAACCCCACTGTCAGTCAAGCATCCATAGCCCCGATGGAGTTATTTGGTAGTGCTCATATAATTTTTAAATGATTTCTTTGATCATTTTCTTTCTCTTTCTTTATTTTGATGCTTTTGAGATTTACAATGAAGCTTATGTTCAATAGGTAATGAAATCCTATTCTTATATATGCAGGGTGGAGATTATAGTGGTAGCAAAGGTAAACCTTTAGATTTTTCACTTAATGCAAGTTTCCACTATCCCATGAACCTACTCCTAGAAATTTAAAGATGTGTATTCATATGATTCCTTGAATGTTTCACTTTGTTGTTGGTGAATAGAATCTTTCAAAGGCCAAACAAGCAAAGTACATTTATAAAAGTTACAACCTATGCACAAATTTTAGACTGGTTCCCTTAGTTCTAGAAATTTCATTATTTTCTAAAGTTGCAGGCTGCTCCTGTATATCCAAAATCAAAATGAAGATCCCCAGCAAACAGAACAACAACAAACAGGAACACACAAACAACACCAAAACAAAACAGACAACTACACAAGAATGTACAATACTTGCAATATGGTACATAGTAAGACTCAACTCAAAACTTTAGGTTTGGAAATAATGTTTAAGGTATTGGCCATTAACAGGTAATGGAATATCCTCACAAATCAAGGTTTTCAACCTAAATGTGTTATCTCCTAGTTTTAGGGGAATCACATGAGTTATGATAGATGTATCATAAGTTTTAAGATCTTCATATGTCTATGCTATGATATGTTTATAAGCTTTTTGTACATTAGTTATATCATTCCTTAACTCAATAGAACAAGTCTTCCCAATTAGCACATTTTGAGGGTCTTTATCAGTACCTAGGTTGAAAGGATCACACTTAACTCCTATTTTAGGAAGGTCCCTTTGCCTAACAACCCCATCAAAATTAAAAATCTTTTCTAGTTCAATTATCTCCTTTGGTAAGAAGTTACTTTTCAGGTCAACGATATCTTCCTCATCCCAAGATATTTTAGGTCTCTCATGTTCATCAATTATTTGGGCTTCAAAGACATCATGATTTGTTATAAAATCTAGGATATGTCGGTCATTCTCGAATACCTAAAAGTCTGTTACATTGTTAGGTATACTAGGAACAGACACCAATTCCACCACAAATTTCTTTAATCCAGACAAGGTTAATGGTTCAAGTGAGTTGGATGCAACTACTAGGGCATCTAGGCATTGATTTAATTCTATGGAAATGTGTGTAATATTGAAAGCATCGAAGGATTCTATCAAGTCCTAGACTCTATGCCTATAACTCACCATTTTATGAATATTACAAGCATACAACTTCCTAACCTATATGACCACTAATTTAGAATTGGATAAAACTTGAAGGACTCTTGCCTTCTTCTTGATGGCCATTAATAAGCCATGCACTAGTACCTCATACTCTACTACATTGTTTGTACATGGAAACTGCAATCTATAGGCTGCCAAAAATGACTTCCCATCTGGGTCAATAAGTTCTATTCCCGCCCCTACTCCCTGTTTAGATTTCGATCCATCACACTTTAAAATCCACATGTTTCTTTTGCAGACTGGATCTCTTATTTTTACAGGAAGCACTTTATTCAATTCAAGTTTTGTAGGGTCATGTTTATCTTTATGCACTTTTGTCTGACCTACAGGTATTGTGATATTTTCTATAAGCTTATGTGGGTTAGAATGCTTGTTATCTTTTGATTTTATGTAATCACTTGGACCCTTCAGTATAACACAAGCACCTTCATGTAGTAGCAACTTAGGATTATAAAAAATATGCTTACTTTTCTGGTTTTCAATTTGTGCCATACATTTTCTATTTTGATGTATGATTATTTCCCTACACATTCCACAATCTTCTTCAGAATGTGTAGTCTTATAAACTCTGCACCATCCTTTAAATAGAGCATCCTGAATAGAAGTTCCCTACTGAATACATTTCCAAATTTCTTTATTCATAATCTGGTTAAAAATACTCATGGTGTCTTCTTCTTCATCAAAAGAATTAGGATCAAATTCAATGAGAACACTAGTTCCTTTGTCTATAGGTTTCTTCTCAAAATCAAAAGATAGAATTTCCTCTATTTGGACCTCCCTATTAGAAACTCTATACACACCAGGCTCTACTGCAGTATACAACACTTCATTTATTTTATGGTACTCAGTTATTATGTGTTTCATTTTTGGTTCTGCATCAATCCTAATCTGATTAGGGATGCCTCTCCAGGGTAACCAAATGTGTGAAAAACCTATTGACATATATCCATTCAAGGTCCTGGACCAATCTCTACTCAACAACATCCCATAATTCATAGGAATATCCACTACCTGAATGTCAATAAAATGTTGGACTCTAGGATTAGTGACTAATTGCATATGAATATGTATCAATTCTCCTACAACATTTACTTCAGATTTGTCTAATTGAGTTACAATTTTCGCTTACTTAGTAGGGATGAGTCCTAAAGTTTTACAAACTGCTAATGGCATGACATTAGCAGAGGCTCCAAAGTCTATCATGCAGTTATGAAAGTTTTTCCCAAAGATTCTTAAGGTCAACAGGAAAGGAGGAGACTCCTTTTCTATATGTAACACTACATTAGTATTCACAGGCTGCTCAAGACTTTTGTTCTTGTCCTTAATTTGTACGCCTTTATTGTGAACATCTAGACCTATTGAGTTTTCCTTAGAACCTGATTCATCTAAGGACTTCATGAAAGCAGTTCTAACTCCTGAACTTCTCAGCAATTCATACAAAGGAACATTTACTTTTATTTTTCTAATCTCCTTAGATAAATAACTCATTAGTTTAGTAGCATCATTAGGTTCTGATTTACTTACCTAGACCTTCTATGACGTTGAAGTACCAGTAACCTGATGATTTACCTTAGGAGATAAAGGATTGTTACTTGAATGTACATTTGGTAGTGTATTGAAATTGTTTGGATGTGTGGATGTAGTGAAAGGACCTCTAGGCTTGTTGTTACTTCTCAAGTTATACATGTGATTCCTTTGAGACTCTTGAAATGGTTAGATTTCATCTACTTCGACTTGCACTTCATTCTCAGTTTCAAATGGGAATTGAAAAGTTTCCAATACCAAAGCTAACTTAGGATACATATTTTCCTAATAGTATGATTCATCTTCTTCAATTTGATTCTCTTCTTCTTTTGGTGAGAATGTGAAACTTTCCAAAACCATTGCTGACTCATATCCTGATAGTACTATTTTATTTCCTTTAGGAACAAGGAATTCTGACGTAGGGCTTTGTACTTCTACTTTGATAATACTTTTTGCTAAGTGGAATTGTGGGCAATCTAACTCAACATGAGCACTTGTGTTGTGGATCCTACACCATTTGTTAAGAGCCACCTCTACTACTTGCACTCTAGCAAGATGTTTGGATTTTTCATTGTCTGGATTCTCAAAAGGAGAGGCCAGAGTACCATTATTTGGCTTTGTATTCCAAAATCTAGGAGGCTTGGGTTGATTTGAATTTTTGTTATGATTTCCATAAGCTTTGTTGTCCCCATTATGACTTCTATTCTGCAGCCCTTGTCCATGGTTCTGATGATTATTATTTTGATGATTCTAGCCATAGAAACTTTGATTTCTCATTTGAGTCACTTTTGTAGTCAATCTTCTCAAATGACCTGTGATTTATTTTAATTCATCTCTATCTTCCTATGCTTTGGCTACATAAGTATCTTGTGGAGCTTGAAAGAATGAGTGTCCATTGAACTTTTCTTCATTAGCAACATTGCCTATATATGGAACCATAGTGCGGGTAGGAATTGGATTATGCACTGGAGTGTTGGCAAGAGACACTATATGGATTCATGGTTGTTGTCATTGATGGCAACAAAGGTCATCCCACATATCCGCAAGTCATAATGTGTCTCTACCGGAAGTCAGAATAAAGAATGTTGTGGTCCGGTGAAGAAGAACAGAGCATGTGGCAAGGTCCGACAGATTGGTCCGGATCTCTCAGAGGAAGTGTCTTGGTGCAGTGCGGATTTGGGAAAGTCAAGAGGACTACCCTGAGTGGTATATTCCAAGGATTTAGCCTCCGGTGATGGACAAAGAAAAAGATATGAATGGTTGAGTACCGGATTCCTGAGAGACAGTGAAAACAGAGGAAGAACTGACTGGCAGAGTATCAGACTGCCTTCCGGATGGGTTACTATTGATGACAGAGGTTGTGAAGGCATGAATCATGTTTGGCCGACATGATTAATGATATCTACAAGTATATGCTTGATCCGCATTGCTTGGTGAGGAAGGATTCAGCCGACAAAATGAAAGTTTATAAGAAACTAGACTGTTCCGGATGCCGACTAGAAAGGTGATGAAATTACTTGTGCGGATATATATAGAGGATGGATTTAGTTGTGAAGTGTGTTGTGGATGTGGAGAGATATGCGAAGAAGTCCAGAGAAAGAGGAGAGGTAGCAAAAAGGATCCGGTATGTGAAAGATAGCAGAATAAAGAACAGAGGAAAGATGAAGTGCAGCAGATCAGTGTACTGAGCCTAACCGGAACTGAACTCCAGCATATGCAGATGCTTCCAATCAGTTCAAGACTGTGATTCTCATCACTTTGTAGACAGTGTGTCTTCTTGTAGGCAGTGGGCCTCTTGTGAGCAGTGTGCTCGGGCAGTGAGCCCTAATTGGCAAGTGCCATCTTTGTAATTTCCTATTCTTCTAACAGAGAATAATTTTGGGTTAATCACCCCGTGGTTTTCTCCCTTAACAGGGTTTCCACGTCAAAAATACTGTGTCATGTGTTTCTTGTTTTATGGTTAATGTTTTATGTTTGATTTTATGCTGCATCAATTAAAAGGAAAGTTCAATAAGGGAAATAATTAGGATAACTGATTCACCCCCCCCCCCCTCTCAGTTATCAACAATTGGTATCAGAGCTAAGTTCCTCCTAATAGAGCCTAACAGCTTGAGGAAGATCTGGGATTTCAAATGGATGCATATGGTTTAAGGGAGCAACTCAAGACTGCTCTTGAGGATCTTGAACAGTCGAATTCTGAAGTCAGTGAATTAAAGGAAAGACTCAAACAGGCTGATGAATTCATGAGAGAATTAAAAGACAAATTAAGTCTCTCTATGAAAAAGAGAAAGGAGCTGCTTCAACAGTTGGCAAGACAAAGTGAAGAAAGCAATACAAATGAAGAATTGACTAAGCAAACCAAGTTATGTGAAAAGTTATCAAAAGAAGTCATTATGTTAAGACATGAAATGGAATCAGGAACTATAAAGTTTACTCAAGAGATTGAAGAAAAAAGAAAGGCTGAAGACAATCTAAGACAATCTCTTAAAGAAAAATCAGAAGAATGCCACCAGATGGACAGGATTATCAGACATCTTGAATCTGATCTTGAAGATGCCAAAGATAATGAAGGAAAACTTGAGGATCAAATTGCCTCTCTCAAAAGAGACCTTCAAACAGCAAATGAATATAAAGAGAAATTCAAGATAAGTTCTGCTCAACTTGAAGTTCTTCTTGGAAGTCAAAAGAGGACAGATGACAAGTATGGTTTGGGATATGAGAAAGGAGAAAGCTCCGGATCCGGTCAGAAGAATCTTGGATCAGAAAATCCAAGAAGCAGGCCTAGAAGACCTCCGGTAAGACAGCCAAATGCTCAAAGATATCCATCCTTCAATGGATACTGCCACAGCTGCAACCACTTTGGTCACAAAGCTAATCAGTGCAGAATGAGAATGAATCAGATTAATTCATCCTTCTCCGGACAATGCTTCAACTGCAAAAGGTATGGACACAAATCCCATGAATGCAGAAGTATGCAAGTAAACAAATCATTCAAAGGTAGATGCTTCACATGCAATAGAGTAGGTCATATGGCTAATCAATGCAGATCAAGAGGATATCAGTCAAATATGCAAAAAAATGTTATTTGCCAAATCTGCAATAGGTCCGGTCATAATGCCAAAGTTTGCAGAAACAAGAATCAGGACAAAAGAGGTCCGGTGTATAATCAGAATCAAGACAAGGATAAACAAAAGATGAATGCGGATGAGGTTAGGAATCAGATGAGCAAGATTTGGGTGAAGAAAAGTTCAGAGAATGTAGAGGTTGGATCCGCACCAGACTCTGGTGCTGATATTTCTTCCGGAAATTAAAAAGTGAGCTCAGGCTCAGGGGGAGACTCAAAGAAAATCTTGTTCCCCCAGCCAAACAAGTGGTACCGGATGTGGCACAAGATGCGGATCAAAGGGTTTGTAGATATGAGTCTTGAGATACTTCAGTCAAGTTTTCAGAGGTCCGCATGAAGTTATGAAGAAGCTGTGATCGATCAAATAAGACCTGTTCAGGGGGATGCTCCGGTATGATAAAGAATTACAAAAAGGTCCGGAAAGATCCGGAAATGCACTATCTTGTTCTGCGGATTGGACAGAGTGTTTGGGATGTTCTTGTAGTATGTTACCTCGATTTATTCATGATTAAAAAATTCGGATGATATCCACAGATCAGGACTAATCCGGGATACTCCAAGCTATCCAGACAAGGCAAACCAGAATGATGTAGGTGAAGCATTTATTGCAGACAGATATTAGGGTTCGCGGAGCAATTTAAGGGATTTCTCAAAGGACATTTGCTCATTCTGCACTCGAGAAGAAGCGAAAAGTGGAGCTCTGCAACAAGGTTCATCAAGCACACCAAGGATCTCCTGCCAAAGCTATTGCATAAAGAAATCAATCCAACCATTCCGTGCAAACCGAAGGTGCATAAGGTATTCTCCGTTTTTCATTACCTCACTGCAAATCTTTGAAGAATGGCTACTCCAAACATAGTTAAGATCTCTGATAGACCTCGCCCCTCATTCAAGAAACATCCCTACAAATCATTGGAGGTAGACCCACTAGGAGCCTTCTCTAGTGTTCCTCATGGAGTTTTACACACCGAAGACATTAGGGTTTACATACATGCAAACATTGAGGAATTTGGGGAATTCAAATTAAGAGACCTCTATCACAAGCAGCTGATTGACAATACTTTTGAGCTTAAACCAGAGTATAAGGATATTCAGAAGAAACAATTTGAGCAATTTATTCATTTCCCCTGCTTTGAAGAAGATGAATGGGTCCGGTATGTACTGAGCAGGATGCATGACAACTTTTTATGGCTAGATAGACCCTGCAAGATCGCAAAAGAGGCAATTAGAGCAGTAACTGGTCTATACTCTTCCAGAGGGGTACCTATCCTCAAATCTGTCAAGAACAACATTGTAACTGAGGCCACCGGATCAAAATTTGACAAGAGGGCAATGACCATTGAAGATATTTCGGATCCGGATATCAAATATGCATCAATGATAATAGGATACAAGATCTATCACTCCAGCAGGGAGAATTCTGTATCCGGAACTGCAGTATACACTGCCTTTGAAATGCTAAGAAAGAATGCAGAATATGACCTCTGCGAACTACTGCTAAGCCAATTGATGGAAAACATACAGAAAATCAAGAAGGATAAGAAGAATTCCTTCAAGTATGGTACTCTTATTGTATGTCTATTCTTCTACTTCATGAATGAGCTACCCGGAACAAGTGGATGGGTATGGCAGAATGACAAACCAGTTGCAGTCCAGATAAGAGACTATTTGCATGGACTTGGGGATGCAAAAGTGAGAAATACAGCTCTATGGGGATACTTCAAAAACTTTCAGAGCATGATGCAAGCAAGAGAGAGAATTCCCCAGTCTCTCATTGAGAAATACAAGGACTCAGTGTGCTTTATGGTTGACACTGATCAGTGCCTAATGGAGGCAGTAGAGCCTAGGACTGTCTGGATCATGCCCATGGGGTATGAGGTGGATGAACAGATAGTGGAGCTGCATGTCCAACACATGCTAAGTCAGCCCAAAGATCCTAAGGCAGAGAGGTTTGGAACCTTTGAGGAGCTGAGTGTAAAAATACATGTAGAACTCAGGGAACCTGAGATTAAAAGAAAGGTAAGAAAAGAAGTAGAGCACATTGCTCAAGGCCTAGGTATCTCAAAGGAGGCACTTGATGCCAGCCGGGAAAAGAGGAGGAAGGCCGAGGAAGAAGAGAAAAGCAAAGAAAGTGCTCCGGTTGAAGCTCCCACCCGGACCAGATCATCAAAGAGACCTGCACCTCCCACAACCAAAAGTTCAAAACCGGAAGTTCAGGCATCCGGTAAGAGATCCAAGACAAAAGCCACAAGGGCTTATGGAAGCCAAAAGGATGAAGAGGAAATAGAATCAGATGAGGGAGTAAGAGAAGTAAAGAAACAGAAAAAGAAAGGATCCGGTAAGCCCTCCACAGGCCAAGACAAGGAGGAAATGGCAGAGGTAACTGTTGAAAAGCCCACTCTATCACTAGAGAGCATAATCAAGTCGGTCACGGTGGATGGAAACCTTCAACCAATGACTGAATCATATGATGACTTCAGTGAGGCCGACCAAAAGACTCTGCAGGAGGCCACAGTAAAATATCTTAACATATATAATAAGGCTTTCATTGAAATAATATCTCTTATTCCTAAAAGCCTAGAAAAGGAAATGGAAGTAAGAAAGAATAATGCTCATGCTAAAGATCTTGAGATCCGGGAGCAGATAGCTATTCAGCTATATCCTCAAATTGATCCCAAGACCATGAACATTATCTTCAAAGACTGCAAAGATGAGTTCAGAAGCAAAGCCAGGATGAATCAACTCATGCTTGGCGAGACTGACAAAGTGGCCAAAGAAACAGAAGAGATCCTCCGGAAGGCCTTCAAAAGGTTCAATCTTCCGGTTGTAGAGGATTTAGGTACAGAAACAGCTGAGGACTTGGGACCCTCTGCTCCAGAAGAAGTGGCTCATGAACAAACTAGCATCTCTCCTCCGGTTTCCCCTACAGTCTCCGGATCCAAAGAAGAAGAGCAACTACAGGAGAAGGAAGCAGTGGTGAAAGACAAAGAGGTTGACAGTTCTAAGACTGCAGAAGAAAAGAAACATCTGTCTCCGGCAAGAGACACTGCACAAACTGTTCAACAATTTTTAAGTAAAGAAACTCTAGAGATTGATGAACCGGAGCTTCTAAAAGGTCCATTTGATTTTGACTCTCTCTCTCCGGTACAAACAATGAAGATAGCTTCATTTGCAAATGCCAAGGCAAATGAAAAGCTCCTGAAGTCTCATATGGAAGACTGTGAGTTGATAGAGGCTGCTTCCGGAGTACTTGTAAAAATCATGCCATCAATCCAGATAGATCCGACAGCCTCCACTTCCGGTAATCTAAAAACCTTAGTCAGCAGTGTTGATACACATTTTGATTCTCTAGAAAAATCAGCTGAAGAAAAGGTCCGGAAAGAATTTTTGGATAAAAGATTTTCAGAAATATTAGAATTAATCTCTAAGGATAGGAAGATTGTAAGCATTGGAATAAGGAGCTTAGAGAATGCTCTTAAGGATGGCGGTGACATCTACAAATTTTGTATATCCTGGTCAAAGGCAACAGCAGCATTTGACAAGAAAATAAAAGAGGAACAGGATAAGCTACAAAGCTTATCTCAAAGTTTTGATCCTCTCTCTTCCTCTATAATAAATCAAGAATGTCAGACCATTGCAGTCTTGAATGAAATAAAAAATCTTGAGAAGGAAAGGAAGAACATCACCAACCGGATGGGAGAACTTAGAAGGATTATAATCCCTAAGTTGGAAACAATGCATGAGGCCATCAGTGATGCTCAGACCACCGCCCAAACAAAAGATCCGACAGATCTCAAGTGGGCAGAAGCGTTTGCATTTTTGTTAAGTGGTCACATTTCAATTTTGGACAGAATGAAGCAAAGTTGGGCTACAGAAATGATTCAATTACAGACATCCTTTGCAGACATTCTTCAGTATATGTAAGTATGTAAATATGCGGCTATGTATAGGAAATTTTTGAAAATTTTGGTGTGCGGACCCTACCCTTTGCCATTGATGTCAAAGGGGGAGTGAGGAGCAGTGAAAAATGAGGGATCCAACTAAGGGGGAGTTCCGGAAATTGTATATAAAGACAGAGCATCAGCGAAGGGGGAGCATAGTGAAAACACTTAGTCATTTTTCACTAAGTGTTGCCATCAATGCCAAAGGGGGAGATTGTTGGCAAGAGACACTATATGGATTCATGGTTGTTGTCATTGATGGCAACAAAGGTCATCCCACATATCCGCAAGTCATAATGTGTCTCTACCGGAAGTCAGAATAAAGAATGTTGTGGTCCGGTGAAGAAGAACAGAGCATGTGGCAAGGTCCGACAGATTGGTCCGGATCTCTCAGAGGAAGTGTCTTGGTGCAGTGCGGATTTGGGAAAGTCAAGAGGACTACCCTGAGTGGTATATTCCAAGGATTTAGCCTCCGGTGATGGACAAAGAAAAAGATATGAATGGTTGAGTACCGGATTCCTGAGAGACAGTGAAAACAGAGGAAGAACTGACTGGCAGAGTATCAGACTGCCTTCCGGATGGGTTACTATTGATGACAGAGGTTGTGAAGGCATGAATCATGTTTGGCCGACATGATTAATGATATCTACAAGTATATGCTTGATCCGCATTGCTTGGTGAGGAAGGATTCAGCCGACAAAATGAAAGTTTATAAGAAACTAGACTGTTCCGGATGCCGACTAGAAAGGTGATGAAATTACTTGTGCGGATATATATAGAGGATGGATTTAGTTGTGAAGTGTGTTGTGGATGTGGAGAGATATGCGAAGAAGTCCAGAGAAAGAGGAAAGGTAGCAAAAAGGATCCGGTATGTGAAAGATAGCAGAATAAAGAACAGAGGAAAGATGAAGTGCAGCAGATCAGTGTACTGAGCCTAATCGAAACTGAACTCCAGCATATGCAGATGCTTCCAATCAGTTCAAGACTGTGATTCTCATCACTTTGTAGACAGTGTGTCTTCTTGTAGGCAGTGGGCCTCTTGTGAGCAGTGTGCTCGGGCAGTGAGCCCTAATTGGCAAGTGCCATCTTTGTAATTTCCTATTCTTCTAACAGAGAATAATTTTGGGTTAATCACCCCGTGGTTTTCTCCCTTAACAGGGTTTCCACGTCAAAAATACTGTGTCATGTGTTTCTTGTTTTATGGTTAATGTTTTATGTTTGATTTTATGCTGCATCAATTAAAAGGAAAGTTCAATAAGGGAAATAATTAGGATAACTGATTCACCCCCCCCCTCTCAGTTATCAACATGGAGTATGATGCATTAGTGCACCATTCAATTTCTACATTTGATTAGGAATTGTAGCATTTCCAAGGCTCAATAAAGGCCCATGGCTTGATTCACTTTCACAGCTTCTTTATATGCTTTAGACAAATTTGTCACTGCAGGTACCTGTCTCTTAACAAACATCATAGTTAATGGATCTAGAGTAGCATAATACATTTGCAACATTGCATTATTATCTAAACTATAAGGATCTACTAATCTAGAGTAGGTCTTTTGAAAATGATCATTAAATGTAGTTATAAATTCTCCTTTACTTCTTTTAATCTCTGCTAATCTATGATTTAGGGATGCTAGATCTATTGGAACCCTAAACTTGGACAAGAATGTTTCTTCCATAATTTGCCAACTTGTAATGTGATTATTAGGCATACCAGCCATAAGCTTGCTCAGATAAAGTCAAAGGAAACAACCTACATATCACATCTTCGTGTGCTAACCTTGCCTTGAAGTAAGTCTCCTTGAAGATTCTTATGTGATCTTCAACATCCTGATGTAATTGATATTTTAGACATATCTTGTCTAGATTCTTTGGCATGTCATGGTATGCAGAAAAGTGTATAAGTGATTCTACATTAAAGAATGCCATGATGGGAATTCTAGGTGAAACTAAGCCAAAGTTTGGTATATTTTGAGGATTTAAGCCAAAATTCAATGGTATGAACATGCAGACATTTGGATTTATCAAGTTAGGCTAAACTAAAGGTAAACTCAGACTTGGAGGAGTATGTGATGAACTCCCTAGATGAAAAGTTCTAGGACTTAAGATTAAGGGATTATTTATACCTTTACCTTGTTTGTTAGGTAATTGCACAAAAATATCCCCTGGATTTGACCTAGACCTAGTCATTTGACCAGTCATGTTAGCTAGTTTGCAAAAGCTTTCTTTAAATCCTATCAGGCCTTCCTTCTAGCACCAAAAACTATTGATGCGAATGTTATACATGCACAACATGAGATAAAATTCACTATGAACTTTGTCTATCTTGAAAGATATGGAGAATTATCAAATAATAATTCACAATCTCAAGTCTCCATTAGTCAGGTCATGACTGTATTAGATTACTCATCGTTCAATGTGAAGTTGTTTAACAAGGGGCCTTACATGATTTAATTGTTCTTTATTGGCTATGATTACTCAATCTTTGTAAATATTTCCAAATTACTCTCAAAGAATTGATCCTTTGCATATATTTGTAACTTTAATGTCATTCCTTTTATGAATTTTAAGGAAACATGCTCTGTATCTCAAAATTTATGAAAACTATCAAAGATCTCTATCATTCACATGTATTTATCAAAATATCTAACAATTTCCTTTAGATTACTGTGTGTTGGCTATTTATTTAAACTACTAGTGAAAGAAAGATAAAAACTAGGATTAGAAACATGATCAAGACATGAATATAGTGCTTTGTTACTCACGTGGATATGTTCGATTATTATGGACAATTCAAAAGTACGTAAATTCTTATATGCTAATCCAAATTATTCTCACAAATTTACATACAAAATTACAATCTTCAAAGGAAATATATTAGAAACACATGAATCAAATAACACTTCGGAATAGACACAAAAATTTGATGTTTGCATTTATTGGTATATACTAGCCATTTCAAATTTACAATGCTTCATGACTTTAAATCTTTTGAATGTATCAACAGTATTATCAAAACTTACAAAAGTTTTTCACAAATGTAGAAAGGAGATATGATATTCCACATAATCCTTCCTATAGACATAGGTGAATCCCTTCTCGAACTAACTATTGGATTTTTTTCCCGAATCAGCAAAGGGTTTACTAGTTCCAATGCATAGGCAGATTTGGCCAACAAATATAGGAGGTTGTGTGAGCTGCCTCCCCTTCACTTCTAGTTCTGTGGCACCAAAGGGGGTATCCCTATAGCTAAAGATTTAACTTTGACTCACCCAATGATATAAAGGTTTAGCTTTACAACAACAGGCAGAATACTCTCATGTTTGGACCAAGATTTGCATGATAAATCACAAGGTTGACAATGTTCTTGGACATATCTAACTGGTTGAGGATGAGAGCATGCAGGGTCCTGCTTCTAATCCTACAAACTAACAGGTTTGAAGTTTTGAAATGATTTGTGTTTATGTTTTGGATGCAAGACAGGGGCTTTTGGTTCATAACTACTACACAAGGGCAGACTGGTGCCTATCTCAAGGCAAGGAGTCAACTAGATGTATACAAGTGAATGATTTGCACTGGCATTCAAGTTTCAAGGGGATAGATTGGTATTTGCCCTACAAACACCACCCAAGAATGAGTATTTAGCTATCTCTACTTACAAATATCCCTACTGCCATACATTCTTCCCCATATTTAACCTAAAATAGTTTAATCCACTCCTTGAATGGAAGTTAGAGATCAAGTATACAATACAACAAATCTATATCCTAGAATCTAAGTAACCCTTAGTAACCAGAGTCAAAAGAAGGGATGCATACAACAATGGAGACAAATAGCTAAACACATGCCATGAAGCATTTTTCATATAAAAATAACATGAAACTGAACATATGTGCAACGTGCATTCAAATGCAACTC
The DNA here is from genome assembly GCA_027924645.1 of Cunninghamia lanceolata. Lineage (NCBI taxonomy): Eukaryota > Viridiplantae > Streptophyta > Pinopsida > Cupressales > Cupressaceae > Cunninghamia > Cunninghamia lanceolata. The sequence continues at coordinate 219,772 of BSBN01001297.1, forward strand.
ATAAACTCACAAAAGAGATAGAACAGCCCAGAAAAGCTCTGGTTTTGTTATTTCCTCCAAAAATTTGCCCAAGTCTTCCACCACAGAAAAATGAGTAACATGGTTCTGATATACCTAGAACGTGTACTCAACAATTAATTACAGGGTCATTTCAAAATGCTACCAGATACATCACACCATGAAAAATGGCACCCAAAGCAATCAATGCAGCCAAGGGAAATAGAGGAAAGAGCAGGTGGGATCAAGGAACGTGCAGCCGACTGGGGATTTTCCCATTAAAAATGGTAGCTGGCTTGTCATTCGACCCATACCCCACAAATTTGCCATTAATGGCCAACCTACCCGCGGCTTTTGGAAACGCAACAGTTTGCATGTTTAGGAATTTTTCCTGCCTAGAATGCAACTACGAATGCATAGGAAAACCCTCCTATAAAATTTTGAAATGGGGCCGTCGATTCATTTCCTCCTACTGAGATCTACAGCTTCAATTTGATCGAGCAATCCAATCACCAGCTTTGAAAAGTCATCGACCAATGAAAATGTGCCACACAGATGTCTTTTTCCCATCGCAGACTTTTCACAGTGCGAACAAACATTTTTGCCTTTTCACCCATTTTACCTTTCCGCCTGTAGCACATTCAAACTTTGTATATACAGTCACATGTACATACAACAACCTTTGGACACATGTCACCCCCTGATTGGTTCTCCATCGCTGTGTATTGGCTTCTTCATCACCGATCCATTATATCAACATTTCTATCTGTAGTTGTATATGAGATTGTATATACATACAATCGCCACATACAAGGGCGGACCCTAAATCATTGTCAAATAAATTGAAACTGCAATCGGCTCCAGTTTGCATCTAACACCCTTTTGTATATTACACATACAATGTGCAATATACATACAACCATGGACTCCAGCTCCTTTATCAATCAGATTGAAATAACATTCAAATCTAGCTTTGTATCTAGTTCATTGTACCTTACATTGTATATCGTACATACATACAAAGTACAATATACAACCCACAGACCCCAGCCTGAAATCTGCCATAACACACTCTTCTTTCATGTTTGAATTGTTTATGTGCCCTTTGTATCTTGCATTGTATATGCACATACATATAATCACGGGACAAACAACTGCGCGGGGCCCACCATGCTTTTGAACACTTTGACTTTGACTGCTCCTTCCTTGTATGTTTCAATTGTATCTGCACTTGTATATCTGATTTTATATTGGGAACATACAACCCCAATATACAATGGCAGATCTCACCCATTTCACAAATGTAGTTAATTCACTAGTCGCGTCCACTTTTGCACTTGTCTGCTTGTATATTTCACCTTGTACATGCGATTGTATATCACATATACATACAACCCAACATACAAGGAAATGCCTTTGACTTTCAACTCTGCCTTGTATGCACCTGCCAGGCCCAATTTAATAATTTTTGAAGTCTGAGATTGTATATTCTACATTGTATGTTCAATTGTATCTATCATATACAATCCCCCTTGTACACCTGTGGGCCCAACAATAATTCAACCTGATTTGAATCTTTTTGAAGTCCAAAGTTGTATCTTGCCCGTTGTATATGAAATACACACAACAACACATACAATTATTTTGATACAACCACATAATATTCTAGGAATCTATCATGTACATCCACTTTTGCACGCTCAGAAATGCTCCCAAATATCACATACAAGCCTTTATGCATACAACGATGCATACAACCGATATTTCTCCATTATGAAGCCAATTTGACTTATTATTCAAGTCCACCAATATACATCTACACTTATACATACAAAGATACAACGACCATATACAAAGAATGATACATACAACTTAATTGTGTAGGAGACTGAGGGACTTAGAATTGTTTGAAAGTTTACAATGAAAATACCTGTGGATTTTTAGCTTGAAACCTTAACTCCAGGTGTAGGCACCAACACTAACAATGCTCAAAGTACTCTTGGTAGTCACTTGTCTTGCATACGCCCTGTATATCAAAATAATGTAGCAAAGATCCTTATATAGATCCAAATCCTTTTCTATGGCTACAAAAATCCCATCAAGAGTTCAGATTCAAAGTACAACATCAACGGTAAGGAAAGATTTGCCAACTATGGACCAGCTGGCATATGGGAATATCCTTGGAATATTCTTTTGCCAGTTGTTATTCCAAAATATCTTGAGAGAATATTTCCCTGGACACAAAGATGCCTTTAGAATCTTCTTGAAGTATTAAAACATCTTCTATGGTTGACTTTCTATCTTTGACTTTTCCATAGGTACAAAGGCATAACAGAATGAAAAATGAAACATACAGTGAATAAGTATATCAATCACTATCTTTGGTATCATCCACTGGTTGCTCTCCTTCCTTCTTCATTATATAATTTGCATACCTCTCAACCAAGGTTGTTATGGTAAAGTGGCTTACCCTTTGAGAGGCCTACCATGTGTATTCTTGCATTTCTACACTTTTCTTTAACACCTGTGCTCTACCCTCCATGTGTTCTCTTCTTTTCTAATATTTCTTGACTTCTTTCTCGGTTGTCCGTTCTTTACCCTCAGTTTTCTTTCCTTTGGGTGACATCCTATCAAGAAACATGCTCCTTTTACGACCATATTCACATTTTCTAGGATTTTACCATACATATTTACTATTGACATTTCACCCTAAGTGTTTTCTCTCTTCCTTTTTGAGTTGTGTATAGCTATACTACGTTCAAGCTTTACGATTAATCCCAGAAATTAACCAACTTTAAACCATTTTTGTTATCTTACTGTAATTACTATAAAATTTACCATAATTGCATTCTGTTAATCACAAGAGGGAATTTTAGGCACATACCTAATTCACAACCATTGACTTTTACATTGTTGGCAAGAGACTTTACCGTTCAACCTCACTATAACTGCCTTTGAATTGCAATTCACCTTTGTTTGCTTTTAACTTTGTGGAATACTCTTCAACTGAATTCCAAACGTGATTGTGAAATTAATGTAATTGAATTTTCTTTTTACTCCTTTTGAAATTAGGTACTTCTCATGGTATATATGCATTAAATGCTGCAAGCAATATATACAATTTGATTTTTGCTTTATTTTACCATTCAATGCATATTTAGGATTTTGTATATGTTTACTCTTTGCACTTTTTTATGTTTGTATGTGCATATGCATGAACTTTTCCTAATATGAAGAGTAAAGGTGATGACATCATTGCAAAGGTTTCAATCTAATGCTCTTTTCAATGTTGAGTTCACTTTTGTATCTCAAAGCATGCGCAAGCTACCTATATGTATGCGCAAGCTACCTTTATGAAACAAATTGGAATTACCTTCGGATCCGGTCTTGTATATATTTTTGTTTGTATCACCTTTTGTATATCGCACACATGCACTTTCTAACACACGGACACAATTTTGACTTTTCCACCTTTTGTTATACAAAAATACCCTTTATTTCTAAATGTAATCATAAATTCACATCCTTGATTGCATCCTGTTCTTTTGTATATTGAATACATGCATCTCAACATACAAATGTGGACCCCACCTAAAGTTTAGAAAGTTAAAACTTTCTAATCACGTTTGGACTTGTATCTGTATGTTACATACATGCATTTATACATACAAATATAACCATTCACTTCCACTTTTTGAACTCAATTGAATTCTCTTTCAAGTCTGTTCATGAACTTGTAAAGGAACATATACTACTAGCAATGTATTAACCATACAAATGAGATGACTATGACTTGCTATGCTAATTTTGAACCTCCTTTGACATCAACTAATGCATATTTTGAATTTGTGTATATGATACATGCGTTGTGATATACAAATACAAGTGTAGAATTCTACCATTATAAAGCACATCATGAAAAGCTATTGGGTCTAGATTTGTATAAGCATGTTTTGGACCATTTAAGATACAAACACAAAATGAGATTTAAACACGATGTATACCATAACTCGACATACTGGAAAAAAAAAAAAAGTATACAGGATACATGCAAAAGGCAATGTACATGAGATACACTTTGACCAAACCAGCCCAGCATTGACTTTTCACAAAATTTGACATAACTCTCAAAATACGCAAAATTTTTGAACCGTTCAAAAAGCAACCCTAGATAAATTTTAACGTAGATTTCATTGGTAGCCACCATTTTTCACCAAGAATTATGCATCTTGAATTTCAAGAACCAAAGACATTTTAGCCATACCACCCAACAAGCAAAACCAAACCAACACAAAAGCAAAAGGAACAAAAGAGGAGTCCTCATTTTGCTAAAGGATAAAATGGGGCATGTTGTGGACATCACAATTAGACTTTGGGCTTCTTTTTTCTTATTTTTGACCATATTTCCTTGATTGAAACATTAAACACATTAGCCTTTGGATTATCCTAGTATAGATAAGACTTGGTGAGATAGACCTTAGGGAGATCTTCATTTCCTTTAAAGAGAGGTAGAGAAAAAAAATTTCATACCTAACTAGTGTGTCAAACCACACATCAACACGTGTATAGACAATTGAACTAACTTACAAAATATTATATTTGTTGAGGAATGATAGACAACTTGGTCTAAGTAATAAACATTTAAGGAGGATTAACAACATAACCACAGTGATAATTTTATAATTTTAATTCATACTAATCATGTATACCTCTGTAAGACTTATAATTGCTTCAAACCTTAACATGGTTCCATAGAGACATGAGTATATTAATTCCAATACATGAAAGCCACAACCTTATATCACATAGCAAAGCAATGATCAATGTAAGGACATGCTCATGATCTAGTTTTCATGCTCAATACAAGCCAATATACCATGTTATACAATAGACAACCCTACAACTTGTTAGGCCAATTCCTTATGTGAAGGTTATAAATTAATACAATAGCACAATTTTTTTTATGTACAAAGGAATTGACTCTAGTTGGGGTCCTATTTTCAAGGGCCTAATTACTCAACCCCTACAACCTCCAACCACATGAACTATATTTACTCATCTAGAGGTTGAAGCTTGGGATTCGAACCTACGACCATTATTTATGTCTTTGAATGGATTAACCATATAGTCTACATTTCATGGGCTTATAAGAGAACAATATTGATGCAAAAACATAGGAGTATTTATTGAGATTAATATGGAGAATATTCAAAGAACATCCTCAATAATAACAAGAAATATACCTTGTTCTTTATATATCTATCCTATCCCCAAGCAATAAAAACCCTATACCATTCTTAATCATAATCATACTTAGAAGTAAGACTTTTTTGAATTTATTTTAATTGACAAATCATGGTTATCTTGATAGGGTTCTATTTTATATTTACTACAGCAAAATTGTAAACACAATAACACCCAATTTACATTGATTTACTTAAAATGCATAAACCCCCACACTTTGTTGAAGTGATATTTCTAATATAATGCTCACATTGTTAAGTTTTGAGCTCCCTATTTTACAATCAGCAGAGCATACATAAGTCCTATCCATTACTCAAACAGTTTTATTGTTAATAACATATATGCAAAGGAATGATACTCATACCATGGGCTTCATTTAAGAGTTGATGCAAAATTCTTTGAATACTCCTTTAAATAAGTGTATCATTATTTTGAAACACATTATTCCTTACTCAATATTTAATAGTGTTTTCCCAAAACTTTGTTCAATCTTCTCAAACTAGATATTATACTGCCCAATACCTTTGCTACCTAGAATGATCTCCTTTTCTCCCTTATTACTCCTTCAGATTGACATTAAAAGAGCACTACTCCACTAATTAGGGCTACAATAAAGTATTTTTCCATGTTTTAGACTCCCATGAGGAGTTGATAGGGTTTCAAGGTGCCATAAGGGTTCGGTATGGATGAGTGTAGTTTCCACCACACCATACTAGTCCTAGTATGGTGGGATAGAGGTCACACTTCCATCTACAAAATGAATGCAAAACCATAAGTCCTTTATTGTAGGGTTTTTGTTATAATATATCAACAATAAATATATCCCATACCACTTCACCCTTTGATATAGTCCAACATAGTGTGTGTTTAGTTGTAAAAAGAGGGGGATGATTGATATTTAGGGTTTATGTTCAATCCTCCTTTCACACTAAACATTCCAAGGGCATATCAACTAAGTTGAATCTCCACTAAGAGATAACAATCACCTATCAAATTGGGATGCCACTTGGGAAGCTATGGATTCCTGGATGTGTCAAACAGTGTCTTTGTTTAATGCTCAATTATACTTAGAAACCCTAATTATGCAAATTAGTATGCAAATTATCGAATTGCGGTAAATCCTTTCAGACTGAGATAAGGGATAGAGATATTTCACTCAATGTTTTTCAAAGTTTGGAGTGTAGAGAAGTTGGGGCCACGGGGACTAGCGCTCAAGTCCAAGGTACATATTTCTTCGTGGAATCATGATCTCCTTTTGACATTGATCTACACTACAACTTTTGTTTCTGGGAATTCAACTGTGGAGGACATCGAGACTAGTGCCCTAGTCTAAGAAAAGCTCCAGTGTCTTGCTTCTTTTCAGATCCCAAATCCTTGATGTCTTCCACTCCTTCCTGCAACTCCACTCTGTCCAAATGCAACATCTGTAACCTGCAATCACAAGGAGTGTGGGAGGGGGTTGTGGTGTTTAGAGGCTTGCCTCAGTCAAGCCCTAAAGAGACATTTAAGTCTTGTGAACACCGTTGTCAGATGAGAGTGCATATCCCAGTGGGATAGAGGCAAAAATCCAAATGATAAATGATTGAAAACACAATAGATATCACCTTGTAGTGAAGATCTCATGGAAGGAAGATGCTCTTCACGCCATGAGGAGATGGATGTCAAATCTGTAAATACAAACACAATAACAACAAATTACTGCTCTACAACACAATGAATGCCTTGAATCACTTTCACAAAATCACAAATACTCATAAAATTTCTATCTAGTTTGCAAATGAAACCTAATCATGCTTATATATGCAACTACAAAGATTCCTGCTAAGAATTTTGTACTTCAAACTTGAGATGTCAACCTAGGACCTAAATAATAGTCACTAAACTAACATTTGAAATTAGGGAAGATCCAAAATAGGGCTGAATAAGGGCACTAGCACCCAAGTTCACCCTGGCATTTTTGTTCAGTGATTATTAAAGTGCATCCCCCTAGGTCCTATTTGTCACAAGACCCAAGGGTGTTCTCATCGGGAGTCAGAAATAACACACAAGATGCTCTAAATACAAATTAAGGACCCAAGAGCTAAACCTTAAGAGAGAAAATCCCCAAGGGGACATTTTCTAACATAACATTTAGCCCCCACTTTAATGTATGTATAAACACAAGGCCAATACATGCATTAAAGTGCGGTCAACAAACACAGCAGACACACCAAGCACATTGAAGACAGTAATAGGCATGCAAAACATGGAGAAGACAACATTGAAGACATGCAAAACATAGTGAATACAATGAATGTAGTGATTATTTTCTTTTTCTTTTTCTCATATAATGAAATACAGAATGCAAGTACAAGGAAAGTAAACACACAACCCATAGTGCAGGAGGGACTCATCACCACCAGTCTTTAAGACTACACATGGGGCAATAGACATGCAATACAAATCTCAGAGTGTAGGAGGGAATCGTCATCACCAGTCTTTAGAATGCACTTGAGAACAAACATGCCATACAAATCCCAAAGTATATGAAGGACTCATTTCCACTAGTCTTTAGACTATGCTTGGGAACAAATGCGCCATACACACACACATAGAAGACATGAAGGAAACATGACAAGCGATGGGGTGTACCTATTTTTAGGTTCATCACCATCTCAAGAACATTATAGGAACACACTGACAATTGGGCTTCACCACAACAATCATCGAAGACATGCTTAAGGGTTAGGATAGTCTCAGATCTGCTCCCCGCCTACTCGGAGGTCTTTTTGAAAATGACAAGATTGTGCACTCTCCTTAAGAAATACACCATCTTCGCCTCACACAGAGGGCTTAAGATAAAAAAGGATATGCATGGTATCCCTCCTTCGCAAAGGGCTTAAGTGATTGTAATAGATTCAAGATTCACAAACATGTGTTTCTAGCATCTACAATAGACAACTTACCTTATATATGCCCCCACCTTAAGGTGGTTGATGTCATGTATTGATATCAAGCGCGTTAAGGTAGGAAGAAAACACATAAGGGAACACGAGATCTTGCAAAGTCCATGCCCCCCGAAGGTGACATGTACTTTATGATCTCCAAATGTTCCCAAAAACACATTCCTACAAGAAAAGTGTTAGTGTCCATATAATCATGATAAACAACAACGCATATGATCAATCACATAAAGAACTGTGGAATGCAAGATTCAAGATAGACAAAGTGTATAGAGCAGAAATATTGTTATGTTTTGTAAGTGCGATAAGACAACATCAAGATCACATGGAGTGATTCTTCTAGCCAAGCGTCGGATAATATATAACAACCCCATCATCATGTATGGACTTGGTCCATTTTTTAATTACTCGCTAAAGGGACACTAGTCCGCATTAGTATAATATATTTTTTGTCATCCACCCACTAGATAGAAACACTAGAGGAAGGTAAACAATAAATCAAGAGAGGAGAAACAAGTGCCTTAGGGATAGTCACATAGGAGGGTGCCCCCAAGTCACCAACTGCAATGCTATGTCTGTAAGACACAACACACAACAATGAAAATAGAGGAGAAGCAATATAGAAGAATGACGATACAAATAAAAGAAGGGTTACAACAAAGGTGGTCTCTTGGTATCCTTAACGTTATGAGAGTATCAAGGTTCATCCTAGGAGGCCTAAACAACACATAACACATCACAGGGGAAACACATCGTGGAGGTATGGGGTTCAAAATACTTACCTGTAGGGACAACCAAACTAAGGGTTGTTAGAAGGTTGCATGTTCGATTCACGTCGGGTTCACTAAAATGTTTAGTTGTAAAAAGAGGGGGATGATTGATTTTTAGGGTTTATGTTCAATCCTCCTTTCACACCAAACATTCCAAGGGCATATCAACCAAGTTGAATCTCCACTAAGCGAGAGTAATAACCTATTAGATTGGGTTTCCACTTGGGAAGCTGTGGATTCTTGGATGTGTCAAACAATATCCCTGTTTAAAGCTCAATTATACTTAGAAACCCTAATTATGCAAATCAATAAGCAAATTATCGAATTGTGGAAAATCCTTTAAGACTGAGATAAGGGACAAAGATATTTAACTCACTATTTTTTGAAGCATGTAAGGTGGATAAGTCGTAGACATGGGGACTAGTACCCAAATCCAAGGTACTTGTTTCTTTGTGGAATCCTGATCTCCATCCAACACTAATATGTTGTGTAACTTTTGTTTTCAGGAATTCAACTATGGAGGACACAAGGACTAGCACCCTAGTCCAGAAAAAGCTCCAGTGTCCTACTTCTTTTCAGATCCTAAATCCTTGATGTCTTCCACTCCTTCCTGCAACTCCACTCCATCCAGATATGACACCTATAACCTGCAATCACAAGGAGTGTGGGAGGGGGTTGTGGTGTTTAGAGACTTGCCTCAGTCAAGCTTTGGAGAGACATTCAAGTCTTTTGAACACCATTGTCAGATGAGAGTGCATATCCCGGTGGGATAGATGAAAAATTCCAAATGATAAATGATTGAAAACACAATAGAATCACCTTGTAATGAAGATCTAATGGAAGGAAGATGCTCTTCATGCCATGAGGTGATGGATGTCAAATCTACAAATACAAACACAATAACAACAAAGTACTACTCTGCAAGACAATGAATGCCTTCAATCACTTTCACAAAATCACAAATGCTTATCAAATTTCCATCTAGTTTGTAAATGAAACCTAATCATGCTTATATATGCAACTACAAATATTCCCACTAAGAATTTCATAATTCAAACTTGAGATGTCAGCCTAGGACCCAAATAACAGTCACGAAACTAGAATTTAAAATTAGGACAGACCCAATATAGTCCTGGACTAGGGCACTAGTACCCATGTCCACCCTACCATTTTTGTTCAGTGATTATTAAAGTGCAGCCCCCTAGGTCCTATTTGTCACAAGACCCAAGGGTTTTCTCACCGGGAGTCAAAAATAACACACAAGATGCTCTAAATGCAAATTAAGGACCTGTGAGCTAAACCTTAAGATGGAAAAGCCCCCAGGGGGACATTTTCTGACATAACAGTGTGGACTATGTAGAATATCTTAGATAGTAAAATTAATAACATAAAACACTTAATGCTAGCCCAAGGTTGAAATCCCTCTTATGACTAAATCAAATGTAGTATAGTTCATATGTTAGGGGATAGGACCTAACCAAATTTAATTTAGGTTTAGACATATGTTCATACTCTTTATATAAGGTATACAATATAGTGATTTGAGTAACTATTTACTCAAATGAATGTGTTTAACATATCCAAAGTTAATACTATCTCTACTAACTTGACAACTCGTAACCAAACAAGATAATGGGTAAACAACTAAGACCAACCATTAGCATTGATTGGGTGTGACAATTTTGATCACTTTAATGACTATTGACCAAAAAGGAAAAGGTATCCACCAAGACAACCTAAGGAATAGCAAGTAATCAATTACCTCATTTTCTTCCCTTTGTGTTGCTCAAGCATGATGTCATCTTCCCCCATTATATTCTCCCTCTAGTCAAGGACATTGTACCTTACAAATACAACTCAATTGAATAATATCATTAGTATATCATCATAAATCACTAAACCATCTATAAATAAAATTGATAATAAACTATTTATATTCTAAACTAAAATTAAACCATTTCAATTCAGTCATAATGTAGAATAATTTAGATTATTCAAAGACTAAATTAAAGAACTAATAATAACCAAATATTTATCTTTCTATACAAATTGTTCATACAATAATCAAATACATAATGTCCAAAATTCATTAAATGTGCAAATAACATCAAAATCATTATTAATGCCAATTATTTTAATGAGAAATTAATTGGGGTACTATAGATCCTTGATATATGAATGGACATACGCAAAGGATATGGTTTCAATATAATCCATAATAAAATATATAATAATGAAGCATAATCAAAGGGAGTATGGGTAGTGATCGATTAAAGATATATAATTTTAACAAACAATGAAAGCCTAAAGCCAATATTGAGATAATTGTGCCCTATTATTTTGTGACTTTGTGAAATCTTGGGTCAATCTTGCACCTATGGCCTTGATCTCTACATCTATGGTTTTGACCCCTTTTTAAAGTATTGAACTTTCTACATGGTTTTGAACTTGAGGACTATAGATCTTTAGTACTTGCAATCTATAATGAAATATTTTATGGTGTTGAGGAACACCATTGGAACTTTCTATGTTGGGTGTGAGAGGTGACTTACTCTCTAGCTTTTGTTGCAATTATTTGCAATCGATGTTGTCATTGATGTCAACAAGCTTGTGTTGCCATTGGTGTCAATTGTGTCTACTGATGAGGTTGTTGCCTGATTGAGTTTCTTTGTTGAAGATGATTTAGCTACCTTGAAGAAGTGTTGAAGAACTGAGGAATATGTTTCTATTGGTTGGTTTCCAAGTGCTTTTGAGAAATTTTGATTAATAAAGGAAATAGTGTGGTGAAGTGGCATTTTGGCTTACAAAATAGTGTTATGGTTTTGCTTTGCATTCCCTCTATATTGAAGATTTGTCTTTGTGGTTTGGATATGTTGTTAAGAGATGTTTAGATATCTTATATTCCATATTTGGTACTCTAGTTAATTGTGAAGAGAAATTTGTGTTCATTAGTATGAAGACTATGTTTTTGAGTGTTACAGTGGGGTTTGGGAGAAATATTTGTGCTCCGCATTTCTTTGCAAAGTGGATTTTAGCCTTGTAGTTCTGGACATGTACTTATAAGGTTCCTATCTTTCTCTAGTCAAGGTTGTTTGTGATTTGGTGCTCCAAAAGAGGACTTATCGAGTTGTAGTGTATGGCAGAGATATTTGAGTTTGTTGGGTAAACATGATAAGGTTGTGCGGGAGGTGAAAGTTGTTGCAGAGAAACTTGTTGGATTTTAGGATGTTTCAGGATGATTGTGGAATACTCTAGATTGTGTTGAAGCCTCTCATGTGATCTGAAAGTCATCTTTGGGTTTGAGGAAGCATGTACTTAAAAGTTCATTGTGTTAACATAGGTTTGGCCGACCTTGGGTGTTTACACTAATTGTAGAGTTGCTTTGGTGATTGTGAAAGTGTTGAGTAGCATGCTTGGATAAATTTAGGTCCAAGATAAGGTGTTTGATGGTTTTCCTTCATTTCTTTCCATCACAAGAATGTTTAGGTCCAGACCTAATTTGAATCTTCTAGGTTAAAGTGATTTACCGACCTTGGAGAATGTTCTCAAGGTTGAAGATAGTATAAATAAGAGTCAAGGGGTTGTGATTGTGTGTGTGCACAATGGATATGATGTGAATAATAGAGTGGTTGAGTGAGTAGAGTAGTACAAGCCTTCATGTGTTAGATTACTGGATGTAGTGAGTAGAAGGTGTCTACTATCTTTCAGTGGTGCTGTAGAGATGATGTTGATGTTGCAGTGAATATTGAGATTCATTGAAATTGAACTCCATGCATGTGTTAGATGCAACTATAACAGTTCAATCCTAGCAATGAGCCACCTTATCTATCTTTCTTTCAAGAGAGTGAGTCCTTTGGTAGTGAACCACATGTAGTGAGCATTACTAAATAGTGAGTCCACCAATTATATCAACCTTAACTGGTTGCCTTATTGATATATATTGTGAGGTAATCCTCACTGTGGTTTTCCCCATCTTGGGTTTTACACACAAAATCTAGTGTTGTCTTGTGTATGGTGTTGTTACGATTTAGTTTCTATTATTTATATTTCATGCTTAATCATCATAACAAGGTTAAGGGTTAATTGGATTAATATGGATCTGAGTGTGTATGAGGGTTTTGAAACTTTAAGTTACAACTAATTCACCCCCCCTCTCAGTTACCTTTTGTATTCAACAATTGGTATTAGAGTGAGGTTCCTTGGAAGAGAGCTTAACTGCTTTAGGTAGATCCGGGATGGCACACAAGAAGGATGTTCCATAGTTTGATGGATCTAACTATGCTTTCTAGAAAATAAGGATGGAAGGTTATTTGATTTCTCTTGGATATGACATCTGGAGGTCTACAATGAATGCATATACAATGCCTAAAAATGGTCTGAGTACTACAGAGGAGGTCAGGGCTTATAAAATCAATGGTAAAGCAAGGTATGCTCTTTTAAGTGGTCTTTCTAATTTAGAATTGGTGAAAGTCATGGATTTGAATTCTGCTAATGAAATTTGGAAAAGGTTAGAAAGTATTAATGAAGGAGATGATAAGGTCAAGCAACCTAAAATGCAGAATTTAAAGCTCATGTTTGAGACTATGCGAATGTCTGAAGATGAAAACATTACAAGGTACTTATAGAGGGCGAATGAAGTTGTCAATGAGATCAAAGGTCTTGGTGGAAAGATGGATGAAAAATAAGTGATATTGAAGGTACTTAGAACTCTTCCCAAAGCTTATAGTCGTAAGGTTTCTTCTATTGAAGAATTACAAAATCTGAATTAGTTTACCAAAGATTAGTTGCTTGGCAACTTAACTGCTTTTGAAATAAGAGAATTTGGTACAAGTAGTGCAAAGACTAAGACTACCTTCAAGGCTAGCAAATCTGAGAAGACTATGGAATCATATCAGGAGGATTCAGATGATTTGGAAGCTAATTTTGAATGAAGACTGAAATTGGGTATTGGTAAGTACAGTGGTAAGTTGTCTTTCAAGTGTTTCAGTTGTGGCAAGATTGGTAATTATGCTTCAAGATGTCTGGAAAGAATTTTGAGAAGTAAGAACAGGGAGAATAAGAGTACAGTTCCAAAGAAAAGCTACTATGTTAGAGAAGATGCAAGTATATCTGATGATGAATCTGATTATGAGAACAATAAGGATAATGAATGTTTGTTCATAGCTATAAGAGATGATATTATTTCTACTAACTTTGGGAAATGTGTGAAGGAAAAGGCTCTAAAGGTAGGTCTTAATGCTAAAAGCATTGTGATATCTGCTTTCCATACTACACAAGAAAGGAACCTTTGGGTCATTAAGAGTGGATGCTCAAATCATATGACTGGTAATAAGAGTAATTTTGTTAAACTTTAAAAATATGATGGAGGACTAGTTAGATTTGGTGATGATAATGCTGCTAAGATTTGTGAAAGAGGCTCAATTAGTTTTGATGGAAAGCACAATATTGATGATATTCTTTATGTTAAGGGTTTAAAGCATAATCTTTTGAGTGTTGGACAAATGTGTTGCAAAGGATACAATCTTGTGTTTCAGGATGATAGCTATGAAATTAGAAGAGATTTTGGAACTATGATAGCTACTAGAAAGAGGACATATGGAAATGTTTATCATCTCAAAGGTGTTGATGGTTATTGCTTCATGACTCAGATTAGTGAGAGTTGGCTATGGCATAGGAGATTGTGTCACATCAATTTTGATAGTATGGTAAGGACAAGTTTAGTTCAAGATGTGAGAGATCTGTTAAAGATTACAAAGCCCATCAATGTTGTCTGTAAGGAATGTCAAATTGGAAAGAAAACAAGAATATTCAAAGTCAAGGATCAGTCATCTACTACACTATTGGAATTTATGCATACATATCTTTGTGGCCCTACCAAGGTAAGGAGTTTTCAAGGTGATGGGTATTTCATGTTATTGATTGATGATTACTCTAGGATGACATGGGTTACTTTTCTCAAAGAAAAATCTAAAGCCCTAGATAAGTTCAAAGCATTCAAAGTCATGGTTGATAATGAATTAGATATGACAATTAAATTTTTGAGGTCTGACAAAGGTTGAGAGTTCACCTCTAATGAGTTTAACATGTTCTATGAGAATCATGGGATAAAGAGGTAATTATCTACCCCTAGAACTCCTCAACATAATGAAGTGGTTGAAAGAAAGAATAGGACTATTCAAGAAGCTGCAAGGACAATGATAAATGAAGCAAACCTACTGAAGGCCTACTAGAGAGAAGCAATTCATACTGCTATACTGAACAAAGTACAGGCAAGAGTAAATAGTACAAAGACACCTTATGAGCTGTGGTATGGAAAGATTCTTACTATTAAGTACTTCAAAGTGTTTGGAAGCAAATGTTATATCAGAAGGGATGAAGAAAATTGAGGGAAGTTTGATGCAAGGTCTGATGAAGGTATTTTCCTTGGGTATTCTACTAAAAGTAAAGCTTACTAGTGCTACAATAAGAGGTTAAGAAGGATTGTTGAGAGTACAAATGTCAAAGTTGATGAAGATCTACAAAGAATTCAAAAGTTGATGGTTATGAATCAAATGAGTCATCTTGCAAAGAAGAAGAAAATACTAATAAAAGGGAAGAACATATTGAAGAAGAAGAAGCTCTAGAAAAGACTCCTAAAACTCCCAAGTATGTGCAGAAGCATCATTCTGAAGATCAAATAATTGGTGATAAGGACAAAGGTGTGCTGATAAGAATAAAAGATATTGAACAATAGGTAAATATGTGTTTACTTTGTAAAGTTGAACCTAAAACAATAAGAGAAGCATGCAAGGATGAGTACTGGATCAAGGCTATGGAAGAAGAACTAATGTAGATTGAAAAGAATTAGACTTGGGAACTTGTCCCAAGACTAGCAAACAAAAATGTGATTGGAACTAAGTGAGTATTTAGGATCAAATTGAATGAGACTGGAGAAGTGGCAAGAAACAAGGCAAGGATTGTGTGTAAAGGTTACTCATGGGTAGAAAGAATAGACTATGAGGAAACATTTGCTCCAGTGGCAAGGATGGAGGCCATTAGGATGTTTTTGTTTTTTGCATTGTTATACTTAACTACTACTAGACTGGATATTACGCATGCAGTCTCTCTTGTGGCTAGATTTCAAGAAGATCCCAGAGAGTCACATGTTGCAGTAGTGAAGAGGATATTCAGATACTTAAAGGGTAGTCTAAATCATGGCTTGTGGTATCCAAAGGATAATGAATTTAATATAATTGCTTACATAGATGCAGATTGGGCTGGATGTGTAGATGATATGAAAAGTACAAGTGGTGGTGCATTCTTTCTTGAAGACAAAGTTGTATCATGGCTAAGCAAGAAATAGGATTCAGTATCTCTATCTACTGCAGAGGTAGAATACATTATAGCAGCATCCTACTACACACAAGTGTTGTGGATGAAGCAAAATTTGAAGGATATTAGTGTTGTGTATAATGATCCAATTCCTATCTTCTGTGATAATACCAGTGTCATCAACATTTCAACGAATCCAATGATGCACTAAAAAACAAAACATATTTCAATCTGGTATCACTTTCTAAGAGATAAGGTTGTAGATAATAAAGTGAGCTTGAGTATGTGCCTACAAAGGATTAGGTTGCTGACATATTCACCAAGGCTCTTCCTAAGGGTACATTTGAGTATTTTTGGGAGAAGTTAGGGGTTATTGCCCCTCCTTCTTTGAACTAGATGCATAAGGAGATGCATCAGTTGAGTGGACTTCAAGATTTATTCTTTTCTCTGGACTGATGTTGGAGGCTACCTCTCAGGGGAAGTAGGTAGTGGTCATGATGATTGTTGTAGACAGGGGGAGTAAGAATTGTTACAGTTTGGTGTGAACTCCTAAGGGGGAGTATTTAGAGTAGTGAAAAAAAAGATGATGTGACTTGATAAGAGTGAAAGAAGAGGTGTGTTACCCTTTGCCATTGATGTCAAAGGGGAGAGAGAGCAATGTGAAAAATAAAAGAATCAGTGATCAGGGAGAGAGAGTAAGATGTGTAAAAGAAAGGGGTGAGTAAGAAAGAAAAGAAGTTTTGTCTAGAGATGTGTCTTGATGGTTTTTCACATTATGTGTTTCCATCAATGACAAGGGGGGAGATTGTTGCAAGTATGTGTAGTCAGTATTGTCATTGATGTCAACAAGCTTGTGTTGTCATTGGTGTCAACTGTGTCTACTGATGAGGTTGTTGTTGCTTGATTGAGTTTCTTTGTTGAAGATGATTTGAATGCCTTGAAGAAGTGCTGAAGAAGTGAAGAATATGTTTCTGTTGGTTGGTTTCTAAGTGCTTTTGAGAAAATTTGATTAATAAAGGAAACAGTGTGGTGAAGTGGCATTTTGGCTTACATAATAGTGTTCTAGTTTTTCTTTGCATTCCCTCTATATTGAAGATTTATCTTTGTGGTTTGGATATGTTGTTAAGAGATGTTTAAAGATGTTATATTCCAGATTTGGTGCTTTGGTTCATTGTGAAGAGAAAGTTGTGTTCAGTAGTATGAATATGTTTTTGAGTGTTACAGAGGGGTCTGGGAGAAATTTTTTTACTTTGTATTTCTCTGCAAAGTGGATTTTGGTCTTGCAGCTATAGACACATACTTATAAGGTTCCTATCTTTCTCTAGTTGAGGTTGTTTGTGATTTGGTGCTCCAAAAGAGGACTTATCGAGTTGTAGTGTATGGCAGAGATATTTGAGTTTGTTGGGTAAACAGGATAATGTTGTGTGGCAGGTGAAAGTTGTTGCCGAGGAAGTTGTTGGATTTTAGGAATTTTTAGGATGATTGTGGAATACTCTAGATTGTATTTAAGCCTTGCATGTGATCCAAAAGTTGTCTTTGGGTTTGAGGAAGTGTGTACTTAAAAGCTCATTGTGTTAACACAGGTTTGGCTGACCTTAGGTGTTTACACTAATTGTGGAGTTGCTTTGGTGATTGTGAAAGTGTGGAGTAGCGTGCTTAGATGAATTTAGGTCCAAGCTAAGGTGTGTTGTGGTTTGCCTTTATTTCTTTCCACCATGGGAATGTTTAGGTCTAGAGGTCTAATTTGAATCTTCTAGGTTAAAGTGATTTGCTGACCTTGGAGAAAGTTCTCAAAGTTGAAGATAGTATAAATAAGAGTCAAGGGGTTGTGATTGTGTGCATGCACCATGGATATGATGTGAGTAATAGAGTGGTTAAGTGAGTGGAGCAGTACAAGCCTTCATGTGTTAGATTACTGGATGTAGTGAGCAGAAGATGTCTACTATATTTCAACGGTGTTGCATAGATGATGTTGATGTTGCAGTGAATATTGAGCTTCATTGGAATTGTACTTGTGTTAGATACAACTATAACTGATCAATCTTGGTAGTGACCCACCTTCTCTATCTCTTTCTTTCAGGATAGTGAGTCCTTTGGCAGTGAGCCACATGCAGTGAGTATTCTTAGACAGCGATTCCACCAATTATATCAACATTAACCTGTTGCCTTATTAATATATATTGTGAGTTAATCCTCACCATGGTTTTCACTATCTTGGTTTTTCCATGTAAAATCTGGTGTTGTCTTGTGTATGGTGTTGTTATGATTCAGTTTCTGCTATTTACATTACATGCTTAATCATCATAACAAGCTTAAGGGTTAATTGGATTAATGTGGATTTGACTGTGTATGAGGGTTTTGAAATTTTAAGTTACAACTGATTCATCCCCCCTCTCAATTGTCTTGTCCATTCAATAGCTTTCACCTTAACCAAGCCTCATTGATTGATTTATTGATTTTGATAAAGTTGGAAGACACCAAGCAAAAAATGCAAATGTTATGATGGTGATGATAATAAATTAAGACTTGGACAAAGTGTAAATGGTGATGTAATGACCTAGTGCAAGAAATAAGGTTTTGGAACTTGTTGATAAATGGGTTAATGCAATTGAAATAGTTGATGCATACTAGTAGATGACATGAGTATGAGTGATTCAGAGTGGTATAAACACTAGTAGTGAGTGATTCTGAAATGGGGACAGTGAAATCTAGATGATTTTTGATCCTAAGAACTGAGGAGATGATGTTCTTTTATACTTGTCTTAGGCACACAATTTGAAATTTTTTATGTAGGAGTTTACACATAATGATTAGTTGGAACTGAGTCAACTTGGGCATGGAATTAAATTTAGATTTTGAAAATGTGGGTCAATTCCACATGTGTGGTTCAAGCAGAAATAACATTTTGGGATTTAGGAATTGTTTGAGTAGGGGTTAAGCTATGTTCTTGAGAGTCAATTTAATTTTGTGGTTAGTTAGAGAACTAAATTAGTCAAAATCATATACTAGGAAAACATACCTAAAACATTCGTGCATGAAATGATGTTAAATGAAAGATTAAAATACAAGATATATACATTGTAGAGGGGCTTCATTCCTAAGGTTATGATCTTGACATCTCTAGAGGACTTTTTCAAGGTTTTTTAATGCCTCTTCATGATAATCTCCATAAGTGGTAAAATCATCCATATATACTTCCATAGAGTCATGGAAAAAATCAGAAAAGATGCTTTAAACAACCCTTTGAAATGTTGCAGGGGCATTGCAAAGTCCAAATGGAAGGATTGAATAGGCATAGGCTCCCCATGGGCATGTAAATGTAGTCTTATCCTGGTCCTCAGGGTCTATTTTAATCTGGTTATAACCACTGAATCCATTAAGGAAAGAAAAATACTTCTTCCCAACCAAGGAGTCTAATACCTGGTCAATGAAAGGAAGAGGCAAGTGATCTTTCCTAGTGGTAGTATTCAATTCTCTGTAGTCTACACAAACCCATCACTTACCTCCTTTTTTTGGTACTATGACTAGTGGGGATACCGATTGGCTATCTAATATGGGATATATGAATCCTACATCCAGTAGTTTTTGCAGTTCATTCTTCACTATCTCTTAGATTAGGGTTCATTCTCCTCTAAGGCTGCCTAACTGGCATGCATCCCTTATTGATGTATATCTTATGTATGCAAAGTTTTGGGTCAGTGCCCTTCATATCATGATGGTTTTCTTGTGAGTTTGCAACATTTTTACGAGTTCAAACTTCTGAATAGCTGTCAATTCATTGTATATTAAGTGTCCTGCCTGGTGTAATGTCAACTAGTGTTGCAAATGCCATGACAAAGACAATATCTAATCCTGATAAATTGAGGCTACAACTATGGGGCAGAAAATGATGAAACATATGGGTAGTGGAAGCATAGGCTTGTGTGTTGATTGATGAAAAAATATTGTGCAGTGGACAAGTAAGGCATACTAGACATGGGTCTTGTTGTAGGTCCCTTTCATAAGTGTTTTGTATCACATTGGGAAGTACTTCATCTTCATCCTATATATTCAACAATGGACTTCGTTCAATTGTCATTAATGTTTGAAGACAATATTGGTCAGTATCCTCTAGGTTTGGCTAGATAGTTTTCTCCATATCAGTAAAAGGTTGTGCTAGGGGATAAAGGACCAATTTCTTTGTTATAGTTCCATTGGAAATTATCATATTCCTAGAACTACATTCTATGAAGGCATCTATTGTTTCCAACCAAGGTCTCCCTAGGATGAGTGGATATCCTCCTACGATGGCCTTTCGTTGCAAAACCATAAAGTTTGCAAGGTATTCCCATGAATCTAATATAATCACAAGATCTTCAATGACCCCCTCAGGTTTGACAGTTGACCTGTCTGCCAACTGTAAGATTGTTGGAGTAGGTCTTAAGTTAACCAACTAAAGAACATTCATTATTTCCTTTATCATTACATTTATGGATGCACCCAAGTCAATCAAGGTATTTTTAATAAGGGTACCATTGATGTTCACATCAACTACAGGGCTTTCAGGATCTACATATTTTGGGACAACCAAGTTACCTAACATGATATCAAGTTGTCCTATAACATGTAATGTCTGAAGATCTTCCTCTTTCTTCCTAGTTTCTTAAGGCATAGTTCCCTTATAGCCTTGGTATATATGGGTATGTCTTTGATAGCTTGGATTAGGGGAATTTTTACACAAACATTTTTTAATTGCCTAATGAAATCAAAGTTAGGTTCAGATGGAGGTGGTGCTTGCATGTTTAATCTCTCTAGAAATGGAGGGCTCCTGGTAATGGTTTCTTCCTGTGGAGGGGTTTCTCAGAAGGCTATGTTGGTTATTCAAATGAGTGTTAGTGACAGAGGTTGGTTCCTCATCCGCAAGTTTCGTGATAAGTGGAGATGAAGGTCCAACAAGCATTTTTCCAGAGCACAGGTGCACATCACTAACATGAATTGTATAGGTTAGGTATTGGATGACTCCATTAGTATAATCCTATTGAACATGCTTATTGTTAGGATTAGGTGTAGGTTGGGCTAGCAATTGAGTGGCTCTATGTGGGATAGGAGTGGGTGAATCTATAGTTGGCATAAGGGTAGGTTGTTGAAGTAGAACTTTCTTTGGCTATAGGTAGTTCATATTTGAGTTTTTCCAAGGTTGATTTCCATGCCATTGTTGTGACCAGGGATTTTGATTGGCCTGCCATTATGGATTATAATTTGAGGTTTAAAATGGCTGTTGTGGCCATACCCCCTACTCTCGGTTCCATCTAGGTGACAGTTTCCCATTGTTGATGTGGCATGTTATACCAAGGTGCATTGTTCCAAATAGGGATGTTTGAAGCAGATGATGGAAATGACATATTATTGGTCAAGGGGTCATGAGGCATACCTTGTCTTTGTTTCCAAGGCCTATGTTGTGTAATGTAAAACCCTTGACCTTCTTCATCTTTAATGGATTGAAAATCTACTTTCTCACTCCTTTCCTTAGAAATGTTGGCAATACGTTTGCACTTACAGTTGGTCTTCTTTTGTCGACAATGTGGACAATATTCGACCAAAGTTGCCTCTACTTCCTTTTTCTTCCTCTTTATGTGTAGAGTGTCCAATTGTGTTGTCAGATGGATTATTATGTCCTCTTTCATGTTTGATAGTAGATTGCTAAGTTCTACTCTGGAGACTCCAGTAGATGATTTAGTTGAAGGAAGGGCTCTCAAGCATCTATTTTTCTTCAAGGTGAAATGTGAATAGTTTCTACAGATTTGACAAAATTCATCAAACTTGAGTTGAGAGATGTCCCCTGCTCCAATTAAATTTAGTACATCCAAGAATTCTTCACTCACACCTCTTAAGAAGACCAATTTGAGTGACTTTGGTAAGAGTCAATATTGTCTTGACTTC
Organism: Cunninghamia lanceolata; assembly: GCA_027924645.1. NCBI lineage: Eukaryota > Viridiplantae > Streptophyta > Pinopsida > Cupressales > Cupressaceae > Cunninghamia > Cunninghamia lanceolata. The sequence goes on from BSBN01001297.1 coordinate 241,955, forward strand.
TTGAGGCAAAACTAAAATCTTTCAACATAGTCTTCCAGAGGTTCATCTTCCTTTTGTGACATCCTAAAGATATCATCTCCTTTCATATCTCTACCATGACAATAGTCCTGGTACTTTTTCAAGAACTTCTCCTTCATGGTACCCCAGTTTGTTATTAAATATTGTCCCAACCCCATGAACCATCATAAGGCAACATCCTTGAGTGTGGCTGGAAAGAGTTTGAGTCTGTATGCATCTATAGTGTAGTTATAGCTTCTACAGAGTACATAAAATTCAAAAAGAAAGGTATCTGGGTCCTCAGTGATTAGCCCATGAAATTTTGGCAAGTTCGAAGGAGGAATGTTCTTCAGGGTATCGGCTCTTGCCTGGTCTATAATAGGGAATGCAAAGGTAACTGGCTCAACTAGATTTTCTACTACTTCTTCTACCATTGCATCTTGATGCCAAGTGGCAATATCTTCTATATTTGCAACATCCTCTGATCCAAGGGGTGGTTCTAATTGATCCTCTCCTTCTATTGAATTAGATGGAAGAAATCTCCCCAACTAGTCTCTTGGCTGCCACAGGGAATGATGTGTAAGATAATAGCTCTAATCTTGCACCATGTTAGTAGATAGTTTGGAAATAGATTGAATATCTAAGTGATCCTAATTGCTGAAAAAGAAATCTTGTATCCTATGAAAGCAAATACAAACATGAATAAGAAAGAACTCATAAACTCTAAACCTTAGCACCATCCCTGGTAACAACACCTAAAATGTCAAACTCCATTATTAACCAATACATTGATGCAGAAAGGGCATGCACATAACTCAATGGACCAACGAATCCTATATCAAACAACATAATTGCTATAATGTGTTACATTTAAATTGTCAAACCAAAGAATTGTATTCTTCTTGGATGGTGCCCGTACTATGTGTACAGTCAAGGATTCCTAAATTGTAATCTAGAAGTTGTGCATAGAAACAAACTATTGAAAGGGAACAATCTCTACTTTACAAGAATTGAGAAGTACTATGAGTAAAGAAATAACTAGTTCTATTTAGTTGGATGTAAATCAAAATAGTCTATGTGAATCAAAATAGGGGAACAATTAATAACGAAGTCGGTGATCACCTTAACCCAAAAATACAAATTATCAATATCTAACTAATCCACATGACATAAACTCATCACAACATGCATTAATCACACATACATGAGCTAGTAACATAAACTAAAAACATGAACATATAAGAGAGATATAGTTACCTCAAGTGGCCCTTGCTTGAGTGACTGTAATCTCCATAGAATCTAACCAAATCTCTATTGGATCACTTAAACAATTGACTAAATTCAAAACCTGTGTTCCTTTATTGAATGTTGAGAAAAATATAATAATAACTTTGATAACACAATCTCTATCTAATCTCCTTTGTCGTATACAAAATCTAACATATAGGTCCAAGATTGAGTTTTCCTAATTGAACAAAACTACTAAGCAATTAATACCATACTTGTCCATTCTCCCACAACATAGGGAGAATACATTATTACTAATCAAACTAGGAATAGGAAACTAAACTACCATAAAGATAATTGTAGTATAGTCCTACTAGAACTCTTCTTAGTCATTATGACAATAGTCATAACTAGATACAGAACATGGACCACGATCCAAGATTCCTTAATTATTCATGACTATGTCAACTATCAAAGGATAACCATCGAAGAGTCGGGAATTATGGCTAACTCATGCCCAATCAATTTGGAGTCCTTTTCCTTTGGCTACGAGTAACTGTATTATCTGTTGTAGATGAGAACACCTCCTTTGGTGTGTTTTGACAGGTGGTCTTCATGAAATATAGCCATGTGCTTGCTACATAGGGGTTAGTTTTGTTACACATATGGTTTTCATTGATGTTCAACACTATCACAAGGTTGTCATTGATGTTAACACTATCTTAGATGTGTGATGGTGTTCATGGTTGGATTTCATATCCTATCTAGCAGAGAAGATATAGTTCATGGTTGGATATCATGCCCTAATCAATGCAGAGTTAAGTGTAAAGTTATATTAATATGGGAATTAAAAGCACAAAGATGATCATATGTATTGCTGATGTTATTGATGGCCCAAACCAAGTTTCATGATGATTGGTTCACTAGAAGAATGTTTTTCTAATGACAGATTGAAGACAGTGTTACTTCTGTGAAGGTGTTCTTAGTAGGGCAATGGAATGCTCCACATTCCTCTACATTTGTAGATATAGCTATGCAATTCTGGAACTATGTTCTAGGTGCAGTGAAGGAGGTAATTCCAAAGTTTCATATCATTTGTTACTCCACTATGAAAGTTATGCATGATAGAGTACCGGCATGTGTTCTAGTAGAATGAGGTAGTGTTGAAGGCATGTTGGAATGCCCTACATTCCTCTAGAAGTGAATGGTTGCCTTTGCAGTTTTGAGGGCATCTTTATGGATGTACATTACATGCTTCCTTGTAGTTTCAAGGTTCTTGGTGGTCCGCAACTCAATTTTTCAAATGACAACATGTTGCAGAGTGTTTTGGTTGACTTGGTGTTCATGATTGAAGATATGCAGCACAAATCCTTGATGTACAGAGATAAAGGAATGTTTGGAGTTGTTGTATGAGTCATGTAGACTCATCTGGAAGAGTTTCATGAAGATCTTTCTTGTTTCTAGTACCTCACAAGGTTTTCAAGTTGATGCGGCCATTATGCTTCAAGTTTCATATGTTTTTACTTAAAGTTTTTCTATTTTTAAATAAGCAGAGTGTGTGGATGTAATTCCTTGGTGTTTGAAGCTATGAAGGATGTTTTGGACCTAGTTAAGAAAGTGTTGGTGTCTACAAAGCATGGGTCTTCTGCTGGTGTAACACGTGGTCTTGCTTAGAGCTTATCTTCTACATGTTTCATATTGTATACTGTCTAGCCAACTTGTAAATGTATTTTTCATGTTGTCTTTGGCTGAAAAGCAATGTAATCAATGTAATATCATGTATAAATAGTAAATCAAATTGAGTTAGGAAAGGTGTGATTGCAAAGTGATTAATAAGGACCGCAAGCAAGATAAGGAGTAAAATGAATGCATCATGATGTATGACTGAAGAAGAAAGAGAAGAAGTTGTTGATGTTAGCCTAATTCATCTTGAAGTCATCTCTGTGGTGGTGATCAAGTATAAAGCGTGCCTCCCTGATCTGATCATCAGAAGGAAGTGTGAAGAGGTAGAATTGCAATCATCAAAGGTGTGAGTTTCAATGTCAGTTTTTAGACAATAGAAGGACTATCATGCTGTAATCTTTTGTAAGTGTGTTCTTAATTCAGTGAGTAGTAACTTCCTTGGGAGTAATCCTAAAAAAAAGTCTTTAGGGAGTATTATTTTCCTTGGGAGTGACCCTAAATCAAAGTCTTCAAGGAGTAGTAGTTTCCTTGGGTTGTAGCCCTAAAACAAAGTTATTATTTTAAGCTTCATCTATTGTGAGTTAATCATCACCATGGTTTTTCCCTTCTAGGGATTTCCACATATATATGGTGTTATGTGTTAATGTGCATTGTGTTAATCTTTTATGATAATGTTGATGTTGTAATGTTTAAGCTTTAATATGCTCCAGAGAAGTTAAAGTTTGTTTAGATACTGATTCACCCCCTCTCAGTATCCTTGTGTGTTCAACAATTGGTATCAGGTCCAAGTTCCTCTGAAGGAAGCTTAACTGCTTGAGGAAGGTCTAGGATGGCACTTAATGGATCCAACAAGATACCTAGGTTAGATGGAACAAATTATGCTTTTTGGAAGTTAAGGATGGAAGCCTATATCAATTCTCTAGGGTGTGGTGTTTGGGAATCTGTCAAGACTGGTTACAAAGTTCCTACTACTATTCCTATAGATGAAGATGAAGTTAAGAAGTATGATAGCAATTCCAAGGAAAAGTTTACTATCATGAGTGGGTTAACTAATTTAGAACTGTCAAAGATAATGAGTTGCTATTCTACTAAAGAAGTTTGGGTTAAACTTGAAACCATTTATGAAGGAGACAAGAAAGTAAAGTAAGCAAAGATGCAAATCTTCAAAAGTAGATTTAAGAACCTAAAAATGTCAGAGGATGAAGACATTGATAGATATATACTCTAGTTGAATGAAGTGGTCAATGGCATCACAGGTCTTTGTGGAGAAGTGAAAGAAGATGAAATTGTAAAGAGGGTTTTGAGATCTCTTCCCAAATCTTGCAGTCATAAGGTATCTACTATAGAGGAGAATGCAGATTTGGATCAGTACATTGTAGACAAATTATTTGGTTCCCTTACTACCTTTGAAATGAGAGAGTTTGGCAGTGATGCTCCAAAGAAAGAAGCTTCTTTCAAAGTCAGTATGAAGACAAAGGAAGAAGTTGTTGATGAAGATGAGAGCTTTAACGAAGTTGAAGCAAATTTTGTGAGAAGACTGAAGAAAGGCACTGACAAATACAAAGGAAAGTTACCTTTCAAATGTTTCAATTGTGGAAAGGTTGGTCACTTTGCTTCTAAATGTCCTTTTAAAGAATCAATGGGTAGTAACAAAAGAGACAAGTTCAAGCAAATTTTGTATTCCATAGAGAGCAGTTATTCTTCAGAAGATGAGGATCATGATGATTCAAATGATGAAACACTTTTCATGGCCTTGAGGGTTGGTGTAGACACCTAAAATTGACCCGTTCCTAGATCAGGCTTTCATCTGTCATACTTTACCATCAATTTATCCACCATATTAATTAAATAATTCCAATATTTAATTAAACCATTTTTATCCTCCATATTAATTAAATAATTCCAATTATTTAATTAAATCAATTTATTCCTCCATATTTAATTAAATAATTTTGATTATTTAATTAAATCAATTTTCCTCCTCACATTAATGAAATAAATTTAAACCATTTATTTAATTAAAGCTAATATTCTATTTCTTCAAAATAAATAAAATTCAATATTTTATTTATTTATCCATGCGCATGAAATTAAATAATTTATTTATTTAATTTCCTATTATTCCCTCTCATCCATAATTCACTCAAAATTAGTTTAGATAACTAATCAATCAAATTAGTTAACTAAATCAAACAAATCAGTTAACAAGTTAGTCAATCTAGTCAACTCTCCAATCAATTCAGATCACTACCCAATCAATTTAGTCAACTCCTTAATCAGATCTGTTAACTCCCCTGATGCATGAGAGGGTAAGGGCACTTGTCCCTCTCTCATTTGTGCACATCCTCTCAACTATTTCTAGCCCTTGATCTCTCAGATCATCCACAACCATTGATCTCCATCCCTGAGGATCTATAAATAAAATCTTCTCCAAACCATCTAATCCTCTCTATGATCTTCATACAACATTACTCTGCAGAAATCATTCTAGATCATATCATCCTCATCACAAAGTTATGTTGTTTAATAGAGCAATCCACAATAATCAAAGAGCAAAGAGCAATCAATTGAAGTAGGGTGCACTTCAGTATGCTTGATCAGTGAAGGCAAATTTGTTTGTGCAAAGGGAGGTACATTGTATTGTATTTTGATTTATCTTTCCTTTATGTTTGCAGTGCAAATTTCACCTATCACATTTTGGCATGCCCGATACTCTAACACGTCCTATTTGTGAGTGTTTGTTAAGGTTTTTTGTTACAGATTCAGGTTCTCTTGAAAAAAATCTATGAATCACATTTCACAAATGACCTACTTGAAAATTGACTTCACCATTGAGTCCCAAAGGCCTCGTAGGTAAAAATTGACATAAAACACCCCCCTTTTCGTTCCTTTAAAGTTTTTGAAATTTTATTATTTTGGCCATCACACAGGTTATACAATATGGATCCGTATGTCCACTTGCAGGCCTGCCATAGATTTGTTCGGGGGTTGGCAACTTAAAGGAGAACTATAAAAATATAAATTTTTTGTATAGTTTTCAATAAAGCTTTTAATTTGTTTTAATAGTGTTTTAAGTAAAACACAAAAAATTAAAAAAAGCCATTTTTTACAGGCCATCAGGCTACCTCTCACATAGGTCCCTCAGCCTCCCCCGCTCCCCAGACCTCTACTACTTTTCCCTCGCCGTCCCTCCTCCTCGATATCCTTACACTCAGCTCCTACTGCCCAAACCCCACCCAAATCCCCTTCCCACCACCAACTCCCTACTTGGCCACCGGTCCTTCTCTGCCCCACACCCTCCCTGCTTACAGAAACCCCTGTGGCCTCTGAAGCTCCTCCCTAATCTGTTACCACCAACAATCCCTCAATCCACCACTCCTCCCTACTCTGCGCTGCACCCTTCCCCCCACCTGCCAAACAAAACAACCACCCACCTTCCACCACTCCTCATCCCTACCTGTAATAAACAAAAACAAACAAAAGAAACCCTAACTGCCATCTTAAAAATGCCTGACCATCAAATGCCTGACCTAAAAAACCTAGCATTCACATTTACTATTATAAAATACACAAATAAAACCAATACCAAAAAAAAACCTACAAACAAAAAAACTTTTATTTTTTAATTTTTTATTTATTTATTTTTGGGCACTCAGCCCCTCATCACATGGGTGACCAGGGGCCTTATACCCCTTAACAACAACGTTAACCGCTAGCACCATAAACTATCCATGTGACAACAATGACCTTTAATTGCTAGCGGTCAATTAATGCCAGGAACTTTCCATTTGCTCTCCAAATGCCCTAGAAGGGGCCTTTTTTTACTTTTTGCATAACTTTTGCATACAAGGTTTAGATTTTTGTGAAACTAGTGGTGTTGGAGAGATGACTTACCTAGCTTCACTTTGGCACATGTATTTTTAGGTAATTTTATCAAATTTCTCAGGTATACTCAGTCAAAGTCAATCCTTCTTCGCAAACTTCAAACTATCATAAATTGTGCTAAACTTATCTGATTTCAATGATTTTTTTTAAAACAACATATAATTTTGTGTAGAATTTGATCAACATATTCCTTTTTCTATCACTAATCATCATTATTAGAAATTTTCTAGATTGCTCATTTTTCCCTAACAAGGTGGCTTACAAGTTTCTTGGTGCTTACTTGTTTTGGTGGAATCTACGAGGACATAAGGCACTACACAACATCTGCATTAGCTTTAGCATCAAATTTAGGTGCACACAATCCAACTTTTGTCTTTTCATTTATCAAAAAACCTTTTTTGTAATCACATCTTGATTTGAGCTTAAAACAAACCATTGTTTGCAATCACACTTTGACATTGGGCTTAAAATAAACTTGTGTCTTCATTCTCACATTTAGATTTGGGTTTAAATAGAATGGGTGTTTTCTTTGTTTGGTGGATTTGAGTGTGTTTCATGGTGTGTATGCTCTTCTTATTCACTTCATGTGATCTTGAGAATCAAAAGTATCCCTTAAACCATTCATTTTCACACACATTTCCATTTCTAAGGGTCAATTAACATTTGCAAGTGTGAGTCAAGTGTGTGAAATCAAACACACCACTTAATTTTCTATTGTCACTTTTCTTAGGAGGCTTGCTTGGAGACACACCACTCCAAGGGATGACCTCAACCCTTGTGTTTCACTAGAGTATAAATGGTGAGGAGTGAATCGAAAGACACACCTCATGGAAGTTGAAATCTTGTCATTCGGGCTAAGCCCCCAAGAACTTTATACCTTGGGGAAGTGAAGGTGAAGGGTGGGTTACCCTCTTCTCCCAGCTGTGTGACATTATTTCACTTTCATTTCATGGAATTGGGCCCCCCATACCTTGAGTATATTGGGTACATCCCTAGACCACTTGTGAATCCTAGACTAAGACCTTTTGGCCATACCCACTTGATTAATATTAGTCTTGTTGATGTGTCTTCAAGTGTCTTCATAATCATACCAATCAATCTTGAAGTACAAACTTGCTATTGTGTCTTGTGTGTGTGATTCATGGATGTACATGTGAAATCTTTTGTTTGAAATTGCCAAAGTCAAGCCTTCAACATAAACTACATTCTACATCATTATAAGTATCCTTGTCATCACTTTCATCCTAATTCAAATCCAAATTATCCAATCCATATCCACATCATCATACTAATCATCCAATCCAATCCAACTTCTAAGTTTCACCACAATCTAATCCCATTCTTGAATCCCATCTAATCCATCACTTGTCAAAATGGTAATGATCATCAACCAACCTAGGGCAAATCTAAAACCTAAAATCACACTTCAAGGAGGCCCTCCTTGCAGCTCCAATGATCATGAAAGCCTTATAGATTATGGTGTATATCTTGAGGCACAAGCCATTATCCAAACACTTCATCAAATACCACAACCCCTAGACCAACAAACCATACAATGAATATAAGCCATCATCCAACCATTTCAACAAAATCAATCACCTCTAATCCAACAACTCCTAGTCAAAATCCAACAACCACCCAACCAATCTCAACAACCACCAACCACCAAACCAATATCAACAACCACAACCTTCATATAACACATCATCCACTATACCATCACCCATACAACACCAACAAATTCCCACTCAATCTTATGTGTTATCCCCCTTAACTTCATACCAACCAACCACACATCATGTTACCCCTACAACAACCTATGCCACTTCTTCCATTGTTAACCCCTATCTATATCAATCCATACCTCATGAACATCCCAACAATTCCAACCCCAACAACAACAATTCCAACCCCAACAACAACAATTCCAACCACAACAATAGCAAGTCCAACTACAACCACAACCTCAAAAAATTACACGTCAATACTATGTGTCACCTCGATCACCATACCAATCTAGCCTACCCACATATCATGTCAATTCCATATTAACCTATCCCATTGATACCTAAGATCATCCAACTCCTTATTCCAACATTTCAACTCATCATCAAACCCATTTACAAGACTATCAAGTTCCTTTACAACAAGAACATGCAAGTCTTCCTTTACACCAAAATTAAGTGTCCTTAAGGCCTTATGGAACCTTTGACAAGGGGAATGTTGAAATTAAAGAATACTGAGAGGGGGGGTGAATTAGTATTCCACAAAACCACTTGTTAACTTGTTTATTAATCCAATTCCCAAAATTAATAACATAAAAGTAGAATAAGCATAAGAACAACAACCATAAAGACATAACACATTGACACCAAGATTTTTACGTGGAAAACCCAAGGAGGGAAAAACCACGGCGAGTGTTAGCTCACAATATATTATGATAGCTCAATACTAGATTGCAAGAAGGCTCACTGCCCTATGAAGAAGTGCTCACTACACAATGGCTCACTGCCAAGAGAAAAGAAGAAAGAAGAAGGATTGGCTTACTGCCAGAAGATGAACTACTCTAAATGCATCTACCATATGTTGGATTACAATTCCATTGAAGGTTCAATATACAGATTCAAAGGTCTTCATTTGTTCTACCATGCTTCTCAACTTAACTACATATACTCTATTTTCTATCCTTGTTCAACTTCTTTTGATTTGCATTCTTCTCATAATCCTTTTCCCTTCTAATTCACATACTTCGCACTCAACTACTACACACAAACTTCAAATTCCATCGAGTATATATATTTACTACAAGATTTATCTCATAATTAGGTCGACAAGCAAAACATAAACTATGTACACAAATACTACACCTTGTCGGCTTGAACTTGTGTACAATTTGCAATGCAGACTTAAAAAAACACACAAAAGTCTTCATATAGGTCAGATTCAATCATACCATAATTTAGATTGACTATTCAGACAATATAACTTCTCTGCATAAGAATCTAACATGTCTGTCAGCTTGTTCCTTAAGAGTATACTTGATCAACTCATATGTCACACCATAATTTCTACTATGGACCATATGAGATTCTGATATGCATAACCAACAATCACTCTGGATCTCTTAGCATACCTTTAGAATTGCAGAACAAAAGATACAACTATAGAGGAATGCAGACCCTTTTCTCAAGCACTGTGCATTATTCCTGACTTAACTGTGTTCACTTGAACTTAAGAATTTTACCATGTGACTTCTGAAGGAAGTCAATACTTGAGCACTAGAACAAATCATCACTGAATAGCTATGAACACCATATTTGATCCACATATACTGATCTTTTATTGCGGAGGCATACCATTAAACATTGTTACTTACTCTGTATGATGTATATTGTTCATACTTAGTCATTTTTGCTTCCAGAGTAAAGTCTCTTTATCATACCGATGGAGTCTCTTTCCTTTGTTTCCATCAATGACAACATTCATTGTCTCTTTCCAACAATCTCCCCCTTTGGCATTGATGGCAACACTTGGTGAAAAATATGCATCTTCTCCCCCTTACTTTGTGTTTCATCTCCCATTAAGATGTTTGCCCATTTTTCACTGATTTTCTTCTCCCCTTTTGACATCAATCGAAAATGTGTATGTACAAGAGTCAAAATTGGACCAAAACTACAAAAATCTCCATACTCTACGTACACATACAATACTTCAACTTGATTAGTTGCTAGTGAAAGAATATCCTTATACACAATATTTAATTGTGTAATTTCTTTATCCCATCGATTATTTTCTCTTTCCAAAATTTGAATGTGACCGTTTATCAAAAAGACTAATTTTTTTTGCCTTTTACACATTTGAGGGTGTGGCAATTTGTGAAGCTGCCTGTGCTTTTGCTATAAGATTTGTTATGATTTCAATTTTTAAGCTTAATACCCTTCTCAGCAAGCACATTTTGTTTTTAATTTCTTCCTGTCTGCTTAGCAAATTGCTTATGTTCTAAATGTTTTCAACTTGTTTTTCTACGTAGCTGATTGAGTCAACTGCTGGATCAAAGGTCTTAGAAATATTTGTGAGCTGAAGCTCCATGCTTTTGACTTTTTCATCTATTTCCTTAGTAGTTTCAGGCCAAGACAGACAAAACTTATATATTTCACAGACTTCCTTGATTGCATTTATCATACTCTGGATGTTGCTTTCTAAAAAAAATTTGTCGCTGTCTAGCTTGGTTTTTGTTATTGATAATCTTTTGTCTTCATATTCCTTTTTAACCTTAATATTAGTAGACTTTTCAAAGGATTCAAAATGAGTACTTACAAAATTTATAAGGCCTTTGAGACGAGTAGTTGATGATGCTGATATATCCTTCTGGTATGAGGGGATTAACTTTTCTAGAATGCTTGATGTCTCATTAATGAGTTGATTGTCTTGTAAATATGTTCTCAGCATTTCTTCCTGAGCCTTGGCTTGAACTATTGATACTAGTTTTAATATTTCCATAGGAGACATAGAAGCCAAATTTATTGGTCCTTGTAGAGTCTTGAGTGATTCTAGAATGTGTACACTTTGTTGTTTTTCCAAAAACTTTATAGCATAGTCAATTGAGATTTGGTTTGCAGTAGTGTTTCTTGTTGCATATTCATCACTAAGTGTAACTTTCCTTCTTTTCTTTCTTTCAATTGGATTATCTTTCTTTACTTTTGTATTGGATGAGATGCTTTTTCTTTTCTTGGAGCTGGGTGCATGTACTTCCTTTTTCATCTTTCTTATCTTTTCTTTCTGAAGTGTTTGGCTTCCATTTCACTAGAGCATTTAAGGGTTTTGACTCTTTAGCTAAGGTTTTTGCCTTGCTTGTTTGTTCATCAGAAATTTTCTCTGAGTGCTCACTTGTAATATCCCCTTTTAGGAAGATCAAAATTTCTTTACCTTGCACACAATATAACTTCTCAAAGGGAACATTAGTAACCAATAAATCCTTATAACATCATAATATTGTAATTAGGGTTAGTAAGCACATAGTCATAATCAATATCAAAGTACATTTATATATAACATTTCAACTCTCTCATTTTTATCATATGAAGATTTATGATATACCTCGGGAGAGTCATTTTTGTGCCTGATCATTAATCTACTCTACTTCGCCCACCCCATATGAGTATCGTTACATTAAGGCGCTGTTGTAACAAGACCCACTGCCATAGTTCCAAAAGGCTTCATTGCAACATGTGGTAATTCTTCACCATTTGACTCAAGGGGCTTCATGCTACATGTGGTAATTCTTCACCCGCTTGAGAGTCACCTACCATTAAGTCATTTATAATAATTATTAAGTCTACGCAACCATAGGCCCAAGGGCTTCACACTACATGTGGCGATTCTTCACCACTTGGTTCAAGGGACTTCACACTACATGCGGTGATTCTTTATCCACTTGAGGGTCCCTAAGTGCTAGATCACTAGACCGCCCTTACCCACCATACTCATAGGGTGGTAGAGAGATTAATGGTGAGGCTATTTACTCTCGTCCCGAGTATATCAATATTTGAGTTAGAAATCATACCTCAAAGGAACCTTGCCCTTATGATCTCATGATCCCATAGATCATGAGATAATCATTTGATCACAATGTTCCTCTATGGGAGCTTATTATTGCACCATCTCATATGATGGTTAAATATAATATATTGGTTTCCACATATTCATTTACTATCATTATTGCATATATTATTCCTTTGGATCTTATTGTTATATCATAACATTCTTTGTCCAATTTCTTATCATAAACATTCTCATTTGTTGAGATCCCATGTAGTTATTCACTAAGATTCTAAGTTAACTTATGATGAAGAAACATACCTTGATCTTAGAATATCTATGTTCAAGAGTATTACACTTCTTAATTGTTGTAGTATATGACCGAACTGCTGTAATAGATTGTTTGCTACTGAGTCTTATTTCTTTGATTTAGTTGGCTGTCCAATTGGAATCTAAGTTGTTGTTGATATATAATGTAGGTTTGTATTTAGGACTGCTGATATAGTATGATATTGCCTTTGTTTCTTTGAGTTGATTGACTGCTGCAAGTATCAATGACTGGATTGAATTAACTGTGATGTTTGGATGATTCGATGAGATGAAAGGAGTGTTGAATGCTTTGAATGATCTATGTGAGAGATAATGAATTGATTCATGTAAGATACCCTCCATACTACCACTTCCCCATCGATCCCTTTATACTATCCTTTCTTCCTCTAACAATTACAACCCTTCATCCGTTGTTGTCCACAAAAGACGTGCCTCTTAGAAAATATGAATCACTACTATAACACTTCCGTTTTGTCTTTTTAAGACTCTTCTAATAATCCTCATGTTATATTCACTAACTTAGTATTTATATTTATTTTTCTTTATTAAGAGGTCAGCCCCACCTCTTATACTATTTAATATAGTTACTTTATTATATATATATATATATATATATATATATATATATATTATGTAATTTATAATATATTCTATAGACAATTCATTGAATGTTCTAAACCTGTCTTGTTTGAGATCTTTTGGTTTCTTTAGTAGTTCATCAGCTAGTTCAGTCAGGATATCTTCTGCAACTTCATATCCTAATGAAGGGACCCATGCAATTCTTGGTTCCATAGCTTCCATGAAGCATTTGTCTTTATTCACCATAAATACAATGTCATTTTCATATTTCATCACTACTTTTTTAGGTATCCAAACCCTACATACCATTCTCTATTTAAAGTTCAAGAAGTATTCCCCCAAAACTTCATTTTGTTTGTCTGCATTTCCCAAACTTTGTAGGTGATTTCTTATTTGAGTTGCTACTAGTGTATGTTCAAGCCAGACAATGTTTCCCAAGCCAGGTAGCTCTCTTAGGAATTAGAAGAGTAAACAGGTAATTAGAGTTCCGTATTTGAAGGGATAATTTGTCTCTTTTGTTCTTTTTAGGTTCTCCATTAATTCACTCTAGAGCAATTCACATAGATTATAATTTGTATTATTTTTGACAATATCATAAGTTGAGTATATAGCTTATGTAGAAATAGAATTTTTTGAATGAGAAAAGTATATTTTGTATCGAATAATCATTGATGCAAATTTGACAGCCAGAGCCTTAATATCATTTACTATGAGCGCTTTCTTATCAAATTTGGCTCCTGTAAGATACATTACTAAATTATTCTTTATCTTCTTTTCAACTGGGATCCTTCCAGAGGAACTCATACTGGTTACAACCTTGATAGCTTCTTTAGTTATCATACATGGTTCATCGAACCATAAAAATGTTGATAACTGAGAGGGGGGGGGTGAATCAGTTATCCTAATTATTTCCCTTATTGAACTTTCTTATTAATTGATATAGCATTGAATCAAACACAAAAAACATTACCATGAGATAAGAAACACATAACACAGTATTTTTGACGTGGAAACCCTGTTAAGGGAGAAAACCACGGGGTGATTAACCCAAAATTATTCTCTGTTAGAAGAATAGGAAATTACAAAAACGGCACTTGCCAATTAGGGCTCACTGCCCGAGCACACTGCTCACAAGAGGTCCACTGCCTACAAGAAGACACACTATCTACAAAGTGATAAGAATCACAGTCTTGAACTGATTGGAAGCATCTGCATATGCTGGAGTTCAGTTCCGGTTAGGTTCAGTACACTGATCTGCTGCACTTCATCTTTACTCTGTTCTTTATTCTGCTATCCTTCACATACCGGATCCTTTTTGCTACTTCTGCTCTATTCTGGACTTATTCACATATATCTTCACACCATTTTTTTTTCTTCACAACTAAATCCATCCTCTATATATATCCGCACAAGTAATTTCATCACCTTTTTAGTCGGCATCCGGAACAGTCTAGTTTCTTACAAACTCTTGTTCTGTCGGCTGAATCCTTCCTCACCAAGCAATGCGGATCAAGCATATACTTGTAGATATCATTAATCATGTCGGCCAAACATGATTCATGCCTTCACAACCTCTATCATCAATAGTAACACATCCGGAGAGTAGTCTGATACTCTGTCAGTCAGTTCTTCCTCTGTTTTCACTGTCTCTCAGGAATCCGGTACTCAACTATTCATATCTTTTTCCTTGTCCATCACCGGAGGCTAAATCCTTGGAATATACCACTCAAGGTAGTCCTCTTGACTTCCCCAAATCCGCACTGCACCAAGACACTTCCTCTGAGAGATCCGGATCAATCTGTCGGACCTTGCCACATGCTCTGTTCTTGTTCACCGGACCACAACAATCTTTATTCTGACTTCCGGTAGAGACACATTATGACTTGCGGATATGTGGGATGACCTTTGTTGCCATCAATGACAACAACCATGAATCCATATAGTGTCTCTTGCCAACAATCTCCCCCTTTGGCATTGATGGCAACACTTAGTGAAAAATGACTAAGTGTTTTCACTATGCTCCCCCTTTGCTGATGCTCTGTCTTTATATACAATTTCTGGAACTCCCCCTTAGTTGGATTCCTCATTTTTCACTGCTCCTCACTCCCCCTTTGACATCAATGGCAAAGGGTGGGGTTCGCACACCAAAATTTTCAAAAAATTTCTATACATAGCCGCTTATTTACATACTCACATATACTGAAGAATGTCTGCAAAGGATGTCTGCAATTGGATCATTTCTGTAGCCCAACTTTGCTTCATTCTGTCCAAAATTGAAATGTGACCACTCAACAAAAATGCAAAAGCTTCTGCCCGCTTGAGATCTGTCGGATCTTTTGTTTGGGCGGTGGTCTGAGCATCACTGATGGCCTCATGCATGGTTTCCAACTTAGGGATTATAATCCTTCTAAGTTCTCCCATCCGGTTAGTGATATTCTTCCTTTCCTTCTCAAGATTCTTTATTTCATTCAAGACTGCAATAGTCTGACATTCTTGATTTATTATGGAGGAAGAGAGAGGATCAAAACTTTGAGATAAGCTTTGTAGCTTGTCCTGTTCCTCTTTTATTTTCTTATCAATTGCTGCTGTTGCCTTTGGCCAGGATATACAAAATTTGTAGATGTCACCGCCATCCTTAAGAGCATTCTCTAAGCTCTTTATTCCAATGCTCACAATCTTCCTATCTTTAGAGATTAATTCTAATATTTCTGAAAATCTCTTATCCAAAAATTCCTTCCGGACCTTTTCTTCAGCTGATTTTTCTAGAGAATCAAAATGTGTATCAACACTGCTGACTAAGGTTTTTAGATTACCGGAAGAGGAGGCTATCGGATCTATCTGGATTGATGGCATAATCTTTACAAGTACTCCGGAAGCAGCCTCTATCAACTCACAGTCTTCCATATGAGACTTCAGGAGTTTTTCATTTGCCTTGGCATTTGCAAATGAAGCTATCTTCATTGTTTGTACCAGAGAGAGAGAGTCAAAGTCGAATGGGCCTTTTAAAAGCTCCGGTTCATCAATCTCTAAAGTTTCTTTGCTCAAAAATTGTTGAACAGTTTGTGCAGTGTCTCTTGCCGGAGACAAATGTTTCTTTTCTTCTGCAGTCTTGGAACTATCAACCTCTTTGTCTTTCACCACTGCTTCCTTCTCCTGTAATTGCTCTTCTTCTTTGGATCCGGAGACTGTAGGGGAAACCGGAGGAGAGATGCTTGTATGTTCAGGGCCCACTTCTTCTGGAGCAGAGGGTTCCAAGTCCTCAGCTATTTCTGTACCTAAGTCCTCTACAACAGGAAGATTGAACCTTTTGAAGGCCTTCCGGAGGATCTCTTCTGTCTCTTGGGCCACTTTGTCAGTCTCACCAAGCATGAGTTGATTCATCCTGGCTTTACTTCTGAACTCATCTTTGCAGTCCTTGAAGATTATGTTCATTGTCTTGGGATCAATTTGAGGATATAGCTGAATAGCTATCTGCTCCCGGATCTCAAGATCTTTTGCATGAGCATTGTTCTTTCTTACTTCCAATTCCTTTTCTAGGCTTTTATAAGCCCTTGTGGCTTTTGTCTTGGATCTTTTACCGGATGCCTGGACTTCCGGTTTTGAACTTTTGGTTGAGGGAGGTGCAGATCTTTTTGATGATCTGGTCCGGGTGGGAGTTTCAACCGGAACACTTTCTTTACTTTTCTCTTCTTCCTCAGCCTTCCTCCTCTTTTCCCGGCTGGCATCAAGTGCCTCTTTTGAGATGCCTAGGCCTTGAGCAATATGCTCAACTTCTTTTCTTACCTTCCTCTTTATCTCCGGTTCCCTGAGTTCTACATGTAACTTTACACTCAGTTCTTCGAAGATTCCAAACCTTTCTGCCTTAGGATCTTTGGGCTGGCTTAGCATGTGTTGAACATGCAGCTCTACTATCTATTCATCCACTTCATACCCCATAGGCATGATCCAGATAGTCCTAGGCTCCACTGCCTCCATCAGACACTGATCTGTTTCTACCATGAGGCATACTGTGTCTTTGTATTTTTCAACAAGAGATTGGGGTATTCTTTCTCTTGCATGCATCATGCTTTGGAAGTTCTTGAAGTAACCCCATAGAGCTGTATTTCTTGCTTTTGCATCCCCAAGTTCATGCAAATAGTCTCTGATTTGAATGGCAACCGGTCTGTCATTCTGCCATATCCATCCACTGGATCCGGGAAGCTCATTCATGTAGTAAAAGAAGAGACACAGGATCAGATTGCCATATTTGAAGGAGTTTTTCTTGTCCTTCTTAATCTTCTGCAGATTTTCAAAGAGTTGGTTTACTAGAAGCTCGCACAAGTCATAGTCTGCATTCTCCTTTAACATCTGATAGGCTGTGTAGATTGCAGTTCCCGGTACTGAGTTTTCCCTACTGGAGTGATAGATTTTGTAACCAATTATCATAGCTGCAAATTTGACATCCGGTTCAATGATGTCATCAACTGTCATAGCTCTCTTGTCAAACTTGGATCCGGTTGCATCACTGACTGTCTGATTTTTGACAGATTTGAGAACAGGTAATCCACCGGATGAGTGCAGACCGGTTACAGCCCTAATTGCGTCCTTGGTGATCTTGAAGGGCTTGTTCAACCATAGGAAGTTGTCATGTACTCTACTTAGTACATACCGGACCCATTCATCTTCTTCAAAACAGGGGAAATGAATGCACTGTGCAAAGTGTTTGTCCTGGATGGCTTTATACTGAGGTTTGATCTCAAAGGAGTCATCTATCAATTGTTTGTGATAGATATCCATCAGTTTTGATTCTCCAAAGTCTTCAAGATTCGCATGGATGTAAACCCTAATATCTTCCGTATGCAATACACCATGAGGAACACTAGAGAAGGCTCCTAGTGGATCTACCTCCAATGATTTGTAAGGATGTTTCTTGAATGAGGGGCGAGGTCTATCAGAGATCTTAACTATGTTTGGGGTAGCCATTCTTCAAAGATTTGCAGTGAGGTAATGAAAAACGGAGAATACCTTATGCGCCTTCGATTTGCACGGAGTGATTGGATTGATTTCTTTCTGCAATGACTTCGGCAGGAGATCCTTGGTGTGCTTGATGAATCTTGTTGCAGAGCTCCACTATTCGCTTCTTCTTGAGTGCAGAATGAGCAAATGACTTTTGAGAAATCCCTTATATTGCTCCGCGAACCCTAATATCTGTCTGCAATAAATGCTTCACCTACATTATTCCGGTTTGCCTTGTCTGGATAGCTTGGAGTATCCCGGATTAGTCCTGATCAGTGAATATCATCCGGATCTTTCAATCATGAATAAATCGAGGTAACATATTACAAGAACATCCCAAACACTCTGTCCAATCCGCAGAACAAGATAGTGCACTTCCGGATCTCTCCGGACCTTTTTGTAATCCTTTGTCATACCGGAGCATCTCCCTGAATAGGTCTTATTTGATCGATCACAGCTTCTTCATAACTCCATGCGGACCTTTGAAAACTTGATTGAAGCATCTCAAGACTCATATCTACAAACCCTTTAATCCGCATCTTGTGCCACATCCGGCACCACTTGTTTGGCTGGGGGAACAGGATTTTCTTTGAGTCTCCCCCTGAGCCTGAGCTCACTTTTTAATTTCTGGAAGAAATATTAGCACCAGAGTCTGGTGCGGATCCAACCTCTACATTCTCTGAACTTTTCTTCACCCAAATCTTGCTCATCTGATTCCTAACTTCATCCGCATTCATCTTTTGTTTACCCTTGTCTTGATTCTGATTATACACCGGACCTCTTTTGTCCTGATACTTGTTTCTGCAGACTTTAGCATTATGACCGGACCTATTGCAGATTTGGCAAATAACATTTCTTTGCATATTTGACTGATATCCTCTTGATCTGCATTGATTAGCCATATGACCTACTCTATTGCATGTAAAGCATCTACCTTTGAATGATTTGTTTACTTGCATAATTCTGCATTCATGGGATTTGTGTCCATACCTTTTGCAGTTGAAGCATTGTCCGGAGAAGGATGAATTAATCTGATTCATTCTCATTCTGCACTGATTAGCTTTGTGACCAAAGTGGTTGCAGCTGTGGCAGTATCCATTGAAGGATGGATATCTTTGAGCATTTGGCTGTCTTATCAGAGGTCTTCTAGGCCTGCTCCTTGAATTTTCTGATCCAAGATTCTTCTGACCGGATCCGGAGCTTTCTCCTTTCTCATATCCCAAACCATACTTGTCATCTGTCCTCTTTTGACTTCCAAGAAGAACTTCAAGTTGAGCAGAACTTATCTTGAATTTCTCTTTATATTCATTTGCTGTTTGAAGGTCTCTTTTGAGAGAGGCAATTTGATCCTCAAGTTTTTCTTCATTATCTTTGGCATCTTCAAGATCAGATTCAAGATGTCTGATAATCCTGTCCATCTGGTGGCATTCTTCTGATTTTTCTTTAAGAGATTGTCTTAGATTGTCTTCAGCCTTTCTTTTTTCTTCAATCTCTTGAGTAAACTTTATAGTTCCTGATTCCATTTCATGTCTTAACATAATGACTTCTTTTGATAACTTTTCACATAACTTGGTTTGCTCAGTCAATTCTTCATTTGTATTGCTTTCTTCACTTTGTCTTGCCAACTGTTGGAGCAGCTCCTTTCTCTTTTTCATAGAGAGACTTAATTTGTCTTTTAATTCTCTCATGAATTCATCAGCCTGTTTGAGTCTTTCCTTTAATTCATTGACTTCAGAATTTGACTGTTCAAGATCCTCAAGAGCAGTCTTGAGTTGCTCCCTTAAACCATATGCATCCATTTGAACTCCCAGATCTTCCTCAAGCTGTTAGGCTCTATTAGGAGGAACTTAGCTCTGATACCAATTGTTGATAACTGAGAGGGGGGGGGTGAATCAGTTATCCTAATTATTTCCCTTATTGAACTTTCTTATTAATTGATATAGCATTGAATCAAACACAAAAAACATTACCATGAGATAAGAAACACATAACACAGTATTTTTGACGTGGAAACCCTGTTAAGGGAGAAAACCACGGGGTGATTAACCCAAAATTATTCTCTGTTAGAAGAATAGGAAATTACAAAAATGGCACTTGCCAATTAGGGCTCACTGCCCGAGCACACTGCTCACAAGAGGCCCACTGCCTACAAGAAGACACACTGTCTACAAAGTGATAAGAATCACAGTCTTGAATTGATTGGAAGCATCTGCATATGCTGGAGTTCAGTTCCGGTTAGGTTCAGTACACTGATCTGCTGCACTTCATCTTTACTCTGTTCTTTATTCTGCTATCCTTCACATACCGGATCCTTTTTGCTACTTCTGCTCTATTCTGGACTTATTCGCATATATCTTCACACCATTTTTTTTTCTTCACAACTAAATCCATCCTCTATATATATCCGCACAAGTAATTTCATCACCTTTTTAGTCAGCATCCGGAACAGTCTAGTTTCTTACAAACTCTTGTTCTGTCGGCTGAATCCTTCCTCACCAAGCAATGCGGATCAAGCATATACTTGTAGATATCATTAATCATGTCGGCCAAACATGATTCATGCCTTCACAACCTCTATCATCAATAGTAACACATCCGGAGAGTAGTCTGATACTCTGTCAGTCAGTTCTTCCTCTGTTTTCACTGTCTCTCAGGAATCCGGTACTCAACTATTCATATCTTTTTCCTTGTCCATCACCGGAGGCTAAATCCTTGGAATATACCACTCAAGGTAGTCCTCTTGACTTCCCCAAATCCAGACTGCACCAAGACACTTCCTCTGAGAGATCCGGATCAATCTGTCGGACCTTGCCACATGCTCTGTTCTTGTTCACCGGACCACAACAATCTTTATTCTGACTTCCGGTAGAGACACATTATGACTTGCGGATATGTGGGATGACCTTTGTTGCCATCAATGACAACAACCATGAATCCATATAGTGTCTCTTGCCAACAAAAAATTCATCATGAATCCTGTTGAGAATGAACCTAACCCATGTATCATTTGGGATCGCAGGAAAATCCAACCAGGTGTCTAATTTCTTTTCTCCTAGAACTTTATATTCATATTTCAACTCAACATCAATAGTAGTTAGTTCATCCAGGTATAACTTTATATAGTAGTGATTGTATTCCTCTAGGTTGGTGTAAATGTATGCCCTAATATCCTCCATATGCATAATTCCATGAGGAGTAATTGAGAATGCCCTACAAAATCATTTTCTAGTGGTTTGAAGAAATGTTTCTTAAACTCGAGGCAAGGCTTTTCCAAAATCTCAATTAATTGGGGAGTAAACATTTTTTGAAATATCTTAGACTACACATAAGAGTTTTCAAGTTGTAAATACCTTTTTCACCAAATTAGGGTTTCCTTCATCTGAGATTGAGTTAGCTTGAACTATTTTGGAAATCTCTGAGTTGCTTGGAGTTTTGCTTTAAATTTCCCTAGACACTTGATAGTTTCCTTGTTTTGTTAGGAGTTTTGCACTAACTTTCTAGCTGGGGGCTTTAGATTTTCAACACAGCTCCCCCTGAGCCAGAGCTCCCAATTTGCTTCCTAGAGGAAGTATCTGCACTAGATGCTGGTGCGGATCCATCCTTGACTTCAATTACTTCTTTCTTTATCTAGATCTTGTCCATTTCCATTTTTGTTTCAACCAGATCAACTTTTTCTTTTCCTTTATAATTCCTATGCTCTGTTTTCCTTTCTTCAACATAGTAGTTTCTTTTCACATTCTTGCTTCTGCAAAATCTTGCAACATGTCCAAACTTGTTGCAATTGTAGCACACAGTGTTTTCTTGTCCCTGATTCCTTTCTCTAAATGAATTCATCCTTCATCTGTATTGATTAGTCATGTGTCCAAATCTATTGCAAGTAAAACATCTTCCATTGAATGATTGAGTATTCCTTGAATTGTGAAAGTCATTTCTTACTAGACTTCTACATTCATTTGATCTATGACCAATTTTCTTGCAATTGAAACATTGACTAGAGAATGATAGAACATTTTGATTTATTCTACTCCTACACTGGGTAGCTTTATGACCAAACTTTTTGCAATTAAAACAATGGCCATTGAAAGATGGGTACCTTTGAGCATTTGGTTGTCTGACCGGAGGTCTTCTAGGTCTTCTTCTTTGATCCCTGAACTGGTTGCCTTTGTTTTGCTTCAACAGAAAGTTTCCTTGACCTGATTTTGAACTTTCACATTTTTCAAATCCTAATCCTTGCTTATCATCTAAACTCTTTTGACTAGAAATCATCTCATCAAGTTTTGCAGAACTTATCTTGAACTTTTCTTCATAGATTTTGGCCTTTTCCAAGTTTTTTTTTCAGGCTCACAATTTCTTCTTCCAATTTGACACATTTTTCTATCTTGCTGTTTACCATCAAATTTAGATCTTCTTTTAATTTAGCTCTTTTAATAACTTCCACTTTCAAATCATCCAGGTTCTCATTTGCTAATAATAATCTAACATCTCTGTATTTTTCTTTGAATTTCTTGACTTGTTATTTCATCTTTAAAATGCACTCATCAGCTTCTTGAATGTTGTCCTTTAGATCCCTGATTTTTTCTTTAGATTTTTCTTGATTAGCAAGAGCTGCTTCCAATTCAACATTGTTTTCATATGAAAAGTTTCCATATCTACTGGTTGCCATTTGTGAACTCTCCCAAATCTTCCTCAAGCTATTAGGCTTCTTCCAAGGAACCTTGCTCTAATACCAATTGTTGAAAGTAAGGAATACTGAGAGGAGGGGTGAATCAGTATTCCACATAACCACTTGTTAACTTGCTTATTAATCCAATTTATAAAATTTATAACATAAAAGTAGAAGAAGCATAAGAACAGCAACCATAAAGACATAACACATTAACACCAGGATTTTTATGTGGAAAACGCAAGGAGGGAAAAACCACGGTGAGTGTTAGCTCACAATATATTATGATACTTAAATACTAGATTACAAGAAGGCTCACTGCCCATGGCTCACTACCCAAGGGTCACTGCCCAGGGCTCACTACCCTATGAAGAAGTGCTCACTACACAATGGCTCACTTCCAAGAGAAAAGAAGAATGAAGAAGGATTAGCTCAGTGCAAGAAGATGAACTACTATAAATGCATCTGCCACATGCTAGATTACAGTTGCATTGAAGGTTCAATATATAGATTCAAAGGTCTTCATTTGTTCTACCCTACTTCTCAACTTAACTACAAATACTCTATTTTTTTCCTTGTTCAACTACTTATGCTCTGTAATCTTCTCATAATCATTTTCCCTTCTAATTCGCATACTTCACACTCAACTACTACACATAAACGAATTCCATCAAGTATATATATATATTCATTACAAGATTTATCTCATAATCTGGTTGGCAAGAAATATGTAAACCATTTACACAAATACTACATCTTTTTAGCTTAAACTTGTGTACAATTTGCAATGTAGACTTAAACAAACATACAAAAGTCTTCATATAGGCTAGCTTCAATCATACCGTCACTTAGATTAACTATTCAGACAATATAACTTGTCTGCATTAGAATCTAACATGTATGTCAGCTTGTTCCTTAAGAGTATACTTGATCAACTCATCTATCACACCATAATTTCCACTGCTAACCATCTGAGATTCTAAGATTCATAACCAACAATCACTCTGGATCTCTTAGCATACCTTTAGAACCGCAAACAAAATATACAACTGCAGAGGAATGCGGACCCTTTTCTCAAATACTGTGTATTGTTCCTGACTTAGTTGAGTTCACTTGAATTTAAGTATTTGACCTTGTGACTTTTGGAGGAAGCCAAGACTTGAGTACTGGAACAAATCATCACTGAATAGCTATGAACACCATACCTGATCTGCATATATTGATCTTTTATTGTGGAGGCATACGATCAAACATTGTTACTTACTCTGTATGAGGTATATTGTTCATACTTAGTCATTTATGCTTCTGGAGTAAAGTCTCTTTATCATACCGGTGGAGTCTCTTTCCTTTGTTTCCATCAATGACAACATTCAATTATCAGAACAGTGTCTCTTGCCAATAGGGAACACCACTCTAGCTTATGCATCCTATGGGTACCCTATAACATCATCTAATTAGATGCCAATACAAGAGCCTACTAGTCCTATCCCCACACTAACATGTAGTCCATATCATAGTCTAGTGGTTCAACCTTCTAATCCATCAAGCCCTTAATTACCTTCATCCCTATGTTCCTCCAATCTTCCACAAAAGGATCCCTCAGAGATAACCCTACGACACTTGATCCAAACAACATTGCTTGAGCTACCCCTGATAAATCCATCTAATTCCAATCCTAATCCATCTAACCCCATTATCTCTCTATCTAGCCCAAGACCTCATCCGTCCAATCCTATTATCCCTCCATATAATCCTAATCCTACAACACCTTCCACACCTATTATCCCTCCTCCTAATCCTCATCCTAAGCCTACAACACCATCCACCATTATTATATTGTCCATCTACCCATACACTCATGAAGGATGTGATCCAAAGGCTATTATCAAGGAATCAACCATCTCCATGTCATAAAACACCTATCCAAGAGCCTATCAAGGAGACTTCAAACATCATGTCCATTTCTTCAACCCCATCATGTAATCCACAACCCATCAAGCCTATTGAAGAGTCTTCTACCATGAGGCCAAGTCAAGATTCATTATATCCTCATGTTGTTGACCATCTAGAATCTATCAAGCTTATCCAATAGTCTTCTACCTCCAATTCCATTCAATAAAATCAAGAGTTATGTCAAGAGTGTGATCTAATGCATATGGAAACATCAACCCTTTATCCAAATCAAGATCAAAACACCTCCATCCAACCCATCCATAACCTATATGTTTTATACACAAGAAAATTGATCCCATCCATATCACACTTAATCCTATCTATGATCATGATCCCATCTATGATCAAGATCCTATATATGATAAAGAGAACCATGATGATCCTCTTAGCCAACTTTATGCATTCCATGGTCAAGAGATTGTAACTCCAACTATCCATAATCCCATGACCATCCATGTGCAAGTTATCCAAACTACTCCTATCCATCCTCCACCTAGTCCTATCCATGATCCAACACCATCCACTTCGATTGATGAGACACTTGTCTCCCAAGTAAATATAGATGATAAAAAAAATAGAATGGATCTTAATGAACATAATGATAATCAAGATCTTATTGATACTTTGTCCTCCAAAATTGACCACATTGCAAATCTAACATATACCCTTGGTCTTACCACCTTCATCAATGAATGTTCTTCCTTAGGAGACCAAAAACCATTATCTACCACCTCACCTTCCCCATCAAATAATGAGCTTGCATCTAGTGTCCAAATCACCCATAATCCCATTGTCCACTGCATACTCCAAAAAATGGACTATCAAGATAAATGCTTAGCCCTTCATGAACAAGGTATTTTGGAACCCATCCATGTCAAAATCCCTCCAAAATCATATGGCCTTGGTTATATTCCCTAAGAAAAGAAAGCTCAAGATGTTGGTACTACCTCCATGCCTTTTAAATCTACTCCTTTCCATCATAAAAAACATCATATCCCCAAAACATATGTTTTCATTCCTCCTCCATTATCCTACAAATCCCAAAAGCGTGTGACCATACACCTTCCTCCATCCATTTTACCTCCATTAATTCCAACTCCTAATATCCCTCCATCCACTCTACCTCCACTTATCCCAACACCTAATATCCCTATCATCCAATCCCCTTATCCATTTATCCACAAATCCACTTTTAATCCCTCCATCCATAAATCCCCTCACATTCCTAACCATGATCAACCAATGCACGCATCAATCAAACATGAAGCTTCCACCAAGTCCATGGGATTCACAAATAAAGTTTTGGATGCCTATACACATAAAGCAAAAACTCCGAATCAAGGCAAAGAGTACAAACAAAATCTATCCAATAGGCTACCGAAGCCCATACTTTCACAAGAAAGGTCCAAAAATAATATGGTTTGGGTCCCTAAGAAAAAACAAATCAAGTCAAATGAAGCATCGACATCCCAAACAATCCCAAAAATCTCACTTCATCCAAAGATCCCAAATTCCTTCATCCCAAAAATCCCAATATTCTCACTTCATCCAAAAATCCTGAATTCCTCCATCCCATAAATCACAATGCAAAAATCATAAAAGTCTTAAGTTTGTGTGGGTACCTAAAATCCTACATCGACCATCCCCTATGCAAACATGTCCATTACTTCCTACACCTCCTTCTAATAAAAAGCTTCAACGTTTATCATGGTGTGTGCAATCGTTGGTCTTGGTCTCTCTCAATTTCACAACATTTCCACATAGCTCCATCTCCCCATCTTTAATCCATTATCCTACATATTTCACCCATCATATCCCTATGGTCCATGATTTTCCATAATCTATATCATAATCCATATCATAAGCCACTATCCTTCCATCCATAATCCACTATCTCCTATCTATCCTTGCATAATCCTTCCATACATAATCCACATCATAATCCATTATCCACATACCTCCATCTCCCTCTCATTCAATCTCCTACCAACATCTATGAGCATAATGACATTTGACATGGTCAATGTGCATCATCCATCTTTAAATGGGACTATCACCTTTCATGGAACTTGATGCTTGAGTCCTTCGTGCCCATATCCACCCTTTCCATTCAAGTATACAAATTAAAAACAAGAAATATGAAAAAATGATTAAAAATAAATAAAAATAGTAAAGAGAAATCCCTTCATTCAATGGTGAAAACTTGATAAACAAGCACCTTGGATAAATACCATGATGAAAACTTGGAAAATAGGCATCATGTGTAGTTTGACTATCTATGTGTCTTACACTTGGGGGCACGTTGTCTCACCCTGGTGCAGTGCACCTAGGACATTTTTATGTCATTTATTTGAAAATTCTAGTTGTTAGAGACTAAATAAAGTCTTAGATAAATGTAATAAATCCATTTGAGGAATAAACATGTAGTGGAGGTTGAGAATAGTTAGTTTTCCTTAGTGGATTTTGCAGTCATCTAAACTAGGATAGTCTAATATTAGTAATTCAGCTTTTTATGAAAAATATAGTTAGTTTAGGCTATTTTTTAGCCTTTTCCCACGATTGGGAAGAATGTAATAAAGGAAATTCATGGTAAAGATAAGAAAGAGACATCTCTCATGATAATTCATTGTAATTTGATGAAGTTTTAGGGAAGAGAATGAAGAAAATTACTGTTTGTTGTCCCTTATCTTTGTTTTTTCTCTTTTTTTGTTGTTTCCTTCATTTTCTTTGAGTTTGTACTGTACTGTTTAGAATCCTCATACATAGAATGTTGAAATGGATTATCTTAGCTTTGTTTTAATTTAGGTTGCAAAGACTTTGGTGATGTTTGAAGCATTTTCCAAATGTTTCTATTAAAATTACTCTATTTTCCAGCTTTATCATTGTTTTTATCCTATTCCTCTTGGCTGTACATGCCCGTACTGCATAGTCAAGGGCACATTCCATTAGAAGGGTGTAATAGATGGTCTTACCTTCCTTTTGAGTCAAGTTGGAGGGAATTTCATTTAGGATTAATCATTTTGTGGTTGCTTTTTGTAAAGGAGATTTCAAACCCTTGAGTTGGGGGTTTTAGAGAGGTTTTTGTTTTCCCACTTCATGAAGCTATGTTAGAACCCCAAAATGGGTGGAGTGAGTGTAATATGGTATCTTTTATAATGGTTTTTATGTACAGGAGCAGAAGACAAGTGAAATTTGGAGTTTGGGGCTATGGAGACCTCATTGTGTCATGTTAAGGCAAACTAGTGTTGGAGGAGTGAAGATTTGAACATAAAATGAGTTGAAATGAACTTAGACCCAAAAAATTGATGAAATATATCTATTTGTATCCTAATACACCCTCTAGAATCAGAGTAAAAATTTTCTCTTTGAGTTTGTGGACACTTCCTTTGTAAAAGTGGGCTAATTGCCCTCTAGTACAACAGGAACAATCAAAATTAGGGGCTTGTGTTCCAAAAGACCCCAACCTACATGTTTGGTATGTTTTGTAACTCCATAATGGGTATTTGAAAAGGTAGTTTGTTTGTGGGTTTGTCATGTCTTTTGAAAGTTATGCTTCAAAAACCTCCCTAACAGGGCTACAAGGAGTTAGGTCAGCCTATCAAGGAAGTGGTACAAGGAGGTATCTTCTAAGCATTTTGATGGTTTTTTAAGCTTGGGACAGTCAATCATAGTTGGTCTAGGGTCCCTATAAAGTTTGGGAAGGTTCCCATGTATATGAACCTAAAAGTGGGGTTGTTGTGTAGTGTTGAAGCCATGGATAGTGAGAGGACAGTCATGTCTTGTTTGATGTCAAGTGTTGTAGTTTGGTCCACTAGGACCTGTTGATGATTATTTTTACACACTCATAACAAAAGTTAAAATTCATTAATGAACCTAACTATCTTGAAAGATATGGAGAAATCAATTAAGATTACTCAATCCCAAGTTTCCTTATTCGTTAGGTCTTGACCTGTTGGACAGTTCAGTAGGTTATTATGAAGCTGCAATGTGCAAGGGGCCTTACATGATTTAAAGTGGATTTGTGACTTACTGGACTCTTATTATGCAAACCAACATGAATATCGATTTTCTAATCATTCATCTTCATAAAATTGTTATTGTATCTCAAAGCTTTATATGATTTATATTCAAACGTGCTTTGCTTTTCAACTATTTATGAAGATTATCAAATATCAAATTATTGCTCTTAAATTCCCTCAAATGTTAGATAATCTCCTTTGGATTTCAACGTTTAAGCTAGGTATTTCAAAATTGTTGGGAAAAGTTAGAGAAATTTAAATCTACCATCATTCACTATAGGATCTAGACGTTTTGTTATGCACACAGTAAGAAATACAATGAATTTAATTAACTTAGCAGAGCAAATCATTAAATGCAAATGTTCTGAATGTTTTCACAAACAATCATTCAAGATTGCGAGCTTTAAGAGAAACTGTTTCAAATATAACGAAGAGCTAGAAGACACTCAGAAAATAGACGCAGACTTCCAGATTCACTTATGTTCAAAACACAGCCATATATGGTTTACAATGTAGGTATGACTCTTAGCTTTATTAATCAAAATTCACAAAAACTCATAGTGCTTTACAGATACAGTAAGAAAGCTAGATGTTTCCACGTATTCCTCAATGTAGACAACAGGTGGCCTCCTCTAAACTACAATACTCCACTCAAAATTCCTCAAAAGAGATTACAATTTCTATGCTATTTTCCATAAATCCCTGTGTAAGAAAATAATATACAAGCAGCACGCTCCTTATATAGAATTTGAATTTCCTCTCATGCTGTAGTTACAACTTCCATTCCATGGTTACAACCCCCACTCTACGGTTAAGGTCCTTTTATTATCAACCAATGGTGTGCTTCTATTTCATAACCGTGTGCCAACCCACTACTTGGCATCTTTTCCTCTTAGAGGATGCTCTTGGAATCTTCACCTAAAATTCCCATTTCATGTGAACTTTTCCCGCCGATGTTCTTCATTTGATTTCTTTTCAAAAAATTTTGCTCTTGCCTTCTCACCTTTTCAAGTATTTCTTGAAATTGTCAATTACACCCTCCACAAAGGTGCGGTCCCCTCCTGGACTTTTTGCAAAAATAAATTCTTGCATCATCACCCTTTCTTTCAATTCTTTCTCTTTGTCCTCTAAGCCCTTTGTTCTTTTCTTGTACCTGTTCATTTAGGCTCTTTCTTCCATCAATGTATCTATCATTTGTTTGCTAAGTATTGCATTTGGATTCTCTATACAAGGTGTGAATATGGCCCTGAACTCTGTTAATGCTCTCTCTAAGTCATAGGCTGGCACCTCCGCACATTCATGTTGTATAGGTCTTTCTATGATCTTCTTATGCATTTTTATCATATCTTCTGCCTTTTCTTGTAACTCTGGTATAATTGTTCCACACCTTTTGAGGTTATTTTCCTCAAATTTAAGCCCCATTATTATTCCTGGTAATTTATTCGCCAGTGCAACATTAAGTGCTCCCTCATGGATCAACTCATCTACCCTTCTTTCTATTTCTACCAGCTGCCCAATCTCAGATCTGCATTCCTCTTGTCTGGTTAGGTAGTTATGTATGAATATCATACATTTATTCTTCTCTTTTGTAGCTACTCTCCAGCTATCCACATCTTGCCTGATTGTTTGTTCTCCTTCTTCTATGAAATCAATAAACCATTCATCAAAAACATTAGCTTTAAATCTTTTATTTTCCATATCTTTTACTTCCTCTTTGGACACTATTGATATGTTAGTAGGTAAGTTAGGAACTACGGTATTGGGATCAAATATCCCTCTAATAAATTGTTGGAGCTGTACAATGTGTCCCTTTAAATGCTCCAGTTTATTTTTGTCTTTTCTTAGGATACCAGCTGTTACCAAGTGCATATCCTCCCATTCATGGAGGTGCTATTCTCTGGTTGAATGTCCAAGGTCAAGATTCAATATCTTGTATTCCTCTAGGGTAATCTCACCTTTTTCTTTCTCCTTTTTTGGTATAGTTAGGTTTAGAGTCCTTGATCCATCTGGACCTCTCTGGATTGCTGACATTGTCCTAGCTTTTCTTTTCTCTTTCCTTGGAGTTGTCTTTTCTCCCAACAAGCTCTTAATATTAATTGGAGCTAACTGTATTTCTTTCTTCTCCCTTCTTATTTCCCTTTCTAGCCAAGTAGGCACTTCTCTTAAGCCTTCTGCAGCTTCCTCTACATCAATCACCTCTTCATGAGGTTTATCCATTCCAATTTCCTCTTGTTGCTGCTGTTCATATTGTTGCTCTTGTTGTTGTTCCTGTTGTTGAAGTGGTTGTTGTTGCTGATCACGTTGTATTTCCCCTTTTGGGACTTGATGTTCTTGTTGTAATGGAGGCTCTTGTTCCTTTGATTCAACTTCATTTTCCTCCTCCTCTACCTTAGTATCTCCCCCTTCTTTATCTTCTTCATCATGAGCTTCTTCTGCTGTTGACTCCTCTTTTGGATTACCTTCATCAAGGGCCCTTTTAGCTACTAACTCCTAAGGTTTACTCTTATCTATTTTTTCTTCTGCCTCTGTATTTCCTATCTGTAGTAGCTCTCAATGTATTGGTAAACTGGCCCTCACCTCATCTTGTCTTACTTCCTCTCTTTGGTCTTGCAAGTTTTCTGTATTTTCCTCTTCTTCACCTTGCTCCCCATACATATTTAGCATATCCAATGCATCCACCTCTGAGGTGACCTCTTGTGCTGCCTGTCCTTCTATGTTTACCCCTTTAGATGATTTCTCCTTTTCAACCTCCTCAATCTATTATACTTCCTCTTGCACATCTCTAATGATTTCTGGTGGTACTAGAGTACCAAATGGATCAATAGATCTTGTTTTTGCCTATACCTCTTCCTTTTCAATTTCTATATTTTGCTCTATTTCAATTTCAGCTTGTAGGCTTGATTCTTCTTCTTCATTAAGGAAGTCACTTGATTCTTCCTTCATGTCAATCACTTTCCCTTTATACATTTTCCTTTCTTCACTGTCGCTGCTCTCAATTTGCATAGTTTCTACAGCAGTAGGTTTGGCTTTACTAACTTCTGATTCCTGCAGCCTCTCCCCAGCCAGCTCTGCCTTCACCCCTATGAATGTTTGTCCTGGCTCCATTGGAGCAGAAGTAGTGGACATACTCCTCATTTTCTCCCCCACTTCTTGGGCTCCAATTATATCTTTTGGTTTCGAGGACTTGGCCTTAGACAAACCTATTGGGATTGCCCTCATGACTGATGGCCCTACTACCTCTTTTGTAGCCTGTGCTTCCTCTACACTGATCTCATGGCTCATGGATTTTGTATCAACAAAAGTTTGAGATGCCACTGCTACTGTTATGCCTAAAGCATATGGATCCATCAATGTAGCATTTTTGTTCTTTTCCATAATCCTTGCCTCTATAACCTTCCTCTTCTTCTCATAGAAACATTGGAAGTCCTCACTAGGTTCTGCTTTTCTCTTCCTTGCCTTCTTTGGGAATGCAACCTCTTTTCCTTCAGCCTTGAGCTCTTCTATCCTGTCCTTAAGCCATGTTTTTGAAAATAGTATCATAGGTTTTGTCAAAATATCCAATGATGTGTTCCAAGGCTTCGACCAATCAAGCTTTGTAATGGGAGCTAGCCTTGCCTATGCATAACTTTGATGTAGCAACTTGTCATCCTCACAAACCTCTGGGGGAACATAGATATTACTAATAGACCTCATTTGTTCAATGGTCAACCTCTTATGAGCCCTCTTTCTTACTTCCAAGTTACTCTTGCAGTCAGCCTAGAAATCTTCAACATGCACCTGGTGTTTGTACTTCTTGTGAACAAAGTTTTGAATCTATGAAATGGATCAAACTTTCTAGCCAAATCGAATTCCTGGAACCCATAATACCTTAGCTCTTGTTCTAAACAGGCTGCAGCATCCTCACTGATATAGGAATACCTGTCAATGGCCCAAGGTAATCTAACATTTCCCTTGCCATTAAACTTCCTCTTATACATCCTAAAAGCATTTAAATTTTATCTGGAAAACTCCAAGACAATCAGTTTGTCAGAAGGGTATCTTGGGAGCATAAATGGCCTCCCCTCAAATCCTTCAATTCTTATGTATGAAAATTGTTCAAACTATTTAAACCATGAACAATGCAATCCAATTATATGTTCAGCCTCTTTGGACAACCTTTTGTCTGGTTCCTCATTTAGTACTCTCACCATGTAGGTATAGAAAACATCATTAACTAGAGAAAACTTCATCAAGGAATTCTCCTCTTGTAATTCTAGGTAGTGTTCATACACCAACCTCTGCTTAGGACTATTCCCTAGAACACCAACTCTTTCTAGTCCATGTATGTGTGGTCTAATCTCTGCAGCATAGGAGTATAATATATAGGAAGACATATAAAAGGGCAAGCCTTTCTGCTGTCTCATCATAGCCTGCCTCCATATGGCTGTACTTATGGCCTTGGCCCAATGAATTGGTCCTTGTTTCTTTTACCCTGTTCTCAGGTATTCTATGATAGTAAACATCTAGAGCTCACATTTGGTGGCATCTCTTAGTCCAACCAGTCTGCTCAGCATAGGAATCATCAAATATATCTCTTCCCTGAAATGTATCCTCATTAGATTTTTAGGAATTCTGGCCACTACCTTTGGGTTGTTCTCCAGACTGTACCAGTGGCAAAATATTTTACCTTTACAGTCCCCATCATTTGTGTAGAAACTCTCGTTATACTGATCAATATCAATGTCTGTCATCTTATCAGTGATCTCCAATCCAAAAGTTCTTGCAATCCCCTCAGGAGTTAGATCAACAATTAATCTATCATGTAGCATTACCTTTCTTGTATTAGGGTCATACAAGATTACACAGTCTAGACATAGATCCTTCGCTTCTATAGCTAGAGGAAACCCTGCAGCTCTATATAGTCCACTATCCCAGATACATTTCATATCTGGTGAGGCATCTGCAGCAGTGATTTTTTTCAACACATCCTCTACATCATAAGTTCCTATGTTTGTATCAGTGCCCATTCCACTTGTACCAATCAAGGTTGGACAACCTCTGTATATCAGCAATTCTTCTTTTTCTACTTCCTTCCTTGGTTTTCTCTCTTTCTTTACTTCATCCCCAGAGTCTTTCTTCTATTTAGGGGCCATCCTGTAGGAGTATACACGTTTCAATTTTTGTTTCCACTTCATATCTAGGGTTTTACTGCGAATATCTATTTTCTACCATTAACCCTAACTTGTTCATTTTTTCTGTTATTTTACCCTTAAATGGACTAAGCTCTGTCTAGCTAATTAACAATTAAAATAGTAATTTTAATGAATGTATGCATTTGGAAAGTGAAATTACTGGAATTAACAATTGTTCTTTACCATTTGAAAATTAAACGGGGCTCCATGATAAATACATGTTTCTTTGACCGTTTAACCCTTGATGTTGACTTACTTTACCTTTCGCTTTCACCCAGCAATTGTAACCTCGTTAATACGGTAAATTCCGTTCAATTTTACTGTGACAACACCCTTTCTACAATTTTCAATGTTAACAATATATCTTGACAGTGAAAATAACAACAATTCAGTCTTAACCCTCGTTAAATTCCATTTGATTGAGTGTTAAATTCACATTAATTACAACCATTAATGTGCTGTGACCTTCGGCTTCCCTTTTCTGTGTTTGATTTCCTTTGAATTTTTGACCATTAGCTTATTTAAACATGTATTTTCTTTTGTACATCTCGTTGTTTGTTTTCCTTGTATCTTTTCATTGTATCTTTGAACATACAATTATTTTATGCAAAGAACCAACTAACGCTTTTGCCTTTCCTACTTTCAGTACCTCTTTGTACTTTTGGTTTGTATAACTCGTTTGTATATCCCATTGTATAATCATATATACAAACAAAATATACTAACACTCCTTACCCCATATTCTTTCGCAATGCCCTTCGACTCTTTGTATATTGGGATTGTACCTTATAAACATACAAACCCCAAATGTACAAGGACTTCTCCGTTTTTAATTTCTGTGACAAATCTGCCTTGTATCTCTACCCTGCACATATACAACTGCTCGTATATCACAAAATATACATGGTAATTATACAAGCACACATGTATATATGGTGGGTTCCACCCTACCTCTCAATAATGACTTTCCGCGATGCCTTTACCTCTTGTTGAACTTTCAGATCTCAAGCTATTATAAATCGTACTACATTTACTTTCGTATCTGCAATGTATATAAAACCTTGCATATTTCTCCTTGTATTCCGAAACATACAAAGACCAAAACATACAACAGTTTAGCTTTATTCCATAGTGTTTTCAGTTCTGGCTTGTATAAAGTGCAATGTATATCTCGTCGCATATAAGAAATATACAAACTAAAATATATATCAACTTTATTATTTTTGATAACTTTTCAGTTACGTGCTTTGTATAAATCAAACCTCACAGAATATACTTTAAATCCAAATGCATTATTTATACTGTACTTCATTTTACTTTCAATTCCGCATTTCATATTTCACAATGTATGTTTCCTGGTACCTTATATGCAAACCCGAAATACACAATGATTATTCGCTATTTCATACCCTTTTCAATTCTGCTTTGTATAAAACACAATGTATATTTGATATTCATTAAGTCTCGATACATTGTATTTACCAAAATTTGCCTTACCCCTAAACCTGCGTTGTATAAAGTGGAATGCATGTGTCCCGATATATTATATACAAAACCTAACGTATACAAGGATTATGCATTATTTAATAACACCTCAATTTCATGATGTATATTATTCTTTGTATCTCCCGATTGTATATTTTGCATCCGCCAAATATACAAGTGCCGAACATACACCGATTATATCGATTTTAATACTTCTTCAATTCCGTGCTATGTATATCTTGTTGTATATTTACCTTGTACATTTTTCATATGCCGAATATACAAGCCAAAATATACATAGTAGATTTCAATTGTTTATTCATCCCAACCTTAACTTTTTGGGTCCGACTTGTATATGAAGATAAAGTATTACCACAGGATGTATACAAGTATAATATTATATAAACCCTCTTACCCCTCCATTTTGCGACTAACACAAAACCTAATATACAAACACATTTGTATATAAGATAACCTTGTACATACAAAAAACTTTGTATATGCAAGGCACAAACCTTCTAATTGTACATTTACCCAAGACATCAATAACTTGCAAAATACAGCGACTTTTAAAATAGTTCAAAAAGTAACCCCTATTTATTTTCAACAAGGAATTCACCTGTACTTTGACCTAGTACTCAAATGCAAATTTCCCTTATTTTTTAACAAGGTTTGTATTTTCAACTCCTCTTCCCTTTTACCACCAAGCAAACCACACCAACAAGCAAAGCAAACTAGCATCAACAGGGGTCCTTATTTTGCTAAGGAGTAAAATGGGGCGTGTTGTGAGCATCACAACAACTAGCAACCAAATAAAACAATTAAATTAAAAAACATTAAAGAAAACTAAAATGAGATAAATTCATAATTTCCAACTATCTTTTATGCAAATCATCATTTAACTTAAGACTCAATGTATTCAATAAGGTGCATGAATTTTTATTTTCAGTTTAAGTGGGTACGCGTGATTAATTACCCTCATCTTGAAAATCAGTTGAATAGACTAGTGACTAACATTAGGCTACCTAGTTGATGTCATTCCCTCATAGCCAACCAGATAGAGCCTTGCTGCCAGCGAGCATCCATAGCCCTGGCAAGGTTATCGTTGCAATTCTCCTAAGTAGAGCCCTACTGCCAGCAAGCCTCTATAGCCTCGGTAGAGTTACTTAGATGACTTAACCTGGATTTTAGTAAAATCCAGTTTATTTATTTTTCATTTTATATTTTAATAAGGATTGAGATTCCATAAGATATAACAGTTGTAACTTTATGATGCAAGGCATGATCACTTGCTGAAATTAAGCTGAGAATTGTAATGGTAGCAAGGGTGACCTCTAATTTTTCACCTAATATCTACACTAGTAGGTTCAACAAACCCAAGGATTTTAGGTGTGCCATTGTGAGAAACCTCTCCTGAGTACTAAACCCATTCTTATTGAATACAAAATTTCACAAGTCAACTAACTCTCTACATTCATGACAGTCACAACAAGTTATGTATAAATTTCAAATGATTAACTTGAATGTTCCGAATTTTATATTATTTTCAATAGTTGCTTATCTGCCCCTGCATACTCTAGAACAAGACAAACATCCCTGCTGATGCAACAGAAAACAAGCAAACAAACACACAACAAAAAGCAATAGAAAACAACAAAACAGAACAAGCAAAACACAACCAAAAAACAAAACAAACCTGCACAACTATTCACATTATGATACAATAGACCAACAACCTTCACCTCAAGCCTGGAAGTAGTGTTTCAAATGCTGGCCATTAACTGGGAATGGCACATCTACTCCAGTCAAGGTTTTGAGCCTAAAAGTGTTGTCTCCTATTATTTCTGACACTTGTAATGGACCCAACCATAAC
This sequence comes from Cunninghamia lanceolata, assembly GCA_027924645.1. Taxonomy (NCBI): domain Eukaryota; kingdom Viridiplantae; phylum Streptophyta; class Pinopsida; order Cupressales; family Cupressaceae; genus Cunninghamia; species Cunninghamia lanceolata. The sequence continues at coordinate 279,353 of BSBN01001297.1, forward strand.
TTGTCAAATTTTCCATGGCTACCTTTCTTTTCATGTGCTTTATCCCAACATAGCACTAAGTCTAAAATCCTAAATGTCTTGACTCTTGCTCATTTATCAAACCATCTTTTAACCACTACTTGGTGTTTGGCAAATTTTTCAATAGCTTGATCTCTTTTCTCATCTAATTGCATCATTTGAACAATTATGGCTTCCCTATGATCATTGAAGCCTAAGTATTCATTTGCGAACTTCCTGATTGGTATTCTTAGATTTACTGGAAGTATGGGATCAGTCCCATAAACTAAATGGTAAGGTGTATTACCCAGAGCTGCTTTAACTTTGGTCCTATCTATCCATAATTCATACTTCAGCAATGTGTTCCATTCTCTTGGGTTCTTTTCAATTATCTTTTTAATGGTGTCTAACAAAATTTTATTCATGGATTTAGCTAACCCATTCCCCTGAGGATAATAATTTGAAGAGAACTTTAAAATAATTTCATGTTCAAATGCCCATTTAGAAAACTTTAAAGAAGAAAATACAGGGCCATTGTCACATACCAGCGAATAAAGAACTCCAAACCTAGTGATGATGTTCTCTTCAAGAAACTTGATGACTACCTCGGTAGTGGAGAATTTGCAACATGTGGCTTCAGTCCACTTGGTATAGTAATCAGTCACTATCAATATGAATTTGTGTCCTGCAGATGATGGAGGATTTATGACTCCAATGAAATCTAAGCCCCACTGTGCAAATGGCCTAGACTCAATAACTGGTTGTAGCGGATTAGCTTGATTTCTTCCCTTATCTGCTGTAACTTGACAAATGTGACATCTTCTGATGTGATGCTCCGTGTCTTTAAACATAGTAGGCCAATAATAACCCACTCTCAATATTTTGTGTTGTGGCTAAATGGGAACCATGAGCAGTCCCATACTTATCATGCAGTTCTAGCAACACCTTGTCTGCTTCATCCCTATTCAAACATCTCAAATAAATTCCTTCATAGTTCTTCCTGAATAGAAGACCTTGCACCATATATTTTTGTGCTTTGATCTTCAGAGCTCTCCTTTCTGAGGATTTCATCTTGTTTGGGTATTTCCCTAATATTAGAAAAGTACTGAGATCATCGTACCACCCTGATGCATCATTTGTATTTAGCACGTACTGTTGCTCTACTAGATTTGGGTATGTATTAGCTATGGTTTGTACTAAAGCTTATCCTCTGACTAGCTTCATCAGTATGATTCCCATGTCAAACTCTTGCAAAGTGGTGATCCACTTAGCTCTTTTCTCTCTAGGCTCGTTTTGCATCAATAGCATCTTAACTGCCACATCAGGTACTATGGCCTTAACTTGACTGCGTAGAATGTAATGCCTAAACTTCTTTACTGCCCTCACCAATGCAAATGCTTATCTTTTTGTATCCAAGTACTTCAGTTGTGCATTCTTCAGAGGTGCACTCATAAAAGTGATAGGCTTTTCTTCATTATCTTTCCCTTTCTGTGTCAGTGCAGCCGCAAGCGAATGTGAGGATGCAAATGAATAAATGTAGAACAGCTTGGTATAGTTTGGACTTGTCAACACAGGAGCATCAGAAATAGCCCCTTTGATATCTTCAAATGCGGCCTTGGCTACTAGTGTCCACTCTATCACTGCATCCTTTTTCAACATAGCATTTAATGGCTGTATGATTTCTACAAATCTTGTAATGAACTTCCTGACGAAGTTAATTTTACTGAAAAATGATTTTAATTCTTTTCTAGTGTTTGGTAACTGTAATTTCTTTATGCCTTCTATTCTATCAGGATCAATGGATATACCATTTTCAGAAATGACATGCCCTAGTAATTTACCCTCTGTTACGCCAAATACACATTTTTTAGGGTTGAGAGAAATTCCATACCTCTCACATCTCTTGAGTATTCTTCTTAAATCCTCAGCATGAGTAGACACATCTTTAGAATACACAGTTAGATCATCCATGTAAATTACAATACATTTACTTGTCAGTCCACGGAACACAATGTCCATGGCCCGTTGAAATGTGGCACCTGCATTGATTAGACCAAATGGCATTTTTCTATATGCAAAATTACCCCATTTACTAGTAAAAGTGGTTTTTAGTCTATCCTCCTCGTCAATTAGGACTTGGTTATAACCTGAAAACCCATCGAAAAAGGACATCATCTTGGCTCTAGTTACTGCTTGTAACACTTCATCCATGGAGGGCAGAGGATAATTATCTTTCTCAGATGCTTTATTTAAATTCCTAAAATCTACGCATAACATGATGTCCCCACTTTTCTTTCTTATAGGCACTAAGTCAGCTGCCCAAGTTGAATGTCTAACAGGGAAAATTATTCTGTCAGACAGTAATCTCTTCACTTCCTCAAATATCAATGGTTCTAGAATTGCATTTACAGGCCTTTGCTTTTGCCTAAACGGTTTGACATCTGGTTTTAATGGTATCACATGTGTTATAATGGACGTGTCATATGTCTTTAGTTCTTCATATGTCCATGCTATAACATGCTTGTACTCCTTCAGTACGTTAATAACTTCTTTTCTAATCCTCTCAGGACAAACCCTTCCAATTTGCACATTTTAGGGATTTTGTTCCGTACCTAGGTTATAGGGATCACATTTACCTCCCTCTGTTCTAGGTAAGTCCCTCTGTTTTACTACTCTATCAAAATCAAAGATTTGTTCTAACTCTATTACCCCTTTAGGCAAGAAATTACTCTTTAGGTTGATGATGTCTTCCTCATCCCAAGACACATCAGGCCTCTCTTGTTCATCAATAATTTGGGTCTCAAATACTTCATTGCAAGTTAGAAAATCTACAATTTACTGGTCCCCCTCAAATACCTAAAAATGAGTTACATTGTCTGGCACACTAGCCACATTTACTAATTCTAAAGCAAATCTTTTCAATCCGGATAGTGTTAAAGGCTCTAAAGTGCTAGCAGCAACAACTAGCGCATCAGGCCTATGGTTTTGTTCTCTAGGGGTATGCTCTATATTGAAAGCATCAAATGACTCTATTAAATCCCATACCCTATGCCTGTAACAAACCATTCTGTTATAATTGCAAGCATATATTTTCCTTACCTGTCTGACTACTAGCTCAGAGTCTAAAAATACTTTGATCATTTTCACCTTCTTCTTTATAGCCATGACCAGTCCATAGATTAAAGCTTCGTACTCTGTAACATTATTAGTACAAGCAAACTGTAACCTATATGCTGCTAAATATGATTTTCCATAAGGGTCTATGAGTTCTACACCAGCACTTGCACCCTATTTAGATTTGGAACCATCACATTTTAATGTCCACATGCCATCTCTATTCTTTTGGTGTTTTGCTTTAGCATGTTTTACCATTTCAATCACCTGTGTAGTGCTATCTTGTTTATCCATATGTAGTTCATTTTGACTTGCTTGTTCATTTACCTTCTCAGTGTGCAAATCTAAATGACAAACATCTTTGCCTGAACTTTCTCCTAACTCTGGAGTTGCCTCATTTATGTTGTTCTGAAAATAACTCTTTGAGTCATTAACCCTTCCTTCTTGTGGTTCCATTTCTTTTGTGTATTTGATATACTGATATTCAATGATGTCTCTGCACATTCCACAATTCTCTTCAGAATGTGGCTTTTCATTGACTCTACACTTATTTCTATATAACTTGCATTAAACTAGGAGATTTTGTCCTATGCACTTTTCTATTTCTTGTCTGATGACTTGACTAAAGCTATTTAGTGCATTGTTTTCTTCATCAGAGGAGTTTCCATCAAACTCAATAAATAATTTTGTTTCTCTCTTGACATACTTTTCTCCAAAATTTAGCATTACAATTTCCTCAATCTGCACCCCCTTGTTAGTAACCTTGTAAACACCAGGTTCCACTGAGGCATACAATATTTCATTTGTCCTATTGTACTTAGTGATCATATGTTTCATCCTGGGTTCAGCCTCTATTCTGATTTGATTAGGCACACCCCTCCAAGGTAACCACATGTGTGAGAAGTCAGTGGCCATATATCCGTTCAGTGTTTTAGACCAATCTCTGCTTAATAGCATCCCATAATTTGTAGGTATATCCACTGCCTGGATGTCAATGAACTGACCTACCTTGGGGTCTGAGGCTAACTGCATCTAAATATGCATTAGTTCCCCTATCACATTAACTTCAGTCTTATCTAACTGTGTGACAACATTGGCAAACTTGGTGGGGGTCAGACCTAAGGTTTTACATATACCCAGAGGCATCACATTAGCTGAGGCATCCGAATCCACCATACAATTGTGTATGTTCTTCCCACACAGTCTAACAGTTAACAAGAAAGGAGGAGTATCCCTTTTATCAGCATACATTACTACATTTGTGTTGGAAGGTTGCTCAATTTTCTTACTTTTTTCTTTTGGTTGTTTCTCTACTAGGCACAAGTATCTCGATAGAAGTCTCTCCTATTACAGATGTGTCCAAAGATTTTATAAAGGCATTTCTAACCTCTAGACCTCTTAACAATTCACACAAAGGTACACTGACCTTGATTTTCTTTATTTCTTCTGATAGATAGTTCATTAGTCCCACTGTTTCTGCTGTCTCAGTTTTATTTTTCTGGACCCTCTGAGTTACTGTTCCATTATTTGCATTATGATTGGCTTTCAGTATAGCAGGATTGTTGCTAGCATTCTAGTCTGGGGGTGTGTTAAAATTGCTAGGAGGAGTGGATGTGGTGAAAGGTCCTCCTGGCCTCAGATTATTTCCTAGGTTGTAAGTATGATTCTTACTCAACTTTTGGAAGGCTTGCACCTCCTCTGTCTCATACAACACCTCATTTTCAGTTTCAAATGGAAACTAAAAAGCATTCAGTACTAAGGCTGTCTCAAGATATAGGCTTTCACAATAATAGGGTTCATCCTCTAACAATTGGTCATCTTCCTCTTCTCTAAAAGTGAAAGTCTCTAAAACTAGAGCAGTATCATACCCTGAGGGTACTATCTCATTACCTTTGGGAACTAAGAACTCAGAAGTAGGAGCTTGTACATCCACGTTAAAAATACTTGCTGCCAGATGAAACTGAGGACATTCTAATTCAGCATGGGCACTAGTATTATGGATCCTACACCAATTCTTCAGTGCTACATTGGCCATTTGAATCCTATTCATTTGCTTGGTATCTTGGTTATCCACATTCTCAAATGGAGAAGCCAAAGTGCCATTATTAGGCCTAGTGTTCCAAGTTTTGGGTGGCCTAGGCTGATTCTGATTCTTGTTATTGTTGTTCCAGGCTCTATTATCTATAGCTGGTCCTCTATTTTGTATTTGTTGTCCTTGATTATGATTCTGATGTTGACTGTGATTTTGACCCTGACCTTGACTATAACCCTGATTTTGATTTTGATTATGGTTAGGGTTGTAATGCTAGTTTTGACTCTGATTGTAGTTCTGATTATACCCCTGATTACTCTTGCTCTAGAAATTCTCATTTCTTAATTGTGTCATCTTAGTGGTCAATCTTCTTAAATGTGTAGTGATTTCTTTGATATCCTCCCTTTCCTCTTGTGTTTTTGCTATAAATGTATCCTGAGGTGGTTGGAAGAATGATTGGCCATTGTTTTGATTAAGATTGGCAGTATTACCAGCGTAGGGTACCATAGCCTGAATTGGGGCCGGATTATACACAGGTGTGTATGTAGGGACTAGATTTAGCATTGGAGCATTTGGTGCAGGAGCTCCATTCCAAGGTTGTACTTGATTTGTATTCTGGGATTTCCTCCATTGAAGAATGGATTATAGGTTGTCTGCCTCATTTCTTGGTTTACAGATGCTGCCTCTTTATAGGCTTTGGATACATTATCTATGTTAGGCTTTCTTTTGACAAACATGGCAGTTAATGGATCTAAAGCAACATAATACATAGCTAACAATACATCTGGAGCTACTGTGTATGGAGCCACTATCCTAGAATAAGCCTTTTGAAACCTATCATTGAAATTATCAATCGGTTCCCCCTCACCTCTCTTAATTGTGGCCAATTTATGGTACAAAGTGGAAGGATCGACTGGTCCCCTAAATCTAGATAGAAATGCTTCTTCCATAAGTGTCCAGACGAAACGTAGCCATTAGGTAAATTCACGTACCAGTTGGATTCCTGTTCACTGAAAGTATAGGGAAATAACCTACAGACTACATCTTCATGTTCTAACTGGGCTCTAAAGCAGGCTTCCTTAAATATCCTTTTATGATCCTTAGGATCTTGGTGTAACTAGTATTTAGGGAATATTTTCTCAGGGTTTTTTGGCATCTCATGATAATCTGTTAAATATATGGGAGAGTTGACATTGAAATAAGCCATTGCAGGTATCTGTGCCTGCCTAGACCTGTAGGGATACCATGATTTCTAGGTGGACTTGGATTTCTAGGAGGAATGGGACCTCTAGGAGGCTCTAAACCAAGATTCAAAAATTTGTATGAAGAACTATCAGGACTTACAATATTGTCGATGTTAAAAGGTGATCCAGGAGGTGTTCCAGATGAACTTCCTGTATGCGATATTTTAGGATTCCACACTAAAGGGCTTTTACTTTGTCTCCTGTCAGGTAATTGCACAAATATGTCATTAGGATTAGCTCTAGAACTAGTCACTCTGTTACTGTTATGAGCCAACTTTACTTAAATTCAACCTTAACCCTAATCAGGCCCTCCTTCTAGCGCCAAAAATTGTTGATGATTGTTTTTACACACTCATAACAAAAGTTAAAATTCATAAATGAACCTAACTATCTTGAAAGATATGGAGAAATCAATTAAGATTGCTCAATCCTAAGTTTCCTTATTGGTCAGGTCTTGACCTATTGGACAGCTCAGTAGGTTATTATGAAGCTGTAATGTGCAAGGGGCCTTACGTGATTTAAAGTGGATGTGTGACTTACTGGACTCTTATTATGCAAACCAACATGAATATCAACTTTCTAATCATTCATCTTCATAAAATTGTTACTGTATCTCAAAGCTTTATATGATTTATATTCAAACGTGCTTTTCTTTTCAACTCTTTATGAAGATTATCAAATATCAACTTATTGCTCTTAAATTCCCTCAAATGTCAGATAATCTCCTTTGGATTTCAACGTTTAAGCTAAGTATTTTAGAATTGTTGGGAAAAGTTAGAGAAATTTAAATCTACCATCATTCACTACAGGATATAGACATTTTGTTATGCACACAGTAAGAAATACAATGAATTCAATTAACTCAGCAGATCAAATCATTAAATGCAAATGTTTTGAATGTTTTCACAAACGGGCATTCAAGATTGCAAGCTTTAAGAGAAACTGTTTCAAATATAACGAAGAGCTAGAAGACACTCAGAAAATAGACGCAGACTTCTAGATTCACTTATGTTCAAAACACATAGCCATATATGGTTTACAACGTAGGTATGAATCTTAGCTTTATTAATCAAAATTCACAAAAACTCACAGTACTTTACAGATAAAGTAAGAAAGCTGGATGTTTCCACACATTCCTCAATGTAGACAACAGGCAACCTCCTCTAAACTACAATACTCCACTCAAAATTCCTCAGAAAAGATTACAATTTCTATGTTATTTTCTATAAATCGCTGTGTAAGAAAATAATATACCAAGCAGCACGCTCCTTGTATAGAATTTAAATTTCCTCCCATGTTGCGGTTACAACTTCCATTCCACAGTTACAACCCCCACTCCACGGTTAAGGTCCTTTTATTATCGACCAATGGTGTGCTTCTATTTCATAACTGTGTGCCAACCCACTACTTGGCATCTTTTCCTCTTAGAGGATGCTCTTGGAATCTTCACCTAAAATTCCCATTTCATGTGAACTTTTCCCACCGAGGTTCTTCATTTGATTTCTTTTCAAAATTCTTTGCTCTTGCCTTCTCGCCTTTTCAAGTATTTCTTGAAATTGTCAATTATGCCCTCCACAAAGGTGCGGTCCCCTCCTGGACTTTTTGCAAAAATAAATTCTTGCATCATCACCCTTTCTTTCAATTCTTTCTCTTTGTCCTCTAAGCCCTATGTTCTTTTCGTGTACCTGTTCATTTTGGCTCTTTCTTCCATCAGTGTATCTATCATTTGTTTGCTAAGTATTGCATTTGGATTCTCTATACAGGGTGTGAATATGGCCCTGAACTTTGTTAATGCTCTCTCTAAGTCATAGGCTGGCACCTCCGCACATTCATGCTGTATAAGTCTTTCTATGACCTTCTTATGCATTTTTATCATATCTTCTGCCTTTTCTTGTAACTCCGGTATAATTGTTGCACACCTTTTGAGGTTATTTTCCTCAAATTTAAGCTCCATTATTATTCCTAGTAATTTATTCGCCAGTGCAACATTAAGTGCTCCCTCATGGATCAACTCATCTGCCCTTCTTTCTATTTCTACCAGCTGCCCAATCTCAGATTTGCATTCCTCTTGTCTTGTTAGGCAGTTATGTATGAATATCATACATTTATTCTTCTCTTCTGTAGCTACTCTCTAGCTATCCACAGCTTGCCTGATTGTTTGTTGTCCTTCTTATATGAAATCAGTAAACCATTCATCAAAAACATTAGCTTTAAATCATTTATTTTCCATATCTTTTACTTCCTCTTTGGACACTATTTCTATGTTAGTAGGTAAGTCAGGAACTACGGTATTGGGATCAAATATCCCTCTAAGAAATTGTTGGAGCTGTACAATGTGTCCCTTTAAATGCTCCAGTTTATTTTTGTCTTTTCTTAGGATACCAACTATTACCTGGTGCATATCCTCCCATTCATGGAGGTGTTGTTCTCTAGTTGAATGTCCAAGGTCAAGATTCAATATCTTGTATTCCTCCAGGGTAATCTCACCTTTTTCTTTCTCCTTTTTTGGTATAGCTAGGTTTAGAGTCCTTGATCCATCTGAACCTCTCTGGATTGCTGACATTGTCCTAGCTTTTCTTTTCTCTTTCCTTGGAGTTGTCTTTTCTCCCAACAAGCTCTTAATATTAATTGGAGCTAACTGTATTTCTTTCTTCTCCCTTCTTATTTCCCTTTCCAACTAGGTAGGCACTTCTCTTATGCCTTCTGCAACTTCCTCTATATCAATCACCTCTTCATGAGGTTTATCCATTCCAATTTCCTCTTGTTGTTGATGCTCATGTTGTTGCTCTTGTTGTTCCTGTTGTTGAAGTGGTTGTTGTTGCTAATCTCATTGTTGTTCCCCTTCTGGGACTTGCTATTCTTGTTGTAATGGAGGCTCTTCATCCTTTGATTCAACTTCATTTTCCTCCTCCTCTACCTCAGTATCTCCCCCTTCTTGATCTTCTTCATCATGAGCTTCTTCTTCTACTGACTCCTCTTTTGGATTACCTTCATCAGGGACCCTTTCAGCTGTTGACTCCTCAGGTTTACTCTTATCTATTTTTTCTTCTGCCTTTGTATTTCCTATCTGTGGCAGCTCTGGATGTATTGGTAAACTAGCCCTCACCGCATCTTGTCTTACTTCCTCTCTTTGGTCTTGAAAGTTTTCTGTATTTTCCTCTTCTTCACCTTGCTCCCCATACATATTTAGCATATCCAATGCATCCACCTCTTAGGTGTCCTCTTGTGCTGCCTGTCCTTCTGTGTTTACCCCTTTAGATGATTTCTCCTTTTCAACCTCTTCAATCTATTGTGCTTCCTCTTGCACATCTCTAATGATTTCTGGTGGTACTAGAGTACCAAATGGATCAACAGATCCTATTTCTACCTGTACTTCTTCCTTTTCAATTTCTATATTTTGCTCTATTTCAATTTCATCTTGCAGGCTTGATTCTTCTTCTTCACTGAGGAAGTCACTTGATTCTTCCTCCACATTAATCACTTTCGCTTTATACATTTTCCTTTCTTCACTGTCGCTGCTCTTAATTTGCACATTTCTATAGTAGTAGGTTTGGCTTTACTAACTTATGATTCCTGCAGCCTCTCCCCAGCCAGCTCTGCCTTCACCCTTATGAACGTTTGTCCTGGCTCCATTGGAGCAGAAGTATTGGACATACTCCTCATTTTCTCCCCCACTTCTTGGGCTCCAATTGTATCTTTTGGTTTTGAGGACTTGCCCTTAAACAAACCTATTGGGATTGCCCTCATGACTGATGGCCCTGCTGCCTCTTTCGCAGCCTGTGCTTCCTCTACACTGATCTCATGGCCCATGGATTTTGGATCAACAAAAGTTTGAGATGCCACTACTGCTGTTATGCCTAAAGCATATGGATCCATCAATGTAGCATTTTTGTTCTTTTCCATAATCCTTGCTTCTACAACCTTCCTCTTCTTCTCATAGAAACATTGCAAGTCCTCATTGGGTTCTTCTTTTCTCTTCCTTCCCTCCTTTGGGAATGTAACCTCTTTTCCTTTGGCCTTGAGCTCTTCTATCCTGTCCTTAAGCCATGTTTTTGAAAATAGTATCACAGGTTTTGTCAAAGTATCCAATGATGTGTTCCAAGGCTTCGACTAATCAGGCTCTGTAATGGGAGCCAGCCTTGCTTGTGCATAACTTTGATGCAACAACTTGTCATCCTCACGAACCTCTGGGGGAACATAGATATTACCAATAGACCTCATTTGTTCAATGGTCAACCTCTTATGAGCCCTCTTTCTTACTTCCAAGTTACTCTTGGAGTCAGCCCAGAAATCTTCAATATGCACTTAGTGTTTGTACTTCTTGTCAACAAAGTTTTGAATTCTATGAAATGGATCAAACTTTCTAACCAAATCAAATTCCTGGAACCCATAATACCTTAGCTCTTGTTTGAAATAGGTTGCAGCATCTCACTGATACATGAATACCTACCAATGGCCCAAGGTAATTTGACATTTCCCCTGCCATTAAACTTCCTCTTATACATCCTGAAAGCATTTAAATTCTGTCTTGAAAACTCTAAGACAATCAGTTTGTCAGAAGGGTATCTTGGGAGTATAAATGGCCTCCCCTCAAATCCTTCAGTTCTTATGTACGAAAATTGTTCAAACTATTTAAACCATGAACAATGCAATCCAATTATATGTTCAGCCTCTTTGGACAACCTTTTGTCTGGTTCCTCATTTAGTACTCTCACCATGTAGGTATAGAACACATCATTAACTAGAGAAAACTTCATCAAGGCATTCTCGTCTTGTAATTTTGGGTAGTGTTCATACACCAACCTCTGCTCAGGACCATTCCCTAGAACACCAACTCTTTCTAGTCCATGTATGTGTGGTCTAATCTCTGCAGCACAGGAGTATAATATATAGGAAGACATATAAAAGGGCAAGCCTTTCTGCTGTCTCATCACAGCTTGCCTCCATATGGTTGTACTTATGGCCTTGGCCCAATGAATTGGTCCTTGTTTCTTTTCCCTGCTCTTAGGTATTCTATGACAGTGAACATCCAGGGCTCACATTTGGTGGCATCTCTCAGTCCAACCAGTCTGCTCAGCTTAGTAATCATCAAATATATCTCTTCCCTGAAATGTATCCTCAATAGTTTTTTAGGAATTTTGGCCACTACCTTTGGTTTGTTCTCCGGACTGTACTAGTGGCGAAATATTTTACCTTTATAGTCCCCATCATTTGTGTAGAAACTCTCATTATACTGATCAATATCAATGTCTATCATCTTATCAGTGATCTCGAATCCAAAAGTTCTTGCAATCCCCTTAGGAGTTAGATCAACAATTAATCTGTCATGTAGCATTAGCTTTCTTGTATTAGGGTCAAACAAGATTACACAGTCTAGACATAGATCATTTGCTTCCATATCTAGAGGAAACCCTGCAGCTCTATATAGTCCACTATCCCAGATACATTTCATATCTGGTGAGGCATCTACAGTAGTGATTTTTTTCAACACATCCTCTGCATCATAAGTTCTTATGTTTGTATCAGTGCCCATTCTGCTTGTACCAATCAAGGTTGGACAACCTCTGTATATCGGCAATTCTTCTTTTTCTACTTCCTTCCTTGGTTTTCTCTCTTTCTTTACTTCATCCCCAGAGTCTTTATTCTGTTTAGGGGCCATCTTGTAGGAGTATACACGTCTCAATTTTTGTTTCCACTTCATATCTATAGTTTTACTGTGAATATCTATTTTCTACCATTAACCCTAACCTATTCATTTTTTCTATTATTTTACCCTTAAATGGACTAAGCTCTGTCCAGCTAATTAACAATTAAAATAGTAATTTTAACAAATGTATGCATTTGGAAAGTGAAATTACTGGAATTAATAGTTGTGCTTTACCATTTGAAAATTAAACGGGGCTCCACGATAAATACCTGTTTCTCTGAACATTTAACCCTTGATGTTGACTTACTTTACCTTTCGCTTTCACCCAGCAACTGTAACCTCGTTAATCTGGTAAATTCTGTTCAATTTTACTGTGACAGCGCCCTTTCTACAATTTTCAATGTTAACAATATATCTTGACAGCAAAAATAACAACAATTCAGTCTTAACCCTCATTAAATTCCATTTGATTGAGTGTTAAATTTGCATTAATTATAGCCATTAATGCACTGCGACCTTCGGCTTCCCTTTTCTGTGTTTGAGTTCCTTTGAATTTTTGACCGGTAGCTTATTTAAACATGCATTTTCTTTTGTACATCTCATTGTATGTTTTCCTTGTATCTTTTCATTGTATCTTCGAACATACAATTATTTTATGCAAAGAACCAACTAACGCTTTTGCCTTTCTTGCTTTCCATACCTCTTTGTACTTTTGGTTTGTATAACTCATTTGTATATCCCATTGTATAATCGTATATACAAACAAAATATACAAACACTCCTTACCCCATATTCTTTCGCAATGCCCTTCGACTCTTTGTATATCAGGATTGTACCTTATAAACATACAAACCCCAAATGTATAAGGACTTCTCCATTTTTAATTTCCGCAACAAATTCGCCTTGTATCTCCGCCCTGCACATATACAACTACTCGTATATCACAAAATATACATGGTAATTATACAAGCACACATGTATTTATGGTGGGGTCCACCCTACCTCTCAATAATGACTTTCTACGATGCCTTTACCTCTCATTGAACTTTTAGATCTCAAACTATTATAAATCATACTGCATTTACTTTTGTATCCACAATGTATATAAAACCTTGCATATTTCGCCTTGTATCCCGAAACATACAAAGACCAAAACATACAACAGTTTAGCTTTATTCCATAGTGTTTTCAATTCTGGCTTGTATAAAGTGCAATGTATATCTCGTCGCATATAAGAAATATACAAACTGAAATATACATCAACTTTATTGTTTTTGATAACTTTTCAGATCCGTGCTTTGTATAAATCAAACCTCACAGAATATACTTTAAATCCAAACGTATCGTTTATACTGTACTTCATTTTACTTTCAATTTCGCGTTGCATATTTCACAATGTATGTTTCCCGGTACCTTATATGCAAACCCGAAATACATAATGATTATTCACTATTTCATACTCTTTTCAATTCTTCTTTGTATAAAACACAATGTATATTTGATATTCATTAAGTCCCGATACATTGTATTTACCAAAATTTGCCTTACCCTTAAACCTGCGTTGTATAAAGTGGAATGCACGTGTCCCGATACATTATATACAAAACCTAACATATATAAGGATTATGCATTATTTAATAATGCCTCATATCCATGATGTATATTATTCTTTGTATCTCCTGATTATATATTTCGCATCCGCCAAATATACAAGTGCTGAACATACACCAATTATACCAACTTTATACTTCTTCAATTCTGTGCTATGTATATCTTGTTGTATATTTACCTTGTACATTTGTCATATGCCGAATATACAAGCCAAAATATACATAGCAGATTTCAATTGTTTATTCATCCCAACCTTAACTTTTTGGGTCCGACTTGTATATGAAGATAAAGTATTACCACAGGATGTATACAAGTATAATATTATATAAACCCTCTTACCCCTCCGTTTTGCAACTAACACAAAACTTGATATACAAACACATTTGTATATAAGATAACCTTGTACATACAAAGAACTTTGTATATACAAGGCACAAACCTTCTAATTGTACATTTCCCAAGACATCAATAACTTGCAAAATACAGGGAATTTTAAAATAGTTCAAAAAGCAACCCCTATTTATTTTCAACAAGGAATTCACCTGTACTTTGACCTAGTACTCAAATGCAAATTTCCCTTATTTTTAAACAAGGTTTGTATTTTCAACTCCTCTTCCCTTTTACCACCAAGCAAACCACACCAACAAGCAAAGCAAACCAGCATCAGCAGGGGTCCTCATTTTGCTAAGGAGTAAAATGGGACGTGTTGTGAGAATCACAACAGGACCTAAAAGTCATTATTTGCCCTTCCATCCCCTATATCCTCTTCTTCCTATGTAGTTGGTTGTGACCCCTTAGTGGTCTTTGTGTAGTTGGCTCTACATCAAATTGGTATTAGAGCACAGTTAGTATATTGGTTATGATTGAGAAGTGTTAAGAGGTAGTTTGTCAAGATGCCTCCAAGAGATGAATGAGATGAAGGAGAAACATGCTAGAGAGTTGAGGGAGCTAAAATAAAGAATGGCTACCCTAGAACAAAAATAGAGAAGAGGAGTGGCTCTAGGTGATGACAATGAGTCTGAGGAAGAAGAATTGGATCCTAAGGATCAGAGGATGGTAAAGTTGCTAAGGGCAGTAAAAGAAGACAAGCACAAGATAAAGATAGATGTGCAAAAGTTTGGAGGAAGCCTAAATGATGAAGAGTTTCTAGATTGGATTGTAGCATTAGACAACCACTTTGAGTGTGAAGAAGTTCCTGAGGATCAGAAAGTGAAGATTGCAAAGACCAAGCTGATAGGTCATGCTTTGTTATGATGCGATTATTAGCATACAGAGAGGAGAAAGAAAGGAATGGCAAAGATTGTTTCATGGGACAAGATGGTAGCAAAAATCAAAGGTAAGTTGTTGCCTAAAGATTATGAAGTTCAAATGTTTAAGAAGCTTCAAGGTTTAAGGCAAAAGGAAATGGATGTTAAGACATACACTAAAGAGTTTTATAAGTTGAGTATAAGGTCTAGTCAAAATGAAAGTGAAGTACAAAAAGTTGCTAGATATATTGGTCGTTTGAGGTTTAACATGTAGGTGAACTAGTGTTGGCAAATCCAAGGAGTGTTGAAGACTGTTATCAAATGGCAGTTAGAGTGGAAGAGAAGTTGAAAAGGAGACAAGATAAGTTAGCCAAAGGCAGAGGCAATACCTCTATAGGTAGAGGATCCTTTCAAAACATAAAACAAGTCAATGAGAGTCAAGAGGAGATGAACAAGGCACAATGACAAAGTGTAGATTTCAGAGGTAGAGGTTCTAGAGGTAGATTTCGTGGTGGGAGGAGTGCAAACACCTTTGTAGGTAAGTGTTACAATTGTCAAGAGTTTGGGCACCCATCATATAAGTTTCCTGAGAAGCTAAATTTTTCAAGTGATGGTGAAAGGAAGAATGAGAGAATGACTCAATTAGTCCAAGAAGAAGAAGAATGTGTTTCTATGTGAGGCCTACCTTTTCCACCTCTGTTCATAAGACTATTTGTGGTACTATTGCTATTACTTTTATGTTGAAGGACTGTTAATCCTGGAATCATGTTATTAAACCAAATTGATGTTTAAGAAAACAATTGTCCAATGATAGTTAGATGATGTTTTTTTTAAGAGAACAAGGAATGGATAATATTAGAAAAGGAACTTGAATTTGAGTTCAGTATGTTTATATGGTAGAATGTTTAGGGATGCATGCATTTATACTGCTTTGGCTATGATATATGTTTGTGTTATTAACTTCGAGTTTGAGTGTGCAGGTATTACTAACGAAACCACATATACAAGAGATCATCCCATACCCTATGTTGTATCCCTTGTGAGCCGATCTTGTTCCATGAGGAACTAAGATCAACCTCATGTTTGGAGAAATGTTGTAATGTGTTAATGTTGCATGAGGTCAAGGGAATAAGGGCTAACTTCTGATTTACTTTTATTATGTTGTAAGAAAGGTTGTTTTGAATCTTGTATTAAACTTTATTTCTTTTAGACCCTTTTTCTTGTGTTTTTATTTGACTATGGGAGTTCTAACTAGGTAAAAATCAACCCTGGGTTATACCCCATGGGTCTAGGGACCTTTTTGACTAGGATAACCTTGGGTTAACCTCCATATGGTCACTTAAACTTCACAGTGAAGTTAAGTGACGAATTTGGAAGCATGGGGGACAATGGGATGAGTGGAATCCACACTCAGGCCCACTTCCAAGTCATGGGACAACTCCATGATCCCCTAATAATGGAGTGCTTGTCTCTTTGTGCCACTCTTTTGGTGGGCTTCCCCTTATTAAGGGTGGTGTGTCTACCACTCCCCTTTTTATTTATATTTTACTTATTGTATTTTATTTCTACATGTGGGCTATAATGGGGGACCTCTTGAGTGGGGTTAATTGTTTTAGGTCCACTAGGTTAATGGATGAGTTGTGGATTAGTTGTTTAATGCCACTTGGGACATTAGGAAAATGGAGGGAATTAGTTTTAAAAGGGAGAGAAGGAGGAGAGTAAGGGGGGTTGGATTATTGTGGAAAGAAGGAGAACTTGGAGGAGGAGGCTAGAGTGGAGCTCTTCATCAAATTTCATCCATTATTGGGCTTGAGAAGGTTGGTGAATGAGACTTCCCACTTGTATGATCTATTGGTTGTTATGTATGTTTTGTTCTTTCTTGATGAATGAGGATTGCAAATGTCTTCTATGTGTTTTCTGTTATTTTGGGGTTTGTGTTGGTGTAGAAAGAGCTCCTTCCAGTTGGAAGGCAATGCTCATCTCATATAGGGAAGGGAAGGTGTGAACCTCCTCGGGTGTCATCTTGTCTCTTGATATATGAAATGCCTTGAGGGCATGTAGGTACTTTTGATTTGTAGGCTTGAGGCTTTGTGATACAATGTGATTAAATGTGTAAAGAATGACACCTTGAGGGAGAGATGTCTACTTCCCTACCCTCCCTGAACTCACCTAAGCTGAGTCTTTGTATTGTGAGCAAACCATGGGAGTGTGTGTTATTTGCTTGTTTGTTGTTACTCAATGTTGTGAAGTATCTTGGTCTATTCTACCCTGGGTATGTTGATGGTCTCCCTAGCTCGGGGGTGACCCTCTTGCGGGTCTATGGTAGGGAGGAGAGCTAGTTGGTTGTTGTTTCTTCCTTGTTTGATATGCAGATTTCTCTCGGAGCATGGGTTGGAGGAGTCCTTACTTGGTTAGAGAAATTGTATCAATATCCTTATTTGTGAAGAGAGCTTGGTCACTTAACGATCCACCCTGGATGGAGTTGTTTAAGGAGAGGGTTTCTCCCACTATTTTGGTAAACATTGTAGTTGTGCTTTTATAGTTTATTACCTCTTACCATTTGAGTGAGCATGAAGAAAAGAAGATTGTTATAAAATGTAAAACTAAATTTGTACGTAGTGAAATTTGTTGTTGATTTAGACAAATTGATAAATTTTAACTATAGTATTGTTTGGAGGAGATTATGAACTTAGTTTACATTTTGGAAAGTGTAATTTTATCATTGGAAATACAAAAGGAATGTGGAATATAGTCATAAACTTATTTGTTCTGAACCAATGCAATTTTGCTTTTCTTACCATTTTATTTTTTTATGCGAATATATATATATATTAGATTGAAATTTTAAAATTAGATTTATTACAAGGGCAAATCGATTTTTCTATACTTCTTGTTATCACTACTTGTATGATGTCTAAATTAGACGTAATGGACCAACGTAATTTTACTTTTATTACCATTTTATATTTTATGCTAATATATATATATATATATATATATATATATATATATATATATATATATATATATATATTAAATTAAAAATAGATATTTAGATTTTTACAAGAGATCTCATTATAAATTTAAACTCTTTAATTATGCCCTATTTTCTTTTAATTGACAGAATATAAATCAATTTTATTTTGATGTCCAAATATATATATATTCATTTAATTAAAGTGGTTAATTTATAAATAAATATATATTTTAAATAAAAGTTGCTTTGGGAATTAAATTCTAATAAATTAATGTTGTTAGAGAAAAAGAAATAAATAAACACATTTTTATTTATTTGTAAATGAAATTGAGAAATTGATACACATGTATACAATATATATATATATATATATATATATATATATATATATATAATTAGTATTAATAAAAGTATTACGATATTAACAAAGGAAATAATAAACATGAGGGAGTTCGCTGTTATAATGTTTATACAGTCATAAATTACAATGTATAATGGTGGGGGTTAAAACCCCCACCGAAAACATATAACAATAGGGTGTGGGGAGGGGCGGAGCCCCACCCACACCCCACGAAGTGGGATGTGGGTGGGGCTCCACCCCTCCCCACACCCCCGCCAAGACAAAACCACCGCGGCCCTTTCACAGGCCTCCCACTGCGAAACACCACGCCCCTCCGCCGCTCATTGCGGCCACCAAACACCTCACCACCGCCACGGCTGAACCACCACCTATGTGCCTGTCAACCGCCGCCCTCCTGCGGCCACCCCAAACCACTCCTCCGCCGCCGACCGGCGACCCCATCACCTCCACCGTGGCCTTCTCCAATGCCGCCACTGTCTCCTATCCCCATTTCCTACAACTCAGTATGAGCCTCAAAATGAAAGTTAGGGATTGTTCAATAATACCCTATGTGTTATATGCAAAGGTTAATTTAATATAATAAACATTATCATATACAATATTGTATAATGAATGAGTAGTTGCATAAGTTCATATGCTTACCTATATTAACATATATATACAATAATAATTAAATCTCTCCTTGTAATGGAATCCACAACTATACTACTATCCCATTGATGTACATATACAGCTAGATGAACAAGAAATATAAAGGTATGTATTGCTTTATGGATGAGTTGTAATAAGAATATATATATATATATATATATATATATATATATATATATATATATATATATATATATGCAATGTGATCAAATATAGAATAAGAGAAATAAAGTATGTATATATAGGTATAATATTATGCTTAATGGGGATTTATAAAAAAAAAAAAAAAACCTATTTATTTAATTATTGAATGGAAGAGATTAAATATGTTTATATTAGTATAATATAATATTATGCTTAATGGGGATTTATTAAAAAAAAAGAAACCTATTTATTTAATTATTGAATGGAAGAGATTAAGTATGTTTATAGTAGTATAATATAAATAAGCTTAATGGGGATTTATTAAAAAGAAATCTATTTATTTAAATATTGAATGGAAGAGATTAAGTATGTTCATATTAGTATAGTATAAATAAACTTAATGGGGTTTTATTAAAAGGGAGTCTATTTATTTAAATTATAGATTAAAAGGAATAACACCTGTATATATATAGAGAGGAATATTTTTATATACAAATTCAAGAATTATAAAAAAAAAAAAAAAAAAAAATTGTGTAAACAAGGTTAAATTATTAAAGGTCAACTATTACCAAGTAAACCCTTGACATTGAAATTTAAACCGACGTAAAAGTAGTGATCGACCCCAAGCAAACAGTAAGTTTTGCATTGTGAATACACATGTATGTGAAACCCTTTCGCTCATATTAGTAACGATGACGGCCAAAACGTATGCGCTGAGCACGCATACGCGTGCGAGGAGGAAATGCAGGTTTGTAGGGAAAAAAAATTGACAGTTCATATCATGACACATGTCATATGTGGACACAACACACGGGTTTGCGTGTCATGACCGCATACAAAATGTGGGCATGACATTTGGTATCAGAGCCCATGTTTCAACATTGGGATCTCTAGGTTTGCGTGTTGTTGGGCCGACATGGAGTGGGTTGAGTGTGGTTTGACAATTGTCCTACTTCATGTAGTTGCGAGGTTGTGGTTTGGTGACTAACCTTCACCTTGGAGGATTACCATCCTCTTATGTTGTCATCGTGATAGCCTTGCCACACGATTATCAAAGTCTTCCGCTTGTGATTTAGAAATGGTTGTGTTCGTCTTGTTGACCCTCCTCTTGAGTAGGTTGGTCTAGTATGAGAAGGTTGTATTGGGGTCTTTCTCGCCCTTATGTTCCTTTTTGTTAAGTGTGGTGTTGTTCTCTAGTATGCACTATGTGTGATTGGGATTAGGGGTTCACATCATGGGAACAACTGGCCTTGTGTTGCGCCTTGGTATATATTATGAATTTGGAAGTGAAAGAGATGATGGTGCAATTGTTATGCTTGGGTACTTGAATGAATAATGTAGTCTTAATGACTTGTTTGATTGATCTTGCTTGTGCATCTTGTGTGTGTTTAACATGATGTTTGAATAGCAGAACTTCTTGACTCTTAACCGTGGTTATCATGTGAGTTTTGGCTTTGTCTTCCTTGGGCTGGGAAAACTAGAAGTGCTTTCATAAAAGGTACCTACTTTGAATCTCATGAGTGTAAGTCGTGGATTGATGTTTACATCGCCTTGAGTGTAAAAAGGATATGAAAGAAATATGAGTAAACGAGATTTATGCTTAGAATTGTTATGAAATAAATTATGTTCTCGAGAAGATGCAAGGGTAAATAGTGTGCTTGTTGAACAATGTAAAGAACTTCCTTAATATGAATTTTGCTTTTTCTAAATATTACTTGTGTGAAATAGATATCTAGTTGCACATACCTTGTGTGGGGATAATGTTGGCATCTTTTGGTAAAACACTAAATTAACGATTTAAGCTTTTAATTGGACTCTCCTTATGATATACATTCTCTTTACAAGCTTGATTGTCAGATAAGTACATGTATGGTGCATAATTCATATGTAGTACTTTATGTTGTTTTAGAAAACTCCTTGATGCATGAGGTGTTGTGAGACACATCTCGTGAGTTGAAATAGTGTTGTTTGATTTCAATTATGACTTATTATGCAAATGCTAGTATGTTGGTATACTTGATTGGGGTGTATTGCCTTGTCTTTTAATGCGAAGTTACAGTTAGATTCTTTTTAGACCTCATAAAAGTGAATTTTAAATGATGTTGGGTAGATTCCTTATAAATCATTATGGTAAATAATTATGTGAACTTGTGTATGAAGTTGATTTTCCATCAATAAGAAATGAATGGTAGAGGAAAATTGTGTATGTGTTACCTTGTGGATGTGAGTAACAGAAGAGCATGATTGCAATGTGTTGTGATTATCCCGTACATGCCTAGTGTACTCATGAGCTTGCGATACTGGGTATCCATCCATGGGTTAAGTGTATAACTACAAGTATGATGGACTTGTGCTTGTATGGATGTTTGTATGTTTACCCTGTAAGGTCCAATCTTGGAGTTGGAGACCTTCCATGTGTGGAGAGAGGTGGTGGAGAGGAAGAACTTAGGAAGCTATGGCGACATGTTGTGGCATTGGTTTGGGATTACCCAACCAACCATACCTTCCTATGCCAGAGTACCCCCTACTTCCCCTAGGTAAATGGACCCTTGCAAGGCCCATCGTGCTATCCTATCATGCTATATTTCCTTGATGGTACTGTTGACATTGGACTTGGGATCTTGGTTATGGATTGGTATGGGCATGTGAATTTCTCGAGGCCATGCTACTTGTGCAGGTTTATTCTTACCTTGGTATCTTACTCGTACCTTTGAGAAGGGCGTGATGTACTACATTGATGACGTGTACCTTTGAGAAGGGCACGATGAACTATACTTATGACGTGCTACCTTTGAGAAGGGCACGATTCCACGTAAGAGTACATGAAGGCACATTAATAATACTTACCTACAGGATGTTATTGCATTAGTTGTGTTTGCATAACATGTGTAGCGACCGTGTTTCCCTCCTTCCTTATTGGTGACTTAATGTTAGTCACGTAGTGATGTGATGTGCACTTTCATGGATTACAATCATTTTCTTTTGGTTGTCTGATGACCTTTTTGTCTCTTGCCTGTGTGGACCAACCATGTTATTTAATCTTGTTTGAAAGTAGCTTAGCCACAAATCTTTGATTTCTTCATTTTTCACGTAACCCTTGTGGTTATGGTTGTTTATTGTTGGAATGGCGTGCATTTATTTATTTTATTGTTGAATTTTGAAACTCTTTTCTTTGGTATAATTGTTATTTGTGGTGGCTAAGCTAGATTATTTTTGTTTGCAAGTGTTGGTCTAGTGTTGTGATGTTCTTCTCGCCATGTCGATGGAGCAACCTCTGGTAGAGTGTATATAAGGAAGTAGATGCAGGAAACTTATGAGGATGGGGGTAGGTGTGGACTAGTATGGGCTGGTTATTATCCACTTACCTTCCTAGTGATTTTGTTCTTATGATTGGCTATCTCTTGGAGGTTAAACCCCTTATACAAACAAGGGATAGGCCATTTTGGGAATGTATGAAGTCTAAATTAGACGTAATGGACCAACGTAATTTTACTTTTATTACCATTTTATATTTTATGCTAATATATATATATATATATATATATATATATATAAAATTGAAAATAGATATTTAGATTTTTACAAGAGATCTCATTATAAATTTAAACTCTTTAATTATGCTCTATTTTATTTTAATTGACAGAATATAAATCAATTTTATTCTGATGTCCAAAAATATATATATATATATATATATATTCATTTAATTAAAGTGGTTAATTTATAAATAAATATATATTTTAAATAAAAGTTGCTTTGGGAATTAAATTCTAATAAATTAATGTTGTTGGAGAAAAAAATAAATAAATGCATTTTTATTTATTTGTAAATGAAATTGAGAAATTGATACACATGTATACAATATATATATATATATAGTTAGTATTAATAAAAGTATTATGATATTAACAAAGGAAATAATAAACGGGGGGGAGTTCACTGTTATAATGTTTATACAGTCATAAATTACAATGTATAATGGTGGGGGTTAAAACCCCCACCGAAAACATATAACAATAGGGTGTGGGGAGGGGCAGAGCCCCACCCACACCCCACTTCGTGGGGTGTGGGTGGGGCTCTGCCCCTCCCCACACCCCCGCCAATACAAAACCACCGTGGTCCTTTCATAGGCCTCCCACCGCGAAACACCACGCCCCTCCACCGCTCATTGCGGCCACCAAACACCTCACCACCACCGCGGCTGAACCACCGCCTATGAGCCTGTTAACCGCCGCCCTCCTACGGCCACCCCAAACCACTCCTCCGCTGCCAATCGGCGACCCCATCACCTCCATCGCGGCCTTCTCCAATGCCGCCGCCATCGCCTATCCCCATTTCCTGCAACTCAATATGAGCCTCAAAATGAAAGTTAGGGATTGTTCAATAATACCCTATGTGTTATATGCAAAGGTTAATTTAATATAATAAACATTATCATATACAATATTGTATAATGAATGAGTAGTTGCATAAGTTCATATGCTTACCTATATTAACATAGATATACAATAATAATTAAATCTCTCCTTGTAATGGAATCCACAACTATACAATATCCCATTTATGTATCCTATTTATTTAATTATTGAATGGAAGCGATTAAATATGTTTATATTAGTATAATATAATATTATGCTTAATGGGGATTTATTAAAAAAAAAGAAACCTATTTATTTAATTATTGAACGGAAGAGATTAAGTATGTTTATAGTAGTATAATATAAATAAGCTTAATGGGGATTTATTAAAAAGAAATCTATTTATTTAAATATTGAATGGAAGAGATTAAGTATGTTCATATTAGTATGGTATAAATAAACTTAATGGGGTTTTATTAAAAGGGAGTCTATTTATTTAAATTATAGATTAAAAGGAATAACACCTGTATATATATAGAGGAATATTTTTATATACAAATTCAAGAATTATAAAAAAAGAAAAGAAAAATTGTGTAAACAAGGTTAAATTATTAAAGGTCAACTATTACCAAGTAAACCCTTGACTTTGAAATTTAAACCGACGTAAAAGTAGTGATCGACCCTAAGCAAATAGTAAGTTTCGCATTGTGAATACACACGTATGTGAAACCCTTCCGCTCATATTAGTAACAATGACAGCCAAAACATATGCGCCGAGCATGCATACGCGTGCGAGGAGGAAATGCAAGTTTGCAGGAAAAAAAAAATTGACAGTTCGTATCATGACACATGTCGCATGTGGACACGACACGCGGGTTTGCGTGTCATGACCACATACGAAATGTGGACATGACATTCTAGTTCCACAAAGTGTGTTTCTGAGGCAGGAGAAGCATTGATGCTAAGAGAGAGAGAGCACTACTGAAGACCTCCAGGGAGAAGGAGCTGATTCAGAGGAAAGCATTGTTTAAGACAACTTGCAAAAGCAAGGACAAAGTATGTAAAGTGATAGTGGATTCTAGTTGTACTGATAATATGGTGTCAAGTGAGATGGTAGACAAACTGAAATTGACGATTGTACCTAGGGAAATACCCTAGAAAGTTTCTTGGGTGAGTGATCATCAATCCATTTTGGTGACTAAACAAGCATTAGTTGAGTTTAAGATTGTAGCATATGAGTATAAGGTACTTTGTGACATCCTACCTATGGATTGTTGTCATGTGATACTTGGAAGACCCTGGCAATTTGATAGGTTTGTAGTTTATGATGGAAGAGCCAATACCTTCACTATTAAGAAGGATGAGAATACTTTTGTACTACTGTCATTAGAGGAGCAGTCAAGGATAGTAAAGATGATTATGTTTGGCAAGAAGGAGCTAGTGATGTTTGAGGAGAGTGAAAACAAGGAGTGTGCATCCTTGTCAAGGCATAAAACTATTGAGACAACAAAGAGCAAGTGTGAAGCTGAGTTGCAGCCAGTTGTGAAAAGGAATGTCTTCATGTGGAAGAAGGAAGTGAGTGAAAATGTGGAGTGTAAGAGTGAAGAGCTTGTGGAAAGGCAAGACGTGAGTAAAGGGATCCTAGTAGGGATAGTCATGTGCCCTATAGTGATGAGTAGAGAGAAGAGATAGTCAAGTGAAGCTGGTGCAGCAGTTGACAAGATAACAAGGATAATGAACCAACTAGTTGTAGGCTTGACAGAGGTTGAGAAGGGTAACGACAGTGGAAAGAATGGAGACAAGAAGAGTATGAGATGTTGGTGTGAGGAAGGAGCTGAGAAATAAGTGCTGAAAATAGAGGCAAAGGAGAGTAAGGTAGCAAAGTTTGGTGACAAAGTACTCTATAACAAAGTGAAACAAACTTCAAGGAAGGATAAGAGTAGAGATAACAAAGACAGTGAAGGATCAAGGCAAGATGAACTTGATGAAGACAAGAAAGAAGGACAGAAACAAACAATGAAGGACAATATGCAAGATTCTTTTCAAGGGACTTGGAAAAGTTACAAGTTAGGGTGTATGGTGTAGTGCACCTAGGACATTTTTATGTCATTTATTTGAAAATTCTAGTTGTTAGAGACTAAAAAATGTCTTAGATAAATGTAATAAATCCATTTGAGGCATAAACATATAATGGAGGTTGAGAATAGTTAGTTTTCCTTAGTGGAGTCTGCAGTCATCTAAACTAGGATAGTCTAATATTAGTAAATCAGTTTTTTATGAAAAAATTAGTCAGTTTAGGCTATTTTTTAGCCTTTTCCCATGATTGGGAAGGATGTAATAAAGGAAATTCATGGTAAATATAGTAAATAGACCTCTCTTGTGATAAAGCATTGTAATTTGATGAAGTTTTAGGGAGAGAATGAAGAAAATTACTATTTGTTGTCCCTTATCTCTATTTTTTTCTCTTTTTCTATTGTTTCCTTCATTTTCCCTGAGTCCGTACTATACTGTTTAGAATCCTTATACATATAATATTGAAATTGATTGTCTTATCTTTTTTTTCAAGTTAGGTTGCAAAGATTTTGGTGAAGTTTGAAGCATTTTCCAAACGTTTCTGTTAAAACTGCTCTATTTTCTAGCTTTATCACTATTTTTATGTTGTTCCTCTTGGCTGTACTTACCTATACTACATAGTCAAGGGCACATTCTATAAGAAGGGTTTAATAGATGGTCTTACCTTCCTTTTGAGTCAAGTTGGAGGTAATTTCATTTAGTATTAATCATTTCGTGGTTGCTTTTTGTAAAGGAGCTTTCAAACCCTTGAGTTGGGGGTTTTAGAGAGGTTTTTGTTTTCCCACTTCATGAATCTATGTTAGAACCCCAAAATGGGTGGAGTGACTATAAGATGGTGTCTTTTCTAGTGGTTTTTATGTCGAGGAGCAGAAGACAAGTGAAAGTTTGAGTTTGGGGCTATGGAGACCTCATTGTGTCATGTTAAGGCAAACTAGTGTTGGAGGAGTGAAGATTTGAACATAAAATGAGTTGAAATGAACTTAGACCCAAAATTTTGATGAAATCTATCTATTTGTATCCTAATACACCCTCTGGAATAGGAGTGAAAAGTATTTCTTTGAGTTTGTGGACACTTCCTTTGTAAAAGTGGGTTAATTGCCCTTTAGGACAACAGGAACAGTCAAAATTAGGGGCTTGTGGTCCAAAAGACCCCAACCTACATGTTTGGTATGTTTTGTAACTCCATAATGGGTACTTGAAAAGGTAGTTTTTTTGTGGGTTTGTCATGTCTTTTGAAAGTTATGCTTTAAAAACCTCGCTGACAGGGCTACAAGGAGTTATGTCAGTCTATGAAGGAAGTGGTACAAGGAGGTACCTTCTAAGCATTTTGATTGTTTTGTAATCTTGGTATAGTCAATCATAGTTAGTCTAGGGTCCCTAAAAAGTTTGGGAAGGTTCCCATGTATATGAACCTAAAAATGGGGTTGTTGTGTAGTTTTGAAGCCATGGACAGTGAGAGGACAGTCATGTCCTGTTTGATGTCAAGTGTTGTAGTTTGGTCCACTAGGACCTAAAAGGAGTTGTTTTCCGTGCCATCCCCTGTATCCTCTTCCTCCTGTGTAGTTAGTTGTAACCCCTTAGTGGTCTTTATGTAGTTGGCTCTGCATCACATCTAACCTATCATTTCCTTCCTATCTACCTCATCATATCATATCCTATCTTACCATCCTTCACCATTATACCCACATACCTATCCCATCTATCCATGCATCCTCCCTTCCTCATTTTGATCTTGATAAAGAAATAAGGGAAAAATGTTGAAAAAATGCCTTAGAAAATCTCTTGATATACCTCATCCTTTTCAACCAATCCAATCATCCTCTTATCCTAAGCCAACCAATCCAATCATCCTCTCGTCCTATATTTTGTCATGTAAAATCCTAAACTTACTACCTAATGGGGCATGTTATTCCTATGCAACATAGTATTTGGAGATCACATCCTAACACACTTATGCAACATACATCCATTTCATCCAATATCACCTACCCTTTTATCCATCCCTCTTTCATGAGCTTTCCATCCCATTTTTTATCACCCATCCTTGTGTCCACTTATCTCATCCTATCTTCCTTCTTACATCTAGACCTGGTTTTCCCTTGTCATTGGTATCTAGCAATAAGGCTATCCAAACTGCAATACAATGCCCTCCCATAAAACAAAAACATCCAAAAATAATCAAAAATCTCAAAAATATCCAAAAAAATCAAAAAATCTCACAAATATCCAAAACAATCAAAAATCTCAAAATTATCCAAAAAATCAAAAAATCTCACAAATATCCAAAAATAATTGAAAATCTAAAAAATATCAGGAAAAAAAATCAGTAAATTTCACAAATATCCAAAAACAATCAAAAATCTCAAAATTATCCAAAAAAAAATCAAAAAATCTTCAAAAATATCCATAAAAATAAAAAATCTCAAAAATATCCAAAAACAATAAAAAAATCACAAAAATATTCAAAAAACAATAAAAAATCCCAAAATATCAAAAAAAATCAAAAAATAACAAAAATATCCAAAAATAATCAAAAATCACAAAAACATCCAAACATAGTCATAAAATCTCAAAAACATCCAAAATAGTCAAAAATCACAAAAATATCCAAAAATAATTTAAAAACTCTCAAAAATATCCAAAAACAATCAAAAAATCACAAAAATATAAAAAAAAAATCAAAAAATCACAAAAAAATCAAAAAACAATCAAAAATCACAAAAATATCCAAAAACACTAAAACAATCTTTAAAATATCCAAAAAATAATAAAAAAATCTCAAAAATACAAAAAACTCAAATATTCAAAAAATCCAAGCAATAAACCAAATGCAAGTCATCCATAATCCATACCAATCTAGTCAATCAATCTAGCCAAATCATCCAATCACATCCTTTAGTCTTGATCCCAATCTTGTCATAAGCCAAATCAATTAATCATCATCAATCAATCATCAATGGGATATATCGTTCCCCGCAATGACAACACTATCATCATCATCATCATCAATCTATCATCAATGGGATATATCGTTCCCACATCCATGTGTTGATCTAGGGATATATCATTCCCCACCATGACAACACTATCATCAAATCAATCAATCCATCCATCAATCGTTAGTTTACAGCTTGGTAGCGGCAATACCTTGTTTGTTTTTTATATCATTTGTGCATGCTTGCTTGCTTGTGTGTGTCATCTTTTTTATCTTGCATTTGTATCGAGTCCTTATCATTCTAGCTAATATTCATATCTTGTGTATGTTGGAATAGCTTTTTACATTATAGTTTGCATCTAAGGTCATATTATACCTTATGTGCATCAGGACTTTAATGCTCTAAGTATCCTTCCTCATACATCTAGACAAGGTTATATTATGTTGGGTGCACACAACACATCATCATCTTGGTCCTTATACCTTGTAGCATAATGTCTAGTGCTATATCAAACTATAGGATTGCTCTACTCAAGTCAGCATAACTACTCATAAATCCATCATTCTGTCATCCATCCTTTTATCTTCTTCATTTTTCTAAGTTCTCCATCTTCTATCTATTTTTCTTCATATCCGTTCATTTTGAGAGCACACTTGTATTCTTCCAATTCGTATGCCCTCTCAAGGGGGCATCATTCAACCTATTAATTAATCTACTAGGTACTTCCTCTACCTGACTGGGGCATCATCATTTCTAATCCAATCATATTGTTCTTTGAAAACCAAAATCTTCTTCTATCCAACATAGCACTATGTTTTAAACTTCTTTGAAATGATGTTACTTCGCAACACCATCTCAAAGAGGGGCAAAATGTAGACACCTAAAATTGACCTGTTCCTAGATTAGACTTTCATCTATCATACTTTACCATCAATTTGTCTGCCATATTAATTAAATAAAATTTCTAATTATTTAATTAAATCATTTTTATCCTCCGTATTAATTAAATAATTCCAATTATTTAATTAAATAATTTTTATCCTCCATATTAATTAAATAATTCCAATTATTTAATTAAATAATTCTGATTATTTAATTAAATAATTCTGATTATTTAATTAAATAATTCTGATTATTTAATTAAATAATTCTGATTATTTAATTAAATAATTGGAATTATTTAATTAAAGCTAATATTTTATTTCTTCAAAATAAATAAAATTCATTGTTTTATTTATTTATCCATGTGCATGGAATTAAATAATTTATTTATTTAATTTCCTATTATTCCCTCTCATCCATAATTCACTCACAATCAGTTTAGATAACTAATCAATCAAATTAGTTAACTAAATCAATCAAATCAGTTAACAGGCTAGTCAATCTAGTCAACTCTCCAATCAATTCAGTTCACTACCCAAACAATTCAATCAACTCCTTAATCAGATTTGTTAACTCCCCTGATGCATGAGAGGGAAAGGACACTTGTCCCTCTCTCATTTATGCACATCCTCTCAACCATTTCTAGCCCTTGATCTCTCAGATCATGTGCAACCGTTGATCTTCAACCCTGAGGATCTATAAATAAAATATTCTCCAAACCATCTAATCCTCTCTCTGATCTTCATAAAACATTACTCTACATAAATCATTCTAGATCATATCATCCTCATCACAAAGTTATGTTATTTAATAGAGCAATCCACAATAATCAAAGAGCAAAGAGTAATCAATTGAAGTAGGGTGCACTTCAGTATGCTCAATCAATGAAGGCAAATTTGTTTGTGCAAAGGGAGGTACATTGTATCGTATTTTGATTTATCTTTCCTCTATGTTTTCATTGCAAATTTCACCAATCATAGTTGGTGACAAAAAGGATGATGTTGGAAGGTGTGAGAAGATGGATGCCTTGCAAAAAAATCAAAACAATGAAATATCAATGGTTGTATGGACTATCTTTCATGCCAGAAAAGTCAAGGCTTGGATAATTGATAATGGATGATCAAATCATATGACTAGTGACAAGGAGAAGTTTATCAGCCTTGAGAAGTGGGATGGTGGTGCTATCAAGTTTGGTGGTGATGAGTCCATACAAATCTGTGGAAAAGGTGCTATAACTATTGATGGGAAGAATAGGACTAAGGATGTCCTCTATGTCAAAGGGCTAAAACACAATCTTCTCAATGTCAGTCAAATATGCAGCAAGGGCTATAATCTCACCTTTCATGCCAAAGGCTATGAAATTAAGAAGGTAGGGTCCAGAAAGCTAGTTGCAGAAGGTATCAAGACATATGGTGATATCTATCATCTGAAGGAGGTAAATGGAAGAACATGTTTGTTGGCTTAATTGAATGAGTGTTGGCTATGGCACAAAAGAATGGGACACAACAATTTTGATAATATGGTAAAGATCAGTTCTACTCATGCAGTGAGAGATATGCCTAAGATAATCAAGCCTACAAATACAGTATGTAGGGAATGTCAAATGGGAAAGTAAACAAAGACAAGTTTCAAAAGCAAGGAATATTCTTCATTGAAGCCATTGGAGTTGATTCACACTGATCTATGTGGCCCTATAAGAGTAAAGAGTCAACAAGGTGAGAGGTACTTTATGTTTCTTAGTGATGATTATTCTCGAATGACTTGGGTTACTTTCTTAAGAGAAAAATTAGATGCCCTTGATAAATTTAAAGTGTTCAAAGCTATGGTTGAGAATAAACTAGATGCTAAGATCAAATGCTTGAGGTATGATAGAGGAGGCGAGTTTACTTCAAATGAATTTGAAATATTTTGTGAAGATCATGGTATTAGGAGACATCTGTCAGCTCTTAGGACCCCTCAACAAAATGGGGTAGTGGAAAGGAAGAATAGAATTGTGCAAGAGATGTCTAGGGCAACGATGAAAGATGCATATCTACCTAATATGTACTGGAAGGAAGTAGCTCACGCTGTTGTCTATCTAATTAACTGAGTGCAACTGAGGGGTAACATCACTAAGACCGCTAATGAGCTTTGGTATGGAAGACCTCCCACTGTCAAATACTCTAGGATCTTTGGCAGCAAATGTTATATCAGAAGAGATGAAGAAGGCCTAGGAAAGTTTGATTCAAGAAGTGATGAAGGAATCTTTCTTAGCTACTTAACTAGAAGCAAGGATTACAAATGCTACAACAAGAGGTTGGGAAATATGATTGAAAGAACAAATGCCAAAGTGGATGAAGACTTGTATTAGATCTCACAAGAATCAGAGGACTTTGAATCTTACATCTTTCCTTGCATTGAAGATGAAGATGAAGAAGAAGAAGTGAAAAAAGTAAAGGAACAAGAACTAGAGTAAGCACCTAAGACTCTAGCAAAGTATGTTCAGAAGAATCACTTAAAAGATCAAATCATTGGAGATAAGAATGAAGGTGTGCTAACAAGGAGAAAGTTTGCTAAGACACATGAGCAAGTAAACTTGTGTTTCTTATCAAAAGTAGAACCTAAAACCTTTTTTGATGCTAGAAAAGATGATGGATGGATAAAGGAAATGGAAGAAGAATTGGATCAAATTGAGAAGAATTAAACATGAGAATTGGTTCCTAGACTAGCCAATAAGAACGTTATGGCCTATGGTATCCAAGAAGTAAAGACTTTGATTTGAATGTCTACACTGATGCTGATTGGGATGGATGTGTTGATGATAGAAGAAGTACAAGTGGTGGTGCTTTCTTTTTAGGAAGCATATTCATTTCATGGTAGAGCAAGAAGTAAGATTCAGTGTCCTTATCAATTGTAGAGGCAAAATACATTGCAGCAACATCTTGTTGTACACAAGTGTTGTGGATGAAACAAACCCTAAAGGATATCAAGGTATTGTATGATGAGCCTATTCCTATTTTGTGTGACAATACTATTGATAACTGAGAGGGGGGGTGAATCAGTTATCTAGATTAATTTAACTTTTTGTTCTTCTTTAGCAATTAGTACAATATCAAAACACATAAGCTTAAATGAACATGAAAGCAGAAATAAACTCAGTACAAATGAAACAATATTTTTGACGTGGAAACCCTGTTAAGGGAGAAAACCATGGGGTGATTAACCCAAGAATGTATTCTCTATTAGAAGAATAAGATAGAACAAAATGGAACTTGCCAATTAGGGCTCACTGCCCAAGCACACTGCTCACAAGAGGCTCACTACCTACAATAGATTATACAAGGAAACTCGACACTTGAACTGATGAGAAGCATCTACACATGCTGAGGTTCAGTTCTGGTTAGGCTTAATATACTGATCTACTGCACTTCATTCTTCCTCTTCTTTTATGCTGCTGTCCTGTCACATACCGGACCTGTAGTACTGCTATTATTCTGCTTTTCTACTTTTGTTCACACAACACATATCTCAACAACCTTCATATCTAAATCCCTCTGGTATATATATTTGCACAAAGGATTTCATCCTCTTCCTAGTCGGCATCCGGAATAGTCAATATTTTCCCAAACTCTAGTCTATCAGCTGAATCCTAGCTTACCAAGTGACGCAAATCAAGGAGATACTTATAGAAGTCATCTAACATGTTGGCCAATCATGGATGATACCTAAGAACCTTGATCAGAATCAATATCTCATCTGAAATAATTTTGGTGCTCTGTTGATTAGTTCTTCCTCTGTCTACTCTGCCAAAACGGACCTCAATACTAAGATGCTCATATCTCTTCACTCTTTCATCACCAGAGACTCAAACCCTACAATCTATCATTGAAGGTATTCCCCTTGACTTTCCCAAGTATGCACTTTAGAAAGATACTTTCTCTAAGAGATCCAGACGTGACTGTCTAACCTTGCTACACGCTCTGTTCTTGCTTACCGGATCACAACACTCTTCAATCTAACATCCGGTATAGGCACACCATGTCCTACGGATGTGTGGAATAGTCTTTGTTGCCATCAATGACAACACCAATGAAGCCACATAGTGTCTCTTGCCAACAATCTCCCCCTTTGGCATTGATGGCAACACTTAGTGAAAAATGGCTAAGTGTTATACTACACTTCCCCTTGGTTGATGCTCTATTCTATTGTACTTATACCGGAGCTCCCCCTTAGCTAGAGTCCTCATTTTTCACTGCTCCTCACTCCCCCTTTGACATCAATGGAAAAGGGTGGGATCCGTACACCAAAATTTTCAACACTCAATCTATACTTAGTTGCATAAGTATATTATCCGGTTATACTTTACATATACTTTAGTATATCTGCAAAAGTGTTCTTTAATTGTACAACTTATGTCGCCCAACTTTGCTTTATCCTGTCCAAAATTGAGATGTGACCACTCAATAGGAATGCAAAAGCTTCTGCCCTCTTCAGATCTGTTGGATCACTGGTCCGGGTTGTGGTTTGAGCATCATTTAGGGCCTCATGCATGGCCTCTAACTTAGCGATAATTATTCTTCTAAGTTCATTCAACCTACTTATTCTGGTTTTCTTCTCCTTCTCAAGCTTCTTAATTTCATTTATGACTGCAATAGTCTAACACTCTTGATTTACTATAGAGGAGGATAGGGGATAAAAACTTTGAGATAAACTTAATAGTTTATCCTCTTGCTCTTTTACCTTCTTCTGAATGTCCTTGGTCACTTTAGACCAGGATAAACAAAATTTGTAAATATCACCGCCATCTTTGAGAGCATTTTCTAAGCTCTTTAACCCAATATTCATAGCTCTCCTATCATTGGTTATTAACCCTTGCACTTCTGATAATCTTTTTACCAAAAACTCCTTCTAGACCTTATCTTCTGCTGACTTCTCTAATGAATCAAAATGTGTGCTAACACTATTTACTAGAGATTTGAGATTACCGGATGAGGAGGCTAAGGGATCCTTTTGAAAAGATGGCATGATCTTTTCCAGTACACCAGATGCAATGTCTATGAGCTTGCAATCCTCCATGTGAGACTTTAAGATTTTTTCTTTTGCTTTTGCCAAAGTAAAGGACGCTAGCTTCATGGTTTGAACCAGGGAGAAGGAGTCAAAATTGAACGGTCCTTGAAGAAGTTTTGGTTCATCAAATTCCATCATCTCCTTGATTAAGAATTCTTCTACTGCTTCTGTTGTGTCTCTTGCCGGTGACAGGGTTTTGTCCCCTTCTGCAGCCTTACAACTATCATCTGTGGCCTTTTCTGTTGGAGTTTTCTCTTCTCCTGTAGCCTTACTACTGACATCCTCTTTTTTCTTCTCCTCTATTTCTTGACTGATTTTCTCTTCCACTCTTTCTTCTCCTTTAGGTTTGAAATCTGGAGGGAAAACCGGATGAGAGATATTTGCTTCTTTTTCTTCACCTGTCTCCTTTGCCTCTTCTGATATTTTCTCAATGAATTCTTCTTTGTTATCTATTCCCAAGGGATCATCACCTAAATCCTCTACAATAGGAATATTGAATCTTTTATAGGCATTCCAGAGGATTTCCTCTGTTTCTTTTGCCACCTTATCAGTTTCTCCAAGCATGAGCTGATTCATTCTAGCCTTACTCCAGAACTCATCCTTGCAATCTTTGAAGATCATATCCATTTGTTTTGGAGTAATTGATGGATAGAGATGGATACCTATCTGATCTCTAATCTCTAATTCCTTAGCCTTGGAATTTTATTTTCTCATATCAAGTTCCTTCTCTAAACTTTTAGGAATTAGAGAAATTATTTCAATAAATGCTTTATTGTATATGTTCAAGTATTTGACTGTGGCTTCCTCCAAAATCTTTTTATCCACATCATTATATGCATCATAGAATTCTGTTATTGGTTGCAGGTTCCCATCCACAGTAATTGCTTTAACCACATCATCTAATGACAGAGTGGGCTTTTTAACAAACTCTTCTGCCTCCTTGGTTTCACTAGATACTTTCTTCTTTTTCTTCATCTTCTCGATTTCTTCATCAGATTCAGTTTCCTCATCATCCTTGAGGCTTGTGTATGATCTTGTAGCTTTTGTCTTTGTTCTCTTTTCTCCTTTACCAGATGATTTTGCTTCCGGTTTTGATGCCTTTGAGCTCTTAGCAGTGGCAAATGCAAAACTTTTAAAGGATCTAGTCTACGAGGGGGCTTCTACCGGAGCACTTTCTTTTTATTCCTCTTCCTTTTCCACCCTTTCCATCTTTTCTCTATTTGCATCTAGTGCCTCTTTTGAGATACCATACCTTTTGGCAACATTCTCTACTTCTTTTCTAACTTTTCTCTTCATTTCTGGTTGCCTTAGCTCCACATGGATTTTCACACTTAATTCCTCAAATGTTCCAAACCTTTCTAATTTAGGATCCTTGGGTTGATTGAGCATGTGTTGAACATGTAGTTCAACAATTTTCTCTACTTCATACCCCATTGGGATGATCCAAACTATTCTTGGCTCTGCTACCTCCATTAGACATTGATCAGTTTCTACCATAAAGCATACTATATCTTTATACTTTTCAATTAAGGATTGGGGGATTCTCTCTCTTGCTTGCATCATGCTCTAAAAATTCTTGAAATATCCCCAGAGTGCTTATTTTGTGCCTTGGCATCTCCAAGCCCATGTATATAGTCTCTGATTTGGATGGTTACTAGTCTATTATTCTGCCATACCCAACCACTAGATCTAGGAAGCTCATTCATGAAGTAGAAGAACAACCACAATAACAGTCCACCATACTTGAAGGAGTTCTTGTCTTTCTTGATCTTTTGTAGATTTTCCATTAGTTGGTTCAGAAGGAGTTCACAAAGATCATAATCTGCATTTTTTCTCAACATTTCATAAGCAGTGTAAATTGCAGTTCCAGGCACAAAAGTTTCCCTGCTAGAGTGATATATCTTATAACCGATGATCATGGAGGCAAACTTGACATCTGGATTAGTGATGTCTTCTATTGTCATTGTTCTTTTGTCAAATTTTGATCCGGTAGCCTCACTCACAGTTTGATTCTTGAAAGATTTGAGAACAGGAATCCCACCGGATGAGTGTAATCCAGTTACTGCCCTAATGACATCCTTGGTTATCTTAAATGATCCATTCAACCACATGAATTTATCATGCACTCTACTCAAAATATACCGGACCCATTCTTCTTTTGTAAAACAGGGAAAATGAATGCATTGTGCAAGATGCTTGTCTTGGAGGGCTTTATACTGAGTTTTGAGTTCAAATGAGTCATCTATCAAATGCTTGTGATAGATATCAACTAGCTTAGATTCCCGAAAATCTTCAATATTGGCATGAATATATGCCCTAATATCTTCTACATGCAGAACCCCATGCGGAATGTTTGAAAAGGTGCCTAGAGGATCAACTTCTAGGGACTTATATGGATGTTTCTTAAATTTAGGATGTGGCCTATCAATGATCTTTACAACATTCGGTGTAGTCATCTTTGAAAAGATTTACAGAGCAATATTCAATAACGAAAAATACCTTTTGTGCTTCTAGGGTTCGCGGAGTGAGCCGGATTGATTTGTTGGAAGATTTGACTTCAACGGTTGATCTTTGAGAAACTTGAGACAATTTGACTATAGAGATCTTTTTCTCTTCCTCTCTAGTGTGAATGTGTAAATGACGATCAAATGAACCCTTTTATCTTCTGAGCAAAAACCCTAATTCCACATTGCAATAAATGCACAGCTTAAGTTATTCTGATTGCTCTGTTCTCCTTGTCCTGAGAGATTTTTCCAGTTTACTAAGATGTACTTAACGTTATTCTCAGGGGATGTCAGCAATTTGTCTACCTTTTGCAATCATTCCATTTAACCTTAGATCAAGATACCTCAAATTTGAATCATGCCGGATCTAACTATGAAAATCCTATTTTTACTAAATGACTATTTAACCGAATCAAACTTGGGAGATTAACCTGTTCAAAACTTCTTACGGATCTTTCATCCCTTTACCAAAGCTTGTTTAGATGTTCCTTTGTGAACCCTTTAATCCACAACTTTCCTTGTGCCAATTTCAGCACCAATTAACTAGTTGGGGGAAAATGTTTTTCCTTGTGTCTCCCCCTGAGCCAGAGCTCACTTTTTAATTTTCAGAAGGAATATCAGCACCAAATTCTAGTGCGGATCCATCCCCTACATTCTCTGTACTTCTCTTTACCCAAATCTTGTTCATATCACTTTTAACTTCATCCGCATTCACTTTTCTTTTTCCTTTGTCTTGATTTTGATTATGAAGCACCGGACCCCTTTTGTCTTGATTCTTACTTCTACAGAATTTGGCAATATGACTGGATCTATTGCAGTTGTGGCAAACAACATTTCTTTGCATATTTGAATGATATCCTCTTGATCTACATTGATTAGCCATATGTCCCATTCTATTGCATGCAAAACATCTACCATTGAATGAATTATTCATTTGCATATTTCTAAATTCATGAGATTTGTGACCATACCTTTTGCAGTTGAAACACTGTCTAGAGAAGGACGTATTAGTCTGATTTATTCTCTTTCTGCACTGATTAGCTTTATGACCAAAGTTATTGCAATTGTGGTAGTATCCATTGAAGGATGGATATCTTTGAGCATTAAGTTGCCTTCTCGGATGTCTTCTAGGCTTATTCCTTGGATTTTCTAATCCAAAATTATTCTAACCTAATCCAAAGCTTTGACCTTTCTCATATCCCAAGCCACGCTTGTCATCTACCCTCTTTTGGCTTTTAAGAAGAACTTCAAGTTGAACAAAACTTATCTTGAATTTCTCTTTGTATTCATTTGCTGTTTGAAGATCCTTTTTAAGAGTGTCAATTTGATCCTCAAGTTTTTCTTCATTATCTTTAGCATCTTCAAGATCAGATTCAAGATGTCTGATTATTCTATCCATCTTGTGGTAGTCTTCTGATTTCTCCTTGAGAGATTGTCTTAGATCATCTTTAGTTTTTCTTCTCTCTTCAATTTCTTGAGTGAATTTTATAACTCCTGATTCTATTTCATGTCTTACCATAATGATCTCTTTTGATAATTTTTCACATAAATTGGTTTTATCCTTTAGATCTTCATTTGTATTATTGGCTTCACCTTGGCTTGCCAATTGCTAAAGTAGATCCTTTCCCTTTTTCATAGAGATACTCAATTTCCCTTTTAGTTCATTTATGAAATCATCAGCCTATTTGAGTCTTTCCTTCAATTCATTGACTTCAGAGTTAGATTGCTCAAGATCATCTAGGGTAGACTGAAGTTGATCCCTCATACCATACACATCCATTTGAATTCCCTGATCTCCCTCAAGCTATTAGGCTCTGTTTAGAGGAACTTGGCTCTGATACCAATTGTTGATAATTGAGAGGGGGGGTGAATCAGTTATCTAGATTAATTTAACTTTCTGTTCTTCTTTAGCCATTAGTACAGTATCAAAACACATAAGATTAAATGAACATGAAAGAAGAAATAAACTCAATACACATGACACAATATTTTTGATGTGGAAACCCTGTTAAGGGAGAAAACCATGGGGTGATTAACCCAAGAATGTATTCTCTGTTAGAAGAATAAGATAGAACAAAATGGCACTTGCCAATTAGGGCTCACTGCCCGAGCACACTGCTCACAAGAGGCTCACTGCCTACAATGGATTATACAAGGAAACTCGACACTTGAACTGATGAGAAGCATCTACACATGCTGAGGTTTAGTTCCGGTTAGGCTTAATATACTGATCTATTGCACTTCATTCTTCCTCTTCTTTTATGCTGCTATCCTGTCACATACCGGACCTGTAGTACTGCTGTTATTCTACTTTTTTGCTTTTGTTCGCACAACACCACATATCTCAAACACCTTCATATCTAAATCCATCTAGTATATATATCCGCACAAAGGATTTCATCCTCTTCCTAGTCGGCATCCAGAATAGTCAATATTTTCCCAAACTCTAGTCTGTCAGCTGAATCCTAGCTTGCCAAGTGATGTGAATCAAGGAGATACTTATAAAAGTCATCTAACATGTTAGCCAATCATGGATGATACCTTAAGAACCTTGATCACAATCAATATCTCATCCAGAATAATTCTAGTGCTCTTTTGATCAATTCTTCCTCTGTCTACTCTGGTAAAATGGACCTAAATACTTAGATGCTCATAACTCTTCACTCTTTCATCATTGGAGACTCAAACCCTGGAATCTATCAGTCAAGGTATTCCTCTTGACTTTCTCAAGTCCGCATTTTAGAAAGATATTTTCTCTAGGAGATCTAGACCTAACTATCTGACCTTGCTGCATGCTCTGTTCTTGCTTATCGGATCACAACACTCTTCAATCTGACATCCGGTATAGGCACACCATGTCCTACAGATGTGTGGAATAGTCTTTGTTTCCATCAAATGACAACACCAATGAAGCCACATAGTTTCTCTTGCCAACAAATACAAGTTCTATCAATATTTCCAAGAATCCAGTAATGCATTCTAGAACCAAGCATATAGCAATCAAGTATCACTTTTTGAGAGAGAAGGTTGCAAATAAGGAAGTGAAGTTTGAATATGTTCCAACAAAGGATCAAATTATAGATATTTTCACAATGGTTCTTGCAAAGGACATTTTTGAGGATCTTTGGTGGAGGTTAAGGGTAATTGCCCCTCCTTTTTCTTGCTAGATGCATAGTGGTGCATATGTCTAGTGGGGTTCATGTTATATCTTTTTCCTAGACTGATGGTGGTTACCTCTCAGGGGGAGCAGGTAGTAGTTGCTAATGATAGGGGGAGTCTGTTTACTGCAAGAAGAAGTCATGCTCTAAGAAATGATGTGTAGGTATGTGGTTATTGATGAGCAAGTTGTGGTTGCCCTTTGTCCTTGATGTCAAAGGGGAGAATGATTAGGTATGTGCTGCCATCAATGCCAAAGGGGCAGATTATTACACATAAGGTTGTCATTGATGTCAACACTATCTTAGATGTGTGATGGTCTTCATGGTTGGATGTCACATCCTATCCAACAAAATAGATATAGTTCATGGTTGGATGTCATGTTGAATATAATGAGGTAACTGAACTTCATGGTTGTGTTAGAACTAGAAAAAATTTACATTTTTCACTAGCCACCACTCATTTATCCTTCACATACCATAAAATTTTGCCACACTTTGATTTTATGATCAACACTAATTATCAAAATTTGTATGACAAGATCCATTTTATAGCTCATGATGAATGATGATCCCATGAATATGGACTTTGAGATAAGAATTTCCCTGATCATAGTTGAGCAAAGAACTTTAAAGAGCAATTGATCTTTATCAGGAAGACCATGTGCATGTCTTGCCAATCAAACAAGTCATAATTCTCTAGTGAACATTTTATACATATCAGGAAGACCTAAATGGAGTTACAATGATCAAAAGTTTCAAAAGACAACAAGTGCGCATGATCAGTAAAACACTACATGATGTTTCGCTGATAAAAAACCTCAACGGCAAAAGAAAGAAAGTCAGAATGAGATTTTTAAATCATACCAATATAAAGCATCATGCTGATGGATATAGTTTCAGCAAGAGATATATGTAATCTCATCGATAAGTCAAGACACTTGTTGTGTCAGAGTGACATATATCATCAGAATGGATTTTTCATATCTTTCTGACTATACAGGTCACTTTGATGAGAAAGAACTAAAAGGTTTTAGGGAGAGTCCCACTGATGTATCCCAATGAACAAAAGCTATCAAGGAGACTAAGTACATTGGGAAGGCATCCTATTTTCTTAGCGATGGTACATGTCAGTCTGATGAAGATATAAATGAGGACTATTTGTTGGTGAGACTCTTGGTGATGCCTAAAAGGGTTCCTAACGATCTAGATCACCCTGATATCAGGAAGACCTGATGATGTTCTCTTCAAAACACTGAATTGAAAAATAAGGTGAAAGGCAATCATATCGGTGAGAAAACTAAGACATCTTCCTGAATGAATAAAAGATCTAAAGTGACACTTCCTATCAAGGGGACATTCAGTTGGTCTTGATAATCAGTTATGAATGTATAAACAAAAGATGGCGCCAAATGAAATACACAGATTGGCCTAAGATTAGAAGAGTTTCACAAATACAACAACAATTGTATCGCTCTGACATTTCAAAATATGAGAAACCCATTGCATTCATTTCTAGCGGTTGGCATTAATGGCTATATGAACAAAACCTTATATGAAAATTTCTAATCAAAAAAAGAATTAAACTAAAAGAAATTTCCAAGGGTTGCAGCAAAGAAAACGGGGAATTGAGCAGAGGTCGAGGAACTTAGTATGCCTAAAACACACAAGTAAGCATATAAGATTTCCCTCCTACTGATAAATTCTAGTTCAATTATGTTATTTGATAAAGGTCTAGAATGGAGGGTTCTCTAAAAACAATAAAAAAGAAACAACAAGGTGAAACTAGTCAATGCAAAAGCAAGAAGCAAAAAATTGAAACAAGGAAACCAAAGCACAAGAATGAAAATTGAATCAGGACCTCATCAATCAATTCCCTGGTTCAGGACCTAAAGCTAGGAGGACTGCATAGTTAAGGGCAGATGTAGAGAGATTAGAAGACAAATACAAACATATATGAAATGTGTGGACCCCCATTAAGGACTATGAACTATTTATGTTTCATTACTATCGGAGAAATATATTTGAACCAGTCTACAACCCTTGGAATTTTAATTTGGGAAAACTAGTTATTACTGATGTCTTCATAAATATGGATCTTATAAAACTCTTGGCTAACCACTATAACCTAAATCTCAAAGTTATTTGTAACCTGCAAGGAGAACCTTTTATACATGTGTCTAAAAATGCACTGTGTGAAGTTTTCAGCTTGGATGACACATGTGATGAACCTATTGTCCATGAGGATTTAGAAAAAGAGTACTGGAGAATGGACACCGCCTACAAAGGTTGGAGATTACCATTACATAGGCCTAGAGAAAATGGAAACCTAGTACCACTTGAGGATGATAATGGACCTCCCTTTCATGTTGATTTGTTTGAGCCCTATTTGAAATATACCTACTGCTTAGTACGTCAAGTGTTGGGAATAGAGGTCCCTAAATTCATGTCTCTAGGGCCAATGGTGATTACTGCTGATATCCAATGTCACAATGCGAGAGATTTTGACTATGCTTCTCACATTTCCAGAGGAATTGATTCAGGATTAATGCCCATAAAAAATGGTTCTCCCACAATGTGTTTCAAACATTATTCTTCTCTTATGCATATGATATTGTACTATGGACAGGAGTTAGGGATGTGGCTAGAAGAATAGAGAATTACACAATTGGATAAAGAGGGTCAGCCACTAACAATATAATTGTGGACTTCCATTTGAGACAATAGATTTGTCAATTCCAGTTATGTGCATTTTGAAGAGTTCTTTGTCAAAACATTGTACAGATTTTACGGTTATCCTTGTGATTATTCATTATCTAATGAAATCAAAAGATTTTTAAGGCCCAAAGATTTCAATGGACCAGCAACTATGAATCATAATTGGGGTGATTGGTACTACTTCCTTGATTCCACCATGATCAGAGTTTCTAGTTTTGAAGATACACCTTTCTTATTGCCCAAAACTATGCCAGATAGAATTGTATACCTAGAGATTGTAAGGTAGCTAGATTATTCTAATGTTATGAATTGAGTGCTTATGACAAACAACCATTCGTGCCCAGCACATTATGTTTTGGGGATTTTATTGTGGCTTCAAAAGAAGGATATGATCTTATCTTGGATAAATTGTCACTACAATATGAGGAGAGCAACACCCAAGAAAGGATTTGATCCTAAAGGTTTTATTGATTTTGCAAGAAAGAAATAGAATTTGAGTGGATATGTTCATATACCATAGCCTTATCATGATATCATCAGGAACCTAGAGGAAACAAAGGCTGATTTGGCAATTGATGAGTATAATCGAGAAGTTGAACAGAAAATGAGGGAGCCACAAGAAATAGAGGTGTTATCCTCTGATAGTGAGGAGTCTCCTAATTAAAATAAAACCCAAAGCCAACCCAGTAAGATCCCCAAGGTGAGAGTTGAAGAATATCGGCCACCAATCAAAGAACAAGAACCTAGGGAAACATCTGATATAGATGTCAGGCAATTGGCTTATAAATCTTTTGTCTCAGATGACCATTTCATTTAGTCTCCTGAGTTCAAATCTTTCTTGTACAAACACAGAGGCAAAACAATAAGGGAATTAGTTGCATATATTACACCAAGCAATGACCAAAAATTGTTAAATACATTGAAAATGGATGTAGAAAATGAAATGAAGAGTATGACTCCAGAGAGGGGCAGAAAATTATTAGAGGAGTCTGGTGTAATGATCTTTCCTAGTTTGGATTTAAATTTTTCTTTAGTTTTTGATATTTTTTGCATAATGCTGATCACAAGCTCAGTCCAGAAGGGGTCACAAAAGTATATACTGGGTCAAGGTATAATCCCAATGAGAATTCTCTCATGATCTGGGCCTTATACCCCCCATATAAGAAGCTTGTTGTTATTGATATAGAGAAAGTATTTGGTCATGTAATGAAATGAAAAGTGGGTGAGACTGATCATGTAGTCACAGGAAATATTGGAATTAATGTATCCAAACTAAACAA
This sequence comes from Cunninghamia lanceolata, assembly GCA_027924645.1. Classification (NCBI taxonomy): domain Eukaryota; kingdom Viridiplantae; phylum Streptophyta; class Pinopsida; order Cupressales; family Cupressaceae; genus Cunninghamia; species Cunninghamia lanceolata. The sequence continues at coordinate 323,330 of BSBN01001297.1, forward strand.
GGCTCAGATTCAAATGTTGATTAAAGAATGGGACATGTATAAATTAAACAGTGAAAGGATGCATAAGGAAAATGATTTTTTGAGAGATACTATTAAGGACACCTTCAAAGAACCCACCAAAATGTTGACCCAGGGAGAAAGTGTTGGATCTAGGGCATACAACTGAGAGGGGGGGGGTGAATCAGTTGTATAGAACTTGTTCTCTTTCAAACACTTAATTCTCTGTTGTTAGTTAGCAGCATATCAAATAATCATTCATGGAAGCACAATACATAAACACAAGAGCAGATAAGCATCAACACATTGAACACCAAGATTTTGACGTGGAAAACCCGGTTAAGGGAAAAACCACGGGGTGATTAACCCAAGAATTATTCTCTGTTAGAAGAATAAGGAAAAATGAATGGCACATGCCAATAAGGGCTCACTGCCCGAGCACACTGCTCACAAAGAGGCCCACTGCCTACAAGGAGACACACTGTCTACAGAGTGATAAAAATCACAGTCTTGAACTGGAGAATGACATCTCTACCATGTCCGGATCAGTTCCAATTAAGCCCAACAATCTCTGCTCTGCCTTTCCCACCTTTCTTCGCTACTCCATACTCATCCACACTCTACATCACTGAAATGAATTCACAAATCATTATTTATACAAGACATCGACTTAGGAACAAGCATCTAAGTCGGCAAACAACCATAGGAGTATCCGCAAGATGAATAACACATCCGGTCGGCTATCACAAGAACATTCGCAGGATGAACAACTCATCCGGTCGGCTAAACAGAGCAATAACTTCATCCGGAAGAATAACTTCAATTCCGGGCTCTGCCATCAATGCGGACCAACAACACAACTTAAACATGATTCAAGAACCTTCACAAGTCTGTCTGAATGTCCGGATACATCCGCACTTTCTCTGCTTACTGGGATCTCTTGTCATCCTCATCCGGAACTTCAAGAACACAGTCTGTCGCCACTGTCATAATGCAGGAGGTACATCCGGACCTCCAAATTACACACAAATCAGGATGAAACATCACAAGGACATATAAAACACTCCTTCCAATCCGCAGATTATGATAATACAATTCCGGACCTCACCGGACCTTTTTGTGATCCTCTGTCACCTCCGGATACTTGCCGGACCCGGTTCTATACCGGCAGCCATAACTCCTTCAGATCTTCATGCGGACCTCTGAAATCTTAACTGTAGCATCTTAAGACTCATATCTACTAACCCTTTAATCCGCATCCTCCGGTTCTCATCCTATACAGTATATTTACCTTCTTCTCATCACTGTTCTTCACTGTTCCTGACTGAGGCTAATTTTCTCAATATCCTCAGCACAAAGCTCATCAAATCCTTCTTGTCAATGCAGTGTGAGTATGTTGACATCAATGACAACAATGGCTCACCTCATACTTGCAACAATCTCCCCCTTTGTCATTGATGGCAACATATGATGTGAAAAACCATCAAGACAAGAACTTCTCTTTTCTGTCACAGCTCCCCCTATCAACAACAACTCCTCACATGTCTTCCTTTGCTGCTCCCCCTTTGATCATCAACCACTTGTTTTTCACATGTCTTCTCTCCCCCTTTGACATCAATGGCAAAGGGCTCATACTTGCAACTCTCATGCATCAGAATAATACCAGCTGCTCCCCCTTAGTTGCAGCTCCCCATTAGTCCGGATCACAAGATATGACTGTGATAGCCACCGGACTGATGCACATTAGTGCATCTTAGTTCATCAGCGGAGGGGCCATGACCCCTAACTTCTCCCGGAGATATTCAAAAGAGTCCTTGGGAAGAGGTTTTGTAAAGATATCTGCAATCTGATTCTTGGAGGGAACATACTCCAATCTGACTTCTTCCTTGTTTACTTGTTCTCTCAAAAAGTGAAATTTGATAGATATGTGCTTAGTCTTAGAATGCAATACCGGATTCTTGGAAATATTAATTGCACTTGAATTATCACAGAAAATTGTGATAGGCTCCTCATATTCAACTTTGATGTCTCTTAGCATCTGCTTCATCCACAAGATTTGAGTGCAACTACCTGCTGCTGCAATGTATTCTGCTTCAGTTGTAGACAGAGATATTGCATCTTGTTTCTTGCTTAGCCAAGAAACCAATCTCTTCCCCAAAAAGAATGCTCCACCACTAGTGCTCTTCCGGTCATCCACATCTCCTGCCCAATCTGCATCTGTGTAAGCATGAAGAGAAAAATCCGGATCTCTAGGATACCATAGACCATACTCAACTGTCCCTTTCAAGTATCTAAAAATTCTTTTGATTGCCATAACATGAGATTCTCTAGGATCAGCCTGGAATCTTGCCACAAGACCAACAGCTTGCATTATATCTGGTCTAGTTTGAGTGAGATACAACAATCCACCAATCATTGATCTATACTTTGTCTGATCTGCCTTTGGAGAATCATCATCTTTGCTTAACTTACATCCGGTTGCCATAGGAGTGTTCATAGGCTTTGAGTCTTCCATACCAAATTTCTTTAACAATTCTTTCACATATTTGGTCTGAGAAATGAAGATCCCTTCTTTTGTTTGAGTAATTTGCAGACCCAAGAAGAAATTCATTTCACCAAGCATAGACATTTCAAACTCACTTTTCATCTGATTTGCAAAAGTTTTACACATACTATCTCTTCCTCCAAAAATGATATCATCCACAAACACTTCAACAATCAGAATGTTTTCATGATCAATTTTGAAATATAAGTTGCTGTCAGCAGTACCTTTGTTGAATCCAATCTGCACAAGATGCTTATCCAACCTTTCATACCATGCTCTTGGGGCTTGCTTCAATCCATACAAAGCTTTCTTCAACTTGCAGACCATATCATTATTATCAGACAATTGAAATCCATCCGGTTGTTCAATGTAGACTTCTTCTTCCAGATCACCATTTAGGAAGGCAGACTTGACATCCATCTGATATACCTTGAAATCTTTGAAGGCAGCAAATGCAAGAAGTAATCTGACTGCTTCAATTCTTGCTACCGGAGCAAAAGTCTCTTCAAAGTCAATTCCTTCTATTTGAGAGTAGCCTTTGCAGACCAATCTAGCTTTGTTTCTGATTACTTCACCAGCTTCATTTAGTTTGTTCCGGAAGACCCATTTGGTTCCAATTACATTCCTGTCTCTAGGTCTGGGAACAAGATCCCAAGTATGATTTTTCTCAATTTGCATCAGTTCATCTTCCATTGCTTTGGTCCAATTTTCATCATTGCAGGCTTCATTTATTGTTTTAGGTTCAATCCTTGAAATCAGACAACATTCATTCTGATCTTGAGCAATATTCCTTCTAGTTTGTACACCTTTGCTTCTGTCACCTATGATCTGATCTTCAGAGTGATTCAGTTTTACATACCTTGGAATTTTGGGAGTATCCAGTACTGCCGTTTCTTGATCAGGCTCATTTAAACCTAACTCTTCTTCCTGATTTACCGGATCAGGCTGACTCTGTTTCACCGGAGAGGATTGAGTTCCTTGAACACTATCTTGGTCATCTTCATCAAATTCATAAAATCTTGAAGGCTTCTCAATTCCTTCATCAACCTTTACATTGGTACTTTCTATCATCTTCCTCAATCTCTTATTGTAACACCGATATGCTTTGCTTTGAGTGGAGTAGCCCAAGAAAATTCCTTCATCACTTCTAGCATCAAACTTTCCTAGATCTTCATCTCTTTTAATATAACACTTGCTACCAAATACCCTGAGATATTTCACAGTAGGAGTGATGCCAAACCAAAGTTCATAGGGGGTCTTACCGGTGTTGTTTCTGATTTGAACTCGATTGAGAGTGTAGACTGCAGTGCTGATAGCTTCTTTCCAAAACATTTGAGGAACATTTGCTTCCAACATCATTGTCCTAGCAGCTTCCTGGATGGTCCGGTTCTTTCTCTCAACTACTCCATTCTGCTGTGGAGTCCTAGGAGCAGACAATTGTCTCCTTATGCCCTGTTTCTCACAAAAGTCAATGAATTCACCAGATGTAAATTCACCACCTCTATCAGACCTTAGACACTTTAGTTTCAATCCGGTTTGATTCTCCACCATAGCTTTGAAGATTTTGAACTTCTCAAAAGCTTCTGATTTTTCTTTCAGAAAGGTAACCCACATCATCCGGGAATGATCATCAATTAACAACATGAAATATCTATCACCTTGCAGACTCTTGATTCTTGTCGGACCACATAGATCAGTATGTACTAATTCCAACAATCCGGTAGAAGACTGATCTTTGCTTTTAAAAGAGACTCTGCTTTGTTTGCCTAACTGACATTCTTTACACACACTGTTTGTAGGTTTTATCAACTTTGGAAGATCTCTCATAGCCTGAGTATTGCTAATTTTGATGATGTTATCAAAATTTACATGACACATTCTTCTATGCCATAACCAACTCTGATCAATTTGAACAAACAAACAACTTTTATTTGAACCAACCAGATGAAAGATGTTACCTCTTGTCTGAGTACCGGATGCAATTTCAGTTCCGGAGCTTGTAAAGATTCTACATTTTCCATTCTTGAACCGGAGATCATAGCCTTTGTCCACTAACTGACCAACACTGAGAAGATTGTGCTTCAATCCTTCAACATATAGTACATTACCTGTTTTGCTCTTACCATCAAAGGAAATAGTTCCCCTACCTCTGATTCTGCCAGCAGAATTGTCACCAAACTTTACCATTCCTCCTTCATATCTTTCCAAATCTAAGAACTTATTCTTGTCACCAGTCATATGGTGAGAGCATCCACTGTCAATAACCCAATCATCCTTTTCTTCCACTTGAGCAGCCAAGGCTTTTTCAACAACTTTGTGATTGACAGATTCAGAGAGCAAGGAATCTTCTTCCTTGATGGCTATAAACACCCACTCATTTCCGGATTTGCTTCCTGGATCTGATTCATCATCTGTTACTCCTTCATTGTCATCTTCTTCATGAACATAATAGCAATTCTTTTGAAACCTTTGTCTGTGAGTATTAGATCTTGCAGATCTCTCCGGACATCTTGAGGCAAAATGACCAATCTTATTGCAGTTAAAACACTTAAAGGGTAGTTTTCCTTCATACTTACCGGATCCTCTTGGCAGTCTCTTTGCAATGAGGGCTTCAAGTTGAGCTGTTTCTGCTTCTTCTTCTTCCATGTCTCTTCTTGCTTGATCATACCATGACATTTTCCTTGATGAGTTTTCACCCGGATCAAATCTCTGTTTGCCTTTCACATAGACACTGGCTTTAAAAGCAGACTCAGTCTTGGGTGGATCATCTCCAAACTCGGTCATTTCAAATGCAGCTAGTTTGCCAGCCAATTGTTCTCTTGTGACAGTTGTGTGGGCTCTGAATTCATCAATGGCAGCAACTTTGATTTTGTAGACAGCAGGAAGGGATCTTAGGATTTTGCAGACAATCTCATTTTCATCTAGAGTTCCACCAGCATTTCTGATTCCACATACCAGCTCATTTACTCTTGGCATAAAGGTAGTAATGTTTTCATCATCTCTCATTTTCAATCTTTCAAATTTCCCTTTCAGACTTTGCAACCTTGCACTTTTGACAAACTCATCTCCTTCATACAGAAGTTCCAGTTTAGTTAGGATCTCATATGCAGTTGGTAGGTCAATGACATTCGAGAGATCTGAGTCATTCAATGCGCTTAGAAGAGCTTCCTTGGTCCGCAGATTGTTTTCAGCTTCTGTGGTTTCATCAGGAGTTGTCGGACCACCTTGTGGGGGTATATATGGTTTTGAAATCATAGCCAAGTATGCTTTTCCCATACATTCCAAATGACACTTCATGCGACCTTTCCAGAGAGTGAAGTTGGTTCCATCGAACTTCGGACTATCCTTCTTGTATGACGACATCCTGGATCACCTCAAGCGGTTAAGCTCCTATCAGAGGAACTCAGCTCTGATACCAATTGTTGGATCTAGGGCATACAACTGAGAGGGGGGGGGTGAATCAGTTGTATAGAACTTGTTCTCTTTCAAACACTTAATTCTCTGTTGTTAGTTAGCAGCATATCAAATAATCATTCATGGAAGCACAATACATAAACACAAGAGCAGATAAGCATCAACACATTGAACACCAAGATTTTGACGTGGAAAACCCGGTTAAGGGAAAAACCACAGGGTGATTAACCCAAGAATTATTCTCTGTTAGAAGAATAAGGAAAAATGAATGGCACATGCCAATAAGGGCTCACTGCCCGAGCACACTGCTCACAAAGAGGCCCACTGCCTACAAGGAGACACACTGTCTACAGAGTGATAAAAATCACAGTCTTGAACTGGAGAATGACATCTCTACCATGTCCGGATCAGTTCCAATTAAGCCCAACAATCTCTGCTCTGCCTTTCGCACCTTTCTTCGCTACTCCATACTCATCCACACTCTACATCACTGAAATGAATTCACAAATCATTATTTATACAAGACATCGACTTAGGAACAAGCATCTAAGTCGGCAAACAACCATAGGAGTATCCGCAAGATGAATAACACATCCGGTCGGCTATCACAAGAACATTCGCAGGATGAACAACTCATCCGGTCGGCTAAACAGAGCAATAACTTCATCCGGAAGAATAACTTCAATTCCGGGCTCTGCCATCAATGCGGACCAACAACACAACTTAAACATGATTCAAGAACCTTCACAAGTCTGTCTGAATGTCCGGATACATCCGCACTTTCTCTGCTTACTGGGATCTCTTGTCATCCTCATCCGGAACTTCAAGAACACAGTCTGTCGCCACTGTCATAATGCAGGAGGTACATCCGGACCTCCAAATTACACACAAATCAGGATGAAACATCACAAGGACATATAAAACACTCCTTCCAATCCGCAGATTATGATAATACAATTCCGGACCTCACCGGACCTTTTTGTGATCCTCTGTCACCTCCGGATACTTGCCGGACCCGGTTCTATACCGGCAGCCATAACTCCTTCAGATCTTCATGCGGACCTCTGAAATCTTAACTGTAGCATCTTAAGACTCATATCTACTAACCCTTTAATCCGCATCCTCCGGTTCTCATCCTATACAGTATATTTACCTTCTTCTCATCACTGTTCTTCACTGTTCCTGACTGAGGCTAATTTTCTCAATATCCTCAGCACAAAGCTCATCAAATCCTTCTTGTCAATGCAGTGTGAGTATGTTGACATCAATGACAACAATGGCTCACCTCATACTTGCAACAGAAAGCTCCCAAATAAAGGACAAGAGCAAGATATCACAGATGAACTCTCAAGTAATCCAAATCAGGTTTGACACACTGTCTACTATATTCAAAAAGAGATATTCCAATATGGTGATCTGGATGGACAAGTTCTGGGTTACTCATTCCAAGAATTACACTGCTATCCAAGATCATAAAAGGTTAAATGACAAGCTCCATGAAAAGCTTCAAGAAATACAAAACAGGAACATTTTTGATACTGAAGCCATTACCACTACTAAAGACTAATCAAGAAACATAAAGATTATAATGAGCAACTCCAAATAGATGCCAACGTGTTTATTGATGCCTTATAAGATGGTGTGCTTGCATTATTTAGTAATAATAAAGACCTAAAAACCCAAAGCGAATGGATGAAAGAATGTGAAATGATACTATAGGGAGCCTTGGAAGTAGCCAAAGATGAGGATCCAACACTACGAGAGGCCTATAAATGCTTGGAAAAAATGATCACTATGGACATCATGGCAAGGAATGCAGTGGAGTATGTAGATACATACCTAAGTCAAGGGTACTTACATCATATCACCCAAGTTCATTTGTGGATCATTAGAGCTTAATGTTGTTATTTGTTTATTGTTGTTAAAATTCCAAAAGACACTTATGAAGAGGTGCATCCTCTTCAAGATATAACTATATAAGTGAAAAGAGTAGAAATGAAAGAGGGATCATTACCATTTCATATATTAGATGCGGCATTAGTAAGAAGATAGATTGCATCCATCCCACTCATCCATTCTCATATTTCAAAAAACTTATGCAATTAATACATATATTCTGAAGTAATATAATGGAGCAGATTATTCTTATATGTTGATCTATTTTAGTGTTCAGTTGTTGTGTTGATTTACATGCTTATATATTGTTGTGCTATCTCCGAAGTGGTTCTTTTAAATTATTCAAATTTATATAATTTGTCACAACACATTTTCTCTTTGTGTGTGGTTATTCTAATTGGTTTCTGGTTGGACTGAATTAAATATCCTTTCAAGTAATTTATTTTGATTGGTTACTGCTAAGGATTAAAAATCCTTTTGAAATGATTATTGTGATTGGTTTCCCTCAAGCTAAGAATTAAAATTCCTTTCATGAAATCACAGTAATTTAGATGAATATCACTGGGATAATTAAAGAAGATCATAGTAACTTACAGATCTGCACATTTGCACAAGGTGTAAACATTCCAACTACCCAACAAGTTAGAGTTAAGCTGTAAAGTAGACCTACTAATCCTCTGCATCTATCTCCATAAACATAATCATCATTCATTGACTCCATCCACCCAATAGATTAGGCACTGGTCAATCTTAGACCATTTCATACAAATCTAATCCACATTCTTAATACTTCAAACATTTTCATTAGGACTTAGTTAGCAAGCTTTGCAGTTATCTCACACTTATGTGTCATAGTGAGTAGAATTGCCTAAATCAGAATCTACCTAAATTTCCAAATTTGCCCTATAACTTAGGTACACCTACCTAGACCTGGAAGTGCCTAAAAGAGTAGGGGGTTTTTAGTTGCATATACCCTGTCTTGTTGACCAAAAATGTATCAAGAGATTAGCACCCTCTTGTGGTCCCAAAACCTCCATTTTTGAGATCCAACAAATTGGTGACTCTACTAGGGAAACACACAACAATACCTGGTAGGAGACCATATCCTTAGAGTCAAGAAGTTAGAAGGAATAACTCTACTATTCAAGGAGAACCTAGAAAGTATTAATCCTCTTGAGTGAGGTGGTGACTCTATTTAGAATCATTTTATGTCTTGAAGTGTGATAATCTCTTAACATGGATAGTAGGAGATCTAAAACTGATGGTAGAAAACTGCAATCATCCCCACCCCTAAAAGCTCCTTCAAATAAAACTGGGTTATCAAACCAATCTCAACAAAATAGTAATCAAAATACCCAGGAGAATACTTTAGAACAACCTATTATAACCCATAATAGTTTTACTCCGCTGCATGAGTCAAATGAGATTTTATCCCAGAAATATGGGTTATCTGATGATGTTTTGGCCCAATATAGGCCTGATCCCCAAAGATAGCATGAGTATGAAGCACAAGTTATGAGGGAAATAGACCAAAATTAGGCAGAACATGACTACAAGATGTCATTACAACAAGGTGAAGGGGTTCAATAGGATTTCATAAATCAAGAAATTTTTATACAAATGAATAAAAGAACCCCAAAAGATATGACGAATAAGGATGAGATACAACAGAATCTGCTTAAATTGCAGGAGGAACTTGAACTTGTTAAGTTAAGGGAAGTCGAGAGTTGCTTGAAACAGGAGATACAACAAATAAAAGATAGAACTAAAGTAGCAACCAAAAATATGTACCTCCACACAAACAAGGAGGATATGTTCCAAGGAATGCACAACAAAATATACATTAGAATATGGGTAGCTCATCCAATCCACAACCACCACCTGGAAGCTATGTTCAATAGAATATTCCTCCAAGAAATTCAAGACCACCCATCACCCATAACACTTCTCAACATATAATTAATCCATACCCACCCCCTGGCCAATGATATGTGATACCTCAAAATCAGAATGTGAACCCACATCTAAATACACAACACCATCCTCTTCATATCCAGTACCAACCAAACCAACATCCTCATAATCAATACCAACCAAATCAATGACTACAAGGACCCCTCAACATCAATAGATACTGATTGCTGGACTTGTCTGGATATCAAATATGTCCTAACCCTACTGATAATGATCTAAGCAGTGCTCTCCCAAAATTTGTTGGAAACAATGTCATCTCTGCAGAAGAGCATATTAGAAGTTTTGAAATAGTCATGGATAACTTTGAAGTGCAGTATGAAGATGTTCTAATGAAGTTATTCATGTTGTCTCTTGTTGAGGATGCCAGAGATTGGTGCAAAAATCTACCTAATGCCTCAATCTACTCTTATGAAGATTTCAAGGATCAATTTAAAGAATAGTATGGGAGCCAGTATGACCCAAATTTTTTGGTTCATGAACTGACAAGTATTTAGAAAAATTACAATAAATCTATGGTAGATTTTAATCAAAGATTTTCTAAAACCTATCATAAGATCCCATTGGAATTGAAGCCCCCATATTGTATGGCTCTACCCTTGTACTTAAATGCCTTTTACCCAAAAATTGGGTATGAACTCAAGAACAAAACCCCCATGACCTTGGAAAAAGCACAAAAGGCAGCCATCAACATTGAGAACAATAAAAGAGTAGCAGGGAAGCTAGGGAAGAGAGAAAATCCATAGATTATACTAGCCCCAAACAATAACCAAAAAAAATAGAATAAATATTATAGAAATGATAGGCTAAGGTTACATGACATGCCTTATAACACCAATTGGAAAGATGGAAGGCTAGTGGAAAATAATAGAAAGTAGAATTTTGGGAAAGACACTCCTAATCCCCTAAAAAAGAATGGGACACATGTTACAAAAAGTAACCCATGGTGCCCAGCATGTAATCTACCCCATTCGCCTGACTATTGTGTGGTGGCATTATCAGTACAGAAAGAAGAAACATCTTGTGGTCGGGAAAGAGATAACCATACCATAAATATGCTAGCAATCAGACCTCTCAGATTGATGAGGAATATTCATCCACAGAAGAGGATGGATATGAATATGATGTGGGAAACCAAAGATATAATATCAATATGGGAAGACACGAGGTATTTTCAGATCAGGATGATAGCCATGATGAAAATATTTACAACCATACTATACCACCACATAACCAATGGAGAAGACCAAATGAGGAAGAAAGGAGGGCTCTTATAATCGCTACAGTGGAACAGGCAAAAAGTAACTATAATTTGAGAAACATAATAGTTAATGTAGACCAAGGAACACCTAGGAGTGTGTTTGTGAAAGATTAAAATCATAATAAAGACAATATGAAATATACACCAAAAGAGCCAGCAAAGACTGAATAGTGTAAGACAAGATAAAATATCAGCTGAAGAAAAGGGGCATATCAAAATGAAAAAGACTGATCGAACAATAACCCCCTCATTTGACATAGCCCAAGCAATATCCCAAATAAAAATATCAGTACCACTCCTTGAAATGATAAAGATATATCAATACAGAAACACAGTGGTCAAGATGATTTTAGACATATCAAAAAAGAAGTAGGAAAAACCTAAAAGCAAAATAAATAATGTTCAACAAGAGGCTACTAGTACTCCTAAAGTATATCTGGGTGACACATTCACAAAGAATCCATCTCAGGTGGATCCTTTTTACACCACTCTATTGATAAAAAACAAACTAGTGAGGAATTGTATGATTCATTTAGGAGTAGCCATGAACATCATGCCAATGGCAGTTATGAAGGAGTTAGGCATGTGGGTTGATGCCACATATGGAAAATGTTATGCAATGGACAACAGATGCATCCCAGTTGTGGGCATTATGTAGGATGTGGAGATAAGGCTAGCCTATTAGATTTAGGGTAGACAACTAAGAGGGGGGGTGAATCAGTTGTCTAAAACTTTCAACACTTATATTCACTTAGCAGTATAACAATAATCAAACATGAAACTTAATGCATTTAATCAAGAGCAGAAACACACCAACACATGGGACACCAAGATTTTGATGTGGAAAACCTGGTTAAGGGAAAAACCACAGGGTGACTAACCCAAAATTGTATTCTCTATTAGAAGAATAGAAAGAACAAAATGGCACATGCCAATTAGGGCTCACTGCCCGAGCACACTACTCACAAGAGGCTCACTGCCTACAAGAGACACACTATCTACAAAAGAATAAGTATCACATACTTGAACTAGTAAATAGCATCTTCATCATGCTTGAGTTAGTTCCATTTAAGCCCAAACCTTCTGCTCTACCTTTCGCTCTTCTCCTCGCTATCACACACTCATCTCACACACACACTACAAAATGACTTTGAAATCCCTTATTTATACATGACATCAACCTAGGAACAACCATCTAAGTTGGCAAACATCCGTAAGATGTATAATTCATCCAGTCAGCCTGTCATAAAAAGAACACCATCATCCAGAAGTTATTCCTCATTTCTGGGATCCCAATTCTAATGTGGACCATAATCACAAACTGAGCATGATCCACGGACCTCCACAAACTTTCCTGAAACACCAAGAACATCCGCACTTCCTCTACTTACTAAAACCCTTCTCTCCTTCATCTGGAACCTCAAGAACATAGTTTTCCATTACCTGTCACAAAGGAATAGATACTTTTGGACCTTCAAACCACGAATCAATCAAGTTGACACACCACACAGACTTCCTCAAATCCGCAGAACTAGAGAATGCATTTCCAGATCTCACTAGACCTATCTGTATCACTCTGTCACTACTGAACATCTACCAGAACTGGTTTCACTTGAACTACCATAACTTCTTCATATCTTCATGCGTACCTCTAAAATCTCTACTGGAACATCTTAAGACACATATCTACAAACCCTTTAATCTGCATCCTCTGATCTGTAACCTATCTTGGATTTTTACCTTGTTGTCATCACTGTTCTTCATTGTTCCTGATTGAGACTAATTTTCTCAATATTCTCAGCATACAGCTCATCCAATCCTTCTCATTAATGCAACATGAGTATGTTGACATCAATTACAACACCAGTTAAACCCATACTTGCAACAATCTCCCCCTTTGTCATTGATGGCAACATATGATGTGAAAAACCATTAAGACAAGAACTTCTCCTTACTGTCACAACTCCCCCTATCAACAACAACTATTCACATGGATTCTCTTCCTGTACTGCTCCCCCTTTGGTCATCAACCACTTGTTTTTCACATGTCTTCTCTCCCCCTTTGACATCAATGGCAAAGGGCGCATACTTGCAACTTCAGAATCACACCTACAGTTCCCCCTAAGTAGCAGCTCCCCATCATCAATCCGGATCACAAGATATGACTATGATATCCACCGAACTGATGCACATCACTGCATCTTAGTTCACCACCGAAGGAGCAATAACCCCTAGCTTCTCCCTGAGATACTCCAAAGAGTCCTTGGGAAGAGGTTTAGTAAAGATATCTTCAATCTGATCCTTGGAGGGCACATATTCTAGTCTGACTTCATCCTTGTTCACTTGCTCTCTCAGAAAGTGAAACTTGATAGATATATGCTTAGTCTTAGAATGCAACACTAGATTCTTAGAAATATTTATGACACTTGAATTATCACAGAAAATTGTGATAGGCTCCTCATAGTCTACTTTAATATCTCTTAGCATCTGCTTCATCCACAAAACTTGAGTGCAACTACCTGCTGCTACAATGTATTCTACTTCAATTGTAGATAGCGATATTGCCTCTTGTTTCTTGCTTAGCCAAGAAACCAATCTCTTCCCCAAAAAGAATGCTCCACCACTGGTACTCTTCCGGTCATCCACATCTCCTGCCCAATCAGCATCTGTATATGCATGAAGAGAGAAATCATGATCTTTAGGATACCACAACCCATACTCAACTGTCCCCTTTAGATATCTAAAAATCCTCTTGATTGCCATAATATGAGATTCTCTAGGATTGGCTTGGAATCTAGCAACAAGACCAACAGCCTGCATAATGTCTAGTCTAGTTTGAGTGAGATACAACAACCCTCTAATCATTGACCTATATTTTGTCTGATCAACCTTGGGAGAGTCATCATCTTTGCTCAACTTGTATCCGGTTGCCATTGGAGTGTTCATTGGCTTTGAGTCTTCCATCCCAAATTTCCTCAACAATTCTTTCACATATTTTGACTGAGAAATGAAGATTCCTTTCTTTGTTTGAGTAATTTGTAGACCCAAAAAGAAATTCATTTCTCCAAGCAAGGACATCTCAAACTCACTTTTCATTTGACTTGCAAAAGTTTTACACATACTATCTCTTCCTCCAAAAATGATATCATCAACAAATACTTCAACAATTAAGATATTTTCATGATCAATTTTGAAATACAAGTTACTGTCAATAGTACCTTTGTTGAAACCAATCTTCAAGAGATGCTTATCTAATCTTTCATACCAGGCTCTTGGGGCTTGCTTCAGTCCATACAGTGCTTTTTTCAATTTGCAGACCATGTCACCATGATCAGACAATTGAAATCCATCCGGTTGCTCAATGTACACTTCTTCCAAATTACCATTTAGGAAGGCAGCTTTGACATCCATTTGATACACCTTGAAATCCTTAAAGGTAGCAAATTTAAGAAATAATCTGGCTGCTTCAATTCTTGCCACCAGAGCAAAAGTCTCTTCAAAATCAACTCCTTCAATTTGAGAGTAACCCTTGCAAACCAATCTAGCTTTATTTCTGATTACTTCACCAGCTTCATTCAGTTTGCTCCGGAAGACCCATTTGGTTCCAATCACATTCTTGTGTCTAGGTCTGGGAACAAGATCCCAAGTGTGATTTTTTTCAATTTGCATTAGTTCTTCCTCCATTGCTTTTGACTAGTTTTCATCATTGCAAGCTTCATTCACTGTCTTAGGTTCAATCTTTGAAATTAGACAATACTCATCTGAATTTTGAGCAATTCTCCTCCTTGTTTGCACTCCTTTGCTTTTGTCACCTATGATCTGATCTTCAGAATGGTTTAGAGTTACATACCTTGGAACTTTGGGAGTTTCTTGCACCACTAACTCTTGATCAGTCTCATTGAGATTTATCTCTTCTTCCTGACTTACCGGATCAACTTGACTTTGTTTCTCAGAAGAGGATTAGATACTTTGAATCTGAACATCATTCTGATTATCTTCATCATACTCAAGAATTCTTGAGGGTCTTTCAACTTCATCAAACTTCACATTTACACTTTCTACAATCTTTCTCAGTCTCTTGTTGTAACACCGGTATGCTTTGCTTTGAGTAGAGTAACCCAAGAATATTCCTTCATCACTTCTAGCATCAAATTTTCCTAGATCTTCATCCCTTTTAATGTAACATATGCTACCAAAAACTCTAAAATATCTCACGGTGGGAGTAATGCCAAACCAAAGTTCATAAGGAGTCTTACCGGTATTGTTTCTAATTTGAACTCGATTGAGAGTATAGACTATAGTGCTGACAGCTTCTCTCCAATAGATCTGAGGAACATTTGCTTCCATCATCATGGTCCTGGATGCTTCCTGGATGGTCCGGTTCTTTCTCTCAACTACTCCATTCTGTTGTGGAGTTCTAGGGGCAGATAACTATCTCTTTATTCCATGTTTCTCACAGAAGTCTATGAACTCACCAGATGTGAATTCTCCACCTCTATCAAACCTCAAACATTTCAATTTTAATCCAGTTTCATTCTCCACCATGGCCTTGAATATTTTGAATTTCTCAAGTGCTTCTGATTTTTCTTTCAGAAAAGTTACCCACATCATCCGGGAATAGTCATCAATTAGCAACATGAAGTACCTATCACCTTGGATACTTCTAACTCTTGCTAGACCACAAACATCAGTATGAATTAAGTCCAATAGTCTGGTGGAAGACAATTCCTTACCTTTGAATGTGACTCTGCTCAATTTGCCCAACTGACATTCTTTGCACAAGCTATTAGTAGGTTTCACTAATTTTGGAAGATCTCTTACAGCCTGAGTATTGCTTATCTTGATGATATTATCAAAATTCACATGACACATCCTCCTATGCCATAACCAACTCTGATCAATTTGAGAAAATAAGCAACTTTTACTAGTACCAACCAAGTGGAAGATATTACCTTTAGTTTGAGTACCAGATGCAATCTCTGTTCCAGAACTTTCAAAGATCTTGCACTTTCTATTCCTGAATCTGAGATTATAGCCTTTGTCCACTAGCTGTCCAACACTGAGAAGATTGTGCTTTAATCCTTCAACATACAGTACATTACCAGTTTTGTTCTTTCCATCAAGAGAAATAGTTCCTCTACCTCTGATTCTGCCAACAGAATTATCTCCAAACTTTACAATTCCTCCTTCATACTTTTCCAAACTTAAGAACTTATTCTTGTCACCTGTCATATGGTGAGAGCATCCACTGTCAATGACCCAATCATCCTTTGTTTCAACTTGGGCAGCCAGAGCTCTTTCTTCAACTTTATGATTGACAGATATAGAGGATATTTGTTCCTCTTCTTTGATGGCAATAAACACCCATTCATTACCGGATTTGTTTCCTGTCATCTTCTTCAGAGTCATCTTCTTCATGAACATAGTAACAATTCTTTTGAAACCTTGGTCTGTGAGGATTTGGTCTTGAAAATCTTTCCAGACATCTTGAGGCAAAATGACCAATTTTGTTGTAGTTAAAACACTTAAAAGGTAATTTCCCTTCATACTTACTGGATCCTCTTGGCAGTCTTTTTGCAATAAGAGATTCAAGATGAGCAGTTTCAGGTTCTTCTTCTTCCAAGTCTTTTCTTGCTTTTTCATACCATGATGGGTTCCTTAAAGAATTTTCTCCCGGATCAAACCTTTGTTTTCCTTTTACAGAGGCACTAGCTTTGAATGTAGATTTAGTCTTTGGAGGTTCATCTCCAAAATCGGCCACTTCAAAAGAAGCCAACTTACCAACCAATTGATCTCTTGTGACTGTTGTGTGAGCTTTGAATTCTTCAATTGTAAAAGCCTTGATTTTATAAGACTCAGGAAGGGATTTGAGAACTTTGCCAATGATCTCATCTTCACTCAGGGTTCCACCTATATTTCTAATTCCACAAACTAGCTCGTTCACTCTTGGCATAAAAGAGGTAATATTTTCATCATTTCTCATCTTCAGTTTTTCAAATTTCCCTTTTAGACTTTGTAACCTTGCACATTTCACATACTGGTCTCCTTCATGCTAAAGTTCCATTTTATTCCAAATCTCAAAGGCAGTTGGTAGATCAATAACATTTGAGAGTTCTGAGTCAGATAATGTACTTAAAAGAGCCTCTTTGGTCCGCAGATTGTTTTCAGCATCTGTGATTTCATTTAGGATTGTCGGACCACCCTGTGGAGGTACATAAGCTTTTGTAACCATGGACCAGTATGCAAATCCCATACACTACAAGTGACATTTCATGCGACCTTTCCAAAGAGCAAAATTAGTTCCATCAAACTTTGGACTATCCTTCTTGTAGGACGACATACTAGATCTCCTCAAGCGGTTAAGCTCCTTTCAGAGGAGCTTAGCTTTGATACCAATTATTAGATTTAGGGCAGACAACTGAGAGGGGGGTGAATCAGTTGTCTAAAACTTTCAACACTTATATCCACTTAGCAGTATAACAATAATCAAATATGAAACTCAATGCATTTAATCAAGAACAGAAACACATCAACACATGAGACACCAAGATTTTGACATGGAAAACCTAGTTAAGGGAAAAACCACGGGGTGACTAACCCAAGATTGTATTCTCTGTTAGAAGAATAGAAAGAACAAAATGGCACATGCCAATTAGGGCTCACTGCTTGAGCACACTGCTCACAAGAGGCTCACTGCCTACAAGAGACACACTATCTATAAAAGAATAAGCATCACATACTTGAACTAGTAAATAGCATCTTCATCATGCTTGAGTCAGTTCCATTTAAGCCCAAACCTTCTGCTCTGCCTTTCGCTCTTCTCCTCACTACCACACACTCATCTCACACACACACTCCAAAATGATTTCACAATCCCTTATTTATACATGACATCAACCTAGGAACAACCATCTAAGTCGGCAAACATCCGTAAGATGTATAATTCATCCAGTCAGCCTATCACAGAAAGAACACCATCATCCAAAAGTTATTCCTCATTTTTGGGATCCCAATTCTAATGCGGACCATAATCATGAACTGAGCATGATCCAAGGACCTCCACAAACTTGCCTGAAACACCAAGAACATCCACACTTCCTCTACTTACTAAAACCCTTCTCTCCTTCATCTAAAACCTCAAGAACATAGTTTGCCATTACTGTCACAAAGGAATAGATATTTCTGGACCTTCAAACCATGATTCAATCAAGTTGACACACCATACAGACTTCCCCAACACTTCCTCAAATCTGTAGAACTGGAGAATGCATTTCCGGATCTCACCAGACCTATCTGTATCACTCTGTCACTACTGAACATCTGTCAGAACCGGTTTCACTTGAACTGCCATAACTTCTTCATATCTTCATACGAACCTCTGAAATCTCTACTAGAACATATTAAGACACATATCTACAAACCCTTTAATCCGCATCCTCTGATCCACAACCTATCTTGGACTTTTACCTTGTTGTAATCACTGTTCTTCACTGTTCCTGATTGAGACTAATTTTCTCAATATCCTCAGCATACAGCTCATCCAATCCTTCTCATTAATGCAACATGAGTATGTTTACATCAATGACAACACTGGTTAAACCCATTCTTGCAACATAGCTGCCTACCCTGAGGCAGTATATAAGATTGACATCATTGTAGTAGATATCCCACCATATTATGGGATGCTATTGTCTAGACAATGGACTGCAACTATTGGAGGAAATGTCCAATTGGATCTATCTTATGCCACCATACTAGTAGGAAGGAAAGAAGTTAAGCTCTGTAGAGAGCCAAGGTATGAGAATATCATAGAACACATTGATCAGAATCAAATAAATTTCTTCTGTGATATAGACCTTGGTACATTTAAAATTGAAAAAAGTCAACCAGAGCTACAAAACACTGACCCTATACATCAAGAAGCACAGCTTGATGAGTGTGGTGTGTGGAAAATGTGCTTTGATGGTGTGTGTAGTAAGGCAGGAAATGGAGCAAGAGTATTGTTTATTTTACCAACTGGTAAAACCTTCAAGTATTCATTCTTGCTAACATTTGAATGCGCCAACATAGCAGAATATGAGGCATTGCTCATAGGGTTAAACATTGCAATGAAACATACCATAAAATCCCTCACTATGTATGGGGATTTAGAACTGATTGTCTCTCAAATCAAGGGGAAGTACTCATCTAAAAACAAGAGATTGAAACAATACAGAAATGTTGTTTGGGATGATATTTAGTTATTTGATGCATTCTCTATAAATTGGGTGGACAGATCCAAGAATATAATGGTAGACTTCCTGGTAAACATAGCCTTAACAAAGGATGACATTACGTTGGTAGGCATTACTGAAGTTGAATTTAAGGCCAGACCTACCATCCCTAATAACATATATAATTGGCAAGTATTTGAAGATGACAATGATTTGATTAAATTCTTACACTGTGTAGATCAGTATGAGGCTCAAGAAATTGATTTTAATGCATTTGTTGAGGAAGTGGATGGCAAACAAACCCTATTTGGCAAAGAAGTTGTACATCTCAAGACTAACAAGATTCTTAAGGGACTTGTGGCATTAGAGAGGGTGTTTGATGGGAATGATCGAGCCCTTATGAAACAAACACCAGTGAAAAAGCAAGATGTTGAGGAAATTAACTTGGATACTGAATTGGCACCAAAAAAAGTGTACATTGGGAAAAGGATAAGCCCAACAATTAGAAAGATGTTGATTGCATTATTAAGAAAGTATAAACATGTATTTTCTTGTTCTTATGATGATCTCAAGGCATACAGAGAAGATTTGTTCCAGCATGAAATTCCACTCAAACCTGATGCAAAACCCTTCAGACAAAAATAGAGACCCATAAAACCTACCATAGAACACAAAATGCATGAGGAACTTATGAAGCTTAGGGAAGGGGGTATCATCAAGCCTATCATACATTCATCTTGGGTTTCTAATTTGGTACCTATCAGAAAGAAAAATGGAGAAATAAGACTCTATGTGGACTTCCAAAATTTGAATGTATCCTCTCTCAAAGATAACTACCCACTTCCAAACATGGAGGCTTTGTTACAGAGGGTCATAGGATGTGAGCTACTATCTATGATGGATGGGTTTTCAGGTTATAACCAAGTGAAAGTTAAGGAATCAGAACAATACAAAATAGCTTTCACTACACCATGGGGAACATATGTATATGTCAGGATTTCGTTTGGACTTACAAATGTTGGTGCAACTTTCTAGAGAGCCATGGATGTTGCCTTCACTGATCTGATCAATGTAATAATGGTGGTGTACTAGGATGATCTTACTGCATATTCCAAGAAAGCAGAAGATCATGTTGCACACCTTGAAAAAATATCTATCACAGCATTGGAATATGGCATTTCCCTGAATCCTAAAAAATGTCATTTTGCAGTAATAGAGGGAAAGTTACTAGGACATATAGTGTCCAAGGACGGAGTTAGGATTGATCTAGAAAGGGTGGAATCCATAGATAAGATTCCTACTCCTAAGACAGTTAAATTCATTCAGTCCTTCTTTGGGCAAATTAATTTTGTAAGGAGGTTTATATCAAACTTTGCTGAAATAGCGAATCCAGTATCAAAGATGTTGAAGAAGGGTGAAAAGATTGATTGGGCAGCTGAGGCCATAGATGTATTCATATCCATCAAAAGAGAAATCAAAGAAGCCCCGGTCTTAAAATCCCCTGATTTCAATAAACCATTCCAGATTTTTTTCATTTGCATCCTATCACACAATTACAATAGTAATTCTACAAAAGAATGATGAGGGGTATGAATAGCCTATTTTGTTCTTTAGCAAATCTCTCCAAGATGCATAGTTAAAATATGACATTGTAGAAAAATAGGGATATGCACTAGTAAAGGTTGTCAAAGCATTTAGATCATATCTGCTGGGAGCAAAAGTAATAGCATATGTACGTAATGTTGTAGTGGAAGATGTGTTTGTACAAACTGAAGTAACTGGAAGGAGATGTAGATGGATCAATAGAATTTAGGAGTTTAACATAGAGATCCAAATCACTAAATTAGTAAGAGGACAAGGCCTTGCTAAATTAAGCCCTAAAACAAATATTAAAGTTGCCTAGGTGTGCAGTCTGAATAATGAAGATGACATGATTACCAGTGTTGAGCACACATCATGGTACACTGATATTGTGTATTATCTTAAACATATGAAATGTCCTAAAGGATTTGATGACAATAAGAAGAGGATGCTTAAATTACACACCTCAAATTATGTATTCATGGAAGGAGACCTCTATTAGAAAAATAGGAATGGTGTTATGATGTTATGCTTAGATGAAAGTCAAGAAAGGCATGTTTTGAAGGAAATGCATGAAGGAATATGTGGAGGCCATTTCTGAGAAAAGACTACTGCACATAAGGTGTTGAGGGTAGGTTACTATTGGCCTAGAGTTTTCAATGATGCCTATGATTACACTAGGAAATGTGAAGCATGTCAGAAATTCTCTGGGAAATTGAAGTATTAAGGGGCATTGCCTTTAAGAGATTTGCAAGTTGAGGCTCCATTCCACAAGTGGGGGATTGATTTCATAGGAAAAATTGCAGAGAAATCTAGTGAAGGACACAGGTGGATATTGGTAGCCACTGACTACTTCACAAAATGGGTGGAAGCTATACCTACCAAACAAGCAACTAGTAAGGTTGTGACAAACTTTCTACTAGAAAATATAATCACTAGATTTAGGGTGCCAGCAAGAATTATAACTGATAATGGGATGTGTTTTAGGTCAAATGAATTTAAGAGATTTTGCCAATCCTATGGTATAGTAATTTCATATTCTTCACCATATCATCCACAGGCAAACGGGCAGGCTCAATCTAGTAACAAGAGCATCTTGAAAATCATAAAAAGAATACTAGATAATAACAAAAGGGCCTAGGATTCCAAGTTGAAATTAGCCTTATGGGCGTATAGAATTATTGTGAAGAAGGCTATTGAAAAATCACCATTTGAACTTGTGTATGGGACTCAAGCTAGACTTCCTTTGCATAACCTATTACTAGTATGTAAGTTCATCTTGCAAGAAGATTTGGATGTTCCTAAACCTATGGAGGAGAGGATGGAGGAATTAATGGAACTTGATGAGGTCAAGGATCAAGCTTAGCAACACAATAAAAAGAAACAATTACAAACGAAGTACATATATGACAAAAAAGCTAAAAATAGAAAATTTGAAGTAGATGACATAGTTCTCATGTGGAATACTAGGAATCAAGATAAAGGAAAGCATGGGAAAGTTGAGGATCTATGGATAGGACCATTTGTCATTGTTGGCAAGGCTAGTGAAGATTCATATTACCTCCAAAACATGACAGGAGAACAACAAGAGTTGCCGGTACATGGATAGTTCTTAAAAAACTTATTTTCTTAAGATCATAAAAAGGAACAAGAATTGCTAGTGCATGGACAGTTATTGAGAAACCTCTTAAAATAAATTTTTCCATGCAAGTAGTATAGGATTCCACTCTACTTCTATTTTGGAAGCAAGAATTTCTAGTGCATGGATAGTTCTTGAGAAACCTCTTAAAATAATTTTTTCCATGCACAGTAGTTTAGGATTTCACTCCACTTCCATTTCTCATCCATACCAACTTACACCTCAAGTCCCTAAATCCACTTCAACTTCCATACCAAATAAATAAAATGTTTGGTCTGCTTCCCCAGAGACTTAGATTCTTCCTATACCCACAAGGGGTATACATCCCCAATTAGAGACACTGTTAGAACTGGAAAAAATTCACATTTTTCACTAGCCACCACCCATTTATCCTCCACATACCATAAAATTTTGCCACAGTTTGATTTTATGATCAACACTAATTATCAAAATTTGTGTGACAAGATCCATTTTATAGCCCATGATGACTGATGATCCCATGAATATGGCCTTTGAGATAAGCATTTCCTTGATCACAGTTGAGCAAAGAACTTTAAAGAGAAATTGATCTTTATTGGGAAGACCATGTGCATGTCTTGCTGATCAAACAAGCCATAATTCTATAGTGAACATTTTATACATTTCGAGAAGACCTAAATGGAGTTACATTGATCAAAAGTTTCAAAAGACAACAAGTGTGCATGATCAGTAAAACACTACATGATGTTTCAATGATAAAAAACTCATCGGCAAAAGAAAGAAAGTTAGAATGAGATTTTTAAATCATACCGCTCTAAAGGGTCATGCCAATGGATACAGCTTCGACAAGAGATATATGTACTCTCATTGATAAGTCAAGGCACTAGTTGTGTCAGAGTGAGATATATCATCAGAATGGATTTTTCATATCTTGTTGACTATACAGGTCACTCCAATGAGAAAGAACTAAAAGGTTTCGGGGAGAGTCCCACCAATGTATCCCAATGAACAAAAGCTATCAGGGAGACTAAGTACATCGAGAAGGCATTCTATTTTCTTAGCGATGGTACATGTCAGTCCAATGAAGATTTAAATGAGGATTATTTGTCAGTGAGACTCTTGGTGATGCCTAAAAGGATTCCTAACAATCTAGAACACCCTGATATTAGGTAGACTTGATAATGTTCTCTCCAAAACACTGAATTGAAAAATAAGGTGAAAGGCAGTCATATCGGTGAGAAAATGAAGACATCTTCCTGAATGAATAAAATATCTAAAGCAACACTTCCTATCAAGTGGACATTCAGTTGGTCTTGACGATCAGTTATGAATGTATAAACAAAAGATGGTGCCAAATGAAATACACAAATCAGCCTAAGATTAGAAGAGTTTCACCGATACAATGGCAATTGTAATGATCTAACATTTCAAAATCTAAGAAACCCACTACATTCATTTCTAGTGGCCGACATTGATGGTTGTATGAACAAAACCTTATATGAATATTTCTTATCAAAAAAGGAATTGAACTAAAAGAAATTTCCAAGGGTTGCAGTGGACAAAATGAGGAATTGATCAGAGGTCGAGGAACTTAGTATGCCTGAAACACACAAGTAAGCATATAAGAATTCCCTCCTACTGATAAATTCTAGTTCAATTTTGTTATCTGATAAAGGGCTAGAATAGAGGGTTCTGTGAAAATGAAAAATAAGAAACAACAAGGTGAAACTAGTCAATCCAAAAGCAAGAAGCAAAAAATTGAAACAAGGAAGGAAGCCAAAGCACAAGAACAAAAATTGAATCAGGACCTCATCAATCAATTCCCTAGTTTGGGACCTAAAGCTAGGAGGATTGCACAGTTGAGCGCAGATGTAGAGAGATTAGAAGACAAATACAAACATATAGGAAATGTGTGGACCCCCATTAGGGGCTATGAACTATTTATGTTTCATTACTATTGGAGAAATAGATTTGAACCAGTCTGCAACCCTTGAGGTTTTAATTTGGGAAAACTAGTTGTTACTAATGCCTTCATAAATATGGATCTTATAAAACTCTTGGCCAACCACTATAACCCGAATCTCATAGTTATTTGCAACCTACAAGGAGAACCTTTTATACATGTGTCTAAAAATGCACTATGTGAAGCTTTCGGCCTGGATGACACATGTGATGAAACTATTCTCCACGAGGATTTAGAAAAAGAGTACTAGAGAATGGACACCACCTACAAAGGTTGGAGATTACCATTAGATAGGCCTAGAGAAAATGGAAACCTAGTACCACTTGAGGATGATAATGGACCTCCCTTTCATGTTGATCTGTTTGAGCCCTATTTGAAATATACCTACTACTCAATAGGTCAAGTGTTGGGAACAGAGGTCCCTGAATTCATGTTTCTAGGGCCAATGGTGATTGTTGTTGATATCCAATGTCACAATGTGAGAGCTTTTGACTATGCTTCTCACATTTCCAGAGGAATTGATTCAGGATTAATGCCCATCAAAAATGGTTCTCCCACAATGTGTTTCAAACATTAATCTTCTCTTATGCATATGATACTGTACTATGGAAATGAGTTAGGGATGTGTCCAGAGGAATTGAGAATTACATAATTGGATAAAGAGGGTTAGCCACTACCAATACAATTGTGGACTTCCATTTGGGACAGCAGATTTGTCAATTATAGTTATGTGCATTTTGAAGAGTTCTTTGTCAAAATGTTGTACAGATTTTATGGTTATCCTTGTGATTATTCATTATCTAATGAAATCAAAAGATTTTTAAGGCCCAAAGATTTCGATGGACCAGCAAATGTGAATCATAATTGGGGTGAACAGTACTACTTCATTGATTCCACCATGATCAGAGTTTATGGTTTTGAAGATACACCTTTCTTATTGCCCAAAACTATGTTGGACAAAATTGCATACCTAGAGATTGTAAGGCAGCTAGATTATTCTAATGTTATGAATATAAGTGCTTATGACAAACAATCATTCATGCCCAACACATTGTGTTTTGGGGATTTTACTGTGGTTTCAAAAGAAGGATATGATCTTATCTTGGATAAATTGTCACACTACATTATGAGGAGAGTAGCACCCAGGAAAGGATTTGATTCTAAAGGTTTTATTGATTTTACAAGAAAGAAATAGAATTTGAGTGGATATGTTCATATACCATATCCTCATGATGATATCATCAAGATCCTAGAGGAAAAAGAGGTTGATTTGGCAATTGATGAGTATAATCGAGAAGTTGAACAGAAAATGAGGGAGCCACAAGAAATAGAGGTATTATCCTCTGATAGTGAGGAATCTCCTGATTAAAATAAAACCCAAAGCCAACCCAGTAAGATCCCCAAGCTGAGAGCTGAAGAATATCGGCCACCAATCAGAGAACAAGAAGCTAGGGAAACATTTGATACAGATGCCAGGCAATTAGCTTATAAATCTTTTGTCTCAAATGACCATTTCATTCAGTCTCCCGAGTTCAAAACTTTCTTGTACAAACACAAAGGCAAAATAATATGGGAATCAATTGCAGATATTACACCAAGCAATGAAAAATAATTGTTAAATACGTTGAAAATGGATGTAGAAAATGAAATGAAGAGTATGAGTCTAGAGAGGGGTAGAAAATTATTAGAGGATTCTAGTGTAATGATCTTTCCTAGTTTTGATTTAAATTCTACTTTAGTTTTTGATAGTTTTTTGCATAATGTTGATACAAAACACAAGATCAGTCTAGAAGGGGTCACAGAAGTATATACTGGGTCAAGGTATAATCCTGATGAGAATTCTCTCATGATCAGGGCCTTATACCCCCCACATAAGAAGCTTGTTGTTATTGATATAGAGAAATCATTTGGTCATGTAATGAAATTAAAAGTGGGTGAGATTGATCCTATGGTCACAGCAGATATTGGCATTAATGTAGCCAAAATGAGTAAGGCTCAGATTCAGATGTTGATTCAAGAACGGGACATGTATAAATTAAACAGTGAAAGGTTGCATAAGGAAAAAGATTTTTTGAGAGATACTGTTAAGGATGCCTTCAAAGAACCCATCAAAATGTTGACTCAGGGAGAAAGCTCCCAAATAAAGAACAAGAGCAAGATATCATAGATGAACTCTCAAGCAATCCAAATCAGGTTTGATACACTGTCTACTATATTCAAAAAGAGATATTCCAATATGGTGATCTAGATGGACAAGTTCTGGGTTACTCATTCCAAGAATCACACTGCTATCCAAGAGTATAAAAGGTTAAATGACAATCTCCATGAAAAGCTTCGAGAAATATCAAACAAGAACATTTCTGATACTGAAGCCATTACCACTGCTAATGACCTAATCAAGAAACATAACGATTATAACGAGGAACTCCAAACAGATGCTAAAGTGTTTATTGATGCCTCAAAGGATGGTGTACCTACATTATTTAGTAATAATAAAGACCTAAAAATCCTGAGCGAATGGATGAAAGAATGTGAAATGATACTACAGGGAGCCTTGGAAGCAACCAATGATGAAGATCTAGCATAGGAGAGGCCTATAAATGCTTGGAAAAAATGATCACTATGGAATTCATGGCAAGGAATGCAATGGAGTATGCAGATACATACTTGAGTCAAGGGTACTTAGATCATATCACCCAAGTTCATTTGTGGCTCATTAGAGCTTAATGTTGTTATTTGTTTATTGTTGTTAAAATTCCAAAAGACACTTACGAAGAGGTGCATCCTCTTCAAGATATAACTATATAAGTCAAAAGAGTAGAAATGAAAGAGGGATCATTACCATTTCATAGATTAGATGAGGCATTAGTAAGAAGATAGATTGCATCCATCCCACTCATCCATTCTCATATTTCAAAAAACTTATGCAATTAATACATATATCTTGAAACAATATAATGGAGCAGATTGTTCTTATATGGTGATCTATTTCAGTGTTCAATTGTTGTGTTGTCTCCAAAGTGGTTCTTTTAAATTATTCAAATTTATACAATTTGTCATAACACATTTGTTGTTGGTGTGTGGCTATTCTAATTGGTTTTTGGTTGGAGTGAATTAAATATCCTTTCAAGTAATTTATTTTGATTGGTTCCTGCTAAGGATTAAAAATCCTTTTGAAATGATTATTGTGATTCGTTTCCCTCAAGCTAAGAATTAAAATTCCTTTCATGAAATAATAGTAATTTAGAGGAATATCATTGGGATAATCAAAAAAGATCACACTAACTTATAGATCTACACATTTGCACAAGGTGTAAACATCCCAGGTGCCCAACAAGTTAGAGTTAACCTATAAAGTAGACCTACCAGTCCTCTGCACCTGTCTCCATAAACATAATCATCATTCATTGACTCCATCCGCCCAATAGATTAGGCATTGGTCAATCTTAGAGCATTTCATAAAAATCTAATCCACATTCTTAATACTTCAAACATTTTCATTAGGACTTAGTTAGCAAGCTTTTTAGCTATCTCACATTTATGTGCCATAGTGAGTAGAATTACCTAAATTAGAATCTACCTAAATTTCCAAATCTTCCCTATCACTTAGGTACACCTGCTTAGGCCTAGTAGAGCCTAAAAGAGTAGGGGATTTTTAGTTGCACATACCCTATCTTGTTGACCAAAAATGTATCAAGAGACTGGCACGCTCTTGTGGTCCCAAACCCTACATTTTTGAGATCCAACAGCTTGGATGTCATGCCCTAATCAATGTAGAGTTAAGTGTAACGTTATATTAATATGAGAATTAGTAGTATAAAGATGATCAGATGTGTTTCTGATGTTGTTGATGGCTTGATCCAAGTTTCATGATGATTGGTTCATCGGAAGAATGTTTTTCAATTGACAGATTGAAGACAGTGTTACTTCTATGAAAGTGTTCTTAGTAGGGAAATGGAATGCTCCAGATTCCTCTACATTTGTAGATATGGCTATGCAATTTTGGAACTATGTTCTGGGTGTAGTGAAGGAGGTAATTCCAATGTTTCAAATCATTTGTCACTCCCCTATGAAAATTATGCATGATAGAGTACCAACATGTGTTCTGGCAAAATGAGGCAATGTTGAAGGCCTGTTGGAATGTTCCACATTCCTCCGAAAGTGAATAGTTTTCTTTGCAATTTTGAGGACACATTTATGGATGTGCATTACATGATTCCTTATAGTTTCAAGGTTCTTATTGGTCTACAACTTAGTTTTTCAAATGACAGCATGTTGCAGAGTGTTCTAATTGACTTGGTCATCATGATTGAAGATATACGACACAAATCCTTGATGTGTAGAGGTAAATAAGTGTTTAGAGATGCTGTATGATTCATCTAGACTCATCTAGAATATTTCCATGAAGATATTTCTTGTTTCCAGTACTGCACAAGGTTTTCAAGATGTTGTGGATGTTATGCTTCAAGTTTCATATGTTTTTTCTTAAAGTTGTCTTATTTTCAAATGAGTGAAGTGTGTGGATGTAATTCATTGGTTTTTGAAGATGTGAAGTATGTTTTCAACTTGGTTAAGCGAGTGTTGGTGTTTGCAAGGCATGGGGCTTCTGTTGGTGTAATGTGTGGTCTTGTTTAGGGCTTATCTTCTACACATTTCATATTGTATACTATCTGGCTAACTTGAAAATGTATTTTTCATGTTGTCTCTATTGGAAAGACAATTGCCGTTGCACCAAAAGATCAACCTATTAATGCCTGATACAACTGTTAGAGGTAATGAATCCACAAGATGTAGTTAAGCCTTGTCATGAACCTAAGCGCTCTACTACACAGCACAAGGAGGCCAAGGGCACGCACATCGCAACAACCCCCCAGAGCAAGTGAGGGGTTCGAACCTGTGACCCAGGCTCTAATACCAATTATTGGAAAGATGATTGTCATTTTACCAAAAGATCAACCTATTAATGCCTGATACAACCATTAGAGTTAATGAATCCATGAGAGGTAGTTAAGCCTTGTCATGAACTGAAGTGATGCACTGCATAGCACAAGGAGACCAAGGGTGCACACCTTACAATAGTCTCTGGTTGACAAGCAATGTAATCAATGTAATATCATGTATAAATAGTAAATCAAATTGAGTTAGGAAATGTGTGATTACAAAGTGATTAATAAGGCTTGTAATCAAGATAAGGAGCATAATGAGTGCATCACAATGTGCGACAGAAGGAGAAAGAGCAAAAGTTGTTGATGATGTCCTAACTCATCTTGAAGACATCTCTGTGATAGTGCTCAAGTATAGAGTGTGTCTACTTGATCTTATCATCAAAAGGAAGTGTGAAGAGGAAGAATTGCAATCATCAAAGGTGTGAGTTTCAATGTCAATTTTCAAATAGTAGGACTGCCATATTGTAATCTTTTGTAAGTGTGTTCTCAATTCAGGGAGTAGTAGATTCCTTGGGAGTGACCCTAAAACAAAGTCTTCAGGGAGTAGTAGCTTCCTTGGGAGTGACCCTAAATCAAATTCTTTAGGGAGTAGTAGCTTCCTTGGGTTGTAGCCCTAAAACAAAGTTATTATTTTAAGCTTCATATATTGTGAGTTAATCCTCACCGTGGTTTTTCCCTTCTAGGGTTTCCACATATATCTAGTGTTATGTGTTGATGTGCATTGTGTTAATCTTCATGCTTATGTTTATGATGTAATGCTTAAGCTTTAATCTGCTCCAGAGAAGTTAAAGTTTGTTTAGATACTAAGTCACCCCCCCTCTCAATATCCTTGTGTTTTCAACAAGTTTATCACGTGATATGTATACATCACGAACTACTAAAATTAACAAAAAGTACTATCATATTTTATGAGCAATCAATAATTCATACACTATCATTTACCAAAATATCATATACCAATCTTAATAATTTCAATGTCTTAAGGATGATTATATGCATAGACAATATATGTAAAAGTTTGGGAATGTCTTTGAAAAACATAAACTAAAGCAAGAAAAATAGAACAAAACATAGCCTCATCATCCATTACTCTAACAAATTTTATTTTTACTAGCATATATGCAAAGGAATGATTCACATACCATGGGCTTGATTTAAGAGTTGATACTAAATTCTTTGAAGACCCCTTTAATCTAGTCTACCATTATTTTGAAACACTTTATTCCTTACTCAATGTTCAATAGTGCTTTCCCAAAACTTTGTCCAATCTTCTCGAACTAGATATTATACTACCCAATACCTAAATGATAGCTATAATGATCTCCTTTTCTCCCTTCTTACTTCTTCAAATTGACATTAAAAGAGCACTGCTTCACTATTTAGGGCTACAATAAAGTATTTTTTTTCCATGTTTTAGACTCCCATGAGGAGCCGATAGGGTTTCAAGGTGCCATAAGGGTTGGATATGGATAACTGTGGTTTCCACCACACTATACTAGTCCTAGTATGGTGGCCTTGAGACCACACTTCCATCTACCAAATGAATGCAAAACCATAAGTCCTTTCTTTTAGGGTTTTTTTTTATAATATATCAACAATAAATATATCCCATACCACTTCACCCTTTAATATAGTCCAACATAGTGTGGACTATGTAGAAGATGTTAGATAGTAAAATTAATAACATAAAACTCTTAATGCTAGCCCAAGGTTGAATATTCCTCTTATGACTAAATCACACGTAGTATAGTTCATATGTTAGGGGATAGGACCTAACTAAAAGAAAGTAAGGTGTGCAGAAACGCTTCCAACACCAATCTAATGAGGGAAATATAGTTTAAATTTTTAGATCCTTACAATTACTGTTATGTTAAGCATGTAACATAGAGATAAAACAACAAACAACATCACATAGATTACAAGTGACACAAGATGTATGTGGGGAAAACCTTTTCAGGTAAAAAACCCACACTCCAAAACCTACACAATGTATTATCAAAACTAAAATGGTTTACAATACACTTGCAATGTAAGTTCTTCCAGGGGTCTTCAAATGTCATTTCTACAATAATTTTAGCATCATAACAATACCTGTACAAACACTATGCATACTAACAAGGTGTCATTGTAACTCATCATTTAATCTATTTTTAGATGTTAATAATCCAAGGGTTGTGTCCTTGGCTGTCTGCAACTAGGGATTCTATAGTTACTCGTTTTCCTAGCTAATCTTAACAGCTTCCACTAATTTGAAAAGATTAATCTATCTACTTACTAAATGAATTTAAGGAATGCTGAAACAAAATTAAACAAGAAGAGACTTAAAGCAATCTTAAAAACAGTAATATGCATCTATCTATTAAAATCAGTAAATACTTTTCACAACAAAATCTGAAGTAATAAAGCAATGGTACTAGCCTTCCGCCTTGGTGGTGAGAGTGGGCCCTTGCTCCACACCCTTGGGGCTGAAGGCTACAGTGGAGAATCAGCACAAAAGAAGAAGATCTCAACTAAACTCAATCAAATTTGATCCACTTTGCATTCATGAAAAATATTGATATCACAGAACTAAGATTACCGAGTATCAGAATAATCAAATCATTGTATATTTCTTCTTCTATTTCTATCAGTATATATGAAAATGAGTGATGACATATCACTTATCTTATCTACCAGTTCTTCTATGAGATGACATCCATATCTTTATTACACTGGCTATTTTAGCTATGAAAGATAATCATGCAATAAAAGTAGACTTAGTGGAACAGAAGTCCACTCAGAATTCTAAGTTTGAGTCTTAATACATTTGGGCAGCGAGGCCCTAAAAATATGGGTATTGAATCAGTTCTATCTATAACTCATGCAAAAACTTTATAAAGATAAAAACTCTAGCAGTTTAACTAAAGATGACCCTTGACCACTTAGGTGATGACTTGAGTGAAATGAGGGGTATTATGATCACTGCTAAGAGTGCCTGATCGGTAGCTTATACTAAAAATATGCCCTACTCTTAGGAGGCATTGGAGATATATGTCCCTGTCTACAGCTCCAGAGATATCTGTAGCTTCTTTGTTCAGCTCCAGAGATGCTCCAGACTCCCACCTAGCTCCAGAGAGGCTTTCCTCACTACTTCAAAACTTCAGGTGTCATGGTACTCTAGTATTATCTCCGGAGATCATTGAAGACTATCTCTAGAGATGCACAAAATTGTTGTTCCTGGCATCAACACCTGTTGATTCAAAAAGAGAGTAGTTTCTGCATTTTTCAATCAATTCCATGCACATTAGTCTCTCAATCAAAAATTATGATCTTAAGTAATCAATCTCAATTAACCATTAACTAGAAAGATCTTGCTAGCTTATTTGGGTGCAAACATTAAGAAAGATGGGATTAGAAAGGGGAAAACGAGAGGTAAAATGATGTATTTCATGGGTGCAACTTGGCACTCATCATCCCCCCATACCTAAGGTTTGGTAGGTCCTCTTGCTTCTCACAATCTAGATTTATTCTGGTGAAGTAGCTTGTCAGTCAAGCTATAATCCTGTGCATAAGTGGTCCAAGTTGTGCGGTTGGTATTACCATTGCCTCTCTATTGATCAACCTACTTCAACTAGTCCTACAATTTCTCATCTTCCATCTGTTCAGCCCAGACAGGGAGTGGTTGAATTATTAGAGGGAGCCTAAAGCGTCCACCTACCCATTCCTACTTATGGTTATCCATCATTTTGGATATCAACTTTGCTTTTCTCATAAATAATCTTAAGTTTGTAGGCGTGACCACCTCTCTCATTTTCTATTCTGAGGTCAAAACATTCTATCTTTTCTTTGCTATGATAAGTACTAGATTTGCTGAACTGATCATAAAAAGACCAAAATCGATGGAGCACTCTTGCAAACTTTTTAGGTATAATGGCAAAAAAAAATTCTTACTCTTAGGGTGATAGATAAGGGACCTGAATTGGATCTTAAAAGCATTGGGATTGGGACATTCCTTTCTGATGAAAAGATCTATTTTTGTATCTTTCTTGAGATGTTCTTCCATTCGTTCATTCCAGATCTGATGATTCCTCATTAGGGACATAAATGCTTTAAGCTAGCATTCTCCCACAAAATGATTAAGAATGAAGGTTATATCATTAACACAGAAACCATGTAGGTATAATTCACATAGGAAATTCTTGTCCTCATCATTACTCCTTGTATATGCTATCATGAATCCTTCTACTATCTCTGTATCCTCAACTAGGTTAGACATGATTAAAGAGAATTTTCTCTACAGGACTCTTTCTTGTAAGAACATAGAATAGGTGGCACTTGGAGGTCTAAAGGATAGAATTTTTTAAGAAAGGGAGGCCATTTCAATGATTTTTCCTTCTAGAGTTTCTATTCTTTTTGTTTTGGTAGTGACTGCCCTTTGTAATTGCAGCATAGGCTTGGAAGCCTCATATTCTTTTCCTAACTATAGGGTTCTCATCTGAATCATGAGATGGTTCTTCAGCCCACTAAGTTCTCTGTGTTCTCTATCCTGACCTCTCCTCTGCTAATTCCTTAGGGAAAGATTACTCAGTTAGAGTTATCTTTCTCCTAACTGATCGAGTCATGTATGGGGTTTGTCTAGGAGCAGACTATAATTTCTTTTCCTTTCCTCCTTTTATCATGAACAAGGACTACAGATGAAGTTTCCTCCTATGAGGACTTCTTTCCTCTTTGAATAGCTATGGAGGAGGCTAAAGGCTCAATTTCTTCTTCTTAGGGAGTAGGAGAACTCTCACCTCCTGGTTGTGCCATCTCTAGTCCTCTGTTCTATGAATTTTATTCAATAAAGTTGTGCCATAATTCTTCCCCATTGGCCTGAGACAGGAAGTTGTGTTTGACTACCAGAAAAATGAGGCTATCATGTTTCATGGGACCCTTATTTTGCTGATATTTTTCTGCAATTGCCCTGATGGAAGAATACAGGAAATTGGGAATGTTTATGCTAAACTTAGGGTGTGCATTCCCATGCCTTAGAAAAATCAGCATTTTCATGATTGGCCCTAAAACTAGAAAGAATTGACCATCACAAATAAAATATTTCATCAACCAGGTGGCAACAGATTGCCAAGGGTTTGGAAAGGTGGACCTAAGAATTCCTTTTACTTCATTTTTATTTGAATGCAGTTGAATTGCAGGTTCACCTTGAACAGAGAAATTCTTAATTAAATCAGTGTATAAGGTTTTCAAGTGATAAAACCTCTCACCTTGTTCAAGCAGTCTAGAAATGTGATTGATAGTGGATGAGGAGAAATTGATTTGGACTCCTTTGACAACTGTCTGATTGTCCCTTAAATTTCTAAGGAATTCATCCACAACATCTTCCTAAAACCCTTCAAATTTTTCTAGAAAGTCCAACCATCCTGCAGTTCTTAGAATGTTTACTGTAGCTTCATCTTGCAGAAGACCCGCAACACTTTCTGGCTTAGACTTCTTCTTTACCCCCATTGCCAAATTGGTTCCACCTTCTATGCTTAATCCCTCACTCTGCTCAATCTGCAGTTTATCCCTTCCTCTTAACTCTGTAGGCTCTGGAGGACTATTCAATTTGCTCTGTTCTTTAGGGTACTTCAAAGGTTCGAATGAGGATTGTTATGTTTCTTAGCTTAGGCTTTTGGAAGATTTACAGATTAGTTAGAATATCTAGGCAGTCACAAATACAACATAATGCTAGGACACTCTAGAGGCAAGGTGGCAGTACAACATAGATGGCAGCATGTGTGAACTTAGGAAAGAAAATGATGGTAGGAGGATGTGTCATAGTGGCAGCACCCAAAAATAGAAAGACAAGACAGTTGTTATTAATGCTTAAATAAAGATAGAATTATCTAGATCATTTTTAATGATGAGGGCGATGTACATGGCAGTGATGCTGCATCATTTTTTGAGACTACATGCGTCGCGGCACATGAGCAGCTTTTGGTGGCTTGAGATGATGCCCACTACTCCATTGGTACGTAACCTGCAATCATTACGCTGAGTGGTTCGAGAATCCACGTTCTTTGGGTGATGTCAGCATCATCTTTGTGAATACCCCTACAAATGATATGCATGCTAATTTAATTTATTCTTGTGATAAAGTAGAGGATGAGTCATGATGACCTCATCATGTGATGTGTCCATTTTACTGCCTGGAGAGGTGGGTCCCTTCCCCTATTATTGAAATTGACTTCTTTATTGACAGAGCACCGGAGGTGCTCCTAGTTTGGGAAGCGTCAGAGATGCTCCTGGTTTGGGAGCGCCAGAGGTGCTCCTAGTTTGGGAAGCACCGAAGGTACATTTGACTAATTCTGACACCTAATCACCTCTGTAGCTCGATTGTTTTCAACTTTCCTAAAGAAGAGAACCGCCATTTGCTGGTTTTCAACTCCCTTGGTTGAGAAAGATAGCCATTTATTGGTTTTCCATCTTTCTCTATTTTTTTTAGAAGGCTGCCATTTGCTGGTTTTCAACCTTCTTTTTTTTTTCTTTTTCTTTTTTTTCAATCCAACACTGAAACAGAGGAGGTATCCCATGTATCAAAACACAAATCATTAAGAAATTCCTCTTTAGTAGATGGTCTTTTATAAAGTCTGATTCGGTGACCATTTACTAGGAATGTGTTTGTGCTCCCGTTAATAGGTTCCAATAATACTGTTCCATTTTCAAAAACTTTCTTTATTTGATAAGGACCCATCCAGTGAGTTTGCAATTTCTCTTTGAACTCTTTGAATTTAGAATCATAAAGAAGAACCTAATCACCTTGTTGAAATTTCCTCCTTTTGATGTGTTGGTCATGCCATTGCTTTCTTTGATACTGAACCAGTTCTGTTTGTTGAATGGCATATGTCTGAATTTCATCCAACTCATTGAGCTGAAGAATTCTATTATGTTGAGTTATAGAAAATGGTAGACTAATATCCAATACAGTTTTAAGTGTCTGGAGTTCAAATTCTATAGACAAAATGGGCTTTTTCCCATAAACTAATTCATATGGTGAGAACTTTGTTGTGGACTTCCAAGTGGTATTGTAAGCCCAAACTGCTTCAAGTAATCTGCTAGCCCAATCTTTTATGTTCATTGCTACTGTCCTTGTCAGAATATTTTCAAGTTCCCTATTAGTGACTTCTACCTGCCCATTCACTTGAGGATGGTAAAGTGAAGATTTTCTATGCTTGACTTGATATAAATCTGTGAATGCTTTGATTACTTATGAAGTAAACTGAGGTCCTCTATCTAAAACCATTGATCTTGGGGCTCCAAACCTTAAGAAAATCTTATTATAAAGGAAATCAACAACTTTTTCTTGTCTTGCAAATTGTAATACTGGAACCTCAGCCCATTTAGTAACATAGTCTGTGCATACTAGAATGTACTCCTTGCCTGATGATGGTGGAGAAATTGGTCCCAAAAAGTCTAGACCCCACTACTCAAATGGTTCCATCATGACTTGAGGATGTAGTAACATCTCCTGGATAAAGATTGGCTATCCCATCCTTTGGAACTGGTCATAGTGTTGCACATACTTCTTTGTATCTTTATGAAGAGAGGGCCAGTAGTAACCAGCTCCAAGGATCTTGTGGACTGTCTGGTGGAAGGAGTAATGGCCACTAGATGGTTCATCATGGCATGCCCTCAACACATCAAAAATCTCATCAGCTTTTAGACACCTGCATAGAATGAAATAAGGACCACATTTAAATAGTAAACCATTCAACCATTTGTAAGATAAACTTTCTTTAACTAAACATTTTTTTGTTTTGAGGTAAAATGGGATGGATACAAGCCTGTAGCTAAAAGATTCACTATGCCAGCAAACCAAGGTACAGTAGAGGAGATGGCAAAAAGATGTTCATCTTAGAACTTGTCCTCCACTGGTTGGTTTTCTCCTCTTGTATGCAATCTTGACAAAAAATCAGCAACCAAATTAAACTTTCCTGGATTATCAACTATGGTAATATCAAATTCCTGCAATAGCAATAACCAAATGATGATCCTTGCACCCACTACTAGTTTGTTCATTAGGTACTTGATGGCGGCATGATCAGTGTGTACAAATATCTTATATCCAGTGATATAATGCCTGAATTTGTTTATAGCATAGATGACTGCCAAGAATTATTTCTTAGTTGTGGTGTAATTTCTTTCTATAGAGGTAAGGTTTTTGCTGATGTAATAAATGGCATGCATACTTTCTCCTTCCTCCTTTTGTCCTAAAACTGCCCCAATGGACTCATTTGAAGCATCAGTCTGTATGTGAAATGGTAAAGTCCAATTAGGTCCTCTTAAAATTGGTGTGACAGTAAGCTTCTCTTTCAAGGTTTCAAATGTTGATTGACATTCTTCTGTCCATAGAAATTTTGTGTCTTTGTTAAGCAGGGTAAATAGGGGGGCAGCTATTCTACTGAAATTTTCTATAAATCTCCTATAGTAGCCTGCATGACCCAAAAAACTTCTAACATCTATCTGATTTTTAGGTGAAGGCAACTGTGTGATCACTTCTATCTTGTTTTGATCCACTTTGATCTCCTTTTCTGAAATGTGGTGTCCCAAAACAATTCCTTCCTCCACCATCATAAAGCACTTTTCATGGCTAAGGGATAATTGATTTTTCTCATAGCATTTCAGTACTTTCTCAAGGTTTGTGAGAACTTCTTCAAAATTATCCCCATACACAGTAAAGTCATCCATATAGACCTCCATGCATTCATTATCTAGTACAGAAAAAATAGTTAAAACAAGTCTTTGGAATGTACCTGGGCCATTGCATAGTCCAAAGGGAAGAACTTTGTAAGCAAACGTTCCCCAAGAGTAGGTGAAGGTGGTTTTGTCCTGGTCTTCAGGTGCTACTTGATTTGATTATACCCACTGAATCCATCTAGAAAAGAAAAATACTTTCTCCCAGCAAGGTTGTCTAGTACTTGGTCAATGAATGGTAAGGGAAAGTAGTTATTTTTTGTGTCCTTGTTTAGTTCTCTATAATCAATACACACCCTCCATTTCCCATTCTTCTTAGGCACTATGACAAGGGGTGAGACCCATTAACTATTTGAGATTGGATATATATGTAGATTAGGTAAACAAAATGATGTGAAACACAAACAAAATGTAAATAAACACATAAAGTTATACCTTCACGTGTAGACCAAATCTCATCAAGGGAGAGGAGGAAACTTGCACCCAAGAGCTCTTAAGACATGATAATCCCTATATAAGTGATTTAATGTGAAATGCTACTCTAATTATGCAACTCACAATTCTAGCTCAACAGTCATTTAGACATGGTAACATTGCTTAAAGATTGGATTCTTGAATGGGTTGGAGGTTCTATTTATAGAGATTTTGGAGGGATTTTGATCCAAGGGTGGAGATTGATTTGGAAGATCAATGGTGGAGGATAAAAGTGATGTGGAGGGCCTAGAATCAATCTTGGAGGAATGGAGGGCCAGGAATAACATTAAATCTTTTATTCATTTTGGGAAAAGGGGTTATTAAATGAGTATGGGTGTGAGGGATTATTTTGGAATTAAAGATTCATATGAGAGAATGTAAA
The DNA here is from genome assembly GCA_027924645.1 of Cunninghamia lanceolata. Taxonomy (NCBI): domain Eukaryota; kingdom Viridiplantae; phylum Streptophyta; class Pinopsida; order Cupressales; family Cupressaceae; genus Cunninghamia; species Cunninghamia lanceolata. The sequence continues at coordinate 362,300 of BSBN01001297.1, forward strand.
TGAATTAAAAATTCATTTGGGGATAAGTGGAGATAAATGAGGTATGGGGGTGTAAGGAGAATTAATTGTGATGTGGGATGTTTTAAAATAAAAAATTGACTTATGTGGATTTATTTCAATTTTTTATTTAGAGGATGTGGGGAAGGGTGTTAAACTAGGTTTGATACCCAAATGAGAGGTTAAGATTAATTAAACATAGGTTTTATTTAATTAATCCAGGGGCTAGGATGATGTAGGTAAGGGTAGGCAATTAAATAATAGCTATTTAATTATCTAGGGTAGGGATAGGTGAATTAATAGGCTGAATTAATTAGTTAAACATGGTTTAACTAATTAATCAGATTTAGTGAGGAGAGGGAAATTAAAATAATAAATATTGCATATTTATTAAATCAATTGGTTAAGGTGTTGGACAATTGAATTAATGAAATTAATCTAATTTTGGGGATAAAATGATATGAATTTGAGAAATGGAGAGGCTTTCCTCACTACTTCAAAACTTCTAGTGTCATGGTACTTTGGTATTATCTCCGGAGATCATTGAAGACTATCTCCGGAAATGCACAAAATTGTTGTTTCTGGCATCAACACCTATTGATTCAAAAAGAGAGAAGTTTCTACATTTTTTCATCAATTCCATGCACATTAGTCTCTCAATCAGAAATTATGATCTTAAGTAATCTATCTCAATTAATCATTAACTAGAATGATCTTGCTAGCTTATTTGGGTGCAGACATTAAGAAAGATGGGCTTAGAAAGGGGAAAAAGAGAGGTAAAAAGATGTATTTCATGGGTGTAACTTGGCACTCATCACATACTACTACTCCAAGCACCTGATTATATAGAGTTACAAGGCATAAATGAGAAGCTTCTAGAGGTGGACATCCATCTTGGCCACATGGCCCATTTCTCACACCCAAGGACACTTGTCCATCATGCATACACCTCTCTATCATCTATCATACATGGTAGATTTGATTTCCCAAGATGTGGTGCTCCATCCCAAGATAGGCTATGACAGATGCTCTTATGCATCTTACAACTGTCATAAAATCTGTCATACATGACATCTCTTATATCTGTAAGAGAATCTATCATAACAACCTAAAAATAGCATATTCCTCTTACAACATGTCATAACCCAACTTGGGCACCTTAAGATGCCTTCCTCACATGAAAAGATGCTCTCTGACACTTGTCTTCACTTGTCATAGGAATCTCTATACTTGGCTCTTACATGTCATAGATTCCATCATACAAAATAACTCTTCTGTCATACCACAAGATGCCAACACATAGCATATTAGTACCACCTCAAATGGGATGCCTAGATTATCATGTGTTGACTTGACCATCCAAGTCATATTACAAGTAGGATGACATGTCACAATGCCACCTCAAACTAAATGACAAAACATGATGTGCAAGTAAATACAAAAATTAGGCCAATAAATAAATACATAAATGAATATCATATGCTAGGAATTTACAAAGGTTAAGACACCTTAATTCCCAACATTCTCCCACTTGTCGAACACCTTGCAAGAGCCAATAGAATGACAATATTTAACTGTTAGGGGCCAAGAGGCCCATAGACTCCAAACACCATCTGAACTTATCTATGCCCACAGGTTTCATCAATGCATCTGTAACATTCTTCAAAGTGTCAACCTTCTCCAATATCACCTTCCCATCTTCTACCATATCACGAACAAAATGATACTAAACATCAATGTGCTTTGTTCTGGCATGGAAAGTAGGATTCTTTGCTATGTAAATCACACTCTAACTGTCACAACAAATAGTAATCTATCCTACCTCAAAACCAATATCTGAACACAACTTCTTAAGCCAAATTGCTTCCTTACAAGCATGAGCAGCTACCATGTACTCTGCTTCTATTGTGGACAAAGCAACCACAAGTTGTCACTTTCTCATCCAATTAATACCTCCACCAAACATAGTGAACACGTAAGCACTGGTGGATCTCATGCTATCAATGTCACCTACCCAATCAGAATCCACAAATCCACGAATACTCATAGAATCCTAAGGTCCTGTAGGATAACCATGATAACATAGGGAATACTTGGAAGTACCCCTCAAATATCTGAACACTCTCTTTACTACATCCCAATGTACCCATCCAGGATTAGCCATAAATTGACTAAGGACTCCCACTGCTTGGGCAATGTCTGGTCTTATATAGACCATAGCATACATTAAACTGCTAACCCCACTAGCATAAGGTACTCTCCTCATATCCTCCATCTTAGAAGGAGACTTTGGACAATCACCAACAGATAAATTTGTCCCCATTATAACAAGAACAATCAATGGTCTATAATCCACCATACCAAATCTCTCCAATACAATGTTAACATACATACACTGGCCTAACCAATGTTTTTTATTTTCTCTGTCTCTTATGATCTCCATCCCCAGAATGTACCTAGTTGCCCCTAAATTTTTCATTCCAAACTATGCTGACGACTAAGACTTCAAATCAGAAATCAAGCCTTTACCATTCCCAATTAGTAACATATCAACATACAATGCTATAATGACAATGCGATCATTGTCAAATTTGAAATACACACAATAATCTAATGTTGATCTCAAAAATCCAATACTCAACACAAAGACATCAAACTTTTCATACCACATCCTAGGAGGGTGTTTCAAACCATACATGGACTTCTTTAACTTGCAAACTAGATTTTCTTTACCTTTCACCATGTAGTTCTCTGCCTGTGAGATATAGATTTCTTCCTCCAAGTCACCATGAAGCAAAGTTGTCTTCACATCCATTTGTTCCACTTCTAAGTCATAAGCTACTAAAAGAGATAACAAGAACCGAATAGATGTCAGCTTTGCAACAGGAGAGAAAATCTCACCATAATCAATTCCATCCACCTAAGAATACCCCTTTGCAACCAATCTAGCCTTATATTTCTCAACACTGCCATCTGCACCAAATTTCTTATTGAAAGCACATTTACATCCAACAGGTTTCCATCCTTTAGGTAAGGGCACCAAGTTCCAAGTTCTATTCTTTTCCAAAGAATCCATCTCCTCTTCCATGGCCTCCTTCAAGGAACCTGCATCTTTCATACCCATAGCCTCTTTCACAGTTATAGGCTCATCAGTGTTAGAAATCAAGGCAAAAACACAACTAGAATCAAGAAATGAATAACCTAACCTCTCAATTTGCTTCCTAATTTGTGTGGACCTCCTTAAAAGTTGAGCTGGAGGTTCTTGTTCCTCTTCTAAAATTTCAAAGCTGCTAGAGCTCTACTCATCATCAAGTCCAATAAGGTCTTTTTGTTTAGTCTTCTATGGGGTAGTAGGAAACTGAACCATGTCCTCTTTCTTTTCTTTTTCTTCTGGCTGTAAAACAACAAGAGGAGTTACCTCTCTAAAAATAACACTTCTGCTATACAAGACTTTCTCAGCCACAAGATCCCAAAGCTTGTAGCCTTTCACACCAACAACATAGCCAATGAAGATACACTTAACTACCTTATTCTCCAATTTTGACCTCTTCTCCTTAAGCACATGTGCATATGCCTCACAACCAAAAACATGAAGATGTCTCAATGAAGGATTCTTACCAAACCACACCTCCATGGGTGTCTTATCAATGAGCACTAAAGTAGGAGACCTGTTAACTAGGTAGCAAGCATTGGCTACAGCTTCAGCCGAAAACTTATGTTCAAGGCTAGCTCCACTAAGCATACTCCTAGTCCTCTCCATCAACATTCTTTTCATCCTCTCTACAACTACATTTTTCTGAGGGGTTTATGGAGTTGTCTTATGTCTTTCAATCCCATGTTCTTTATAGAACTTATTAAACTCTGTCGAACAAAACTCACCACCATTGTTAGTTCTCAAACACTTAATCTTTTTACTAATCTAATTCTCTAGAAAAGATTTAAACTCTTTGAACCAACTAAAGACTTTAGATTTGCTTCTGAGAATATAAATCCATATCCTTGTACTATAATCATCAATGAATGATACAAAATATAATGATTTAGAAATTGAAGGAACATTCATAGGATGAAACACATCAGAATGAATTATATCCAATACACCAGAAGACTTGTGAGAACTATAGTAAAACTAAACACAGTTTTGTTTTCCATATACACAATGTTCATAAAGTCAAACTCAAGATTACAATCATTTAACCCCTCCATGAGGTTTTTATTTTTCAGGGCTCTAAGACCCTTCTCACCAATGTGACCAAGTCTCCCATGCTAGAACATTGTCTTCTCAATGGGAAGTTTCATTTCCAAAGCATTGGCACCCTTAGGTACCTAAAAATCATGACCATCAGAAGTTGAAGAAACAAACTATTTCACTATTGGTTCTAATGGTGAGGATGAAGAATCTAAAGCTCTTTTCTTTGAAACATAAGAATTATTGCACATAACAGTGCATGCATCCACCTAAAATGGAGTACCTCTATGAGTACCCTTAGCAAGCACCATAGCTCCTCTTGTCATTTTACATCCTCCACTTGAGAAGACAACTTGTACACCCACATCATTCAACTTACTTATAGAAATAAGGTGTCATCCTAAACTAGGGATGTGTAAAACTCCATTGATCCCCTTCACTTGTCCATCAGGGAATCGAATCAAGACTCTTCCATGGCCAACTATCTTGAGATGAGAGTCATCACCTAGGTATACCTTCCCACCATCCTATTCTTAATACTTTGTTAACCAACCTCAATGTGAGGTCATGTGGAAAGAAGCACTAGAGTCTATCAACCACACATCTTTCGATGCATGGGTGGCCAAGGTAGCAATAAAAGCATCACCATCATCTAGAGATTTGTTAGAATATGAATCAGAGATGTTCTTCTTTTTCTTCTTCTCCTTGAGTGGGTGTAAAAAGTTGGGGGGCCAAAAAGTGGCCAATTGTTCTTAAAAACTTGTAAGACATAACACTAAACCTTCAACCCTAAACCCTATCCCTAATCCCTCTACCCTCAACACTCTACCTTAACCCTAATACCTCGATCCTTAACCCTAATCCCTTAACCTTAAATGCTATCCATAAGGCCTCAACCCTAAACCCTAATCCCTCAAGGTCCTAAACCCTAATCCCTTATCCCTAAACTATAAACCCTATCCCTAAACCCTCAACCCTCAACCTTAAACCTTAATCCCTCAACCCTAAACCTTAATCCCTCAACCCTCAACCCTAATCTCTTATCCCTAAACCCTAAATCCTAATCCCTCAACCCTAAACCCTAAATGTTGTCCCTATTCCTAAACCCTCAACCCTATACCTTAAACCCTAATCCCTTATCCCTAAACCCTCAACCCTAAACCATAATCCCTTAACCCTAAACCCTATCCCTAATCCTTCTACCCTCAACACTCTACCTTAACCCTAATCCCTCAACCCTCAACCCTAATCCTTCAACTCTAAACGCTATCCCTAAAGCCTCAACCCTAAACCCTAATCCCTTATCCCTAAACTCTAAACCCTATCGCTAAACCCTCAACCCTCAACCCTCAACCTTAAGACTTAATCCCTCAACCCTAAACCCTAATCCATCAACCCTAAACCCTAAACACTATCCCTATTCCTAAACCCTCAACCCTTGACACTATACCTTAAACCCTATTCCCTTATCCCTAAGCCCTCAACCCTAAACCCTAATCCATCAACCCTAAACCTTCAACAAACATACATACATACAAACATGCATACATATATACATACATACAAGCATGCATACATACATATAACCATACATACATACAAGCATACATATATAAATACATACATACATCCATATAAGTATACATATATACATATAGGCATACATGCATACATCAATACATACATACATACATATAGGCATACATACATACATGTTTAATAACCTTGAACATAAAACATTCCAAGGGAGACATAACGCGAGCGCATTATAATGCATTAACGTTATGTCAAACATGACAAACATTAGGCAAAATTTTGTGAAAAGGGAAAAAATGCAAAGAAAAGCATAACGCGAGCGCATTATAACGCGCTCGCATTATATTTTGCTTTGGGAATCCCAAGCCTTAGGCTTGGGATTTGCTTTGGATTTCCAACCCAAAGGCTTGGAGTGCCTTCCAAATGTCTAAAGACATGTTTTTGCATATTCTAAATGATTTCACATTATTTCATTCGTGCTAACCCTCAGATTTACATGTGTTTCAAGGTCAAACAAATCAAACACCTGGGTAATGTTAGGATTTCTCTTAGCTATTTAAGAATGTAATTTTTTTCACATTTTGACAATGTTAAGCCTTTCATCTTTATTTTCCTTTGTTTGTGTCTGTTTTTGGGTAAAAACTAGTGTTTGGTCTTTTTTCATTATAAATTAACTGTTCATTGAAATTTCAAATAAATTACATTTATTGAAACTAGACTCCATTCTATACATATTAAAAAAAATGATTTTCAATTAGTTTTCAAAATTTTTAGGATGTGTCCACTTTGAAAATTAGTAAAAAATCAACTATTCAGTAAAAAATTATTTAAAAAATTAGGCATAAACTACATGGTGTTAGCTAATTTCTAACTGAAGCAATTTTAAAATACCAAAAAAAAGTTAACCTTTTGAGGGAGCCACAAAACATGCTATGTTATGTTTTTTGATAGAAACAACACAAATTTCTGTGGCTCCCTCTTTTGAACCCCTTAATCTATACCATTTTCAAAAAAAATTAGTAGCTTAAAAAGTAGACTCAAAGGACTAACAACATTGTTTTTGTTGCATCTTAAAATTTTAGAAGTGCCCAAATTCACCACAGTTCCAACATAGTGCCTTGGACTTTCCAGGAGATTTGGATCTCCCACTAGATTTGGATTTGCCCTTTTCATCTTTCTTGTCCTTCTTTTTCCCTTTCTCTTTGGGTCTACCATGAACCGTAAGAGCCTCCTTAGCTGACTCAAAAGACTTTCTCCACATTTCTTCAAATAACAACAAAGACACCACTTCATCCATCTTGAAGGTGGTGGTAGTACTCCCAATGGCCATAACAAGGTGGTCCCACAAGTTTGGCAAAGAACAAAGCAAGTTCATACAATGATCCTCCTTGATTTTCACACCAATGGAAGTCAACTATGCAACTAGCATGTTAAAGGCATTCAGATGATCTACAATAGATCCTCCATCTTCCATCTTCAGAGAATATAGCTTCTTCCGCAGGAATAACTTGTTTACGAGGGATTTAGCTTGATAAACATCACCAAGTTTTTTCTATTGCAAGTATGTGCCTAATTAGTGTTGTCATTGATGTCAACATATTCTTGTTGTCATTGGTGTCAACTATATCCTATTCCATTACTTGTTTAGAAGACTTGTACATTGAGGATATTGAAAAAATTAGCCTCTCCAGAAGAAACATGTAAGCCATAGAGAAGTGCAGTACAAACAATGAGTTGTATGCTGAAGAACAGTCCGGTAAACTACTCCGCATTTGTTACTGCTTGAAGATCGTGGTCTTCATATTGGAATTAAGTTAGAGGTATGTCTAAGGATGCTACATTTCAGGTCTGAGCCATCTGCATGAAGATCTGAGTGAGTTGTGTTCACCAGAGTGAAGCCTTCTTTTTCTGTAAGTTTAGTTGAGACAGGAAGACAGTATTTGGCTCTACATTCCTCCGCAAGAAAGTATTTTTCTATGTAGTTCTAGAGGGAAGTCTGGGATGATGATACTTGCCTACAGTTGCAATATTTTGTGGTTTGGTGGTCCGCAAGCTGTCTTTTTTTTATGATAGTTCAAGACAGTAAAGCTCATGTGTTTCGGTGAGAAGATTCCTATGGACAAAGTGGTTAAGTTTCATGCGATTGCTCCTGATGATTATAGCGTGCTTGTGGATGTCTCCTAATCATGTTCCTATCTGGACTTTGGTCCGCGTTAAGAAATTGAGATGGTGTGTGAAGATTTTTCCCAAATAACATAGTGTGTAACCAGTCTTAGACCACCTGTTGATCCAAATGATTGTGGAGATCTCTAGAAGAATGTAGAAGCATGTTTTGGAGTGGAAGATCATGTTTGAGTCCCGTCTAAGGCATGACATGATCCACATTTCATTCCCTTTGTATAATGTTGCAATAGGTTAGGACCTATTTTGTAAATGTTTGTAATACCAACCTTGGAGATTGTTCCAATGGTTGATGTTGACCTTGATGATCATTCCAAGATTGATGTAGTGTATAAATACTTGTAGCTGAGTCATGGAAAAGTTGTCCTTGAGAAAAAATGACAATACATTAAGAAAGGTCCAAAGGTAGAGTAGAGCAGAGCAAAGGAAGAGAAGGGAAGAGAAAGAGAAGAGATGAGGAATTGTTTATTCACAATAAATAAAGGTGTTTGATCATGACAGTGAATCTGGTAGTAAGCCACTAGTAGGGTTTAACAGCCCTCAGGCTTTAACAGCCCTTATTATAATCTTGCTAGGTTTAGGGTTGAGGCAGTGAGTCTGCTAGACCTCGTTGTTCTTCATGGTAGTAAGCCAGTATGTTTAGGCCCGTGGGGTGACCAAGCCTAAACATCACTATTTCAAGATTGCAATATATATTGAGAGTTAATCCTCTCCATGGTTTTTCCCCACCTTGGGGTTTTCCACGTAAATCTCATGTATCTCATGTTTGATGTTGTTAAGTTTTTGATTTCATGCACTCATTGTTAAATCATAATAATTGTGGATAAGTGATGAATGTTTAGTTGCGGAAAGTATTTAAGTTTTTGTGACAACTGATTCACCCCCCTCTTAGTTGTCCAGCACATATCAACAATTGGTATTAGAGCCAAGTTCCTCTGAAGAAAGTTTAACATCTTGAGGAAGATCTAAAATATTTTACAAGAAGGAAGTGTCATATTTTGATGGAACTAATTATGTGCTCTAGAAGGCTTGGATGAAAAGCCATCTTCTTTCTCTTAGTATCAAAGTTTGGAAAGCTGTAGAAACAAAATACACCATAGCTCAAAATGGCCTGACGACTAAAGATGAAATCAAAGAATATGAGATAGATATCAAGGCAAGGGATGCTCTGCTAAGCTCATTATCTGACTCAATACTTACAAAAGTGGTAGATCTTGAAACTACAAATAAGGTATGGGAAAAGTTGAAAAATCTGTATGAAGGAGATGACTCTATGAAGGAAGCCAAGTTACAAAGTCTAAAAGTAAAATACGAAAGCTTGAAGATGAACAATGATGAAAACATATCATTTATGCAAAGAGTTGATGAACTTGTTACAGGGATAAAAGCCATAGGTGGAACTCTCGATGAAAAGGAAATTGTCATGAAAATACTCAGATCTCTGCCTAAGTCCTACTATCACAAGGTGGCCATGATAGAAGAATTCATGCAAGTAAAAATAGTTAATAGCGATCAGTTGCTTGGTAAGCTTTCTTCTTTTGAAATGAGGGAGTTAGATGATGCTCTGCCAAAAGTTAAGACTGCCTTCAAAGCCAGTACTCCTAGAAGTACTTCCAGATCAAAAAAGTATAAGGTAGAATTTGATGATGAGATAGATGAAGTTGAAACCAACTTTGTGGACAGGTTGCAAAGAGGATCTGGTAAGTATAAAGGCAAATTACCTTTCAAATGTTTTTCCTATGGTAAAGTAGGTCATTTTGCTTCTAGATGTCCTGAAAGAATTGAAAGAAATAGAAGAAGATATGAGAATAGGCCTAGGACCCAAAAGAAGTGTTATTATGTTGAAGATTTTGATGATGATGAAGGAGTATCAGATAATGGTGAACCAGATAATGCTAATTCCTCTGTAAATGAATGCTTGTTCATTACTTATAAGGAAGATCTTGTGTCTACTAATTCTTCTAGCTATATGAAAGAAAATCTAGTGGAAAGTGCTTTGGTTGCTCAGGTCATCAAGGACAAAGATAAATGGGTTATTGATAGTGGTTGCTCTCACCACATGACTGCTGACAAAAGTAAGTTTGTAAGTTTGGAAAGATATGATGGTGGACTGGTTAGGTTTGGAGATGACACAGCTGGTAGGATTTGTGGAAAAGGATCTATTTCTTTTGATGGAAAGCATAATACTAAAGATGACTTGTATGTGAAAGGATTCAAATACAATCTTCTAAGTGTGGGTTAGATATGTGACAAGGGCTATGACTTAAGCTTCAAGGACAATGGATGCAAGATCATGGAAAGCTCTGGAACAATCATTGTAACTGGTAAGAATACCAAAGGTAATATCTATCACTTGAAAGGAACCAAGAACTATTGCTTGTTGACTCAGATTGATGAAAGTTGGTCATGGCATAGAAGGTTGTGTCACGTAAATTTTGATAATATTATGAAGATAAGTACCATACAGATTGTTAGAGATTTGCCTAATCTTGTGAAGCTTGCTAATCATGTCTGCAAGGAGTATCAATTTGGGAAATAGACAAGAACAAGTTTCAAAAGTAAGGATCAATCAGTTGGAGGACTACTTGAGCTAGTGCATACAGATTTGTGCGGACCTACCAAAGTAAGTAGTTTGCAAGGAGATGGGTATTTCATGTTGCTCATTGATTATTATTCTGGAATGACTTGGGTCACCTTTTTCAAAGAGAAAGTTGAAGCTCTAGATAAATTCAAGGCATTTAAGGCAATGGTTGAAAATGAGATGGATTTGAAAATCAAATGTTTGAGATCTGCTAGAGGAGGAGAGTTCACATCAAATGAGTTCAATTTATTTTGTGAAGAGCATGGAATAAAGAGATAGCTATCTGCACCCAGAACTCCACAACAAAATGGAGTTGTTGTAAGGAAAAAAAAATAGTTCAAGAAGCTACTAGAACCATGATGAAGGAAGCTCATCTTCCGAAATCATATTGGAGAGAGGCAATTCACACCACAGTATATATCCTAAATAGAGTTCAAGTAAAAGGTAACAGTTCAAAACTCCCTATGAATTGCAATATGGTAGAGTTCGTACTGTGAAATATTTCAAATTCTTTGGTAGTAGATGTTATATCAAAAGAGAAGAAGATTTAGGCAAGTTTGATGCTAGATGTGATGAAGGAATCTTTCTTGGTCACTCCACCAAGAGTAAGGCCTACCAGTGCTATAATAAGAGACTGAATAAAATCATTGAAAGTGCAAATGTCAAAGTTGATGAGTGTAAAGAAAGGTCTTTAGAACCAAGTGGATATGAGTCAGATGATCCAAATGTTTCAGAAGTGGTGTAGCATGAAGACATCACAAATGAAGAAGAACAAGCTTCGATAAGTGCTACCAAAACTCCAAGATATGTAAGAATCAGTCATTCTAAAAATCAAATCATAGGAGATAAGAGCAAAGGGATCTTAACCAGAAGAAAAGCTATAGAAGAACAAGTAAATTTCTATCTGATCTCTAAGATTGAACCTAAAACTATGGATGAGGCATGCAAAGATGAGATTTGGATAAAGGCCATGGAAGAAGAATTGATGTAGATAGAGAAGAGTCAGACTTGGGATCTTGTTCACAGACCAGTAGACAAGAATGTAATTGGTACAAAGTGGGTCTTTAGAAAAAAAATGAATGAGAATGGTGAAGTGGTAAGAAACAAAGCAAGATTTGTATGCAAAGGATACGCTCAGGTTGAAGGAATAGACTTTGAAGAAACTTTTGCTCCAGTAGCAAGGATTGAAGAAATAAGGATGTTTCTGGCTTTTGCAGCATACAAAGATTTCAAGGTTTATCAAATGGATGTGAAATCTACCTTCCTAAATGGAGAGTTGGAAGAGGAAGTCTATATTGAACAGCCAAAAGGATTTCAGTCATCAGAACAAGGGGACATGGTATGCAGATTGAAGAAAGCACTGTATGGATTGAAGCAAGCTCCCAAGGCATGGTATGCACAGTTGGATAGGTACCTAATATAGATAGGGTTCAGTAAAGGTATGATAAATAGTAACCTCTACTTCAAGATCAATGATGAACAAACTCTGATTGTTGCAATTTTGTTGATGATATTATCTTTGGAGGCAATGAAGGTATGTGCTCAATTTTTGCTAAAGAAATGCAAAGTGAATTTGAAATGTCTATGTTTGGAGAGATGAACTTCTTTTTGGGTCTGTAAATAAGTCAATCAAATAAGGGTATCTTCATTTCTTAGTCTAAGTATGTGAAAGAATTGTTAAAGAAATTTGGGATGGAAGACTCTAAACTAGTATGCACACCTATGATAATTGGTTGTAAGTTGAGCAAAGAAGATAACTCACCCTTGGTAGACCAGAAAAAGTATAGATCTATGATTGGAGGATTACTTTATCTGACTCAAACCAGACCTGACATAATGCATGCAATGTGTCTTGTGGCAAGATTTTAGGTAGAACCCAAGGAATCACATGTGATAGCAGTCAAGACAATTTTGAGATATTTAAAAGGTACAATAGATTATGGTTTGTGGTATCCCATGGACAGTGACTTTGTTCTCAGTGCATATACCAATACAGATTGGGCTAGAGATGTGGATGATAGAAAAAGTACAAGTGGAGGTGCATTCTTCTTGGGAAAAAGATTAGTATCTTGGTTGAGTAAGAAACAAGATTCAATATCCCTATCTACTGTAGAGGCAGAATACATTGCAGCAGCATGTAGTTGCACTCAAGTGTTATGGATGAAGCAGACTTCGAAGCACATCATAGTTGTGTATGAAGATCCAATTACAATCTTTTGTGACAATACAAGTGCCATCAATATATCAAAGAATCTAGTGCTGTATTCAAGGACAAAGCACATATCCATTAGGTATCATTTTTTGAGAGAAAAGGTGATAGAATGAAGTGAAGTTGGAGTATGTTTTGACCAAGGATCAGATTGCAGACATTTTTACCAAGCCTTTTCCCAAGGATACTTTTGAGTATCTCAGAGAAAAGTTAGGGGTCATCACCCCTCCTACTCTAAACTAAGATGCACAATGGTGCATCATTCCGTAGGTGTTCAGAGGATTGGATTGAGGATTTTTAGGGCTACTTCTAAGCAGGACTAGTCAAAAAGTTTAGAAGAGAGATTAGATCAAAGCAGAAGAGTGCAAGTATGTGCCCTTTGCCATTGATGTCAAAGGGGGAGAGAAGTCATGTGAAAATCTTAGAGTGTAGATGTGTAAGAGAAAGGGGGAGAATTTTGGAGAAGGAAAGAGTGCAAGTTTGTAAAGAGAAAGGGGGAGATTCTTGTCTTGATGGCTATTGCAGTTTTTCACATCATATGTTGCCATCAATGACAAAGGGGGAGATTGTTGCAAGTATGTGCATAATTAGTGTTGTCATTGATGTCAACATATTCTTGTTATCATTGGTGTCAACTATATCCTATTCCATTACTTGTTTAGAAGACTTGTATGTTGAGGATATTGAGAAAATTAGCCTCTCCGGAAGAAACAAGTAAGCCACAGAGAAGTGAAGTACAGACAGTGAGTTGTATGCTGAAGAACAGTCCAGTCAACTGCTCTGTATTTGTTACTACTTGAAGATCATGGTCTTCAAATTGGAAGTAAGTTAGAGGTATGTTTGAGGATGCTTAATTTTGGGTCCGAGCCATCTGCATGAAGATCTGAGTGAGTTGTGTTCACTAGAGTGAAGCCTTCTTTTTCTATAAGTTCAGTTGAGACAGGAAGAGAGTATTTGGCTCCACATTCCTCCGCAAGAAAGTATTTTGCTATGTAGTTCTAGAGGGAAGTTTGGGATGATTATACGTGTCTACAGTTCGAATGGTTTGTGGTATGGTGGTCTACAAGCTATCTTTCTTTTATGATAGTTGAATATAGTAAAGCTCATGTGTTCCTATGAGAATATTCCTATGGACAAAGTGGTTAAGGTTCGTGTGATTGCTCCTGATGATTATAGTGTGCTTGTGGATGTCTCCTAATCATGTTTCTATTTGGACTTTAGTTCGCGTTAAGAAATTGAGATGGTGTGTGAAGATTATTCCCAAATAATGTAGTGTGTAACCAGTCTTGGTCGACTTAGTTGATCCCAATGATTACGGAGATCTATAGAAGATTGTGGAAGCATGTTGTGGCATGGAAGATCGTGTTTGAGTCCCAGCTAAGGCATGATGTGATCTGCAATTCATTCACTTTGCATAATGTTGCAATAGGTCAGGACCTATTTTGTAAATGTTTGTAATACTGACCTTGGAGATTGTTCCAATGGTTGATGCTGACCTTGATGATCATTCCAAGGTTGATGTAGTGTATAAATACTTTAGCTGAGTCATCAAAAATTTGTCCTTGAGTGAAAATGAGAATACATTAAGAAAGGTCCAAAGGAAGAGTAGAATAGAGATAGAGGAAAGAAGAGGAAGAGCAGAGCAGAGGAAGAGCATGACAGAGAAAGAGAAGAGATGAGGAATTGTTTATTCAAAATAAAGAAAGGTGTTTGATCGTGACAATGAATCTAGAAATAAGCTACCAATAGGGTTTAATAGCCCTTATTGTAATCTTGCTAGGTTTAGGGTTGAGGCAATGAGTCTGCTAGACCTAGTTGTTCTTCATGGCAGTAAGCCAGTATGTTTAGGCCCATGGAGTAACCATGCGTGAACATCACTATTTCAAGACTGTAATATATATTGAGAGTTAATCCTCTCTATGGTTTTTCCCCACCTTGGGGTTTTCCATGTAAATCTAGTGTCTCTTGTGTTTGATGTTGTTAAGTTTTTTATTCCATGCACTCATTGCTAAATCATAATAATTGTGGATAAGTGATGAATGTTTAATTGTAAAAAGTGTTTAAGTTTTTGTGACAATTGATTCACCCCTCCCCCTCTCAGTTTATTGGCATATATCAACATTTTCCATAGCTCTTTCATTGTCTTCTCTTCATGAACATTTAGCAGGATGGAATCAACTAAACAGAGTCTCACAAGACCCTTAGCTTCTCAATCTTTGAGATCCCATTCTTATTGATCCATTATCATTGGTTTTATGTTGGAAATTATTTCCCATAGATCTCTATCAACAAGCATGTCTTCCATTTTGAGCTTCCACAACTTGAAATTACTGCCATTAAAATTTTCCAATTCTATCCTTCTAGATGTGCCTGCCATCTCCTTCCTACAACAAGATCACACAATACTCTACATAGACTCCCACTCAATCGAAGATCAGTACAAAAAACCCCTACCCAACAACTAGGATCAAAGGTGATCAAGTTCTGATACCAACTAAAAGGAAGCAAGGTGTGCGGAAATGCTTCCAATACCAACCTAATGAGGGAAATGTAGTGCAAATTTTCAGATCCTTATAATTACAGTTATGTTAAGCATGTATCATAGAGATAAATAAGAAAACAACATCATATAGAATTCAAGTGACACAAGATGTACGTGGGGAAAATCTTTTTAGGTAAAAAACCCCACACTCCAAAACCTGCACAATGTATTATCAAAACTAAAATGGTTTACAATACACTTGCAATGCCAGTTCTTCTAGGATTATTCAAATATCATTTCTAGAGTAATTTCAGCAGCATAACAGTACCTATACAAACACTATGCATACTACTACTCCAAGCACCTAAAATTATAAAGAGTTACAAGGCATAAATGAGAAGGAGGTGGCCATCCATCTTGGCCACATGGCCCATTTCTCACACCCAAGGACACTTGTCCATCATGCATACACCTCTTCTACATTCGTCATACATGGCAGATTTGACTTCCCAAGATGGGGTGCTCCATCTCAAGATAGGCTAGGTTAAATGCTCTTACGTGCCTTACAACTGTCATAGAATCTGCCATACATGACAACTTTTATAGTTGTAAGAGAATTTGTCATAACAACCTAAAAATAGCATATTCCTCTTATAACATGTCATAACCCAATTTGGGCACCCAAAGATGCCTTCCTCACATGCAAAGATGCTCTCTGACACTTGTCTTCACTTGTCATAGGAATCTCTATACTTGGCTCTTACATGTCATAGATTCTGTCATACAAAATAACTCCTCTATCATACCACAAGATGCTGACACATGGCATATTAGTGCCACCTCAAATGGGATGCCTAGACTCTCATGTGTTGACTTTGAAAGGAAGCTAGGTGTGTGGAAATCACTTCCTACACTAATCTAATGAGGGGAGGAGAGTACAAATTCAATTTTATCCTTACTATTACATAAATGTTAAACCCACTAATAGAGATATTGTAGCAAACACATAAACAAGAAAGTATGACAGAAGAAGAGAGACATAAGATATACGTGGGGAAAACCCTTACGAGTGAAAAACCCCACACTCCAAAACACAGCTCAAATGTATTATGTAAACAATGAAGATTACAATACAACACAGAGCCAATCCTCTTGCAGTAGTCTTTGACACTTGTATTTGGAGATGATCTAGCAGCATAACAGTACCTATAAAATTTGTAATTCATCACCTCCTCAAAGCACCTACTTATATAGAATATACAAGGCAATTTTGGCTCTATCTTGGAATGGGTGTCCAACGTGGCCTCATGGCCCAAAACCCATGCCTATGGACACTTTTCCAACCTTGTATAATTTTCCTGACACTTTTCAGGTTACCCCATCCCAAAGAGGTTACCTATTCCCAAAATGGGTAATGACAGATGCTTCAACGATTCTTACAACCGTCATAATCTATCATAGCTATCATAACTTACAACCGTAAGAGAATCTATCATACATAGGCTATAAATAGCATATCCTTTTACAACATGTCATAGTCCACCTTGGGGCACTGAAAGATTCCTTTTGCAAGGATGCTTTTTGACACATGTCTTCACCTATCATAGAATCTCATATTTCCAACTCTTACATGTCATAACTTCGTCATAGGAATCTGTCATGACCGTTTCAGTTAATATTCCCTTACACAACATCCAAAATGTTGACACATGGCAAAATATTCCTACCACTAAGTAGAATGCCTATCTCCTCATGTGAGGACAAAAATACATGTGGTCATATGCCATGTAGGATGACACATCACCATGCCAACTCCCACAATATGACAACATAGGATTTGCATCCAATTAATACAATAGGCAAATAATAAATAAATACAATGTAGAAATACAAGGAATTACTAAGGTTGAGACACCTTAATTCCCAATATTCTCCCACTTGTCGATCACCTTGTAAGAGCCAATAGAATTAACAGTATTTAACTGCTATAGGCTGAGAGGCCCATTAACTCCAAACACCATCTGAACTTCTTTGTGCCCACTGGTTTCATCAATGCATCTGCAACATTCTTCAAAGTATCTACCTTCTCCAAATTTACCTTCCTACCCTCTACCATGTCTCATACGAAGTGAAACTTTACATCAATATGCTTTGTTCTGGCATGGAAAGTTGGATTCTTTGCAAGGCAAATCGCACTACGACTGTCACAACTTATCGTAATCTAACCTACATCAACACCAATATCTGAACACAACCACTTAAGCCAAATGTCTTCCTTGCAAGCATGAGTTGCAGCCATATACTCAGCTTCAGTAGTGGACAAAGCAACTACAGGTTGTCACTTACTCATCCAACTAATTGCACCACCAAACATAGTGAACACATAGCCGCTGGTGGATCTGCTGCTGTCAATGTCACTTGCCTAATTACAATCCACAAATCTAAGAATACAAACTGAATGTGGAGGTCCTATAGCATTACCATGATAGCATATGGAATACTCAGAAGTACCCCTCAAATATCTGAACACTCACTTAATTGCATCCCAATGTACCTGTCCAGGATTAGCCATAAATCGACTAAGGACTCCCACTACTTGGGCAATGTCTGGTCTTGTGCAGACCATGGCATACATCAAACCGCCAATAACACTAGCATAAGGTACTCTACTCATGTCCCCCACCTCACTAGGAGATTTTGAAAAATCACTAATAGACAACTTTGTCCCCAATGAAACAGGAACACACAATGGTCTACAATCTGCCGTGCTAAACCTATCCAACACAGTCTTCACATACTTACTCAGTCTTAACCAAAGTTTTCTATTAGCTCTACCTCCTCTAATTTCCATTCCTAGAATATACCTAGCTGCCCTAAGATTTTTCATCTCAAACTATGCTGACAACTAAGACTTCAAATTAGAAATCATATTCTTACCATTCCCAATCAACAACATATCATCAACATACAATGCAATAATGAGAATGCGATCATTGTCAAATTTGTAATCCACACAATGATTTGATTTCAATCTTAGATATTCAATTGAAAACACAAAGGCATCAAACTTCAAGTACCACATCCTAGGAGACTACTTCAAACCATACAAAGACTTCTTAAGCTTGCAAACCAAATTTTATTTACCTTTCTCTATGTAATGCTCTAGCTGTGACATGTAGATTTTTTCCTCCAAATCACCATGAAGGAAAGTTGTCTTCACATCCATCTGTTCTACCTCTAAGTCATAAGAAGCTACAAGAGATAACAAGAATCGAATGGATGTCATATTTGCAATGGGAGAGAAAATTTCACCATAATCAATTCCCTCCACTTGTGAATACCCCTTTGCAACCAATCTAGCCTTGTACTTTTCAACACTGCCATCTACACTGAATTTCTTCTTGAACACCCATTTGCATCCAACGTGTTTCCATCCATCAAGCAAAGGCACCAAGTCCCATGTTTTGTTCTTTTCCAAAGAAGCCATATCATTATCCATGGCCTCCTTCCAAGAACCTATATCTTTCATGCCCATAGCCTCTTTCACAGTTCTAGGCTCATCAATGTTAGTAAGTAAAGCAAAAGGACAACTAGAATCAAGTAATGAATAACCAAACCTATTAGGTTGCTTTCTTGTTCATGTAGACCTCCTCAATGGCTAAGGTTGAGGTTCTGCTTCTTCTTCTAAGCTTTCAGAGCTGCTAGAGCTCTCCTCATCATTAGGTCTCACAGGGTCTATCTATTCAGTCTTCTCAGGGGTAGAAGGAAACTGAACCGCATCCTCTTTCTTTTCTGTCTATTCTGGCTATAGAACAATGGAAGTAGGTGTTAGCTCTATGAAGATAACACTTCTTCTATACAACACTTTTTTAGCCACAGGATCCCAAAGCTTGTATCCTTTCACACTGACACCATAGCCAATGAAAATACATTTAACAGGCTTGTTCTCCAATTTAGACCATTTCTCCCTAGGCACACGTGCATATGCCTCACAACCAAAAACATGAAAATGTCTAACTAAAGGCTTCTTACCAGACCACACCTCCATAGGTGTCTTACCAACAAGAGCTAATGTAGATCTATTTACCAGATAGAAAGCAATGGCAACAGCTTCAGCCCAAAACTTTTGTTTGAGACTTGCTCCACTAAGCATACTCCTAGCCTTCTCCATCAGTGTCATGTTCATCCTCTCTGCAACTCCATTTTTTTGTAGGGTATATGGGGTTGTCTTATGATTTTCAATCCCTTGCTCTTTGAAAAACTTATCAAAATCTGTCGAACAAAACTCACCACCATTGTCAGTTCTCAAACACTTAATCTTTTTACTAGTCTAATTTTCAGCAAAGGATTTAAACTACTTAAATTGACTAAAGACTTTAGTATTGCTTCTAATAAAATAAGCCCATATCCTTCTACTATAATCATTTATGAAAGATACAAAATATATAGATTATAAAATCAAAGGAACATTAACAGGACCAAACACATTAGAATGAATAAGATCCAATACACCAGAAGATTTGTGAGAACTAGAATAAAACTGAACACGGCTTTGCTTTCGATAAATGCAATGTTCGCAAAAGTCAAACTTGAGATTACAGTCATTTAACCCCTTAACGATGTTTTTATTTTTCAAGGTATGTAGACCCTTCTCACCAGTGTGGCCATATCTCAAATGCCATAACATATTCTTTTTAGTGGGAAGATTAGCTTCTATAGCACGTGCACTACCATCAGAACTAGTTACAATAGATTTCTTCACTGCTCGTGTAGATGGTGGGGATGAAGTGATTGCAGCTCATTTCTTTGAATCAGAAGAACTATTGCACTATGTAGTGCATGCCTCCAGCTAAAATAGAGTACCTCTCTAAGTACCCTTCGCAAGCACCATTGATCCTCTAGTCATCTTGAATCCATCCTTCGAAAAGACTACCTGCACACCTGCATCATTCAACATACTTATAGAAAGCAGGTTCTGTGTAAGGCCTGGAATGTGCATAACTCCACTAATCCCCTTCACTTGTCCATTAGGGAATCAGATTGAGACTCTTCCATGACTAACAAACTTTAGATGAGAGTCGTCACCCAGGTACACTCTTCCACCATTGATCTCTTCATATTTTGTGAACCAGCTTCGATGCGAGGTCATGTGGAATGATGCACCAAAATCAATCACCCACACATCATCAGATGCATGGGTGGCCAAGGCTATGATGAAGGCATCACCATCATCTTGTGACTTGTCAGAATTTGAATCTGGAGTTGATTTCTTTTTTTTTTCTCTTCTTTGCATTCCTTTTGGAAATGCTTAGACTTGCCATAGTTCCAATAGAGAGCCTTGGACTTTCAAGGAGATTTGGATCTCCCACGGGATTTAGATCTTTCCTTCTTAGCTTTCTTTTCCTTCTTCTTCCCTTTCTCCTTGGGTCTTCCACTAACCGCAAGAACCTCTTTGGATGGTTCAGATGTCTTCCTCCACATTTCTTTAGATAATAGCGAGGACACCCATCTTCCATCTTGAATGTGGTAGTGGTGCTTCCGATAGCCATGACAAGATGATCCCACGAATCTGGCAAACAACAAAGTAGGGTCATGCAATGATCCTCCTCCTCCATTTTCACACCCACAGATATCAACTGTGCAACGATCATGTTGAAAGCATTCATGTGGTCTGCAACAAATCCTCCATCTTCCATCTTCAGAGTGAACAAATTTTTTTTCAAAAAAAGTTTGTTTACCAAGGACTTGGCTTGATAAACATCACCCAACTTCTTCCAAAGATCTTTCGTGCTCTTCTCCTCATGGACATTCAACAAGACAGAGTCAGCTAAACAGAGTCTTATGAGACCCTTAGCCTTCTGATCTTTGAGGTCCCAATTAGCTTGTGACATTACTGTAGGTTTCACACTAGATACAGTTTCCCATAGGTTATGATCAACAAGTAGTTCCTCCATCTTGAGTTTCCATGACTCAAAATTAGTGCCATTGAATTTCTCAACCTCTAACCTTCCGGATGTAGTTTCCATCTCCTTGCTACAACAAGATACAAAATTCTTTGTACAACACTCCCACTCAACTTAAGATTAGCTCAAAAATCCCCTACCCAATAGCAAAGACCAAAAATGGTCAGGCTCTAATACCAACTGAAAGGAAGCTAGGTGTGTGGAAATCTCTTCCTACACTAATCTAATGAGGGGAGGAGAGTGTAAATTCAATTTTATCCTCACTATTACAGCTATGTTAAACCCACTAACAGAGATATTGCAGCAAACACATAAACAAGAAAGTATGACAGAAGAAGAGAGACAAAAGATATACGTGGGGAAAACCTTTACGGGTGAAGAACCCCACACTCTAAAACACAGCTCAAATTTATTACGTAAACATTGAAGGTTATGATACAACACAGATCTAATGCTCTTGCAGGAGTCTTCGACACTCATATCTGGAGATGATCTGGTAGCATAACAGTACCTATAAAACCTGTAATTCATCACCTCCTCAAAGCACCTGTTTATATAGAATATAAAACACAATTTTGGCTCTATCTTGGAATGGGCATCCCACATGGCCTCATGGCCCAAAACCTATGCCTATGGACACTTGTCCAACCTTGTAGAATTTTCCTAACACTTGTTAGGTAACCCCATCCCAAAGAGGTTTCCTATTCCCAAAATGGGTAATGACAGATGCTTCTACTACTCTTACAACTGTCATAGAATTTGTCATAGCTGTCGTAACTTACAGTTGTAAGAGAATCTATCATACACAGGCTATAAATAGCATATTCTTTTACATGTCATAGTCCACCTTGGGGCACCCAAACATGCCTTTTTCAAAGATGTTCTTTGACACATGTCTTCACCTATCATAGAATCTCCTATTTCTGACTCTTACATGTCATAACTTTGTCATAGGAATCTGTCATGACTGTTTTATTCAATATTCCCTTACACAACATCCAAAATGCTGACACATGGCAAAGTATTCCTACCACTAGGTGGGATGCCGATCTCCTCATGTGAGGACAAAAATACATGTGGTCATATGCCACGTAGGATGACACATCACCATGCCAACTCCCACAATATGACAACATAGGATTTGCATCCAATTAATATAATAGGAAAATAATAAATAAATACAATGTAAAAATACAAGGAATTACCAAGGTTGAGACACCTTAATTCCCAACAGACTTAACCATCCAAGTCATATTACAAGTAGGATGACATGTCACAATGCCACCTCAAAATAAATCACAAAATAGGATGTGCAAGTAACTACAAAATTAGGCCAATAAATAAATACATAAATGAATATCATATGCTAGAATTTGCAAAGGTTGAGACACCTTAATTTCCAACACTAACCAAATGTAATTTAGGTTTAGACATATGTTCATACTTTCTATATAAGGTATACAATATAGTTATTTGAGTAACTATGTACTCAGATACACATGTTTAACATATCCAATGTTACTACAATCTCTACTAACTTGATAACTCATAATCAAACAAGATAATGGCTAAACAACTAAGACCAACCATTAGCACCAATTGGGTGTGACAATTTTAATGAATTTAATGACTATTGACCAAAGGAAAATATATCCACCAAGACAACCTAGGAAAGACCAAGTAATCAATTACCTCATTTTCTTCCCTTTGTGTTGCTCAAGCATGATGTCATCTTCCCCCATTATATTCTCCCTCTAGTCAAGGACATTGTACCTTGCAAATACAACTCAATTGAATGATATCATTAGTATATCATCATAAATCACTAAACCATTTATACATGAAATTGATAGTAAACCATTTATATTCTAAACTAAAATTAAACCATTTCAATACAGTCCTAATGTAGAATAATTTAGATTATTCAAAGACTAAATTAAAGAACTAATAATAACCAAATATTTGTCTTTTTTTAGAAATTGTTCATACAATAATCAAATACATAATGTCCAAAATTCATTACTAGAATTGCTATCAAAGGCTTTGTCATAGAGTTCTTCACAACATACCTTAGTGCTAGATTCCAGCACTAACTTTCTGGCTGGGGGCTTTAGATTTTCAATACAGCTCCCCCTGAGCTAGAGCTCCCCATTTACTTCCCAGAGGAAGTATCTACACCAAATGCTGGTGCGGATCCATCCTTGACTTCAATTACTTCTTTCTTTATCTAGATCTTGTCATTTTCCTTTTTGTTTCAACTGGATCAACTTTTTATTTTCCTTTATCATTCCTCTGCTCTGTTTTCCTTTCTTCAACATAGTAGTTTCTTTTCACATTCTTGCTTCTACAAAATCTTGCAACATGTCCAAACTTGTTGCAATTGTAGCACACAATGTTTCCTTGTCTCTGATTCCTTCCTCTGAATGAATTCATCCTTGATCTGCATTGATTAACCATGTGTCCAAATCTATTGCAAGCAAAACATTTTTCATTAAATGATTGAGTATTTCTTGAATTGTGAAAGTCATTTCTTACTAGACTTCTGCATTTATTTGATCTATGACTAATTTTCTTGCAATTGAAACATTGACTAGAGAATGATGGAACATTCTAATTTATTCTACTCCTACACTGGGTAGCTTTATGACCAAACTTTTTGCAATTAAAACAATGGCCATTGAAAGATGGGTACCTTTGAGCATTTGGCTGTCTGACCGGAGGTCTTCTAGGTCTTCTTCTTTGATTCCTAAACTGGATGCCTTTGTTTTGCTTCAACACAAAGTTTCCTTGACCTAATTTTGAACTTTCTCCTTTTTCAAATCCTAATCCTTGCTTATCATCTGAACTCTTTTGACTAGAAATCATCTCATCAAGTTTTGTAGAACTTATCTTGAACTTTTCTTCATAGATTTTGGCCTTTTCCAAGTTTGTTTTTAGGCTCACAACTTCTTCCAATTTGACACATTTTTCTATCTTGTTGTTTACCATCAGATTTAGATCTTCTTCTAATTTAGCTCTTTTAATAACTTCCACTTTCAAATCATCTAGGTTCTCATTTACTGATAATAATTGTTCACTAACATCTCCATATTTTTATTTGAATTTCTTGACTTGTTCTTTTAGCTTTAAAATGTACTCATTAGCTTCTTGAATGTTGTCCTTTAGATCCATGATTTCTGCTTTAGGTATTTCAAGATCAGCAAGAGCTTCTTCCAATTCAACATTATTTTCATATGAAAAGTTTCCATATCTCCTGGTTGCCATGAGTGAACTCTCCCAGATCTTCCTCAAGCTGTTAGGCTTCTTCTAAGGAACCTTACTCTGATACCAATTATTGAAAGTAAGGAATACTAAGAGGGGGGGTGAATTAGTATTCCACAAAACCACTTGTTAACTTGTTTATTAATCCAATTTCTAAAATTAATAAAATAAAAGCAGAACAAGTATAAGAACAACAACCATAAAGACAGAACACATTGACATTAGGATTTTTACGTGGAAAACCCAAGGATGGAAAAACAATGATGAGTGTTAGCTCACAATATGTTATGATAGCTCAATACCAGATTACAAGAAGGCTCAATGCCTTAGGGCTCACTGCCCTATGAAGAAGTGCTCACTACACAATGGTTCACTTCCAAGAGAAAAGAAGAAAGAAGATTAGCTCATTGCTAGAAGATGAACTGCTATAAGTGCATCTATCACATGCTAGATTATAGTTCCATTGAAGGTTCAATATACAGATTCAAAGGTCTTCATTTGTTCTACCCTGCTTCTCAACTTAACTACATATACTCTATTTTTTGTCCTAGTTCAACTTCTTCTACTCTGCATTCTGCTCATAATC
The DNA here is from genome assembly GCA_027924645.1 of Cunninghamia lanceolata. NCBI lineage: Eukaryota > Viridiplantae > Streptophyta > Pinopsida > Cupressales > Cupressaceae > Cunninghamia > Cunninghamia lanceolata. The sequence continues at coordinate 387,285 of BSBN01001297.1, forward strand.
CTTTTCCCTTCTAATTCGCATACTTCACACTCAACTGCTACACACAAACATCAAATTCTATCGATTATATATATTCACTACAAGATTTATCTCATAATCAGGTCGACAAGCAAAACATAAACCATGTACATAAACACTACGTCTTGTCAGCTTGAACTTGTGTATAATTTGCAATGTAGACTTAAACATACAAAAGTATTCGTATAGGTCAGCTTCAATCATACCATCACTTAGATTGACTATTTAGACAATATAACTTCTCTACATAAGAATTTAACATGTCTGTCAGCTTGTTCCTTAAGAGTATACTTGATCAACTCATCTGTCACACCATAATTTCCACTGCGGACCATATGAGATTCTAAGATTCATAACCAACAATCACTCTGGATCTCTTAGCATACCTTTAGAACTAAAAAATAAAATATACAACTACAGAGGAATGCAGGCCCTTTTCTTAAGCACTGTGCACTATTCCTGACTTAACTGTGTTCACCTAGACTTAAGTATTTTACCATGTGACTTCTAGAGGAAGTCAAGACTTGATCATTGGAACAAATCATTACTAAAGGGCTATGAACACCATACCTGATCCGCATATACTGATCTTTTATTACAAAGGCATACCATCAAACATTTTTACTTACTCTGTATGATGTATACTATTCATACTTAGTCATTTCTACTTCTAGAGTAAGGTCTCTTTATCATACTGGTGGAGTCTCTTTCCTTTGTTTCCATCAATGACAACATTCAATTATCAAAACAGTGTCTCTTGCCAACAGGGAACACCACTCTAGCTTATGCATCGTCTGGGTACCCTACAACATCATCCAATCACATGCCAATACAAGAGCCTACTAGTTCTATCCCCACACCAACATGTAGTCCATATCATAGTCCAGTGGTCCAACCTTCAAATCCATCAATCCCCTCATTACCTTCATCCCCATGTTCCTCCAATCTTCCACAAAAGGATCCCTCAGAGATAACCCTACGACACTTGATCTAGACAACATTGCTTGAGCTACCCCCGATAAATCCATCTAATTCCAATCCTAATCCATCTAACCCCATTATCTCTCTAGCTACCCCAAGACCTCATCCATCCAATCCTATTATCCCTCCATCTAATCCTAAGCCTACACCACCTTCCACACCTATTATGCCTCCTCCTAATCCTCATCCTAAGCCTACAACACCATCCACCATTATTATATTGTCCATCTACCCATAAAATCATGAAGGATGTGATCCAATGGCTGTTAGTAAGGAATCAACAATCTCCATGTCATAAAACACCTATCTAAGAGCCTATCAAGGAGACTTCAAACATCATGTCCATTGCTTCAACCCCATCATGTAATCCACAACCCATCAAGCCTATTGAAGAGTCTTCTAGCATGAGGCCAAGTCAAGATTCATTCTATCCTCATGTTGTTGACCATCTAGAACCTATCAAGCTTATCCAAGAGTCTTCTACCTACACTTCCATTCAAGAAAATCAAAAGGTATGTCAAGAGTGTAATCTAACGCATATGGAAACATCAACCCTTTATCCAAATCAAGATTAAAACACCTCCAACCAACCCATCCATAACCTATATCTTTTCTATGATAAAGATATTATCTTTGATGAAGAACCTATACAAAAGAAAATTGATCCCATCCATATTGCACTTAATCCTATCTATGATCACGATCCCATCAATGATCAAGATCCTATATATTATCGAGAGAACCATGATGATCCTCTTAGCCAACTTTATGCATTCCATGGTCAAGAGATTGTAACTCCAAATATCCATAATCCCATGACCATCCATGTGCAAGATATCCAAACTACTCCTATCCATCCTCCACCTAGTCCTATCCATGATCTAATGCCATCCACTTCCATTGATGAGACACTTGTCTCCCAAGTAAACATAGATGATCAAACAAATAGCATGGATCTTAATGAACATAATTATAATCAAGATCTTATTGATACTTTGTCCTCTAAATTGACCACATTGCAAATCCAACATGTACACTTGATCTTACCACCTTCATCCATGAATGTTCTTCCTTAGGAGAGCAACAACCACTATCTACCACCTCACCTTTCCCATAAAATAATGAGCTCACAACTAGTGTCCAAATCATCCATAATCCCATTGTCTACCTCATACTCCAGAAAATGGACTATCAAGATAAAGGCTTAGGCCTTCATGAATAAGGTATTTTGGAATCGATCCATGTCAAAGTCCCTCCAAAATCATATGGCCTTGGTTATATTCCCCAAGAAAAGCAAGCTCAAGATGTTGGTACTACCTCCATGCCTTTTAAATCTACTCCTTTCCATCATAAAAAACATAATATCCCCAAAACATATGTTTTCATTCCTCCTCCATTATCCTACAAATCCCAAAATCATGTGACCATACACCTTCCTCCATCCACTTTACCTCCATTACTTTCAACTCCTAATATCCCTCCATGCACTCTACCTCCACTTATCCCAACACCTCATATCCCTATCATCCAATCCCGTTATCCATTTATCCACAAATCCACTTTTAGTCCCTCAATCCATAAATCCCCACATTCCTAACCATGATCAACCAATGCACACATCAACCAAACATGAAGCTTCCACCAAGTCCATGGGATTCACAAATAAAGTTTTTGGATGCCTATACACATAAAGCAAAAACTCCTAAAAATACTTATGCAGTAGGGAATCAAGGCAAAGAGTCCAAAAAAAATCTATCCAATAGGCTACCCAAGCCTATACTTTCACAAGAAAGGTCCAAAAATAAAATGTTTTGGTCCCTAAGAAAATTGAAATCAAGTCAAATGAAGCATCCACATCCCAAAAAATCCCAAAAATCTCACTTCATCCAAAAATCCCAAATTCCTTCATCCCAAAAATCCTAAAAATTTCACCTCATCCAAAAATCCTAAATTCCTCCATCCCATAAATCCCAATGCAAAAATCATAAAAGTTTTAAGTTTGTGTGGGTACCTAAAATCCTACATCGACCATCCCCTATGCAAACGAGTCCATTACTTCCTACACCTCCTTCTAATCAAAATCTTCAATGTTTATCACAGTGTGTACAATCGTTGGTCTTGGTCTCTCTCAATTCTGCAACATTTCTACATACCTCCATCTCCCCATCTTTAATCCATTATCCTACATATTTCACCCATCATATCCCTATGGTCCATGCTTTTCCATAATCTATATCATAATCCATATCATAATCCACTATCCTTCCATCCATAATCCACATCGTAATCCACTATCTCCCATCCATCCTTGCATAATCCTTCCATACATAATCCACATCATAATTCGTTATCCACTTACCTCCATATCCCTCTCATTCAATCTCCTACCAACATCTATGAGCATAATGACATTTGACATGGTCCATGTGCGTCATCCATCTTTAAATGGGACTATCACCTTTCATGGAACTCGATGCTTGAGTCCTTCATGCCCATATCCACCCTTTCCATCCAAGTATACAAAGAAAAAACAAAAAAAATGAAAGACTGAAAAAAAATTCAAAATAGTAAAGAGAAATCCCTTCGGCCAATGGTGAAAACCTGGTAAACAGGCACCTTGGATAAATACCATGATGAAAACCTGGCAAATAGGTATCATGTGTAATTTGACTATCTATGTGTCTTACACTTGTGGGCACGTTGTCTCATCCAACCTATCATTTCCTTCCTATCTACCTCATCCTATCATATCCTATCTTACCATTCTTCGCCATTATACCCACATACCTATCCCATCTATCCATCCATCCTCCCTTCCTCATTTTGATCTTGATAAAGAAATAGGGGAAAAATGTTTTAAAAATGCCTTAGAAAATCTCTTGATATACCTCATCCTTTTCAACCAATCCAATCATCCTCTTGTCCTAAGCCAACTAATCCAATCATCCTCTCGTCCTACATTTTGTCATGTAAAATCCTAAACTTACTACCTAATGGGGCATGTTATTCCTATGAGACATAGTCTTTGGAGATCACATCCTAGCTCACTTATGCAACATACATCCATTCCATCCACTATCACTTACCCTTTTATCCATCCCTCTTTCATGAGCTTTCCAACCCATTTCTTATCACCCATCCTTGTGTCCACTTATCTCATTCCATCTTCCTTCTTACATCTAGACCTGGTTTTCCCTTGTCATTGGTATCTAGCAACAAGTCTATCTAAACTGCAATACAATGCCCTCTCAAAAAACAAAAACATCCAAAAACAATCGACAATCTCAAAAATATCCAAAAAAATAAAAAAATCTCACAAATATCCAAAAAAAATCAAAAATCTCAAAATTATCCAAAAAAATCAAAAAATCTCACAAATATCCAAAAATAATCAAAAATCTCAAAAAATATCCAAAAAAAATCAAAAAAATTCACAAATATCCAAAAATAATCAAAAATCTCAAAATTATCCAAAAAAAATCTAAAAATCTAAAACAATATCCAAAAAAAAATCTCAAAAATATCAAAATATCAAAAAAATAATAAAAAAATCACAAAAAACATCCAAAAACAATCAAAAATCACAAAAACATCCAAACACAATCATAAAATCTCAAAAACATCCAAAACAGTCAAAAATTACAAAAATAATTTAAAAAATCTCAAAAATATTCAAATACAATAAAAAAAATCACAAAATTATCAAAAAACAATCAAAAAATAACAAAAAATATCCAAAAACAATCAAAAATCACAAAAATATCCAAAAACACTAAAAAATCTTTAAAATATCCAAAAAAATAATTAAAAAATCTCAAAAATATAAAAAACTCAAATATTCAAAAAATCTAAGCAATAAACCAAATGCAATTCGTCCATAATCCATACCAATCTAGTCAATCAATCTAGCCAAATCATCCAATCACGTCCTTTGGTCTTGATCCTAATCTTGTCGTAAACCAAATCAATTAATCATCAATCAACCATCAATGGGATATATCGTTCCCACATCCTTGTGTTGATCTAGGGATATATCATTCCCCGCAATGACAACACTATCATCATCATCATCATCATCAATCTATCATCAATGGGATATATCATTCCCACATCCTTTTGTTGATCTAGGGATATATCGTTCCCCACCATGACAACACTATCATCAAATCAATCAATCCATCTATCAATTGTCAGCTTATAGCTTGGCAGGGGAAAAACCTTGTTTGTTTTTTGTATCATTTGTGCATGCTTGCTTGCTTGTGTGTGTCATCTTTTTATCTTGCATTTGTATCGAGTCCTTATCATTTTAGCTAATATTCATATCTTGTGTATGTTGGAATAGATTTTTGCATTATCCTTTGCATCTAAGGTCATATTATACCTTATGTGCATCAGGACTGTAATGGTCTAAGTATCCTTCCTCATACATCTAGACAAGGTTATATTATGCTGGGTGCACACGACACATCGTCATCTTGGTCCTTATACCTTGGTGCATAATGTCTAGTGCTATATCAAACTATAGGATTGCTCTACTCAAGTCAACATAACTACTCATAAATCCATCATTCTGTCATCCATCCTTTTATCTTCTTCATTTTTCTATGTTCTTCATCTTCTATCTCTTTTTCTTCATATCCATTCATTTTGAGAGCACACATGTATTTTTCCAATTCATATTTCCTCTCGAGGGGGCATCATTCAACCTATTAATTAATCTACTAGGTACTTCCTCTACTCGACTAGGGCATCATCATTTCTAATCCAATCATATTGTTCTTCTAAAACTAAAATCTTCTTCTATCCAACATAGCACTATGTTTTAAACTTCTTTGAAATGCTGTTACTTCACAACACCATCTCAAAGAGGGGAAAATGTAGACACCTAAAATTGACCCATTCCTAGATCAAACTTTCATCTATCATACTTTACCATCAATTTATCCACCATATTAATTAAATAATTCTGATTATTTAATTAAATAATTCTGATTATTTAATTAAATAATTTTGATTATATAATTAAATCAATTTTCCTCCTCACATTAATTAAATAAATTTAAATCATTTATTTAATTAAAGCTAATATTCTATTTCTTCAAAATAAATAGAATTCAATATTTTATTTATTTATCCATGTGCATGAATTAAATAATTTATTTATTTAATTTCGTATTATTTCCTCTCATCCATAATTCACTCACATTCAGTTTAGATAACTAATCAATCAAATTAGTTAACTAAATCAATCAAATCAGTTAACGGGTTAGTCAATCTAGTCAACTCTCCAATCAATTTAGTTTATTACCCAATCAATTCAGTTCACTACTCAATCAATTCATTCAATTCCTTAATCAGATCTGTTAGTTCCCCTGATGCATGAGAGGGCAAGGACACTTGTTCATCTCTCATTTGTGTACATCCTCTCAATCGTTTCTAGCCCTTGATCTCTCAGATCATCTACAACCATTGGTCTTCATCCCTGAGGATCTATAAATAAAACATTCTCCAAATGATCTAATCCTCTCTTTGATCTTCATACAACATTACTCTGCGTAAATCATTCTAGATCATATCATCCTCATCACAAAGTTATGTTATTTAATAGATCAATCCACAATAATCAAATAGCAAAGAGTAATCAATTAAAGTAGGGTGCACTTCAGTATGCTCGATCAATGAGGGAAAATTTGTTTGTGCAAAGTGAGGTACATTGTATTGTATTATGATTTATCTTTCCTTTATGTTTTCATTGCAAGTTTCACCAATTATAGTTGGTGACAAAAAGGATGATGTTGGAAAATGTGAAGATTGATGCCTTGCAAAAAAATCAAAATAACGAAAGATCAATGGTTGTATGGACTGTATTTCATGCAAGGGAAGCCAAGGCTTGGGTAATTGATAATGGATGCTCAAATCATATGATTGATGACAAAGAGAAGTTTATCAACCTTGAGCAATGGGATGGTGGTGCTATCAAGTTTGGTGGTGATGAGTCAACACAAATCTATGGAAAAGGTGTTATAACTATTGATGGGAAGAATAGGACTAAGGATGTCCTCTATGTCAAAGGGCTAAAACACAATCTCCTTAGTGCCATTCAAATGTACAGAAAGTGCTATAATCTCACCTGTCGTGCCAAAGGCTATGAAATTAAGAAGGTAAGGTCTGGAAAGCTAGTTGCAAAAGGTATCAAGACATATGGTGATATCTATCATCTGAAGGAGGTAAATGGAAGAACATATTTGTTGGCTCAATCGAATGAGTGTTGGCTATGGCACAAAAGAATGGGACATAACAATTTTGATAATATGGTAAAGATTGGTTCTACTCATGCAGTGAGAGATATGCCTAAGCTAATCAAGCCTACAAACATAGTATGCAGGAAATGTCAAATGGGAAAGCAGACAAAGACAAGTTTCAAAATCAAGGAGTATTCTTCATTGAAGCCATTGGAGTTGATACACACTGATCTATGTGGCCCTATAAGAGTAAAGAGTCAACAAGGTGAGAGGTACTTTATGTTGCTTATTGATGATTATTCTCAAATGACTTGGGTTACTTTCTGAAGAGAAAAATTAGATGCCCTTGATAAATTTAAAGTGTTCACAGCTATGGTTGAGAATGAAGTAGATGCTAAGATCAAATGCTTGAGGTATGATAGAGGAGGTGAGTTTACTTCAAATAAATTTGAAATATTTTGTGAAGATCATGGTATTAGGAGACATCTGTCAGCTCCTAGGACCCCTCAACAAAATGGGGTAGTGGAGAGGAAGAATAGAACTATGCAAGAGATGTCTAGGGCAATAATGAAAGATGCATATCTACCTAATATATATTTGAAGGAAGTAGTTCACGTTGTTGTCTATCTAATTAAAAGAATGCAACTGAGGGTCAACAACACTAAGACCCCTTATGAGCTTTGGTATGGAAGAACTCCCACTATTAGATACTCCAGGATCTTTGGCAGTAAATGTTATACCAGAAGAGATGAAGAAGACCTAGGAAAGTTCGATTCAAGAAGTGATGAAGGAATCTTTCTTGGCTACTCAACTAGAAGCAAGGCTTACAAATGCTACAACAAGAGGTTGGGAAAGATGATTGAAAGCACAAATGTCAAAGTGGATGAAGACTTGTATTAGATCTCACAAGAATCAGAGGACTCTGAATCTAACATCTTTCCTTGCATTGAAGATGAAGATGAAGAAGAAGAAGTGAAAAAATAAAAGGAACAAGAACTAGAGTAAGCACCTAAGACTCCAGCAAAGTATGTTCAGAAGAATCACTCAAAAGATTAGATCATTGGAGATAAGAATAAAGGTGTGCTGACAAGGAGAAATTTTGCTAAGACACATGAGAAAGTAAACTTGTGTTTGTTATCAAAAGTAGAACCTAAAACCATTGTTGATGCTAGCAAAGATGATGGATGGACAAATGCAATGGAAGAAGAATTGGATTAGATTGAGAAGAATTAGACATGGGAATTGGTTCCTAGATTAGCCAATAGGAATGTTATGGCCTATGGTATCCAAGAGGTAATGAATTTGATTTGAATGCCTACACTGATGTTGATTGGGATGGATGTGTTGATGATAGAAGAAGTACAAGTCGTGGTGCTTTATTTTTAGGAAGTATATTAGTTTCATGGTAGAGAAAGAAGTAAGATTCAGTGTCCTTATCAATTGTAGAGGGAAAATACATTGCAGCAGCATCCTACTGTACACAAGTGTTGTGGATGAAACAAACCATAAAGGATATCAAGGTATTGTATGATGAGCTTATTCCTATTTTGTGTGACAATACAAGTGCTATCAATATTTCCAAGAATCTAGTGATGCATTCTAGAACCAAGCATATAGCAATCAAGTATCACTTTTTGAGAGAGAAGGTTGCAAATAAGGAAGTGAAGTTTGAATATGTTCCAACAAAGGATCAAATTGTAGATACTTTCACAAAGGCTCTTACAAATGACATTTTTGAGGATCTCTAGAAGAGGTTAGGGGTAATTGCCCCTCCTTTTTCTTGCTAGATGCATAGTGGTGCATCTGTCTAGGGGGAGTTCATGTTATATCTTTTTCCTAGATTGATGGTGGTTAACTCTCAAGGGGAGCAGGTAGTAGTTGTTGATGATAGGGGGAGTCTATTTACTACAAGAAGAAGTCATCCTCTAAGAAATAATGTGCAGGTATGTGCTTATTGATGAGCAAGTAGTGGTTGCCCTTTGTCCTTGATGTCAAAGGGGGAGAACGATCAGGTATGTGTTGCCATCAATGCCAAAGGGGGAGATTGTTACACATATGGTTGTCATTGATTTCAACACTATCTTGGATGTGTGATGGTGTTCATGGTTGGATGTCACGTCCTATCCAACAAAGAAGATATAGTTCATGGTTGGATGTCATGTTGAATATACTAAGGTAACTGAAGTTCATGGTTTGATGTCATGCCCTAATCAATGCAGAGTTAAGTGTAATGTTATATTAATATGGGAATTAGAATCACAAAGATGATTAGATGTGTTGCTGATGTTGTTGATGGCTTGATCCAAGTTTCATGATGATTGGTTCACCGGAAGAATGTTTTTCTATTGACAGATTGAAGACAGTGTTACTTTTGTGAAGGTGTTCTTAGTAGGTAAATGGAATGTTCCACATTCCTCTGCATTTACAGATATGGCTATGCAGTTCTGGAACTATGTTCTAGGTGTAGTGAAGGAGGTAATTCTAAAGTTTTAGATCATTTTTCACTCCCTTATGAAAGTTATGCATGATAAAGTACCAACATGTGTTTTGGTAGAATGAGGTAGTGTTTAAGGCCTATTGGAATGCTCCACATTCCTCTAGAAGTGAATGGTTTTCTTTTTGGTTTTGAGGACATGTTTATGGATGTGCATTACATGCTTCCTTGTAGTTTCAAGGTTCTTGGTTGTCTACAGCTTAGTTTTTTAAATGACAGCATTTTGTAGAGTGTTCCAGTTGACTCGGTGTTCATGATTGAAGATATGAGACACAAATCCTTGATGTGAAGAGGTAAAGAAGTGTTTGGAGATGTTGTATGAGTCATGTAGACTCATCTAGAAGATTTCCATGAAGATCTTTCTTGTTTCCAATATTGCACAAGTATTTCAAGTTGTTGTGGACATTATGCTTCAAGTTTTGTATGTTTTTTCTTAAAGTTGTCCTATTTTCAAATGAGTGGAGTGTGAGGATGTAATTCCTTGGTTTTTGAAGTTGTGAAGTATGTTTTGGACCTGGTTAAGAAAGTGTTGGTATTTGCAAGGCATGGGTCTTCTGCTGGTGTAATGTGTGGTCTTGTTTAGGGTTTATCTTCTACACATTTCATATTGTATACTGTCTGGCTAACTTGTAAATGTATTTTTCATGTTGTCTCTATTGGAAAGACGGTTGTTGTTGCACCAAAAGATTGACCTGTTAATGTCTGATACAACTGTTAGAGGTAATGAATCCACAAGATGCAGTTAAGCCTTGTCATGAACCCAAGCGCTCTACTACACAGCACAAGGAGGCCAAGGGCACGCACCTTGCAACAACCCCCCACCCAGCGCAAGTGAGGGGTTTGAACTTGTGACTCAAGATCTGATACCAATTGTTGGAAAGATGATTTTCATTGCACCAAAAGACCAACCTATTAATGCCAGATACAACCATTAGAGTTAATGAATCCATGAGAGGTGGTTAAGCCTTGTCATGAACTGAAGCAATGTAATTAATGTAATATCATGTATAAATAGTAGATCAAATTGAGTTAGGAAATGTGTGATTGCAAAGTGATTAATAAGGCTTGCAAGCAAGATAAGGAGCTTAATGAATGCATCATGATGTACGACAGAAGGAGAAAGAGTAGAAGTTGTTGATGATGTCCTAACTCATCTTGAAGACATCTTTGTGATAGTGATCAAGTATAGAGTGTGTCTACTTGATCTAATCATCAGAACGAAGTGTGAAGAGGAAGAATTGCAACATCAAAGGTGTGAGTTTTAGTGTCAATTTTTAGATAGTAGGACTGTCATATTGTAATCTTTTGTAAGTGTGTTCTCAATTTAGGGAGTAGTAGATTCCTTGGGAGTGACCCTAAAACAAAGTCTATAGGGAGTAGTAGCTTCCTTGGGAGTGACCCTAAATCAATTTCTTCAAGGAGTAGTAGCTTCCTTGGGTTGTAGCCCTAAAACAAAGTTATTATTTTGAGCTTCATATATTGTGAGTTAATCCTCACCGTGGTTTTTCCCTTCTAGGGTTTTCCACATATATCTAGTGTTATGTGTTGATGTGCATTGTGTTAACCTTTCATTATTATGTTGATGATATAATGCTTAAGCTTTAATCTACTTCAGAGAAGTTAAAGTTTGTATAGATATTGAGTGACCCCCCTCTCAATATCCTTGTGTGTTCAACAAGTTTATCACATAATATGTATACATCATGAACTACTAAAATTAATAGAAAGTATTATCATATTTTATGAGCAATCAATAATTCATACACAATCATTTACCAACATATCATATACCAATCTTAATTCTTTCAATGTCTTAAGGATGATTATATGAATAGACAATATATGTAAAAGTTGGGAATGTCTTTGAAAAACATAAACTAAAGCAAGAAAAATAGAACAAAACATAGCCTCAGCATCCATTACTCAAACAAATTTTATTTTTACTAGCATATATGCAAAGGAATGATTCTAAACCATGGGATTGATTTAAGAGTTGATACAAAATTCTTTGAAGACCCCTTTAAATAAATCTACCATTATTTTGAAACACTTTATTCCTTTCTCAATATTCAATAGTGCTTTCCCAAAACTTTGTCCAATCTTCTCGATCTAGATATTATACTACCCAATACCTAAATGATATCTATAATGATCTCCTTTTCTCCCTTCTTACTCCTTCAAATTGACAGTAAAAGAGCACTGCTCCACTATTTAGGGCTGCAATAAAGTATTTTTTTCCATGTTTTAGACTCCCATGAGGAGTTGATAGGTTTTCAAGGTGCTATAAGGGTTGGATATGGATAATTATGGTTTCCACCACACCATACTAGTCCTAGTATGGTGGCCTAGAGGCCACACTTCCATCTACCAAATGAATGCAGAACCATAAGTCCTTTCTCTTAGGGTTTTTGTTATAATATATCAACAATAAATATATCCCATACCACTTCACCCTTTGATATAGTCCAACATGCTGTGGACTATATAGAAGATGTTAGATAGTAAAATTAATAACATAAGACTCTTAATGCTAGCCCAAGGTTGAATATCCCTCATATGACTAAATCACATGTAGTATAGTTCATATGTTAGGGAATAGGACCTAACTGAAAGAAAGCAAGGTGTTCGAAAACGCTTCCAACACCAATGTAATGAGGGAAATATAGTGCAAATTTGTAGATCCTTACAATTATATTTATGTTAAGCATGTAACATAGAGATAGAACAACAAACAACATCACATAGAATGCAAGTGACATAAGATGTACATGGGGAAAACCTTTTCAGGTAAAAAAACCCACACTCCAAAACCTGCACAATGTATTATCAAAACTAAAATGGTTTACAATACACTTGCAATGCAATTTATTCTAGGAGTCTTCAAATGTCATTTCTAGAGTAATTTTAGCATCATAACAGTACCTGTACAAACACTTTGCACACTACTACTCCAAGCACTTGATTATATAGAGCTACAAGGCATAAATGAGAAGCTTCTAGAGGTGGGCGTCCAGCTTGCCCACATGGCCCAATTCTCACACCTAAGGACACTTGTTCATTATGCATACACCTCTCTTACATCCATCATACATGGCAGATTTGATTTCCCAAGATGTGGCGCTCCATCCCAAGATAGGCTATGACAAATGCTCTTACACACTTTGCAACTGTTATAGAATCTGTAATACATGACAGCTCTTACATCTATAAGAGAATCTGACATAACAACCTAAAAATAGCATATTCCTCTTTCAACATGTCATAACCCAACTTGGGCACCCAAAGATGCCTTCCTCACATGAAAAGATGCTCTCTGACACTTGTCTTCACTTGTCATAGGAATCTCTATCCTTGGCTCGTACATGTCATAGATTCCATCATACAAAATAACTCCTCTGTCATACCACAAGATGCCGACACATGGCATATTAGTGCCACCTCAAATGGGATGCCTAGATTCTCATGTGTTGACTTGACCATCCAAGTCATATTACAAGTAGGATGACATGTCACAATGCCACCTCAAACTAAATGACAAAACATGATGTGCAAGTAAATACAAAATTAGACCAACAAATAAATACAAAAATGAATATCATATGCTACGAACTTGCAAAGGTTCAGACACCTTAATTCCCAACATTCTCCCACTTGTTGAACACCTTGCAAGAGCCAATAGAATGACAATATTTAACTGCTAGGGGCCAAGAGGCCCATAGACTCTGAACACCATCTAAATTTATCTGTGCCCATAGGTTTCATCAATGCATCTACAACATTCTTCAAAGTGTCAACCTTCTCCAATATCACCCTCCCATCTTCTACCATATCAAGAACAAAATGATACTAAACATTAATGTGCTTTGTTCTGGCATGGAAAGTAGGATTCTTTGCTAATAAAATCATACTCTGACTGTCACAATAGATAGTAATCTGTCCTGCAGCAAAACCAATATCTGAACATAACCTCTTAATCCAAATGGCTTCCTTACAAGCATGAGTAGCTTCCATGTACTCTGCTTCTTTCATGGACAAAGAAACCACAAATTGTTTCTTTCTCATCCAACTAATAGCTCCACCAAACATAGTGAACATGTAAGCACTGGTGGATCTCATGCTGTCAATGTCACCTGCCCAATCAGAATCCACAAATCCACAAATACTCATAGAATGCTAAGGTCATGTAGGATAACCATGATAACATAGGGAATACTTAGAAGTACCCCTTAAATATCTGAACACTCTCTTTACTACATCCCAATGTACCTATCCAGGATTAACCATAAACTGACTAAGGACTCCCACTGCTTGGGCAATGTTTGGTCTTGTACAGACCATAGCATACATCAAACTGCCAACCGCACTAGCATAAGGTACTTTGCTCATATCCTCCATCCCAGAAGGAGACTTTGGACAATCACCAACAGATAACTTTGTCCCCATTATAACAAGATCTGTTAATAGTCTGCAATCCACCATACCGAATCTCTCCAATACAATGTTAACATACTTACTCTAGCCTAACCAAAGTTTTTTGTTTTCTCTATCTCTTATGATCTCCATCCCTAGAATGTGCCTAGCTACCCCTAAATTTTTCATTTCAAACTATGCTAACAACTAAGACTTCAAATTAGAAATTAATCCTTTACCATTCCCAATTAGTAACATATCATCAACATATAATGCTATAATGAGAATGCGATCATTGTCAAATTTGAAATATACACAATGATCTGATTTTGATCTCAAAAATCCAATACTCAACACAAAGACATCAAACTTTTGGTACCACATCCTAGGAGAGTGTTTCAAACCATACACAGACTTCTTTAACTTGCAAACCAGATTTTCTATACCTTTCACCACGTAGTGCTCTGGCTGTGACATATAGATTTCTTCCTCCAAGTCACCATGAAGGAAATTTGTCATCACATCCATTTGTTCCACTTCTAATTCATAAGATACTACAAGAGACAACAAGAATTGAATAGATGTCAGCTTTGCAATGTGAGAGAAAATCTCACCATAATCAATTCCCTCCACCTAAGAATACCCCTTTGCAACCAATCTGGCCTTATATTTCTCAACACTTCCATCTACACCAAATTTCTTCTTGAACACCCATTTACATATAATAGATTTCTATCCTTCAAGTAGGGGCACCAAGTTCCAAGTTTTGTTCTTTTCCAAAGAAGTCATCGCCTCTTCCATGGCCTCCTTCCAGGAACCTGCATATTTCATACCCATAGCCTCTTTCGTAGTTCTAGGCTCATCAGTGTTAGAAATCAAGGCAAAAACACAACTAGAATCAAGCAATGAATAACCAAACCTCTCAGGTTGCTTCCTAATTCATGTGGACCTCCTCAAAAGCTGAGGTGGAGGTTTTTGTTCCTCTTCTAAACTTTTAGAGCTGCTAGAGCTCTCCTCATCATCAAGTCCAATAGGGTCTTTCAGTTTAATCTTCTCAGGGGTAGTAGGAAACTAAACCACATCCTCTTTCTTTTCTTTTTCTTCTAGCTATAAAACAACAGGAGGAGTTACCTCTCTAAAAATAACACTTTTGCTATACAAGACTTTCTCGGCCACAAGATCCCAAAGCTTGTACCCTTTCACACCGACACCATATCCAATGAAGATACACTTAACTACCTTGTTCTTTAATTTTGACCTCTTCTCCTTAGGCACATGTGCATATGCCTCACAACTAAAAACACGAAGATGTCTCAATGAAGGCTTCTTACTAGACCACACCTCCATGGGTATCTTATCAATGAGCACTAAAGTAGGAGACCTGTTAACTAGGTAGCAAGCAATGGCTACAGCTTCAACCCAAAACTTCTATTCGAGGCTAGCTCCACTAAGCATAATCCTAGCCCTCTCCATCAATATTCTGTTCATCCTCTCTGCAACTCCATTTTTCTGAGGGGTGTATGGATTTGTCTTATGTCTTTCAATCCCATGTTCTTTACAGAACTTATCGAACTCTGCTGAACAAAACTCACCACCTTTGTTAGTTCTCAAACATGTAATCTTTTTACTAGTCTAATTCTCTACAAAAGTTTTAAACTCTTTGAACCAACTAAAGACTTTAGATTTGCTTCTGAGAAAATAAATCCATGTCCTCCTACTATAATAATCAATGAATGATACAAAATATAATGATTTAGAAATTGAAGGAACATTCACAAGACCAAACACATCAGAATGAATTAGATCCAACACACCAGAAGACTTGTGAGAACTAGAGTAAAACTAAACATGGTTTTGCTTTCCATATACACAATGTTCACAAAAGTTGAACTCAAGATTACAATAATTTAACCCCTCAATGAGGTTTTTATTTTTTAGGGCTCTAAGACCCTTCTCACCAATGTGACCAAGTATCTCATGCCACAACATTGTCTTCTTAGCAGGAAGTTTCATTTCCAAAGCATTAGCACCCTTAGGTACCCAGAAAGCATGACCATCTGAAGTTGAAGCAACACATTATTTCACCACTAGTTCCAACGGTGAGGATGAAGAATCTAAAGTTCTTTTATTTGAAATAGAAGAACTATTGAATAGAATAGTACATGTATCTAGCTGAAATAGAGTACCTCTATGAGTACCCTTAGAAAGCACCATAGCTCCTCTTGTCATCTTATATCCTCCACTCGAGAAGACAACTTGCACACCCACATCATTCAACTTACTTATAGAAATAAGGTTCTGTGCTAAACTAGGGATGTGCAAAACTCCATTGATCCCCTTCACTCATCCATCAAGGAATCAGATCAAGACTCTTCTACAACATAACACTAAACCTTCAACCCTAAACCCTATCCTTAATCTGTCTACCCTCAACACTCTACCTTAACCCTAATCCCTAGACCCTCAACCCTTTTGCCTCAACCTTAAACCCTAATCCCTTATCCCTAAACTGTAAACTGTATCCCTAAACCCTCAACCTTAAACCTTAATCGCTCAACCCTAAACCTTAATCCCTCAACCCTTAACCCTAATCTCTTATGCCTAAACCCTAAACCCTAATCCTGCAACCCTAAGTCCTAAATGCTATCCCTAAACCTAAACCCTCAACCCTCAAAACTATTCCTTACACCCTAATCCCTTATCCCTAATCCCTAAACCCTAATCCATCAACCCTAAACATTCAACCTTAAACCCTATCCCTAATCCCTCTACCCTCAACACTCTACCTTAACTCTAATCCCTCAACCCTCAACCCTAATCCCTCAACCCTAAATGCTATCCCTAAACCCTAATCCCTCAAGGTCCTAAACCCTAATCCCTTATCCCTAAACTCTGAACCCTATCCCTAAACCCTCAACCCTAAACACTATCCCTAAAGCCTCAACCCTAAACCCTAATCCCTCAAGGTTCTAAATCCTAATCCCTTATTCCTAAACTCTAAACCCTATCCCTCAACCCTTAACCCTCAACCTTAACCCTTAATCCCTCAACCCTAAACCCTAATCCCTCAACCATAAACCCTCAACCCTTGACACCATACCTTAAACCCTAATCCCTTATCCCTAAGCCCTCAACCCTAAACCCTAATCCCTCAACCCTAAACCTTCAACATACATACATACAAACATGTATACATATATACATACATACAAGCATGAATACATACATACAACCATACATACATACATACAAGCATACATACATACATACATATAGGCATACATACATACAAGTATACATACATACATGCTTAATAACCTTGAAAACAAAACATTCCAAGGGAGACATAACATGAGTGCATTATAACGCGCTCACGTTATGTCAAACATGACAAACATCGGGCAAAATTTTGTGAAAAGGGAAAAAATGCAAAACAAAACATAATGGGAGCACATTATAATGTGCTTGCATTATATTTTTCTTTGGGAATCCCTAGCCTTAGGCTTGGAATTTGCTTTGGATTTCCAACCTAAAGGCTTGGAGTGCCTTCCCAACTTCCAAAGATGTGTTTTTGCATATTCTACAGGATTTCACATTATTTTATTCATGCTAACCCTCAGATTTACATGTGTTTCAAGGTCGAACAAATCTAACACCTGGGTAATGTTAGGCTTTCTCTTAGCTATTTAACGATGTAATTTTTTTCATTTTTTGACAATGTTAAGCCTTTCATCTTTAATTTCTTTTGTTTGTGTCAATTTTTGGGCAAAAACTAGTGTTTGGTCTTTTTTTCATTGTAAATTAACCGTTTATTGAAATTTCAAAAAAAAAATTTAGAAACTAGACTCCATTTTACACATATTAAAAAAATGATTTTCAATTAGTTTTCAAAATTTATAGGTGTAGCATGGCCAAAATTCTATTTTTCAAGATGTGTCCACTTTGAAAATTAGTAAAAAATCAAATATTCATTAAAAATTTATTAGAAAAATTGGGCATAAACTACATGATGTTAGCTAATTTCTCACTGAAGCAATTTTAAAAATACCAAAAAAAGATAACCTTTTGAGGGAGCCACAAAACATGCTATGTTATGCTTTTTTGACATAAACAACACCAATTTCTATGGCTCCCTCTTTTGAACCCCTTAATCTATACCATTTTCAAAAAAAAATAGTAGTTTAGAAAGTAGACTCAGAGCACTACGAACATTATTTTTGTTGCATCTTAAAATTTTGAGTGTAACTATGCTTAATTTCTCATCCAAGGCCAGCATTCCCTGATTTCAAAAAAAAGGTGGCCACTTAAGACCCCTTTTTGGCCCCCCTTCTTCTTGCACTTACACCCGTGGCCTTACACTCCTTTTAGAAGTGCCCAGATTTACCACAATTCCAACATAATGCCTTGGACTTTCCAGGAGATTTGGATCTCCCACTGGATTTGGATTTGCCTTTTTCATCTTTCTTGTCCTTCTTTTTCCCTTTCTCTTTGGGTCTACCATGAACCGCAAGAGCCTCCTTAGCTGACTCAAAAGACTTTCTCTGCATTTCTTCAGATAACAACAAAGACACCACTTCATCCAAATTGAAGGTGGTGGTAGTACTCCCAATGGCCATGACAAGGTGGTCCCACGAGTTTGGCAAAGAACAAAGCAAGGTCATACAATGATCCTCCTCCTCCATTTTCACACCAACAGAAGTCAACTATATAACTAGCATGTTAAAGGCATTCAAATGATTTGCAATAGATCCTCCATCTTCCATCTTCAGAGAATACAGCTTCTTCCATAGGAATAACTTGTTTACCAGGGATTTAGCTTGATAAACATCACCAAGTTTTTTCCATAGCTCTTTTGCGGTCTTCTCTTCATGAACATTTAGCAGGATGGAATCAACTAAACAGAGTCTCACAAGACCCTTAGCTTTTCAATCTTTGAGATCCCATTCTTCTTGAGCCATTATCATTGGTTTTGTGCTAGAAATTGTTTCCCATAGATCTCTATCAACAAGCATGTCTTCCATTTTGAGCTTCCTCATCTTGAAATTGTTGCCATTAAACTTTTCCAATTCTATCCTTCTGGATGTACCTGCCATCTCCTTCCTGCAACAAGATCACACAATACTCTACATAGACTCCCACTCTATCAAAGATTAGTACAAAAAATCCCTACCCAACAACTAGGATCAAAGGTGATCAAGCTCTGATACCAACTTAAAGGAAGCAAGGTGTACAAAAATGCTTCCAACACCAATCTTATGAGGGAAATGTAGTGCAAATTTTTAGATCCTTACAATTACAGTTATGTTAAGCATGTAACATAGAGATAAAATAGCATAGGAGTATGTGCATCGCCATCAGGATCAGGTCATGAAGTTGTTGAAGTTTGCATGTTGTAAGTGCATCATGATGTTTTGAGTTGGATATATACTCAGTGTATATATCGCAGTCAGGATCATCTCTCGGGGAAGTTCATCATCCGCATATCGCTAACGGATGCGGGTGTGAAAGTTAAGTTTTTTTGGCTAAGTGTTGAAGAGTTCATCAGGATGATGTGTGACGTCATCGTCATCAGGATATGACGTCATCGTCATCAGAATATTAAGAAATCCCTCAATGCGAGTTTATCATGTTGTCACTAAGTGGTAAGGTATCGGCGTAGGCAGGAAGTTGTATTAGCATCATCAGGAGGTTTCGAAGAACCGGATAAATAATATCATGATGCTGTTGCTTGTATCGTCGGGCAGTGGAGCGTCGAAGGCAAGTTGTTGAAGTGCAACGTCATCAGGATATTGGGAACAACCGGATATTTGGATATCCTGCTGACGAAGGTGTCGAATATCATGATGATGCCGCTTGTATTTGGCACCCGATGAATAGTGCAACCAGAGGATGTTTGCGCCCGTTGATTATCATGATGATGATGATAGGCGACAAACGGAGGAGGTAAATAGTAGTCGACAGGAGGATATTTGCGATCATCCGAAATATGATGATGCTGTTGAAATGTGATGATGTTGTTGGTGTTGTTAGGAAATATGATGATGATGTTCAGCCGATAGAGAATTTTATCATGGTGCCAAATACAAGCGGCATCATCATGATATTCGACACCTTCGTCAGCAGGATATCCAAATATCCGGTTGTTCCCAATATCCTGATGACGTTGCCCTTCAACAACTTGCCTTCGACGCTCCACTGCCCGATGATACAAGCAACAGCATCATGATATTATTTATCCGGTTCTTCAAAACCTCCTGATGATGCTAATACAACTTCCTGCCTACGCCGATACCTTACCACTTAGTGACAACATGATAAACTCGCATTGAGGAATTTCTTAATATTCTGATGACGATGACGTCATATCCTGATGACGATGACGTCACACATCATCCTGATGAACTCTTCAACACTTAGCCAAAAAAACTTAACTTTCACACCCGCATCCGTTAGCGATATGCGGATGATGAACTTCCCCGAGAGATGATCCTGACTGCGATATATACACTGAGTATATATCCAACTCAAAACATCATGATGCACTTACAACATGCAAACTTCAACAACTTCATGACCCGATCCTGATGGCGATGCACTCGCAGATGACGATGCGGCTTGCTTCAACTGGAAACGCACATGCAGACTCCTGTGTATCCTTCCACTGCATGTAAGCACCCCGAACTGCTCTATTTCACAAAGATCATGTGACGACCAGGCCGGATCACCTTCAAACCAAAATCTAACAACTTATCTTCTAGACCTAGCACATGAGGATGCTAGGCTGATTTACAGCATACTCCTAACAGATCTCCTGAACAATGCAATGCATAAACAGAAAACACAAATGCAACCTAAGCTATGATACAGGACCATTCCACCGATTTGCAGGATCAACCGGTGGAAGGGTTGAAAGTGCCCATTAACTTACAAAACGGAAATGAAATCAAAACAGATACAACTGATACAACCAGATACTGCAAAAGATGAGATCTTATTCAGTTGAAATTCAAAAGTCCTGAATACAGCTTCACAATGACTGAACTGCCCTCCTGAATCTCAGCACAACACATCTAACATCAAGATGAACTATCAACATCAATATCAACTCTGTCTAAATCCTAACAGATCGAAGGTATATATAACAAATCCTTCGAGTACTACCAACTTCACTTCCCGGCGGCTGGGAGCTTCCAAGCGGCTGGGAGAGAGGACAACTCAGACAATCTTATCTCGATCTCTAACTGCCTACACATACTCCTATGCTGAGCTAATACATAGCATCGGTCCAATGGACCTTATTACATGACAAAGTCAAACATACTAAAAATAGACTATCCTGTCATCATGCTGATAACTATCCTATATCCTGATCATGTATGTCATCATGCGGACCTATATCGGCTGAGTAGCCACAAATACAAACAGGAAGGAGTAGCCACAAATACAAACAGCATGATAAAATTCTCTATCGGCTGAACATCATCATCATATTTCCTAACAACACCAACAGCATCATCACATTTCAACAGCATCATCATATTTCGGATGATCGCAAATATCCTCCTGTCGACTACTATTTACCTCCTCCGTTTGTCGCCTATCATCATCATCATGATAATCAACGGGCGCAAACATCCTCCGGTTGCACTGTTCATCGGGTGCCAAATACAAGCGGCATCATCATGATATTCGACACCTTCGTCAGCAGGATATCCAAATATCCGGTTGTTCCCAATATCCTGATGACGTTGCACTTCAACAACTTGCCTTCGACGCTCCACTGCCCGACGATACAAGCAACAGCATCATGATATTATTTATCCGGTTCTTCGAAACCTCCTGATGATGCTAATACAACTTCCTGCCTACGCCGATACCTTACCACTTAGTGACAACATGATAAACTCGCATTGAGGGATTTCTTAATATTCTGATGACGATGACGTCATATCCTGATGACGATGACGTCACACATCATCCTGATGAACTCTTCAACACTTAGCCAAAAAAACTTAACTTTCACACCCGCATCCGTTAGCGATATGCGGATGATGAACTTCCCCGAGAGATGATCCTGACTGCGATATATACACTGAGTATATATCCAACTCAAAACATCATGATGCACTTACAACATGCAAACTTCAACAACTTCATGACCCGATCCTGATGGCGATGCACATACTCCTAATTTTTGAAAATTTTTAGATCTATTTTGTCACTAAGTGGTAAGGTTAGCCTCCGTTGTTTGTATTTGTGGCTATTTTTGTCAATTCTGGGGATTGGAAACCTATACCTGATTGTGATCTTGTTGATGGCTCTGGAATCGGTACAAAGCCTCCAAGTGCCTTCCTTCTTAGGTGCTAGTACAGCTGGTATTGCACATGGGCTCAAACTCTTTCCAATCAGACCTGAATTCATCAATTCTTCAATCTGCCTGACTACTTCTGCATTCTGTTCTGGGGTAAGCTTATAAGCTGCTTTATTTGGAAGTGTAGACCCTGGAATCAAGTCTATGCAATGACTGATATCTCTGACAGGTGGTAGGGATCTTGGCATTCCCTCTGAGATAACACCTTTGTACTTATCCAATAACTCTTGGACAGCTGGGTCTATCAACCTTGGCTTCTTCTCTTTCTTGGCTTCTTGCTGTTGTTTCTTATTCACACTCAGACATGGGATTAGGGCATATGCAACTGCACCTTCTGCTGCTACTTCTTTCATGAACTGTTTGCCTTCCATCAGCATGACCTTCACTTCTTTGCCTTTAGACTTCTCCTCTTTCTCCTTCAATGGGAATAACGTTACATCTATACCATCTTTAGTGATTTTATAGGTGTTTTTAACACCATCATGCTGTGCCTTCAGATCATATTGCCATGGTCTACCAAACAAAAGGTTGCAAGCATCCATCTTGGTGATATCAAACAACAACTTATCCTTATATCCACCAATCTGGAATTCTACCCAAGCCTGCTCTTCTACAGTTGTCTGCTGTCCTTGAGTAAGCCATGAGACTTTATATGGAGATGGATGAGGCAATCTCCTAAGCTTCAGCTTCACCACCATCTCTTCAGACACAAAGTTCTCAGTAGAACCAGAATCAATCAAAACTTTACAAGCCTTACCTCCTGCTTTGCAAGTGGTTCTGAAAAGGGACTTTCTCTGAGGGGCTTCTTTATCAGGTACCTTCATGGTAGTCACTGTTCTTCTCATCATCAGGGACTCTCCACTTTCTAGATATCCAAAATTCTCAGGACCATTCACACTCTGAAATTCATTAGAGCTTGTCCTGCTTTGATTATCAGGTTCATTGACCAGATTTGTCCTCCTTTCTCCTGCTGAGCTTGTGGCCTTGTCTGGACATCTGCTGGCTATATGGCCTTCTTTGTTACAGTTGTAGCATCTGATGGATCCTCTGCCCTGGGATCTTCCTCTGAAGGGTCTTCTACCTCTGAAATTTCCTTGCTGACTGTAATTCTCTCTCTGATTCTGACTATTGTTGCCCTTGCTATTGTCCTGACTGGACTCTCCTTGATATCCCTGTCCATGTCCTCTGCCTCTGAAAGGACTTCTTCCACCTCTTTGTTGTCTTCCTCTTCCTCTATTGTTTTGATCTTGTTTTCTCTTCAGCTTTTCTTCCACTTTCAATGCCAACTGAAAACTTTTCTGCACTGTATCTGGGTTATGCAGACTCAGATCTTCCTGAATATTAAACCTCAGTCCATTAAGGTATCTGGCTACCTTTTCTTCTTCACTTTCTTTCACCTTTGTCTTCATACAGAGTTTCATGAACTCTTCTGTATATGAGCTGACATCTAGCTCCTTCTGCTTCAGGTTCTGCTTCCTCTTGTGTAACTGGATACTGTAATCCAAAGGAATATAAGCCTCCTTTACCAATTCCATCATCTTCTTCCATGTGGCAACTCTACGTTTTCCCTCCTGTACTCTATCATCCTAAACAAAGTTCCACCATGTCAAGGCAGCTTCTTTCATCTTTGACTGTGCTATCTTCACTCTCTGTTGTTCTGGTATCTCCTCTGTTACAAAGAAATTGTTCAGACAATCTATCCATTCCATTACTGAATCAGGGTCCATCTTACCTGTAAACACTGGCAAATCCAGCTTCACATCCATGGTTCTCCTCTCCATGGCCTTGAGGGCGTTCAACAGTGGCCTCTGGTCTGCAGGAACGACCTCCTCGCTCCAATTAGGGATATCCTCTTCTTCCCTATCATCTTCTCTACCAGAACCTACTCTGCTCCTCAACTTTGCTAACTCATCTTTCAACTCCTGATTCTGAGCCTTCACGGCCTTACTTTCCGCAAGCTGTTTCTTCACCAGAACTGCCAACTCAGCGTTGGTCATTTTTGTTGGAACCTCAGATGTTCCTTCTCCGTCTGACATCCTGCCTATTTTTTCCAAAAGATCCTAAACCTTCGCTCTGATACCACTATGATGCAGAGTGGAACGCAACGGAGGCTAACTAACAGGAAGGAGTAGCCACAAATACAAACAGCATGATAAAATTCTCTATCGGCTGAACATCATCATCATATTTCCTAACAACACCAACAGCATCATCACATTTCAACAACATCATCATATTTCGGATGATCGCAAATATCCTCCTGTCGACTACTATTTACCTCCTCCGTTTGTCGCCTATCATCATCATCATGATAATCAACGGGCGCAAACATCCTCCGGTTGCACTGTTCATCGGGTGCCAAATACAAGCGGCATCATCATGATATTCGACACCTTCGTCAGCAGGATATCCAAATATCCGGTTGTTCCCAATATCCTGATGACGTTGCACTTCAACAACTTGCCTTCGACGCTCCACTGCCCGACGATACAAGCAACAGCATCATGATATTATTTATCCGGTTCTTCGAAACCTCCTGATGATGCTAATACAACTTCCTGCCTACGCCGATACCTTACCACTTAGTGACAACATGATAAACTCGCATTGAGGGATTTCTTAATATTCTGATGACGATGACGTCATATCCTGATGACGATGACGTCACACATCATCCTGATGAACTCTTCAACACTTAGCCAAAAAAACTTAACTTTCACACCCGCATCCGTTAGCGATATGCGGATGATGAACTTCCCCGAGAGATGATCCTGACTGCGATATATACACTGAGTATATATCCAACTCAAAACATCATGATGCACTTACAACATGCAAACTTCAACAACTTCATGACCCGATCCTGATGGCGATGCACATACTCCTAATTTTAGAAAATTTTTCTGATGCTAGGCTGATTTACAGCATACTCCTAACAGATCTCCTGAACAATGCAATGCATAAACAGAAAACACAAATGCAACCTAAGCTATGATACAGGACCATTCCACTGATTTGCAGGATCAACCGGTGGAAGGGTTGAAAGTGCCCATTAACTTACAAAACGGAAATGAAATCAAAACAGATACAACTGATACAACCAGATACTGCAAAAGATGAGATCTTATTCAGTTGAAATTCAAAAGTCCTGAATACAGCTTCACAATGACTGAACTGCCCTCCTGAATCTCAGCACAACACATCTAACATCAAGATGAACTATCAACATCAATATCAACTCTGTCTAAATCCTAACAGATCGAAGGTATATATAACAAATCCTTCGAGTACTACCAACTTCACTTCCCAGCGGCTGGGAGCTTCCAAGCGGCTGGGAGAGAGGACAACTCAGACAATCTTATCTCAATCTCTAACTGCCTACACATACTCCTATGCTGAGCTAATACATAGCATCGGTCCAATGGACCTTATTACATGACAAAGTCAAACATACTAAAAATAGATCTAAAAATTTTCAAAAATTAGGAGTATGTGCATCGCCATCAGGATCGGGTCATGAAGTTGTTGAAGTTTGCATGTTGTAAGTGCATCATGATGTTTTGAGTTGGATATATACTCAGTGTATATATCGCAGTCAGGATCATCTCTCGGGGAAGTTCATCATCCGCATATCGCTAACGGATGCGGGTGTGAAAGTTAAGTTTTTTTGGCTAAGTGTTGAAGAGTTCATCAGGATGATGTGTGACGTCATCGTCATCAGGATATGACGTCATCGTCATCAGAATATTAAGAAATTCCTCAATGCGAGTTTATCATGTTGTCACTAAGTGGTAAGGTATCGGCGTAGGCAGGAAGTTGTATTAGCATCATCAGGAGGTTTCGAAGAACCGGATAAATAATATCATGATGCTGTTGCTTGTATCGTCGGGCAGTGGAGCGTCGAAGGCAAGTTGTTGAAGGGCAACGTCATCAGGATATTGGGAACAACCGGATATTTGGATATCCTGCTGACGAAGGTGTCGAATATCATGATGATGCCGCTTGTATTTGGCACCCGATGAACAGTGCAACCGGAGGATGTTTGCGCCCGTTGATTATCATGATGATGATGATAGGCGACAAACGGAGGAGGTAAATAGTAGTCGACAGGAGGATATTTGCGATCATCCGAAATATGATGATGCTGTTGAAATGTGATGATGCTGTTGGTGTTGTTAGGAAATATGATGATGATGTTCAGCCGATAGAGAATTTTATCATGCTGTTTGTATTTGTGGCTACTCCTTCCTGTTAGTTAGCCTCCGTTGCGTTCCACTCTGCATCACTTAGCTTTTCAATCTTTGAGATCCCATTCTTCTTGAGCCATTATCATTGGTTTTGTGCTAGAAATTGTTTCCCATAGATCTCTATCAACAAGCATGTCTTCCATTTTGAGCTTCCACATCTTGAAATTGTTGCCATTAAACTTTTCCAATTCTATCCTTCTGGATGTACATGCCATCTCCTTCCTGCAACAAGATCACACAATACTCTACATAGACTCCCACTCTATCAAAGATTAGTACAAAAAATCCCTACCCAACAACTAGGATCAAAGGTGATCAAGCTCTGATACCAACTTAAAGGAAGCAAGGTGTACAAAAATGCTTCCAACACCAATCTTATGAGGGAAATGTAGTGCAAATTTTTAGATCCTTACAATTACAGTTATGTTAAGCATGTAACATAGAGATAAAATAGCAAAAAACATCACATAGAATGCAAGTGACACAAGATGTATGTGGGGGAAAACCTTTTTCAGGTAAAAAACCCCACACTCCAAAACCTGTACAATGTATTATCAAAACTGAAATGGTTTACAATACATTTACAATGCAATTTCTTCTAGGAGTCATCAAATGTTGTTTCTAGAGTAATTTTGGTAGCATAACAGTACTTGTACAAACACTATGCATATTACTACTCCAAGCACTTAATTATATAGAGTTACAAGGCATAAATGAGAAGCTTCTAGAGGTGGGCATCCATCTTGGCCAATGTTGAAATTAGGGCAGACAACTGAGAGGGGGGTGAATCAGTTGTCACAAAACTTTTATCTTTTGCTGCATTTAATCTTCTTACCACTTATTAACATATTAATGATATAACCATGAAAGCATGAATCAACAACACATGAGTAGAAACATAATCAACACACATAACACCAGGATTTTTACGTGGAAACTTGGTTAAGGGAAAAACCACGGTGGGGGTTAAGCCACAAGATTTATTCTCTATTAAAATAATAGAAAATGGGAAGGCACTTCCCTTCAAGCACACTGCCCAGAGCTCATTGCTCAAACGAGGCTCACTGCCTACAAGAACATTTACATTGTTAACACAAAAAGGTTGAACTGAGAAACAACATCTTTTTCATGCAAGGTTCAGTTCTATTGAAGTGCACAATGCCTCTACTCTGCCTCCAACTCACTTCCTCACTATATCTGCATCTTCGCTCACATCCACACATTTCCATGACTTCACAACACTTATTTATACAAGTCATCAACTTTGGAATGAACATCAAAGTCGGCCAAATAATCATCTATCTGGAACATTCTCCAAGATAGGCATTTCAAGCAATTACAATCACAAGACTTAATATGCTACATGTGAACCACTACACTATCAGCCAAACATAACTGGGACTCAAATCTTCCTCGAACATCACACCATGCTCCATAAAACTTCTCTTAGATCATCTGCAACATGCACCATGCATTTGGTCGACCAAGACTGGAAAGAACAGCAACACCCAAGGAGAAATCTTCATCCACGAGCTCAATCCTCAATGTGGACCATCAACACAACATGCACCTGATTCAAAGACTACCATAAGCATAATGAAATCAATAGGAACAACCGCACCACCTTAGATCACCGGAAACACTTGGACCTTCATACAGGAACTCAAGAACACCAACTGTCATGACTGTCACACTAGAAAGATTTCTTGTGGACCTCCAAACCATGAACCACTTGAGTTGAGGATACACACTAACATCCCAAACACACCTCTAGATCCGTAGATCATAATATTCCAATTTGGGTCAATCTAGACCAAATTTTTGTCACTCTATCACCTCTAAACAACTACAAAACTTGGTTCTACTCAAATGGCCATAACTTCACCAATTCTCCATGCAGACCTCTCAAATCTTGACTGGACAACTTTAGACAATCCTCTACAAACCCTTTAATCCACAGACTCTGATCTTCATCTTACTGGGAATGCGAAGCAATCTACTTCACTGAACTGCATTGTCTTCACTGTCTCTGATAGAGAGATATGTAACTCACTTATTTCTTCTAGAGAGGTTAATTTTCTCAATATCCTCAACATACAAGTCTTCTAAAAAGGCAATAGAATAAGATACAGTTGACACTAATGACAACAAGGATATGTTGACATCAATGACAACACTGATTAGGCACATATTTGCAACAATCTCCCCCTTTGTCATTGATGGCAACATATGATGTGAAAAACTAGTTCAACCATCAAGAAAAGAACTTCTCCCCCTTTCTCTTATCACACATGCAACCACTTTCTTCACTGCTCCCCCTTTCACTAGCAACTACTCACTTCCATCCAAGTTTTTCACATGACTTCTCTCCCCCTTTGACATCAATGGCAAAGGGCACATATTTGCAATCATCTCTCACCCTTTTTGTTTCTTAGAAAAGACCAAACTGAAATCAAAACATGCTGACTACTCCCCCTGAGTAGCATCCCCTTAACACCAATCCAGATCACTAGATGTGACTATGAGTTCCACTGGACTGATGCACACTAGTGCATCTTAGTTCTAAATAGGAGGGGTAATCACCCCTAGCTTCCCTTTGAGATACTCAAAAGTGTCCTTAGGTAGAGGCTTAGTGAAGATATCTGTAATCTGATCCTTTAAAGAGACAAACTCTAATCTAACTTCATTCTCATTTACCTTCTCTCTCAAAAAGTGAAACTTGATGGATATATGCTTTATCTTTGAATGCAACACCAGATTCTTTGAAATGTTTATTGCACTTGAATTATCAAAAAAGATTATAACAGGTTCTTCAAACATAATTTTGATATCCTTCAACATTTGCTTCATCCATAAAACTTGAGTACAATTTCTTGTTGCTGCTATAGACTTTGCCTCTGTAGTAGACAGAGAAATTGCCTCCTACTTTTTGCTCAAACAAGAAACTAATCTCTTACTCAAGAAAAATGCACCACCACTAGTACTTTTCCTATCATCCACATCTCCTACCCAATTAGCATCTTTATATGCATGAAGAGTGAAATCATCACCCTTAGGATACCGTCAACCATAATCAGATGTTCCCTTCAGATATATGAAAATTCTTTTGACTGCTACAACATGAGATTCTCTAGGATCAACTTGAAATCTAGCAACAAGGCCAACTACATTCATAATATCAGGTCTAGTATGAGTCAGATAATGTAGTCCTCCAATCATTGATCTATACCTTTTATGATCTGCCTTAGGGGAATCATCATCTTTACTCAACTTGCATCCGGTTATCATGGGAGTACTCACTAGTTTTGATCCTCCATTCCAAACTTTTGCAACAACTCTTTACATACTTAGACTGAGATATGAAGATGACCTTATCTAACTGAATGATTTGCAGACCCAAGAAGAAATTTATTTCACCAAGCATGGACATCTCAAATTCACTTTACATTTGATCAGCAAAACTTTTATACATGCTCTCATTTGCACCAAAGATGATATCATCAACAAATACCTCAACAATCAAGATGTGTTCATGATCAATTTTGAAATAAAGATTATTGTCAGTAATGCCTTTTCTAAAGCCTAACTTTAGCATATACTTATCTAACCTTGCATACCAGGCTCTTGGGGCTTGTTTAAGTCCATACAATGCTTTCTTCCTTGATCAGACAACTGGAATCCTTCCAGTTGCTCAATATAGACTTCTTCCATCTGGTAAACTTTGAATTCTTTGTAAGTAGCAAAGGCAAGAAATAATCTGACTACTTCGATTCTTGCCACCGCAGCAAAAGTTTCTTCAAAATCAATTCCCTCTACCTGAGAATATCCTTTGCACACCAATCTTTCTTTGTTTCTCACAACTTCACCATCTTCATTCAATTTATTTTAGAAGACCCATTTAGTTCCAATTACATTTTTGTCTTAGGTCTAGGAACAAGATCTCAAGTATGATTCTTTTCAATTTGTATTAGTTCTTCTTTTACCCAACTTTCATCATTACATGTTTCATTCACTGATTTTGGTTCAACCTTTGAAATTAAACAATACTCCACTTGTTCTTCAGCAAATTTTCTTCTAGTTTGAACACTTTTATTGCTATCTCCTATTATCTAATCTTCAGAATGATTTAACCTTACATAC
This sequence comes from Cunninghamia lanceolata, assembly GCA_027924645.1. Classification (NCBI taxonomy): domain Eukaryota; kingdom Viridiplantae; phylum Streptophyta; class Pinopsida; order Cupressales; family Cupressaceae; genus Cunninghamia; species Cunninghamia lanceolata. The sequence continues at coordinate 418,188 of BSBN01001297.1, forward strand.
CTGGAAGTTTTAGGATTTTCTTGAACTTCTTATTCTTGAACTTGTTCCTCAACATTTTCATTAGCTTCTTGAGTCACTAGATTTTTTAGAGCAATCTGAATCTGAGTCTGAGGTTGAACTTGCTTTTCATTTTCATCATTTGATTCATTTCCATAGAACTTGGAAGGTCTCTCCATGCTTTCATCTACCTTGACATTAGCACTTTCAATAATCCTTTTCAATTTCTTGTTAAAGCACTGGTATGCCTTGCTTTGGTTAGAATAACCCAGAAATATTCCTTCATCAAACCTTGCATCAAACTTGCCTAGATCTTCGTCTCTTTTGATATAGCATTTACTACCAAAAACTTTGAAGTATTTCACAATAGGAGCATTACCAAACCACAGTTCGTAAGGGGTTTTACCAGTATTACCTTTGATCAGCAACTGGTTACGAGTGTAGATAGTAGTACTCATAGCCTCTCTCCAATAGACATGTGGAACATTTGCCTCCATAATCATGGTTCTAGTAGTCTCTTGATAAGTTTGGTTCTTCCTTTCCACAACTCCATTCTGCTAAGGAGTCCTAGGAGCAAATAATTGTCTTCTTAGTCCATGTTTTTCACAAAATGCATTAAACTCACTGGAGGTTAACTCTCCACCTCTGTCAGATCTCAGACACTTTATCTTCACATCAATCTCATTCTCTACCCTGGCCTTGAACATTGTATTTCTCAAGAGCCTCTAATTTCTCTCTCAAGAAGGTGACCCACATCATTCGAGAGTAATCATCAATCAACAACATAAAGTATGTCTCCTTGCAAACTCCTAACTCTGCCAGGACCACACAAATCAGTGTGCATAAGTTCCAACAATCCACTTGAAAATTGTTCTTTACTTTTGAATGTAGTTCTGCTCTATTTGCCCAACTGACATTCCTTACACAATCTATTAGCAGGGTTTAGAAGCTTTGGAAGATCTCTCACAGCCTGAGTAGTACTTATCTTGACAATATTATCAAAGTTTACATGACACATTCTCCTATGCCACAACCAGCTCTAATCAATCTGAGCAATCAAATAGCTCTTCCCAGTACTACTTAAATGAAAGATATTACCTCTAGTCTATGTACTAGATGCAATCTCAGTTCCTAAGCTTTCCAAGATTCTGCATTTCCCATCCTTGAATCAGAGATCATACCCTTTTCCAACCAACTATCTAGCATTGAGAAGATTATGCTTCAACCTTTCTACATACAAAACATCATCAATTTTGTGCTTACAATCAAAAGAGACGGATCCTCTGCCACAAATTCTACTAGCTGAATTGTCTCCAAACTTCACAATTCCACCTTCATATCTTTCCATACTTACAAACTTACTTTTATCACCTATCATATGATGAGAACATCCACTATCAATCACCCATTCATCCTTTTCTTCAACCTGAGCAGCCAAGGCACTTTCCACATTCATATAGTTAGCAGATTTAGTAGGCACCAGATTTTCTTCCTTGATAGCAATGAACACCCATTCATTTATCAGATTCATCATTTGTAACTCTATCCGCAGCCTCTTGGACATAGTAGCATTTCTTTTGAAACCTAGGTCTATTAGGGTTTGGCTTTGAAACCCTCTCCGGACATCTTGAAGCAAAATGACCAATCTTATTGCAAGCAAAACATTTGAAAGGCAACTTTCCTTCATACTTACCAGATCCTCTTGGTAATCTTTTAGTAATAAGGGCTTCAAGTTCTTCAAGCTCCATTTCATCTTCTTCAAGTTCCTTCTTTGTTTTATCATATCTGGTTAGTCTTCTTGAAAAGCTTCACCTAGATCAAATCTTTACTTCCTGGAAACATTGGCCTTAAAATCAGATTCTGATTTAGGAAGGGAATCACCAAACTCACTCATTTCAAATGTTGAAAGCTTGCCAACCAACTAATCCCTTGTAACAGTTGTCATAGTCCTAATCTCCTCAATAGCAACAACTCTATGCTTGTATGAAGCAGGTAAGGATCTGAGCACCTTGGCAACAATCTTTGATTCTTCTAGTTTTCCACTAGCACACCTAATACTGCACACAAGTTCATTCACCTTCTGCATGTAGGAAGTGATGTTTTCATCTTCACTCATCCTCAAACTTTCATATCTACCTTTAAGGCTCTATAACTTAGCACATTTGACATTTGTATCACCTTCATATAGAGTTTCCAACTTCTTCCAAATTTCATGAGCAGTTTTCAATTCCATGACATTTGTCATTTCTATATTAGTCAGGGCACTTAACAATGCTTCTTTATCCCGAATGTTGTTTTCAGCATCTTTGAGTTTATCTAGAGTTGAAGGACCTTTCTCTGGGGGCTTATACTCATCCTTTGTTATCAAACAATAAGCATTACCCATGCATTGCAAATGGCACTCCATGTGACTCTTCCAAAGAAAGTAATTTGTTCCATCAAATCTTGAACTATACTTCTTGTAAGTCGACATCCTGGATCTCCTCAAGAGGTCAAGCTTCTTATACAGGAACCGACTCTGATACCAATTGTTGAAATTAGGACAGACAACTAAGAGGGGGGTGAATCAATTGTCACAAAGCTTTTATCTTTTGTTGCATTTAATATTCTTTACCACTTATTAACAAATTAATGATATAACCATGAAAGCATGAATCAACAACACATGAGAAAAAACATAATCAACACATATAACACTAGGATTTTTACGAAGAAACCTAATTAAGGGAAAAACCATGGTGGGGGTTAACCCACAAGATTTATTCTCTATTAAAAAATAGAAAATGAGAAGGCACTTGCCCTCGGGCACATTGCCCAATGTTTGGAATTAAGGTGTCTCAACCTTGGTAATTCCTTGTATTTTTACATTTTATTTATTTATTTATTGCCTATTGTATTAATTGGATGCAAATCCTATGTTGTCATATTGTGGGAGTTGGCACGGTGATGTGTCATCCTACATGGCATATGACCACATGTAATTTTGTCCTCACATGAGGAGATAGGCATCCCACTTAGGGGTAGGAATATTTTGCCATGTGTTGGCATCTTGGATGTTGTGTAAGGGAATATTGACCGAAACGGTCATGACAAATTCCTATGACAAAGTTATGAAATGTAAGAGTCAGAAATAGGAGATTCTATGACACATGAAGACATGTGTCAAGAAGCATCTTTGAAAAAGGCATCTTTGGGTGCCCCAAGGTGGACTATGACATGTTGTAAGAGAATATGCTATTTATAGTCTATGTATAATAGATTCTCTTACAACTGTAAGTTATGACAGCTATGACAGATTCTATGACATTTGTAAGAGTTGTAAGAGCATCTATCATAGCCCATTTTGGAAATAAGCGACCTCCTTGGGATGGGGTGACTTGACTAGTTTCAGTAGCATCCTACAGTGTTGGACAAGTGTCCATAAGTGTGGGTTTTGGGCCATGAGGCCATGTTGGAAACCCATCCCAATGTGGAGCCATTTTTGTCTTGTATTTGTTATATAAACAGGTGCTTTGGAGAGGAGAAGTACTACATGTTTGGCAAGTACTGTTATGCTGCTGGAACATCTCCAGATACAAGTGTCAAAGACTCCTACAAGAGCATTGGCTCTGTGATTGTATTGTAACCTTCGTTGTTTATGGAATACATTTGAGCTGTGTTTTGGAGTGTGGGGTTTTTTACCCATAAGGGTTTTCCCCATGTATATCTTGTGTCTCTCTTCTTCTTTCTTACATTCTTGTGTATGTGTTTGCTACAATATCTTTGTTAATGGGTTAACATAGCCAGAATTGTAAAGATAAAGTTGAATTTGTACTCTCCTCCCCTCATTAGACTAGTGTAGGAAGCATTTTCTGCACACTTAACTTCTTTTCAGTTGGTATCAGAGCCTGGCTAATTTTGGTTCTAGTTATTGGGTAGGGGTTTTTTGAGCTAATCTTAGGTTGAATGGGAGTGTTGTGTAGAGCATTTTGTATCTTGTTGTAGCAAGGAGATGGCAACCACATCCGGAAGATTAGAGGTGGAGAAATTTAATGGCACTAATTTCAAGTTGTGGAAACTGAAGATGGAGGACCTACTTGTTGATCGTGACCTATGGGAAATCGTATCCGGTGTGAAACCTATAGCAGTCACAAGCTGATTGGGACCTCAAAGATCGAAAGGCTAAGTGTCCCATAAGTGTTGGGATAAGGTGCCATTAACCTTTTAAATCCCAATATTGTATTTATTCCATTTATTATTTATAATTTGTAATTACCCATAAGTGATGTACAAGTTTCACCGACAGTGGTAAAAATTATTTACTGTTTATGGTAATTACAGAGTTACTACACGGTAAGTCCTGGAGTTACCAGTGGTAGTTATGGGTGGTTAGTGGAAAATTGGATTTATTAATGTTTTACTATTTTGGTGTTTAAATCTGCCTTTCCACTTTACATTCAAGGACCTAGGGTTGAGTGGCGACCACTATCATACCTTAGGTTCACTGTGAGATGTAGGGAAACTTGGATTAGGGTGTTTAATTGTTAATTTTCTCTATCCTATGCTCAATTAACCATTAAAACCCTAATTATGAAAAAATAGAAGTAAATTGATGAATTACGAAAAATGTTGCTATAGACAAAAGCAAAATATGATGCAGGAGCATCCAGAGGCGTAAGGGCAATCTTGCATCACCCAAAAAGAAGTTAATTCAAAACCATTGTAGTTCTTCTCATTTCTTCCCATAATTAGTGTTTTTAGTTCCATAATATCCAGAATAATAATGTAGGACTTTCAGTTATTTCAAAACTGCTAAAAATAGCGACCTACCTATTTAGGAAAGTGTACCTGCTATTTTTAGAAAGTTTACATTTGGGCACGTAATAAAGCAAAAACTTCTAGAAAATTACATAACAGAAATATAAGACCTTTGGAAAAGGAATCAAGCAAAGATCATTTGTGAACTGAAAGATATTAAAGTTTTTGTTTTCTAAAAAGCCCCTAAAAATTTACGGAATGAGATATCAATGACATGGAGGAGTGTTTCAAGTATGAAGATGTGGAGAACCCAGATTAGGCCAAGTTTGCAAAAACAAAGTTGAAGGGCCATGCTAGTATTTGGTGGAAGGAGGTCCAATTAGAGAGGAATAGAAGAGGAAAAGGAAAGATCACCAGATGGGATCGGATGGTGGAGAAACTGAAGAAGCAGGTCATTCCTGTGGACTATGAGATGGAGTTGTCGAAGAAGCTGCAAGGACTAAAGCAAGGTAACAAGTCTGTTAGGAGTATACAGAAGGGTTTTATAAGATTACTATTAGGATAGGCCATGCAGAGCCCACCAAGGAAAAGGTAGCCCGTTACATTAATGGGTTGAGGCCGAGTATTCAGGAGGAGCTGAGCCTAGTCAAAATGACCACCATAGAAGATGCATACCAGTTTTCCTTGAAGGTGGAAGAGAAGCTGAATAAAAGATTTGATAGCAAACAAAGGGGAAGAGGTCAAGGCGGAAGGACTAGTGGAAGACCCTATGGGGGCCAAAATGAAGATGCAAAGAAAAGTGAAGAAGTTGGCACCAATCAAAATCAGAGGAGATAACACATACCGTCCTTGTGACCAGAACAATGGTGAGCAAAGAGGAAGAGGAAGAGGTAGACCTGGGCAAGGACCTGGAAGAGGAGGTTTCAGAGGAACCTGTTTCCAATGTGGAGAAGAAGGGCATCAAGCATATGAGTGTCTGCAACATCAAGGAAGGACGAATAGGAGACCTAAAGGTAATACATGAGTTGCACATGTAGATGAAGATGCATAGTCTAAGCATTCTGAAGATGCTGAAAGGGGAGAAACCCTAGTTGTCAGAAAAACCTTGTTGAATGAGGAGAAAGAACCAAATCAGAGGAAGAGTTTATTCTGCACAAGGTGCAAATGTGAAGGTAAGTGTTGTGATACTATTATTGATAGTGGAAGCACTGATAATCTGGTTTCAGAAGAGATGGTTGATAAGTTGAAGTTGGCAAGAAGAAAGCATCCGCATCCATATCGGATTGCATGGTTGCAGAAAGACCATAGAGCTTTGGTCAATTAGCAGTGTTTAGTGAAGTTCAAGATTGGGGACTACCATGATGAGGTACTGTGTGATATCATACCGATGGATGCATGTCATATGATGTTGGGAAGGCCGTGGCAGTATGATAGGAGCGCTATCCATGATGGTCGTGCAAACACATATTCCTTAACAAAAGATGGAGTTCATCATAAATTGAAGCCCTTGAAGGAGGTGGAAGAAAAGGTATGTAGTACTGCTAGAATTTGCTTGGTAGATAGTAGGAAATTTTGTATGAAGCATGAGCGTCATTGCTTTGCATTGATTCCTAAGATTAGTCAAGAGAACTGTGAAGATGTACCAGTAGAAGTTTTAGATATGTTAGAAGAGTTCCAGTACATTATCTCTAATAATGTACCAAAAGGTTTACCACCAGTAAGGAAGATAAGTCATCAAAGCGATTTGATACCAGGAGCCAGTTTGCCAAACAAGGCAGCCCATAGAATGACCCCTGCAGAGAATGAAAAGCTAAACAGACAAGTTCAGGAGTTGTTGAGGAAGGGACTGATAAGGGAGAGCCTAAGTCCATGTGCGGTACCTGTAGTACTAGCACCAAAGAAGGATAGAGAATGGAGGATGTGTACAGACTCTCGAGCCATTAATAAGATAACGATCGAGTATAGATTTCTATTGCCAAGAATGGATGACATCATGGATTGTTTGAGTGGAGCCAAGTACTTCATGAAAATTGACCTAAAGAGCGGATATCACCATATCTGTATTAGAGAAGGAGATGAATGGAAGATAGCCTTCAAGACAAAGGAAGGTTTGTATGAGTGGTTAGTCATGCCATTTGGGCTAACCAATGCACCGAGCACATTCATGCGGCTCATGAACGAGGTACTGAAGGAATTTTTGGGAAGTTTTGTTATTGTTTATTTGGATGATATTTTGATTTTCAGTAAGACTTGGGATGAGCATCTGATGCATATCAGAAGAGTTCTAGAGAAGCTGGGGGAGGAGAAGTTGTTGATTAATCTGAAGAAATGTAGTTTTGCAAAGAAGGAGTTGGTGTACCTAGGATTTGTTGTCTCAGAAGAAGGTCTTAAGATGGACCCAGAAAAAGTAAGGGCTATCATTGAATGGCCTACGCCAAGGAGTGTCATAGAGGTAAGATCTTTTCATGGTTTCGCAAGTTTTTATAGAAAGTTTATCAGGAGTTTCAGTAGCATTTGTGCACCCCTAACTGAGACAATGAGAGGGGATAGAAAAGAGTTTAGATGGACTAAGGAGCAGACAAGAGCTTTGATACATTGAAACAGAAAGTGGTAGAACAACCTATTTTGGCACTTCCATATTTTAATAATGTATTTCAAGTAGATTGTGATGCTAGTGGTAGTGGTATAGGAGCTATTTTGAGCCAAGAAGGTAAGCCCATTGCCTATTTTAGTGAGAAGCTTAATGATGCCAAGAAAAAGTATTATGTTTATGATCAAGAGTTTTATGCAATAGTTCAAGCTTTGAAGAAATGGAGACATTATTTGTTGCCAAAGGAGTTTGTTTTATATACTGATCATCAGGCTTTGTAGTATCTTAATAGTCAAGGAAAGTTAAATAAAAGGCACTTAAAATAGGTTGAGTTTTTGCAGAGCTATACTTTTGTTTTGAAGCATAGGAGTGGGAAGTCCAACAGAGTTGCAGATGCGTTAAGCAAAAGGCAAAATTTGTTGACAGAAATGAAGATAGAGGTTGTTGGGTTTGATGAGCTCAAAAGTTTGTATCCTGAAGATCAAGATTTTGTAGAGGCCTGGAAAGTTTGTTTGGAACCTATTACTTTGGATAGGATAAAATGGTTGGATTTCATTATCCAAGATGGCATATTGTTTAGAGGAAGCCAGTTGTGCATTCCAAGGAGTTCCATGAGAGAGAACCTGATTAAGGAGAAGCATAGTGGGGGATTGGCTAGACACTTTGGTCGAGATAAAACCATTGCTATTATTGGTGAAAATTATTATTGGCCACAATTGCAACAAGATGTGAGGAAATTTGTGCAGAGTTGCAGAGTATGTCAGATGGCAAAAGGAACAAGTTAGAATTTAGGGTTGTATCAACCATTACCTGTACCGGAGAAGCCATGGGATGATATTAGCATGGATTTTGTTCTTGATTTACCAAGGACACAGAGAGGACATGATTCTATTTTTGTGGTGGTGGACAGATTCTCAAAAATGGCACATTTTATTCCTTGTAAGAAGTCTAATGATGCTATTCATATTACAGAGTTATTTTTCAGGGAAGTGGTGAGACTACATCATCTACCAAAAAGCATAGTTTTAGACTGAGATACCAAGTTTGTTGGTTATTTCTGGAGGACATTGTGGAAGAAGTTGAAGACAAACTTGAAGTTTAGTTCTGCACACCATCCACAGACTGATGGACAAACTGAAGTGGTGAATAGGAGTTTGGGTAACCTACTACGATGCTTGGTAGGAAATAAGCCCAAGGGATGGGATTTGATTTTACCATAGGCAGAATTTGCTTACAACAATTCTGTCAATAGGAGTACTAGTAAATCACCATTCCAGATTGTATATGGCAATAGCAAAGAAATGCTTCTGAGTTAAGGAAGCTAGACAATGGAGAAAAGGCAAGTGCCGAAGCTGAAGACTTTGCAGAATATCTAAAGAATTTGCATGAAGAGGTGAGAAAGCACATTAATAAAATGAATATTCAATACAAGGCTAAGGCAGATCAGAAGAGGAGATATAAAGAATTCCAGGTAGGAGATGAAGTCATGGTTCACCTGAGAAAAGAAAGGTTCCCAATTGGAACATACAATAAGTTGAAAATGAAGAAATTTGGACCATGCAGAATCATGAAGAAGCATGATTCAGGAAATGCATATGAGGTAGAGCTGCTGAGTGGGATCAATATTTCCCCTGTTTTCAAAATTACCGATTTATTAGAATATCATGAAGGTGGAACAGAGGATGGACCAACAGAAGTGCAGTGGAGTATTCCAGCATCTACTTCAATAGAGGAGATAGAAGAGATATTGGATAGCCGTGTGGGAAGGAGCACTCGAAACAGGCAATATGAAGAATATCTAGTGAAATGGAAAGGAAGGCCTATTGAAGATTCTTCTTGGTTGTCTAAGGAAGAGGTTGACCATTTGGGTTTTCCTCACACAAACACATGAGACGTGACAGGGTCACTTCTCAAATTACCCTGGGTGTCTAATGCAGGAGCATCCAGAGGCGTAAGGGCAATCTTGCATCACCCAAAAAGAAGTTAATTCAAAACCATTGTAGTTGTTCTCATTTCTTCCCATAATTAGTGTTTTTGGTTCCATAATATCCAAAATAATAATGTAGGACTTTCAATTTTTCTAAAACTACTAAAAATAGCGACCTGCCTATTTAGGAAAGTGTACCTGCTATTTTTAGAAAGTTTACATTTGGGCACGTAATGAAGCAAAAACTTCCAAAAAATTACATAACAGAAATATAAGACCTTTGGCAAAGGAATCAGGCAAAGATCATTTGTGAGCTGAAAGATATTAAAGTTTTTGTTTTCTAAAAAGCCCCTGAAAATTTATAGAACAAGATATAAGGCACTAAAACTTCTCATAATGTCTCAAAAATTTGATGGAAATCCATTTACAAATTACTAGCATGATAGTTCACATCGCAAGCTTTCCAGTGCTTAAAACGGTTCGTCAATCAGACACCCGGATCAAAAGTTATGCTTCCCGGAAGTTGACCTACTTTTGGAGGGAGTTGCAAATTTTGAAATTTAGCTGGAGGCCGCCAAAAAGTGCTATTTATGACTATTTTGGGAACCCTGGGAGGGTAGAGTTAAGGGGGGCTAGTGTAGAGTCCAGAATAGGGGGGAAAATAGAAACCCTAGCTAAGTTGGGGTTACAGAAGGCTAAAGAGTCTAGAGTCTTGAGGTTGGGAAAGCTGTAATGTGTTGTAGCCAGTAGGGGATTCATCCTCTAATTGTAATTGAGCTTCAGTAATGTAATGAGTTGCCCAGTTCAATAAAAGAAAGTTCTATTTGTTGTGTTTAATATTTGTTATTATGTGTTTTGTGATTTACCCCCTTCATCAAGTGGTATCAGAGCAAGGGTTCCTAAGTGTGTAGATAGATCGCCGACCATGAGGCAATTTGCACCAGGACCTAAGGTTGTGGGTTTGCTACAGAGACCAAGATGCCTCCATGAAGAAATCATGTTCGAAGGAATGCTTTAACAGAAGAGGGTTTTAGAGTCCTACAAAGGTAAATTGATGCACTGCAAGAGGAGCTGCGAAGAGGGTTTGATCCAAGAACAAGAGAAGAAAGTGAAGATGAAGCCGAAGAGGAGCTATCTGAGGAAGAACAAGAAGTTGCAGGAGATCCTGCAGAGGTTAGGTTGTTGAGGGCCATTTCGAAGATTGGAAAGAGGCCCAGAATCAAAGTTTCTACATATTCTGGAGATTTGAATCCGGAACAGCTCATTGATTGGATCAATGACATGGAGGAGTATTTCGAATATGAAGATGTGGAGGACCCAGATAGGGTCAAGTTTGCAAAAATAAAGTTGAAGGGCCATGCCAGTATTTGGTGGAAGGAGGTCCAATTAGAGAGGAACAGAAGAGGAAAAGGAAAGATCACCAGATGGGATCAGATGGTGGAGAAACTGAAGAAGTAGTTCATTCCTGTGGACTATGAGATGGAGTTGTTGAAGAAGCTGCAAGGACTAAAGCAAGGTAACAAGTCTGTTAAGGAGTATACAGAAGAGTTTTATAAGATTACTATCAGGACAGGCCATGCAGAGCCCAACAAGGAAAAGGTAGCCCATTACATTAATGGGTTGAGGCTGAGTATTCAGGAGGAGCTGAGCCTGGTCAAAATGACCACCATAGAAGATGCATACCAGTTTTCCTTGAAGGTGGAAGAGAAGCTGAATAAAAGATTTGATAGCAAGCAAAGGGGAAGAGGTCAAGGCAGAAGGATTGGTGGAAGACCCTATGGGGGCCAAAATGAAGATGCAAAGAAAAGTGAAGAAGTTGGCACCAGTCAAAATCAGAGGAGATAACATATACCGTCCTCGTGACCAGAACAATGGTGAGCAAAGAGGAAGAGGAAGAGGTAGACCTAGGCAAGGACCTGGAAGAGGAGGTTTCAGAGGAACTTGTTTCCAATGTGGAGAAGAAGGGCATCGAGCATATGAGCGTCCGCAACATCAAGGAAGGACGAATAGGAGACCTGAAGGTAATGCATGAGTTGCACATGTAGATGAAGATGCACAGTCTAAGCATTCTGAAGATGCTGAAAGGGGAGAAACCCTAGTTGTCAGAAGAACCTTGTTGAATGAGGAGAAAGAACCAAATCAGAGGAAGAGTTTATTCTGCACAAGGTGCAAATGTGAAGGTAAGTGTTGTGATATTATTATTGATAGTGGAAGCACTGATAATCTGGGTTCAGAAGAGATGGTTGACAAGTTGAAGTTGGCAAGAAGAAAGCATCCGCATCCATATTGGATTGCATGGTTGCAGAAAGACCATAGAGCTTTGGTCAATGAGCAGTGTTTAGTGAAGTTCAAGATTGGGGACTACCATGATGAGGTACTGTGTGATAGCATACCGATGGATGCATGTCATATGCTGTTGGGAAGGCTGTGGCAGTATGATAGGAGTGCTATCCATGATGGTCGTGCAAACACATATTCCCTAACAAAAGATGGAGTTCATCATAAATTGAAGCCCTTGAAGGAGGTGGAAGAAAAGGTATGTAGTACTGCCATAATTTGTTGGTAGATGGTAGGAAATTTTTGGAGGGTATGAAGCATGAATGTCATTGCTTTGCATTGATTCCTAAGATTAGTCAAGAGAACTGTGAAGATGTACCAGCAGAAGTTTTAGATATGTTAGAAGAGTTCCAGGACATTATTTCTGATAATGTACCAAAAGGTTTACCACCAGTAAGGAAGATAAGTCATCAAATGGATTTGATACCAGGAGCTAGTTTGCCAAACAAGGCAGCCCATAGAATGACCCCTGCAAAGAATGAAGAGCTGAACAGACAAGTTCAAGAGTTGTTGAGGAAGGGACTGATAAGGGAGAGCCTAAGTCCATGTGCGGTACCTGTAGTACTAGCACCAAAGAAGGATGGAGAATGGAGGATGTGTACAGACTCTCGAGCCATCAATAAGTTAATGATCGACTATAGATTTCCATTGCCAAGAATGGATGACATCATGGATTGTTTGAGTGGAGCCAAGTACTTCACGAAAATTGACCTAAAGAGTGGATATCACCAGATTCTTATTAGAGAAGGAGATGAATGGAAGACAGCCTTCAAGACAAAGGAAGGTTTGTATGAGTGGTTAGTCATGCCATTTGGGCTAACCAATGCACCGAGCACATTCATGCGGCTCATGAACGAGGTACTGAAGGAATTTGTAGGAAGTTTTGTTATTGTTTATTTGGATGATATTTTGATTTTCAGTAAGACTTGGGATGAGCATCTGATGCATATCAAAAGAGTTCTAGAGAAGCTGAGGGAGGAGAAGTTGTTGATTAATCTGAAGAAATGTAGTTTTGCAAAGAAGGAGTTGGTGTACCTGGGATTTGTTGTCTCAGAAGAAGTTCTTAAGATGGACCCAGAAAAAGTAAGGGCTATCATTGAATGGCCTATGCCAAGGAGTGTCACAGAGGTAAGATCTTTTCATGGTTTGGCAAGTTTTTATTGAAAGTTTATGAGGAGTTTCAATAGCATTTGTGTACCCCTAACTGAGATAATGAGAGGGGATAGAAACGAGTTTCGATGGACTAAAGGAGCAAACAAGAGCTTTGATACATTGAAATAGAAAGTGGTAGAACAACCTTTTTGGCACTTCCAAATTTTAATAAGGTATTTCAAGTAGATTGTGACGCTAGTGGTAGTGGTATAGGAGCTGTTTTGAGCTAAGAAGGTAAGCCCATTGCCTATTTTAGTGAGAAGCTTAATGATGCCAAGAAAAAGTATTATGTTTATGATCAGGAGTTTTATGCAATAGTTCAGGCTTTAAAGAAATGGAGACATTATCTGTTGCCAAAGGAGTTTGTTTTATATACTGATCATTAGGCTTTGTAGTATCTTAATAGTCAAGAAAAGTTAAATCAAAGGCAATTAAAATGGGTTGAATTTTTGCAGAGCTATACTTTTGTTTTGAAGCACAGGAGTGGGAAGTCCAACAAAGTTGCAGATGCCTTGAGCAGAAGGCAAAATTTGTTGACAAAAATGAAGATAGAGGTTATTGGGTTCGATGAGCTCAAAAGTTTGTATCCTGAAGATCCAGATTTTGCAGAGGCCTAGAAAGCTTGTTTGGAACCTATTACTTTGGACATGACAAAATGGTTGGATTTCATTATCCAAGATGGCATGTTGTTTAGAGGAAGCCAGTTGTGCATTCCAAGGAGTTCCATGAGAGAGAACCTGATTAAGGAGAAGCATAGTGGGGGATTGGCTGGACACTTTGGTCGAGATAAGACCATTGCTATTATTGGTGAAAATTATTATTGGCCACAGTTGCAATAGGATGTGAGGAAATTTGTGCAGAGTTGTAGAGTATGTCAGATGGCAAAAGGAACAAGTCAGAATTTAGGGTTGTATCAACCATTACCTATACCGGAGAAGCCATGGGATGATATTAGCATGGATTTTGTTCTTGATTTACCAAGGACACAGAGAGGACATGATTCTATTTTTGTGGTGGTGGATAGATTCTCAAAAATGGCACATTTTATTCCTTGTAAGAAGACTAATGATGCTATTCATATTGCAGAGTTATTTTTTAGGGAAGTGGTGAGACTACATGGTCTACCAAAAAGCATAGTTTCAGATCGAGATACCAAGTTTGTTGGTTATTTCTGGAGGACATTGTGGAAGAAGTTGGAGATAGACTTGAAGTTCAGTTCTACACACCATCCACAAACTAATGGACAAACTAAAGTGGTGAATAGGAGTTTGGGTAACCTACTACGATGCTTGGTAGGAGATAAGCCCAAGGGATGGGATGCTTACAGCAATTTTGTCAATAGGAGTACTGGTAAATCACCATTCCAGATTGTATATGGCAATAGCCCAAGAAATGCTTTTGAGTTAAGGAAGCTGGACAACGGAGAAATGGCAAGTGCCAAAGCTGAAGACTTTGCAGAACATCTGAAGAATTTGCATGAAGAGGTGAGAAAGCACATTAATAAAATGAATATTCAGTACAAGGCTAAGGCAGATCAGAAGAGGAGATATAAAGAATTCCAGGTAGGAGATGAAGTCATGGTTCACCTGAGAAAAGAAAGGTTCCTAATTGGAACATACAATAAGTTAAAAATGAAGAAATATGGACCATGCAGAATCATGAAGAAGCATGATTCAGGAAATGAATATGAGGTAGAGCTGCTGAGTGGGATCAATATTTCCCCTGTTTTCAAGATTACTGATTTATCAGTATATCATGAAGGTGGAATAGAGGATGGACCAACAAAAGTGCAGTGGAGTATTCCGGCATCTACTTCAATAGAGGAGATAGAAGAGATCTTGGATAGCCGTGTGGGAAGGAGCACTCAAAATAGGCAATATGAAGAATATCTAGTGAAATGGAAAGGAAGGCATGTTGAAGATTCTTCTTGGTTGTCTAAGGCAGAGGTTGATCATTTGGGTTTTCCTCACACAAACACATGAGACGTGATAGGGTCACTTCTCAAATTACCCTGGGTGTCTGATGCAGGAGCATCCAGAGGCGTAAGGGCAATCTTGCATCACCCAAAAAGAATTTAATTCAAAACCATTGTAGTTGTTCTCATTTCTTCCCATAATTAGTGTTTTTGGTTCCATAATATCCAAAATAATAATGTAGGACTTTCAGTTTTTCCAAAACTACTAAAAATAGCGACCTGCCTATTTAGAAAAGTGTACCTGTTATTTTTAGAAAGTTTGCATTTGGGCACGTAATGAAGCAAAAACTTCCAGAAAATTACATAATAGAAATATAAGACCTTTGGTGAAGGAATCAGGCAAAGATCATTTGTGAGCTGAAAGATATTAAAGTTTTTATTTTCTAAAAAGCCCCTGAAAATTTACGAAATGAGATATAAGGCACTAAAACTTCTCATAATGTCTCAAAAAGTTGACGGAAATCTATTTACAAATTTTTGGTGTGATAGTTCACATCGCGAGCTTTTCAACACTTAAAACGGTTCGTCAATCAGACACCTGGATCAAAAGTTATGCTTCCCAGAAGTTGACCTACTTTTGGAGGGAGTTGCAAATTTTGAAATTTAGCTGGAGGCCGCCAAAAAGTGCTATTTATGACTATTTTGGGAACCCTAGGAGGGTAGAGTTAAGGGGGGCCAGTGTAGAGTCCAGAATAGGGGGGAATAGAAACCCTAGCTGAGTTGGGGTTATAGAAGGCTGGATATTCTAGAGTCTTGAGGTTGGGAAAGCTATAATGTGTTGCAGCCAATAGGGGATTCATCGTCTAATTGTAATTGAGCTTCTGTAATGTAATGAGTTGCCCAGTTCAATAAAAGAAAGTTCTATTTGCTGTGTTTAATATTTGTTATTGTGTGGTTTTTGATTTACCCCCTTCATCAAAATACCAAATCATAGAGTACCTGTTTCTAGGGATCCGAGGTGGAGAAGTCAGGGACAGATCCACAACCTAAATCTTTTGTATCAAAGATTTTCCTGAAATAGAACTTTGGGGACTAGGGAGCAGGTACCCTAGTCCAGGGGGTAGATTTTCTTCCTTTCCTACACTTCAAACACTCCAATATGCTCCTCTACAACTCCACTCAGTCTGGCTCCTTAACTTGTAACCTGCAATCACGAAAACTTGGTTTAGGGGTTGTGGTGTTTAGGAACTTGCCTCAGTCAAGCCCCAGAAGGACACTTAAGTCTTCCAAACACCTTTATCAGATAGAGAAAGCGTGCCCTTGTGAGGCAAAGGCCAAATCCAAATGAAACAATGATAAAAAGCATAATGATATCACCTTGTAGTGAAGACCTAATGGGAGGAAGATGCTCTTCATTCCATGAGGAGATGAATGCTCAAATCTACAAATAGAAACACATAAACAAAACAAGTCTGCTCTTGCAACACTATGAAAGCCTTGAATCACCTTGAGAACACAATAGCTTGCTAGTAATCATCTAGTTTACAAATGAATGCCTAAACATGTTTATATATGCAACTACAAGCACTCCCGCCAAGATTTCCGTAATTCAAACTTACTGTGTCAACATAGGACCTAAGTAATGGTCATAAATCGACACTTAAATTTTGGGCCTGACCCAAAATAAGGTAGGACCAGGCTGCGGGTGCCCAAGTCCTTCCCCCTATTTTGGGCAAGGTTAAGGTCAAGGGGTCCTCCTAGGTCCACTTTGCCATGAAACCTAGGTCCCATTCCATCGGGATGCCAAATTATGAACTAAGATGTCCTAAATGCATACAAAAGACCCAGGAGCTAAACCTTATAAAGGAAAAGCCCCCAAGGGGACATTTTCTAACATTACATTTAGCCCCCACTTTAATGTATGTATAAACACAAGGCCAATACATGCATTAAAGTAAGGTCACAAACACAACAAACACATCAAGCACAGAGAAGACATGCCAATCACATAGAAAATAGTAACAAGCACACAAAACATGAAGAAGACAGTTACAGTCATGTAGAACATGGAGAAGACAGTCAATGCATAGAAGACACATTAATGCATGGAAGATAGGCATGATTTCTTTTCTTTTTCTTTTTCTCATATATATGAAATGCAAATGCAAGTACTGGAAAGTAAACAAACCTCCCATAATATAGGATACACTCATCGCAGAGTTCTTTGTATATACCAGGCAACACACATGCAAGACATGCAAAACCTCCCAAAATGTAGACTGCATATGAGGCAACAGACACGCCACACAAAACAAGCACGCCAAAACACACACACTTGAAGACACAGAGAAAACATGATAGACAAGTGATGTTGTGTTCCCTATTTCTAGGCTCATCACCATCTTAGGCACATTACAGGCACACACTGACGATTAGGCTTCGCCACAACTATCACCGAAGACACACTTAAGGGTTGAGTTAGTCACAAAATAGCTCCCCGCCTCTGCAGAGGACTTTTGAGAATGCAACCCCACCCATGTCATGGAGATGCCTTCAGTGAAAGTAAGCATGGCATGCCACCCCACCCACCTCACAAAGATGCCTTACAGTGAAAAGGAGGTATGAGCTCAAAAGTATACAACCCCACCCACATGACAGAGATGCCTATAGTGAAAAGGAGGTATATGCAATACATTTCAAGATAGATTGGTTGATTGCAAACAAACTTAGGATGCAGGAAGAACTTATCACACTAGTCTGCACCTGAGGATAAGCACATTGCTAACATTTACAATAGACATCTTACCTTATATATGCCCCCACCTTAAGGTGGTTGATATCAGTTATCGATATCAAGCATGTTAAGGTAGGAAGAAAACACACAAAGGAACACCAACTTTCGCAAAGCCCATGCCCCCCAAAGGTGACATGTACTTCACGATCACCAAATGTTCCCACAAACACATCCCTGCAAGAAACATGTTAGTGTCTACAACATCATAATAAACAACAACATCAATGCATATGAAATCTAAGGTATGCAAGATTCAAGGTAGACAAAGTGCACGGAGCAGCAATATTGTTTATGATTTGTAAATGAGATAGAACACCATCAAAATCATCACTACATGGAAAGCACGAGTGCTTCCACTAGCCAAGCATCAAATAAGATATACAACTCCATCGTCATATTAGGAACTAAGTCCATTTTTTTATTTCTCTCGAAAGGGAAACTAGGTCCACATCAGTATAAATGTTTGTCATCATCCGCCCGCTAGATGGAAACACTAGAGGAAGGGAAATTATTATCAAAAAATTGGAATAATAATCAATATATCAAAGTAATCCAATAAACTCAATGAAATAAGAAACAAAGAAGATTTAAAACAATGAACAATACCTCAACAAACCTCTTTACTTCATGGCTTCCATTGATCGCCTATCTCAAATGATCTTGTGTATGAATATGGCCCTCAGAAGGTACACTTCCTTGCTATTTCAAAGATGTCAAATGGGAATGGCTATGATAAGTTTATTGCAATGAAGATGAGCTTCACAACAATGGTAATGATGATGGTAACAAGTTGATCACAAGCAATGGAGGAATTCGGGTGCCAAAGGCACGCTGTAATTCCTACAGAGTAAGGGTACTAAAAGCTTAGATGATAGAAATGGAGGAATAGGGTTCAATTTATAGACTCACAAGAGAGAAGATCAACGGTATAGAAAGAATGAGAAGATCAATAGTATAGAAACCTTGAGATGATGTGCATGAATAGAAAGAAGACAAGTGTCACACAAAAAGTTGTTTTGTTTGAGTTAACTGCTTTCTTTTATAAAGATAAGATTTGATTTCATCTATTAGAAAACTTTTTTCTAATTTAAGAGTTATTGATAAAAACAAGATAGAATAAATCAGTCAACTCAACTTGTGATTTGCTTTTTGCATGTTTTGAGAGAAATTAAATAATAAATTATTTAATTTTGTGTGAATGAAGAAAAATATTTATCTTTAGAAGATTTGGAAGACTTTTGAATATAAGAAAGCAAATTAAACAAATAAATTTATTTAATTGTTTGTGCATGCTTTGGAAGAATAAATAAAATATTTTATTATATTTTATTTTTAAAGATTGAGAGAATTTAAATAAATTTGATCAATTTATTCAAATTTGGAGGAAGAATTGACTTAATTTTATTTATTTTTTTAATCGGTAAGTGAGGGATTTTTAGGCTGGCCCACTCCAGTGGAGGTCACAAGGGGGACCTCCTCCCCATCCACATATTCAACTTAGAGCTTAGAAGCCACTTATTCAACTCAATTCCACTTAAGAACCACAGATGTTACTTGGGGGATTCGAACTTGGATCTCCAACTTGAGAACCGTATGGATTTGCCATTTGAGCACAACCCCTTTCATAAGAATTGACTTAATTAAATAATTAAGAATTATTATTTTTTTATTTTTTTATTTTTTTTATTTTTTTTAAATGCGCCCGGTAAACTTTTTAACGTGACCGGCGATGCTGGTGCGACACACCCTCCGGGTCCACGCAAATGCTTTTGCCCGGAGCAATGAACCGGTGAGGCCACAACTGGGGGACCTCATCCCCTAGGAAGAACACTTCAAACCCGCGAGCTCATTGGCCCAGCGAAGGCGTAAAGCCTTGCGAGCTTGTTGGCCCAGCGGGGGTTTGAACTCTGGTGGCCGCCACTACAACCGAGCGACTTAACCACTGAACCTTGCCATCATTGGAAAATAATTAAGAATTATTTAATTGTTTTGGAAGAATTTAATTAAATAAAAGATTTTATTTAATTTTGACTTTAGAAGAGGTAATTAAGTATTTTGATATTCAATTAATTTAGAGGAATATGAATCGAATAAATAAATTTGTTTGTTTATTTATTGATGAGGAATTAGACTTAAATAAATATTAAGAAATGTTTATTTAGACAGAGTCATGTCATTTTTAGGTGTATACAGAAACAATAAATAAGAGAGGAGAAACAAGTGTCTCAGGGATAGTCACATAGGAGGGTGCCCCCAAGTGTCACCAATCACAACGCTATGTCCATAAGACACAACACACAACAATGAAATCAGAGAGAGGCAATATAAAAGAATGATGATACAAATAGGTCACAATAGAGGCGGTCTCTTGGTATCTCGAACCTTACGAAAAAATCTAAGGTCATCCCAAGAGGCCTAAATAACACATAACACATCACGAGGGAAGCACATCACGAGAGAAAGAAAGGGGTAGAGATACTTACCTGTAGGGTCTTCATGCTAAGTCTCATCATCAAGTAAATCATCATCATCCTCCCACTCCCTAATGTGAGAGGAAGGTGGGATATAAGGTATCATAGCCCAATTCATGTCTTGCTTATCATGTTGTTTATTGTTAGGATCATGTTTATTTGGTTTAATGTAGGATAAATGTTTTCTTGTTGAGATGCAATGTACTCTCGTCACCTTGCCTTCTTTCTTTTTGCATGTTGACGTTGTTGGATTTTATGACTTAGCTTTTGTAACACAGGGCTTTGCTTTGTTATGAATTTTTGTGTTGTAGAGGAGGAAACACCAAGGTCAAAGTTCATTTGTCTAGGTGGAATGTTTTCTTGTTGAAGCTTACTAGCATACTTATTCTCTATCCTCTTAGTGATGTCCAAATGAATTGAATATTCAAACAAAGGAGGGACATTAAAGGTCTTCTCTTCCTTAGTGAAATCCAAGGTGTGTGAGCAATCAACTAAAGGAAGAAGGTGATGGTGTTAGGTTGTCATTGATGTCAAAAGTGTTCAGGAGATGGTTAATGAGGTATTCATCATGATGTCTTCATATGTTTGAGGTAAATTCATATGTGATCTTCAATCTGGTTCAATTTGTTTTGTCTTCATTAGTACTTCCTTACATTTTATATGTCAAGTTTCTATCAGGAGATTTGCATCATAATGATATCTTTATATCATTTTGCTTACATGTGATGGAATGTTGTTGGATCATCTTGGATCATGTGAAATCAGATATAAGATCCTATTAAGGATGCATGCTCATATCTTCAGTGGATCTTTATTGTGTCAGTGTGTAACTAAAGTGAAGGACTTGTTTGATCAGTAGTACTTGCAGAGAATATTTCAGGATGTGATCATCTCATGACAATTGTTTGCAATATGAATAGTGGCATGATGTGTGTGTTAGTATGTTTCAGGGTTGATGCTTTAAAGTGGAGGTGATCTCAGGAGTTTAAATCATATGTTGTGTGGATAGTGTTGGTGTTGAAAGTTATTTGATACTTCATGATGATAATGTATTATGCATGTTGCAAGGGAAGATGTTTTCCTAATTCTCATTATGAAAATGTATCATTGTAATCAAGTTCACAGGGCAGATATTGTGGCAAGTATGAACAGTGTTTAACAAAGAAAAGGCTAAGAAGTGTTTTGACAAAGATTGACAATGTATTATGCATATTGTTAATAAGGATTGTGAAATTGAAAATTCCAAATAGATTTAAATTTCCATAACACATTTTTTGTGCCCGTCATAAGCTGTGTGCACTTTATTTTATGTTTAACTGTTGACTTGCAATAGCAAGTCACCTTCACTTAAGGTGACCCGCTGAAGGGTCTTTGAGACATTGTGATGACCGGCCCCTTTCTCTATGCCGACTGGTATCCTCGGTGTGGTCTTTGAGCGCATGAGCACCAAATCTCCATCAACGGTCGTGTTTAAAAGCTCAAAGGGTGTGAAAGCCACAATCGGTGGTTATTGTTTAAACTGTGACTTCATCGTGTGACCATGCACATTGGCGTGCATATGAACGTCAAAGCATTATGTTAACTGCAGTTTAATGCTTTTTGGCAGTATATAGAAATCTTTTTGAAGCCCGAAAAAGAGGATAATTGGTTTCCTTTTTAAACTTAGAAACTTCCTTTTAAATTTTTTTGGTCGGGCCCTTATGACATCAATTTGAGTTTTTATAAGGAGATTTGTTTTGTTTTTTCTAAATGAGAGGAGAATCTTTATGGAGAGATTTTTAATGATAATATTGGAATCAATGAAGGTAATTTTTTTTTTAGAAGAAGTTTGAAGACATTGAAGAAATTTTCAAGGTAGATGGAGAGATGATTTATTTTTGCAGGAATATGAAGCATCTTTTAAGATGATTTTTTTGAAAAGAGATATGTTGAAATATTTTTTATTTGTCTAAAATATTGTTAAGAAGAAGATTTTTTGAGAGAAGACAAAGAGATTTTTTACAGATGAACATAAAGTTGATAGAGATTTTTTATGAAGTCTTTACACAAGGCAAAATGATTTTTGAAGTTCTGTTGAAAAGAAAATGAAGAATGTGAAGGAGAAGATGAAGGGTTTGAGAAGATGAAAAGTTCTCAGAGTTTTTTTTATTTACAGAGCATTGATTAGATTTTATTGAAGAATTTAAAATGCAAAGAGAAATATGAAAAGATTAAGGAATATTTTCTTGCAGGTGAAATTATGAGGAGTGTGAAGAGAAATAAAAATGAAAGATCAATTGATTGTGGGTGATTGTGAAATGTTTTCTTTATAACAGATTGATTTTATTTTTGACAGGGGAAATATTGAAAATCACTGAATTATCTTGTGTAGAATATAAAAGGTTTTATACGAATGCAAAAATATCAAGGATTGAAATAGTTGTGGAGTGAAGACAAAACATGAAAATTCATCTTGTATATATTGGCTTGGCAGATGGATTAAAAAAAAGTGTTGTTGAGTGGATCAGGATACAGGATTGATTTTGAATATCTGAGTTTGTCCATGATTTGGGTTGATGAAAAGAATGGCCATTTGACAGACACATGTGAGAGAAGAAATGTTTTGTATTGAAACAGAGAAACCCTCTGAGTTCTTAATTTGTTTTGTATTAGAGGTTGGTGCTCCTTGAAGTTGACGCTTCTAAACATTGTTGCCAGTGAGGCACACAGTATGCTAGTGAGGCTTGTAGGTCAGTGAGACCTCTCAATTGTCAGTGAGACATAATATTCAACCATTGAGGCATTGTAAGAAGTTTTTGAAAGTTAAGCCAGTGAAGCACTTCATGAGTTGTTTTTCTACCTCTGAGGGTTTTCCACTTGGTAAAAAGCTTGTGTCATGTTTCTCATTGATTTCTTCTATGTGTGTGCATATTAACAGTTTGAACATGTTTTTGTTTACATCTTTTATCATAAGTCTTGTGCATATAAACTCAACAAATCATTAATGTCCTCCTCTCTATTTGTTTTGTAAGAGAAAGCTTACAAAAAAGTTGTAAAATGTTTGAAATCTAATACAACACTGATTCACCCCCTCTCTCAGTGTTGTCCTGGACTCCTACAATTGGTATCAAAGCCTAGGTTCCCTTTTTGAAGTCT
Source organism: Cunninghamia lanceolata (assembly GCA_027924645.1). Classification (NCBI taxonomy): domain Eukaryota; kingdom Viridiplantae; phylum Streptophyta; class Pinopsida; order Cupressales; family Cupressaceae; genus Cunninghamia; species Cunninghamia lanceolata. Next base: position 441,243 of record BSBN01001297.1, read on the forward strand.
AATAGGCTCGAGTAAGTCCTGGTAGTGGAGTTCAATGGGTAAGTCCAGAAGAAATAAGAACATGACAAATGTTAAGATTCTTTCTGGTCAAAAGACACAAAAGACATTATCCATACCAGATGTTGATATTAAGTCAATTGATAAAGATGTTCAGTCAGTTGAATCAGATATTGTTTTAGAAGAAAAAGTTTCAAATGTTCCTCAGTTTAATGGTTCAAATTTTTTAGTTTGGTATGTTAGAATGCAATTGTATTTATCCTCCTTAGGATATGATGTTTTAATGTCAGTTGAGAATGGTAATTCTGTAAATAACAAAGACGCTCTTAAATGCAATCATATAGCCAAGAAGGTTATTTTATCTGGTTTATCTAATGATATTTCTTGTAAGGTTGTGCAATGTGAAACAGCTCAGGATATCTGGAAAGAACTGATAAAAATTTATCAAGGTAATGATAAAGAAGAAGATAATTTAGTGTCTAATGAAAATGGCCATGAAAGGCAACTTTCAAATGAAGGGATTGAAGTTCAAACCCAATCAGATTTAGAAGAAGCTAGCATCACAAGTAATGATGATCAGGGATATGAAGAAGATTGTGAGATTGATATGGAAGGAGAGCTTATATATGCTCTAAGTGAGCTTAAGAAGTATAAGAGAGAGAATTAGAAACTAAATTTGTAGCTGCAACAAGAAAGAGAATCAAAAGACAATGTACTTTCAGAACTTGAAATTGTATCTACAGATCTTGAAGAGGCTAGATGTCAAATTATAAGTTTAAAGACATATATTGATGATTCAGACAAACTAATTGCTAAATTAAAGACAGAAATTGAAGAAGCTAAGAGGATAGCTGATATCTCAATATCTAACCTTGAAGTTACAAGGATTGAGAATCTAAAACTAGAATCAGAAATAGTCTCTTTAAGAAAGGAGTTAGAAAAGGCTTCCTCTAAGTTGCACAAGAATCTGCTATTTGAAAAGAGTACTGAAGAAGGGGAATGTTCCAAAGCTAGAGAGACTCCTAGAAGGAAAATTGGTTTAAGTCATGTTGCCACAGAAGGAAAAAGGAAGAGTGAAGCTGAACAAAAAATGAGAGATGAATTTGTGCACAATCAAAGAAGAAATTTTAGAAAACCTGCATCTATAAGACAAGCTTACATGTATGGGTATAACTATTCATTTAATGGTTACTGTTATACTTGTAATCATTTTGGGCATAAAGCAGTTGATTGCAGAAGGAATACTAACCTTGTATGTTACAAGTGCAATAATGCTGGTCACATTCAAAGAAACTGCAAAATGAATAGAAGGTATGATACTGCTTGGAAGCATAATATAAATACTCAATCATTTGATTATGATTATAGAATAATTTGTTATAATTGCAATTCTCTTGGTCACAAAGCATTTAGTTGCAGAAAAGTATCACCTGATTTGATAGGTTGGAAATGCAAAGAGGCAAAAAAGGTTTGGAGGAAGAAAGCACCTGTGAAAATTTGGAAGCAAAAAGAAAGTAAAGAGAAGTCAAAATCTAAGCTTGTGCATCTTGCACAAGTCATTTCATCTATTGCATAACATAGCATGAAGTAAGGGGGAGGTATCAAATATTCTATTAGTTAACCCCAAGAAGTTTCAGGAAGAAGATCATTTGATATGATGATCTTGTCTGTCTATCATTCTTTCCATGCTTTGAAATTATTGATGATGATGTTGTTAACAATGTTGATGTTTAGTATGTGACAGTGTTTCAGGTGTTCTTTGGCTCATTATGCTTCAGAAGTTCAAATGCACAAATTGTTCTTGATCATGTTGTTGATTACAAAGGTTGAATTGTCATGGTATTGCAATCCAAAGTGTTTTGGAAAGTGTTCTTGCAATAATATCTTGTTTTGAATGATGAAGTCAAGAGGCAAGAGTTCTTGTTGATTGCAGTATGTTTCATATGTGGTTATGTACATATCAGATTTGACAGTGTGTTGTAAAGAGATGTGTAGGAACACCAGGATGGTCTTCATTTTTTTCATGTCAAAAAGGATGTGCAAGAATAGATTGGTTGTAGAATGAATGTTCATTTAGAAGTGATCATTGGTATGAGCTTCAAGTTATGACAATCAAGAGTTTCTTATGACATTGATGGTGAATCTTGTATTTCTTCAAATCAGAGGCAAGTAAAGGTCTTATCAAAAATGGTCATCTTGGCATCTTCTGTTGAGAACTGTGTGATAAGGAGTCTTCATGATTTTTGCCTGCAAATTTGTTCATCAAAGAGTATTGGTATGTTTATGATTTCTTTGCAAAAGTGTTCAGAAGGTTGAATGTCAGTAAATGGATGGTATACTTCAGGTTGATATGTTGCTTCAGGACTATTTTAGGAAGTGGATCAGTGCTGAGTTGAGTTGAGTTATGTTGATTAGTCTTGTCAGTGTTTACCAGTGGTATTTCTGAGCAATGATTTGTTTGTGAACCTTAAAGGGAAGCAAATAGATTCATTGGAGGTTTGTCATGTGGGTCAAAAAGTGTTGTTGATTGAAGAAGAAATGTTTGTTTTTGAAAGTTTGTCTTTCAATCACATGTGATGTCATCAGGAGTGTGTCAGTCTTCATCTTCGTAGTGGTATTGTAATAAGAAGTGGTATTGTGCTTCAGATGTAACTTTCATGGTATATTTTTTCTCTCAAGTTTGAAATGTTGATGTTAAGGATAAGTTTAGCAAAAAAACTACATTCAGTGCCTTCAATACTTTGAAAGACAAGTGGTATCAAAGATTTTGGTAAGTGGTTCTAATTTTTTTAAGATAACAAGATAACAGGAGTTTATGTCTTCAAAGCCCTCATAATGCAATATGTTTGTGATGATCAATCTTTAACATCTTTCAGTGGAGTTATTTTCTTAGGGGGAGATAATAGTCTTTGTCATCAGATGTCAAAAAGGGGGAGAAAGAAAAATTGCATCAGGTGGTTTTGCCATCAATGACAAAGGGGGAGATTGATGGTGTTAGGTTGTCATTGATGTCAAAAGTGTTCAGGAGATGGTTAATGAGGTATTCATCATGATGTCTTCATATGTTTGAGGTAAATTCAAATGTGATCTTCAATCCGGCTCAATTTGTTTTATGTCTTCATTACTACTTCCTTACATTTGATATGTCAAGTTTCTATCAGGAGATTTGCATCATAATGATATCTTCATATCATTTTGCTTACATGTGATGGAATGTTGTTGGATCATCTTGGATCATGTGAAATCAAATATAGGATCCTATTAAGGATGCATGCTCATATCTTCAGTGGATCTTTATTGTGTCAGTGTGTAACTAAAGTGAAGGACTTGTTTGATCAGTAGTACTTGCAGAGAATATTTCAGGATGTGATCATCTCATGACAATTGTTTGCAATATGAATAGTGGCATGATGTGTGTGTTAGTAGGTTTCAGGGTTGATGCTTTAAAGTGGAGGTGATCTCAAGAGTTTAAATCATATGTTTTGTGGATAGTGTTGGTGTTGAAAGTTATTTGATACTTCATGATGATAATGTATTATGCATGTTGCAAGGGAAAATGTTTTCCTAATTCTCACTATGAAAATGTATCATTGTAATCAGGTTCACAGGGTAGATATTGTGGTAGGTATGAAAAGTGTTTAACAGAGAAAAGGCTGAGAAGTGTTTTGACAAAGATTGACAATGTATTATGCATATTGTTAATAAGGATTGTGAAATTGAAAATTCCAAATAGATTTAAATTTCCTTAACACATTTTTTGTGCCCGTCATAAGGTGTGTGCACTTTATTTTATGTTTAATTGTTGACTTGCAATAGCAAGTCACCTTCACTTAAGGTGACCCGCTGAAGGGTCTTTGAGACATTGTGATGACCGGCCCCTTTCTCTATGCCGATTGGTATCCTCGGTGTGGTCTTTGAGCGCATGAGCACCAAATCTCCATCAACGGTCGTGTTTAAAAGCTCAAAGGGTGTGTAAGCCACAATCAGTGGTTATTGTTTAAACTATGACTCCATCTTGTGACCATGCACATTGACGTGCATATGAACGTCAAAGCATTATGTTAACTACAGTTTAATGCTTTTTGGCAATATATAGAAATCTTTTTGAAGCCCAGACAAAAGGATAATTGGTTTCCTTTTTAAACTTAGAAACTTTCTTTTAAATTCTTTTGGTCAGTCCCTTATGACATCAATCTGAGTTTTTATAATGAGATTTGTTTTGTTTTTTCTAAATGAGAGGAAAATCTTTATGAAGAGATTTTTAATGATAATATTGGAATCAATGAAGGTAATTTTTTTTTGAGAAGTTTGAAGATATTGAAGAAAATTTTCAAGGTAGATGGAGAGATGATTTATTTTTGTAGGAATATGAAGCATCTTTTAAGATGATTTTTTTGAAAAGAGATATGTTGAAAGATTTTTTATTTGTCTGAAATATTGTTAAGAAGAAGATTTTTTGAGAGAAGACAGAGAGATTTTTTGCAGATGAACATAAAGTTGACAAAGATTTTTTATGAAGTCTTTATACAAGGCAAAATGATTTTTGAAGTTCTATTGAAAAGAAAATGAAGAATGTGAAGGAGAAGATGAAAAGTTCTCAGTGTTTTTTTTTATATATAGAGCATTGATTAGATTTTATTGAAGAATTTAAAATGCAGAGAGAAATATGAAAAGACTGAGGAATATTTTCTTGCAGGTGAAATTATGAGGAGTGTGAAGAGAAATAAAAATGAAAGATCAATTGATTGCAGGGTGATTGTGAAATGTTTTCTTTATAATAGATTGATTTTATTTTTGACAGGGGCAATATTGAAAATCACTGAATTATCTTGTGCAGAATATAAAAGGTTTTATGCAAATGCAAATATATCAAGGATTGAAATAGTTGTGGAGTGAAGACAAAACATGAAAAGTCATCTTGTATATATTGGCTTGGCAGATGGATTAGAAAAAAGTGTTGTTGAGTGGATCAGGATACAGGATTGATTTTGAATATATGAGTTTGTACATGATTTGGGTTGATGAAAAGAATGGCCATTTGACAGACACATGTGAGAGAAGAAATGTTTTTTATTGAAACAGAGAAACCCTCTGAGTTCTTAATTTGTTTTGTATTAGGGGTTGGTGCTCCTTAAAGTTGACGCTTCTAAACATTGTTGCCAGTGAGGCACACAGTATGCCAGTGAGGCTTGTAGGTTAGTGAGACCTCTCAATTGTTAGTGAGACATAATATTCATCTAGTGAGGCATTGTAAGAAGTTTTTGAAAGTTAAGCCAGTGAGGCACTTCATGATTTGTTTTTCTACCCCTGATGGTTTTCCACTCAGTAAAAAGCTTGTGTCATGTTTCTCATTGATTTCTTCTATGTGTGTGCATATTAATAGTTTGATCATGTTTTTGTTTACATCTTTTATCATAAGTCTTGTGCATATAAACTCAACAAATCATTAATGTCCTCCTCTCTATTTGTTTTGTAAGAGAAAGCTTGCAAAAAAGTTGTAAAATGTTTGAAATCTAATACAACACTGATTCACCCCCCCTCTCAGTGTTGTCCTGGACTCCTACAAAAGGTTGGTGGGATGATCCACAGAGGTAGAAATTTGATTATTGTTAAATGAATGCTCATTTTCTACCCATGGAATGTTCTTTGTTAAAGGGAGCTCTTCATTCACTAATGCTTCATCTTGGCCAGGGAGAGCAGTGAAATTATTAAAGCTATCCCTAGTATTCTCATTTGAGTATTTAGTTATAGGGGAAGTGGGATAACCTATGGTATCATCATTAGCCTTTTCCTTGCTACTCATGGAGAAGAAGTCAGTTAAGCTTTCTAATATGATAGGATGTTCACTCATGAGGGTTAAAAATTGGTCAAAATCAAGATCGTTGATAAATGCATGCAAAGATACCTTTGAGAAATGACATGAAGGTGTCATTCCAATATAAGATCAAATTTTGAGAAGCTTTTTAAATTGATTTAAAAGACAAGTGCAAAAGAATGTATGAAAATGACTTAAAATGCTTGATTTTTTGTACCTTTTCAATGCAAGTGAATGAAGCAATGGGTGTTATAAGGATTTTGATCAGGGGTAGAAAATTATAGCTCCAATATTAGTCCAATACAGCAATAATATCCTTTACAATGCACTCTTAATGCAAATCTAAGATGATGCCAAGTCAAAATATAGTGAAAAGATGCTAAAATATGTGAATTTTTTCACCAAATCTCAATGTAAAAGAGCATGACAAAGGGTGTTGTGAGTAAAATGATGATGGAAATAAAATTATATCAGTAATAACAGCCAATTAATGTCAAAATATCCAACACAACACGCTTTTAGTGCCACTTAAGGTAAAATCCTGGAGAAATATAGCAAAAATGGGCTTATTTTTCACGATTTTTCAATTCCAAGACCTAGCAAAAGGGGTGTTGTAATGAATTTCAAGAGGTGCAGAAAATAAAATCAATGATATCAGTCACCTCAATCCATAAAATTTATCACAACATGCTTGGAGTGCAAACTAGGTCAAATCTTAGGGCAAAAATAGCTAAAATATGTAGTTTTTCACCGAATTTTCAATACAAGAGCCCGTTAAAAGGGTGTTGTGAAGATTTTTAGGAGGAGAAGAAAATGGTTACCCTAATAATAGCCAATTAATGTAAAAATATTTTTCACAACATGCCTATGGTGCAAATTTATAGAGTCGATAAGGCCAAATTTAGTGAAAATTGATGTTTTTGAAGCCCTAGGTTTGAGATCTTGGGGAAAAATGCTATGTGAATGTTTTAAAGTCTGATTTATGATGGAAATGAATTACTCTCAGATCTAAAAATGATTTTCAAGCTCTAATATGCAAAATGCCAATGAATGAAAATTGCTAGTTTTTGTTGAAATTTTCTATGCAAAAATCAAATATTTTAAATATAAATGCAAATTCACACTAAAATGCAAGACTACAGCCAAACGCAAGTTTGAATGAGTCTCTAAAATTAATATAAAAATCTGAAAGAAGATTTTGCCTATTAACCCTAAATTTTGGAATTACTAGCTTATATGAAAATTGTCAAAATTTTTACAAAAACTTAGCAAATTATTAAATTTTGTATTTTTCTATATTTTATATCAGATCTGATGCAAAAATCATGAATTAGGAAAATTTGGAAAGAATTGATGCAATTTAGTAAGCCAAACAATGTAATTGTTTTTGAATTTTTCAAAATGTTCAATTTTTTTAAATTTTTCTCAATGCAATAAAATGAATGACTATATGAATGAATGAAATCAATCCAAATCTAAAGACACACAGTTAGCAAGTTTCAATTTAAGTCCAAAAACACAAGTTCACCAAAATGTTTAGTGGAAAATTGGATTTGTTAATGTTTTAGTGTTTTGGTCTTTAAATCCACCTTTCCACTTTACATTCAAGGACCTAGGGTCGAGTGGTGAGCACTATCATACCCTAGGGTCACTATGAGATGTAGGAAAACATGGATTAGGGTATTTAATTGTTAATTTTCTCTTCCTATACTCAATTAACCATTAAAACCCTAATTATGCAAAAACAGAAGTAAACTGATGAATTACAGAAAATGTTGCTACAGACGGAAGCAAAATACCAAATCACAGAGTACTTGTTTCTGGGGATCCAAGCAAGAGAAGTCAGGGACACAGGAGCGGGCACCCAAGTCCAAGGCCCTATTTTGTGTCCGGATCTGGTGATAAGATCTACAACCTAAATCTTTTATATCAGAGATTTTCCTAAAATGGAACTTTGGGAACTAGGGAGTAGGTGCCCTAGTCCAGGGGGAAGATTTTCTTCCTTTCCTGCACTTCAGACACTCCAATATGCTCCTCTGTAACTCTACTTAGTCTAGCTCCTCAACCTATAACCTGCAATCACGAAAACTTAGTTTGGGGGTTGTGGTGTTTAGGAGCTTGCCTCAATCAAGCCCTGAAAGGATACTTAAGTCTTTCAAACACCTTTGTCAGATAGAGAGAGCATGGCCTTGTGAGGCAAAGGCCAAATCCAAATGAAACAATGATAAAAAGCACAATCATATCACCTTGTAGTGAAGACCTCATGGGAGGAAGATGCTCTTCATTCCATGAGGAGATGAATGCTCAAATCTACAAATACAAACACATAAACAAAACAAGTCTGCTCTTGCAACACTATGAAAGCCTTGAATCACCTTGAGAACACAATAGCTTGCTAGTAATCATCTAGTTTACAAATGAATGCCTAAACATGTTTATATATGCAACTACAAGCACTCCTGCCAAGATTTTCCTAATTCAAACTTACCGTGTTGGCATAGGACCTAAGTAACGGTCATAAACCGACACTTAAATTTTGGGCCTGACCTAAAATAGAGTAGGACTAGGGCACGAACACCCAAGTCCTCCCCATATTTTGGGTAGGGTTAAGGTCAAGGAGTCCTCCTAGGTCCACTTTGCCATGAAACCTAGGTCTCATTCCATCAAGATGCCAAATTATGAACTAAGATAACCTAAATGCATGCAAAAGACCTGGGAGCTAAACCTTATGAGGGAAAAGCCCCCAAGGGGACATTTTCTAACATTACAATGGGATGTCATTTACTATGGTAAATGGTAAATGGTAATTGGTCAAAGTGGGGTGCACATGTGGAGGAATAATCTATTTTTAGTGTTATGACGTACGTCATAGATGTTGTAAGAGGGTGTAAGAGATTCTATGACAACTATAAGTTGTCATAAGAATCTATGACACTTATAATAGCATATGATGCATCATAAGATGCTGTAAGTGGCTATTTTTGGCCTCAAGGTGTTCAAGCTTGGATGGGCACATTTTTCCAAGTGTAGGATGCATGTATGACAGCATTTATGATCCCGTAAGAACCTATTTTTGGCCATGGACGTCCAAGGTTGTATTGTTGACTCTTGACAAGTGTTATGGGCTTGTAAGAAGTCATTTAATGTCTTGAGGTTGTGTAAATTCTATATAAACCATAGCATAGTAGATGAGATGAATAATAATAGTTTATAGGTACCTAGGTTCCTGTCGAAGTGAAGGTTGGAGGATAGAGGAAGTGAATGTATTTGTAATCTTCTTTTGTGAAGATAATACAACTTGACCTCTTTTCTTGGTGGAGTTTTCTACCCAAAAGGGTTTTCTCCATGTCAAACACTTGTGGTATGTGCTTCATTCTACTTCTGGTATATTTCTGTGTTGTGGGTTTATGTTTTGTTACAATCTCCATTACTAATAGAACACAGTTAAAGATTGCTAAAATTTATCTTGAATCAGATTTCCATTGAAGTAGTGTTGCTTTCATTTCTAACATTTGGTATCAAACCCTGGCCAGCTTTGACTCTTGGGTGCTAGTGTGGAAGTTGTAGCTATAGTGGGAGATTTGGTTGTGTTTGTTTTGCAGATCTTGTGTTGTTATTATGGCTGCAGCCACTATTGCATCAACCTCTCAATTCGACATTGAGAATTTCAACGAAATAGGGTACGAGTTGTGGAATCTAAAAATGGAAGATTTGTTGGAAGAAAGAAACCAATGGTTGGCTGTTCAAAAAGAGAAGAAACCCAATGATGTCTCTCAAGATGAGTGGGATAGATTGGATAAGAAGGCATAGGGAACCATCCAGTTGTGTCTTTCAGACTATGTCCTATTCAATATCGCAAAGGAAGAGACTATATACAAGTTGTGGAAATAGTTGGGTGAGATCTATCAAGCCAAGAGTATGGTAAAGAAACTTTATTTAAAAAGAAAACTATTTTCCATGAAAATGCGAGAAGGTGAATCAGTTGCAGAGCATTTAAATTCTTTTAATTTGTTAGTGAGTTAGCTTGATTCAGTAGATGTTGAGGTTAGTGAGGAAGATAAATGTATCTTACTTCTTTGTTCTTTACCTAAGCCTTGGGAGAATGTTATCCTTTCTATCACTTCTAACCTTGTGGACCTAAAGTTGGATGCTCTTGTTTCAGTGCTACTGTCATAGGAATTGAGGAAGAAGAGTTTAGATAGTTCAAGGGATGCTCTCAATGTCAGGGGAAGGTCTAAGGAAAGAGGACCTGAAGGAGATCAGAAAGGGGCTAAGGACAAGTCCAAGGGTTGGTCTAAGACTCCTAGTAAAAAGAATAGATTTAAGTGTTGGAACTGCGGTAAAAGGGGACATGTGAAGGAGTGCAGAAATCCCAAGAAATAGTGGGAGAGTGCTTCAGATAAGTCCTCGAATGCAGGTGAAGAAGTTCTACTTTCTATATGTAATCTTGTTTTTGATGAAAACTGGCTGGTTGACTCAGGATTCTCATTTCATATGACCCCGCATAAGGAATGGTTCTCCACATATGAGGAATATGATGGAGGTAATATCTACCTTGGTGACAACTCTTCATATCTGATTGTCGGGAAAGGAAAGGTATTGTTGTGTTTCAGTGATGGGAGGATTAAAAACCTCCCTGGTGTTTTGCATGTTCTTGGATTAGTTAGAAATCTGATTTTAGTTTTGAAGTTGAATTATTTCTAAATGCATGTGAATTTGACAAGCATGGCTGCAGATTGGTGAGAGGGAACTTGGTGGTAGTGAAAGGGAAGAGATTCAGGAACTGGTTTAAGCTTGAAGCCACTATAATTTGTAATGCCTCTTATGTTTCTAAGGCTTTTGAAAACACTTGTATGTTGTGGCACCACAAATTGGGCCACACAAGCAATAATGTATTAAAAACTATTAAGAATAAAGAATTGTTGGATGGTTTCTCTTATTCTAATGAGCACTTTGATTTCTATGAGCATTGTGTGTTTGGTAAGAAAAATAGAAACTCATTTCCTTCATGAAGTAATAGAGCAAAAGAGAAATTAGAGATTATTCATACAGATGTGTTTGGACCTATGGATAATGAATCTATTGGAAAATCTCATTATTTTGTCACCTTCATTGATGATGTGTCCAAATTTACATGGATTTATTTTATGAAGCATAAATCTAAAGTTTTCTCTAAGATTAAGGAATTCAAAGTCTTAGTAGAGAGCCAATCAGGTTTAAAGATAAAAATATTAGGATTTGACTATGGAGGGAAATATTGCTCTAACGAATTTGATGAGTTTGCAAGCATGCATGTATAATCAGACAAAAGATAATTCTGTAAACACTATAGCAGAATGGTGTTGCAGAAAGGATAAATTGAATAATTATGGAAAGGGCCAGAAGTATGCTTAGTGATGCACAGTTGGATAAATGCTTTTGCACAGAGGTTGTGTGTATTGCTTGCTACTTGATAAATAGGTCTCCTTGTAAGGCTCTTGATTCAACACCTTATGAAGTGTGGATAGGTAAGAAACCTTTTGTTTCACATTTAAGGGTTTTTGGTTGTGAAGCTTTTGTTCATGTACCTAAGTAAAAGTGATCTAAGTTGGATCCAAAAGATGAAAAGTGTACATTCATTGGATATGGTGACAATGTGAAAGGTTATAAGCTTTGGAATCCACTAACCTACAAGATTATCTTTTCTAGAGATGTTATTTTCAAGGAACTTAGAGCTATTTGTGAACCTTAGCAGCCAAAAGAAAAAGATAAAAAGGTAAAGAAGGTGCACTTTGATTTAGAGCAGCAAGATGCACCTCAAGAAGAACAAAATGATGGATTGGGGGGTGAAGAAGAAGAAGAAGATTCAAGTAGTTCTAATGAAGATGAATCTTTTGTTACAAAAGAAGTTGGTGCAGATGATCATGCAGAAGAACAAGTAGAGTCTCTTACTCCACTCTTGAGGAAATCCACAAGACAACGTAATCCAGTTGATAGGTATAGTCCACCAGATTTCCATTGTGTATATTCTTTATTGAGTACTAAAAATGAACCTAGATCCTATAGGGAATCTATTTCTATGGATGATCATAAGTCTTGGTAGTTAGCCATGCAGGAGGAGATGATGGCTTTAAACTATTGTAACACCTGGGATCTTGTTCATTCACCCAAAGGAAGAAAGGCCATAGGTTGTAAGTGGGTTTTCAAGAAGAAGTTTGGAGCAGACGGGTCATTAGAGAAGTACAAGGCTAGACTGGTAGCCAAGGGCTACTCCTAGAGAGAGGGAGTTGATTTTGGTGAGATATTCTCTCCTCTTGTTAAATTAACTTCTATTAGATTTCTCTTATCTATTGTTGTAACTTATGATTGGTAGATTGAGTAAATGGATGTTAAGACTGTGTTCTTGCATGGAGATCTTGAAGAAGAAATTTATATGCAACAACCTATATGGTTTTGTTAGAATCTAAAAAGATAATTAGCATAGAAAACTAGTGCAAAAGAATAGATATCTAAACTATGAATGCAAATGATACGAAATCAAAATAGAAACATAGAGTTAGTCTCCAAGAGAGTAATGCAAATGCTAGAAGAAAAATAGAATTAAGAGGATGCAAAAGCAAAGGATACAAAATACAAGCCAAGTAGCATGCTTATATAGACCGGGGAGAGGGAAGAGGTGGCAACACTGACCAATGAGGAGCAACCATCTATTGGACTAAAGATAGAAAAGTATCTTCCCAAGATAGCTAATGGATGCTCACATGTAGGAAGGTGACACCTCATAATCCTCTCACCTAATTAAACATGTTTTATTAACCTAAGCAAGATTAATAGAAGTGTAGGAAAAACCTAGGAAAATAAGGAAACATAAAAAAACCCACTAGGAAATAAAAACCTACACTAACACCCCCCCATAAGTGAAGCTTAGGTGGATGTAGAAATGGGTCCCAGTAAATCAAGCCTGATGAGGTACCCATGTACATAAAATTCCCCCCCAAAGTAGAGAGAGTCAAGACTCTGAGTGAGAGGAAGAAGCCCCCCAGAAGATGAAGCATCCCGCACCCCCAGCAAAGCTCACAAATGAAGGAACTTGCTCTCAGTGAAGGGTTTGGTGAAGATATCAGTAACTTGCTTGGAAGTCAGATAGTAGCGAAGGTTGATGATGTGGCCATGGATGAGCTCCCAGATGTACTACATGTGGACCTCTATGTGTTTGGTTTGTTGATGATGGACCAGATTCTGTGAGATCTAAATGGCACTCTGGTTGTCACAAAATATGACTGATGGCCATCTGATCTAGATACCAAAATCGGTGAGAAGATTTTGAAGCCAAATGGCCTTAGTGGCAGCACTCACAGCCCCCCGATACTCAGCCTCAGTAGAAGATAGAGCAATAGCAGATTGCTTCTTACTCAACCAACAAACAGGACCTGAACCAAGTGAGAAGTTGTAACCTGAAGTAGAATTGTGATCCTTTGAATTCCCTGCCCAATCTGAATCTGTGTAGCCCACCATGTCAAGATCAATGCCCCCTGCATAGTGAATCCCAAAACTATGAGTACCCTAAATGTAGTGAAGGATCTGCTTGGCTGCTTTCTAGTGTAGCTCATGGGGCTCCTGCATGAATCAAGAGACCATGCCTACATCATATGAAATGTTGGCTCTCATATGAGTCAGATAAATGAGACTCCCAACAAGCCGTCGGTACAAAGTGCCATCAACAAGTGGAAAAGAACATTGAGCCTCAAGTTTGAGTCTAGAAAGAAAGGGAGTCAGAGTAGGCTTACAGTCAGCCATATGAAACCTCGAAAGAAAATTTAGAGCATACTTGGACTATGTGCTGGTGATCCAGGAAGCAAACTAGAAGATCTCAATCCTGAGAAAGAAATGCAACAAGCCCAAGTCAGTAATCAAACACCTATCATGAAGGGTACTGTTGGTCATGATGTTAGTCACAAACAAGCATAGAATAAAAGTACACATTAACCTTTATTTATCTTGAAAGATACGATGAATTCAAAGAATTCATGATCCCAAGTCTCCGATGATTAGGTCTTAATCGTCTAACGTTACTCAAAGGTTGATGTGCGTTGCTATTTCCATTTTGGGGCCTTACGTTGAGTTCATCATCATGACACTGTTTCTGCAAAGATTCTTCATAGAGAGGTCATTTTATACAATTGTTTGATCAAATGATATAGTTATACTCAAATATTTGCATGATATTCATCAATTATACATGCTTTAGCTTCAAATATGCTAAATATTTGCAATTATCTACGAGATGTCCACATATTTGCATTATTTGCTTGAGATTATCAATTATTTGCAATTATGATGGTGAAATACTTTGAAATTTAAAGGAAATTGAAAGAAATGCTTCAAATTAATGTTGAACCTTCAGCTATTGAACCACATGTACATCAGATATAGTCATGAAGAGAAGAAAACCAAACCATATGTTCACCAGGACATTTCACAGCTAGATATATTTGATGCTAACTACAAAGGAATTGTATGAAAACAACATATGCAAGTAGACATGCACTCCAAGGGATGCAGCAGATCACCACATATATCCAAAATTCACACACTGATTACTCAAGATTTACTATGAATTATAATCAAAACAGTCTTCTCATTCATTAAGTATGCAAGGATATAAATGTATACAAAAAGCTTTGAAATGAGCCCTAAATATTTCAGCAGATGGATTTCAATTAAGTTTTGAATGTTTGAAATAAGGCATTCCTGCACCTTTTATAGAACAAGGTGAGGAATCCATTACAAAAAAGATCTATGATCTTGATTTACCTATGAATATCTACGGTTAGTATTTTCATGACTAAGTCAACTTTATCAAATGGCACAAGTTGCCAGCTGGCAACTATCTGAAATACTTATTTTCACTAAGTATCAGATGTTGATATTTACTTTATGATGCATCATCATCTACTTTATCCGACTCATGCACTCCATCATTAGGTGCATCACTATATGTCCCTTCATCATCTTGATGATGGCGACCCTGTATATGAGGTTGCATGATGACCCTAACATGTTCATACAACTGCATGATTTTATCTATTTCTCCACCATCCTGGGTCTTTGCTTTGATGATGGCATGTTTATGTGTTGGTATTTGTTTCTGATGCTATCCAGTTTATTTCTTCTGTTATGTAGTGTCTCATTATAATTCTCCATTTCTACCTTGGTTCTCACCAGTTTATCCATGATTTCTTCTGTCATTTGGCCTAATGGATCATCAGCAACAAATTGGAAGTTATTGTGTAGAGCTTGGATTGCAAACTCTTCATCTTGATTATCTATCTTCCCTTCCACCTTTCCTTCCAGTGTTTCCAAAATTTCTGCCTCAACGGACATCATGTCATGTAACTTTATGCTGATTTCTCTCAGCTTATTGTTGCATCTTTTGAGTACATCACATTCAAATTGAATGTCCTTATACCATATATCTACCAATAATGCAGTGTTATTATTCAATACTTGCTTTTTGATGAGCAGTTGAGGATTTATCCTCCTTATTTCTCCTAGGATATCTAATGTCTTCTCCAATTGGAAAGATCTTTTACCTGTCTCCATTTCTAGATTGTCTACTTTCGTCCTAGAGCTATTGAGAGTACTCCACCTCTTCAAAGAGGCCTTTACCACTTCTTCTACAGTATCAAATGTGGAATACATCCACTTTCTCGATATGGATGACTCATGTTTCATGAGATTCAACTTATTCACCTCCTCTTGGGAAATAGCAGTCAATGGGACTGCATGATCAATAGAATCATCTTCAAGATTTGTCAGTCTTCCTATGTATGCATGCAACTGAGCAATGTGCTCTTTGTGTTGCTTATTTTTTTCCTTTTCTCTCTTAACCTTCTGAATTAAAGAATCTATGATGTCTTTACCTTCTTGACCCTCCTGGTCTTCATTTCCAAACCCCAAGTCAACTGTATTAATCTAGAATTCTTCCAGAGTAATTTTACCCTTTTCTTTATCTACAGTGGGGATTGCTATCTGTGCAATCCTTCTCCCAGTTGTGGGATCCCTCTTAATGGCCGAAGTCATTTTGGCCTTCCTCTTTGGTTTTATTATATTTTCTGAGAACAAGTTGGATACATCAAATTCTTGAATCTCAAAATCTACCTCTGTGTTGACTTCCTTTTCTAACCATTGAGGTACCTGATCATGTTTCTCTGCATCATCATGATGTTCACCTTGAGCTCCTATATTTGTCAGCATATGTGATGGAGAAGGTGATTTCTTCATTTCCTCTTCATGATGCTCGCTCTGAGGGTAATCCTATGGTACATCCTTCTATTGAGGAATTTCCTTTTCTGGAGGGGCATCATCCTGAGGTGGAGGATCTTGTGATGCGTCCATATGATGATCATGATGATCATGATCTTTCTCCTTTACTACTTCATCCACTTTTGACTTTTCCTCCTGTGGAAGCACATTCAGAGCAGTGGATATTGTGGAATCCTCTTTAGGTGCTGGCATTTGTTCTGAAACCACTATTTGTTCTGCACCTACACTACTTACTTCTTAAACTTTAGTAGCGGGATCTTCTAAGACATCCTTCTCATCAGCCTTCTTTACTTGATCCTCTACTATAACGGGCTTCACTGATGTATCCTGTTGGCTTTGTTGACTCATTTCTGAAGCATGGCCTTCTGGTTCTGCCATCTTCACTTCTTCTATATGTCCTCCTTCATCAGGTGTACCTGTTGGGTGTTCGGGACTTACATCCTATCTAGATGTCAAATCTACCACTACAGGACTTGTCACCTGTGCAATTAGTGTGTCCAGCCCCATTTCTTGGGCTATCTTCTCTGGAGTCTTTTCCTTTTCAGATTCCACTTGCTTCATCTCCTCCAGTATTGTTTGAACTGATGGAGTCCCCTGAGGAGTCATGTGCGCACTTGCAGCAAGGGTTTCCATCTTCTGTGAAGCTACCTCCTTCACAACCTCATCATCAAATAGATTAACTGTTTCATCTAATGAGATAATGCCTCCCTCGAATATCTTAGAGGTCTCTTTTCTTTGTTCTTCTGCAAGTTTAGTTTTGAACTTCACAATGGTAGGAAGTGGAACATTGTGTTGAAATTCCTTATGAAATACTTCACTACCTGCCCCTTTCAATAGTATAGGGGATTGCTTTATTTCACCCCTCATGGAGGTTCTTGGTTTCTTAGGTGGGGTAGCTACCACCACCTATGGGGCTTTTCTTTTCCTTTTGAATAGCAAAGGGGGCTCCTCTTCCTCATGCTCTTCCTCCATAAGGATATCTTCTTCTATTGGTTTTCGTGAGGACTGACCCTCTTCCTAGGTCTCACTAACTACTACCTCCACAGTCTAATCTTTCTTAGACTTTTGTTTACCTATCCGTGGAGGTGGTGTTGATCTTGATCCTGATGTTGTTGCCTCCTCATCTGGAAACACTACTCTTTCAATGATCACCCCTTTGGGTTCATTATCAATTTTCTTATCCCTAGGGGGTCTTTTGCTTTGTTGTTGTTGTGGAGGCAACCTATCTCCTTTAGATTTCCTTTTTTCAATTATAAAGTCATCATATTCCTCATCAAGAATATCTTGTCCTTTCTTCTTATTATCCATGGTAATGGCAACACCTTTCTTCTTCAATGCCTCAATATGTTCATCAACCCAAGCTTGGGTTAGGTGTAATGTCTTGGCAATGAAAGGATCTAAAGATATATCTTCTGGCATAGTTAGATCAGGTGCAGATATTGTATCATTATAAATTCTCTTTTCTTCATATTCATCTGCCATTATTCTGCCATCATCCTTCTTCAACTATGAAGGAATGGAGATGCATTCAAAGGTTCTGATTTGATTCAATGTTAACCTTTCATATTTTCTTCTTCTGGCTTCTGCTTCATCTTCACAATCTGCCCAGAAGTCCTCTAGGTGCCTCTTATGAATAGGCTTCCCTATTATTTTATGTATCGTCCCATAAGGGTCATATGGCCTTACCAGTGGGAATGGTTGCAACTGCATTTTATTCAAACTGACCATCACCTTCTTGATACTTTCTGAATCTGGGCACATGTACCTACCAATGGTTACTGGAAACAAAATTGGTGGTATTTTCTGAGCCTCCTTGTAGGTCTTCAGTATTGTGGAGCTCTGCCTTATGAATTCCATTAATACCACTGCATCAGTGGGGTATCTGGGCAGCATGAGGGGATGTCCTTTTAAAATCCTCAATTCTCATGTAAAAAACTGTGGCAAATTGAATATACCAGGCTCCATGCCTGTAGATTATTTCTTGAGCTTCCATGCTCAATTGTTTTGTCCTGTCCTCCTCCATGGTTCTCACCAGATGCATAGAGAATGCATCATTTACCAATTTGTAATCCTAGAGATAATTAACTCTCTGCAACTGGGGATGATGATCCCATATATGTACAACATTGATTGTACCTGTAACCTTCCCATCTGTAACCAGTGCATCAAATGTGCCATTGTAAGCACAAGAGTAAACAATATATGATGTCATATAAAAGGAACAATTTGAACCTCCCAGGTTCGTCAACTACTCATGTAGAGTATCACTTATCAATTGGCCCCATAGTGGCTTGATGTCTGCATATATGCACATCATGATAACACCATACATCTAGTCCTTAAAACTACCAGCATCAAGCTGGCCTGTCACCCTGCTAAGCAATGCAATCATATACTGATACTCTTCATCAAAATCATACTTATACAAGTGCACAGGAAGCTTGGCCGCTGCAGGATATGTGCTATTCTTGGCCCTCCACTGATACATGTTCTTCCTAGCCTTTTTCTTGTTGTTTTCATACTCAACTTCAGATTTCTTCAGATCTACACTGTTAACCTTCCTGCCCAATGGCAGTCCAAATGTCTTGGAAAGACCCTTGATGGACAGGTCTACATATATTCTCCCATACTTTACCACCTGTCTTGTCTGTGGATTGTAGTTTCGTGCACACTCAATAACCAGCTCTGGAGACTCCATGGAGTATGGAAAACCAGCCGCATTCCACATTCCAGACATGAATACTGCATCTAGCAGGGTGCTTCTATTCTTTTCATCATTCATTTTGGCTGACCAGGCCTCCAAATCAGTACTTCCTTGATGCATATCCATTATGGCACCATATTTGAACAGGATTCCTTTAGGAGATGCGAACATGGGCCTGCTGAACTCTGCTTCACACTTAGCTAACCTCTTGTCAGCCATGGATACCTGCAATTAACAAGATTGGTCTTACAATGGATACTTACATGAATGCACATAATGATTTATCTTTACTAACATCATGCATACTATACTTATTCAACATTTACTTATCATGGGATGCATAAGCTAGAACCTGCAACATCATACCTAGTTATGCAGAAGCAACAGGATGAGGGTTTCAATTACTTACCTAGTTATGCAGATCCCTTTGATTATACCAGTGGTTTTATGGAAATGCCCTGAATTCTGGTGATAACTTCGCTTCTTCCTGCCTCTAAGCTCTGTTCGTCCAAGTATCATTTGTATGAGGGTTTGGAAGCTAGCACTCTGTATAAATGGTTTTGTCATAAGGTAAGTGTAAAATGACAATTGAATTTACCTTTTAACCTTGCAATTAGGGCTAAATTAGGGCAAACCCTGACGCATTAGATTTTATTCATTGATTTTCACATAAATTCAGGATTTCACCAAGTGTTTCATCAGGTTTTGTGGTCGGCGGGAATTACCTACCACCTTTGTGGGCATTAAATGTCAATGGTGGCAACGGGAGCGGGGTGATATCCATATGACAGGATATATTCAAAAATATGATAGTATTTGGATATCAGGGTGATATATTCAAATATCATCCTGAGAGTAATGTGATCATCATCCTCGAGAGGAAAAACTATCTTGACAAGATCGGGCGATGAATGCACCCTTAGGCCATACTTAATACATTAGGAGGATATTTCCATATGTTGGGTGATGTTACAAAAATGATGATGACCAGATAAACTATACGTCTCTCTCTCATAATATCAAGATGACGTCATCCAGATACTCGCTCATTATATCGCTATGAGATCATGACATCATTGTCATGTTGTGTGAGAAGGATCATGCTCAGGAAATATGCCCGAGAGAGGTAAAAATGATGATTACATCATCGTCATGTTTGTTTCTTTGTTTATCAAACTTGATTGACATCATCAGGATAATGGCTTAGGGGGATATTTCGCGACAGGAGGATATTGAGAAATATCAGGTTACATTGAAAAATATGACTTGCGAAATACATAAGGCTATCGACGGGTAAAGGTCACTATCACCTAAAATTGACGTCCAGACGTTTGGACTGCATGATTTATCAGGTGATAAATTAGATCAGGATGACTTTCCGTAATATGACTGATGTTAAGAAATATGATCCTCCCCCTATGAATATCAGGTTTAACCAGGATTTTGACCATTCATAACTTTCACATCTTAATGAATATCATAGTGATACAAAAGGCAAACCTGCCTGAAATTTGATGCTCTTTCTAAATATGAGGTTACTGGAATGAAATATGAATTTTGACAATTTGACCTCATGATGATGACTTACCCAGCCTCCCCATGATGATCTGCATGACTTACCTTTACCAAACCACCCGAAAGCACAAAACAAGCCAAGCAAAAAGTTGGGTCCCTATTTTGCCAAGTCAAAATGGGGCGTGTTGTGTAACCACACAATAACTTGCCACCAAAGAAAATATGAAAATTCCAATGATTCAAGTGATGTGATCACATTCATCCCTAGTATTCTAATTCTTTCTAAGCACAAACATCATGATCTTCTGAATGGTAAAAGTTCATCATGGTAACAATACTAACAAAGGATCATGTGTGTGCAAATGATTAATTATCTTCATCTTGAAAGCAAGTTGAAAACATAAGTAACTGGTGTTAAACTACATAGTTGGAGATCATCCCTCATAGCCAACCTGGATAGAGCCTTGCTGCCAGTAGGCGTTCATAGCCCCAGCAAGGTTATCTATACAATCTTCCTAAGTAGAGCCCCACTGCCAGAAGGTGTTCACAGCCCTGGTAGAGTTACTTAGATGGCCTAATTTTATTTCTTTTCTAATTTTCTTTAAAAAAATTATATTTGATATCATCATGTCAGCTCATTTATACAAGGTATAGTCACTTGCAACTTTAGGTTGGAGATTGTATTGGTAGCAAGGGAGTCCCTTTAGATTTTTCACTTAACACCTATACTTGTGTGTTCAACAAACCTAAGGTTGTTATGTGTTTCATTGTGATTGATTCACTTTGAGCAAGAAAAGGCACCCTGATGAAAGGATATCATAGACCTGATCATGAATACCTCTTAGAATGAATCATAACTTATGTCTAAATCTGATCTCATCACTTGAATCCCTACAATTCTGTTATTTCCTATGGTGATGAAGTGCATCATCTTGACTAACCAAAACAAAACTCAACAAGCAAACCACAAAACAAACAAACAAACAAAACAACAAAAACACAACTGTACAAGAAACTATACAAATGTACATTATGATACACATGACTGTCATGAAGTCACTTAGGCTTGGAAATAATGTTTGAGAAATTGTCCATTGACTGGCAATGGGACATCCTCACCTGTCAGGTTCTTAAGCCTATAAATGTTGTCTCCTAGTATCTCCGAAATTTGAAAGGGACCTATCCATAATCTGTCAAATTTGCCATGGTCACCTTTCCTCTCATGGGCTTTATCCCACATCAGAACTAAATCAGATATCCTGAAGGCTTTAACTTTGGCTCTCTTGTCAAACCAGCATTTGACAACAGCCTAATGTTTTGCAAATTGGTCAATTGCTTGACTTCTTTTCTCTTCCAGGTGCATTAGTTGAAGCAACCTGACTTCTTGTCTATTGTCTATGCCTAGGTACTCTTGCGCAAACTGCAAAGTAGGAATTTTCAAGTTAACAGGGAGGATAGGATCCACCCCATATACTAATTGGAAGGGTGAGTTTCCTAATGCAGTTTTCATTCTAGTTCTGTCTACCCATAAGGCATATTTCAGAAATGAATTCCATTCCCTAGGGTTCTTCTCTATTAATTTTCTTATGATATTCAACAAATTTTTATTGGTGGATTCTGCTAATCCATTCCCTTGGGGATAATAGTTGGATGAGAACTTGAGTATGATCCCATGATCAAAAGCCCAACTTGACAATTTGGTTGAAGTGAAGGCAGAACCATTATCACTTACTAGAGCATAAGGAGTTCCATACCTGGTAACAATGTTGCTTTCTAGAAATTTAATAACATCATCTGCAGTACAAGTCTTGTTGCTAACAGCTTCAGTCCATCTAGTACAATAGTCAGTAATTGTTAAGACATACCTATGGCCTAAAGAGGATGGAGGATTGATTGGTCCTATGAAGTCCATGCCCCATTGTGTAAATGGGTGCTCTTCCACCACTGGCTGCAAGGGTTGTGCAACATATTTCTCTCTATTGGCAGCAACTTGACATACATGACAACATTTAACATGTTCAACTATATCTTTAAAAACTGTTTGCCAATAATACCCTGCTCTAAGGATTGCATGTGTTGTGGCTAGGGCTGATCCATGTGTTGTTCCAAACTTGTCATGTAATTTAGATAAAACCTTATTTGCTTCTGGCTTTTCTAAGCATCTTAGGTATATTCCTTCATAATTCTTCTTGAACAGGTTTCCTCCCTTTATCATATATTTTTGTGACCTTATCTTCAAGGCTCTTCTCTATGAATCTTGCATTCTTGGAGGACATCTTCCAGTAATCAAGATGTGCCTGATATCTGAATACCACTCTTTATTGTCCTTAGCATTGATAACATACTGCTGACTTGTGATGTTTGGATCAATTTCAGATATCATTTGGCTTAAGGCATGTCCTCTTACCAGCTTCATGGGTGTAATTTCCATGTCATACTCTTATAACATAGTAATCCACTTGGCTCTTTTTTCACCAAGTTCACTCTGCATTAGTAGCATCTTCACTGTTGCATCAAGCACTACTGCAATCACTTTGCTTCTTAGTATATAATGCCTGAATTTCTTTACTACCCTGACTAATGCAAGTGCTTGTCTTTCAACATCTACATATCTTAGTTCAGCATCCTTGAAGGGACAGCTCATGAAAGCTATTGGTTTTTCTTCTTTCTCTTCATTCCTTTGAGTCAATACTACTGCAGAGGTATGTTCTGAGGCAAATGAATAAATGTAAAAATCTTTTTTGTAGTCTAGACTAATAAGGATAGGAGCATCTGATATGGCTTTCTTTATGTCCTCAAAAGCAGCTTTGGCCTCTACTATCCACTCAATCTTGGCATCTTTTTTCAGCATGGCATTTAGTGGTCTGACTATCTATGCAAAACTAGTGATAAATTTTCTTACAAAGTTAATCTTACCAAAGTAAGACTTAAGTTCTTTTTTGCTTCCAGGGAGTTGTATTTTCATGATAGACTCCACTCTGGCAGGATCAATGATGATTCCATCTTTAGTTATCAAATGGCCTAATAATTTGCTTGTTGTTACCCCGAATATGCATTTCTTGGGGTTCAAGGATATTCCATACTCTTCACATTTCTTCAGCACACTTCTGAGATCTGCTACATGGTTCCCCCTTTCTTTGGAGAATACTATCAAGTCATCCATGTATATGACTATACATTTTCCTATTAAGCCTCTGAAGGCTATGTCCATTGCTCGCTGGAATGTAGCTCCAGCATTTATAAGTCCAAATGGCATACGTCTATATGCAAATATCCCCCACTTGGTGGTGAAAGAAGTTTTCAATCTGTCAACCTTATCAACCATCACTTGGTTATATCCTCAAAAACCATCTAAGAAGGACATCATTTTGGCTCCATTTACAATCTACAGAACTTCATTTAATGATGGTAATGGATAATTATCCTTCTCTGATGCTCTGTTTAGGTTCCTAAAATCTACACATAGCATGATGTCTCCATTCTTCTTTCTAACTGGGACTAGATTAGCCACCCAAGTGGAGTGCCTTACACGAAAGATTATCCGGGCATTTAACAGCTTCTTGACTTCTTAAAAAATTATTGGTTCAAGCAAAGCATTGACTAGCCTTTGCTTCTGTCTGAAAGGTTTAGCATCTGGCTTGAGGGGAATAGTGTGAGTTATGACTGATGTGTCATATGTCTTTAGCTCATCATATGTCCAGGCAATAACATGTATGTAATCTTTGAGAGCCTGAGTTATTCCTTTTAACTCTTCTGGTGTGCAAACCTTACCTATCAGGACATTTCTCTTGTCTTCATTCTGTCCAATATTCACTTGTGAATATTGACCTCCATCAGCTTTGGGAAGGTCCTTCTATTTCAGCATGTTATCTAAATCAAAGGCTCTTTCCAATTCAATCATACCTTTGGGAATTCTGTTGCTAGGCAACTCTAATATTTCATCTTCTTCCCAAACTTGATCTTCCATACTATTCTCATCTATGATCTGAGCATCAAATATATCCCTATTAGAGATGAAATCAAGAATATGCTAATCATCATCAAAGACCTGAAGATTAGTAACATTATCAGGTACTAATGGTACATATACCAGTTCTACTAAAAATCTCTTTAGACCTGATATAGATAATGGCTCCAATGTACTGGCAACCTGGGCAAGTGCATCTGCCCTATTATTCTGTTCTCTAGGAATGTGGGTGATATTAAATACATCAAAATCTTCAATCAAGTCCCACACTCTCTGTCTATAATTTGACAATCTCTTATAGTTGCAAGAGTAGATTCCTCTTACCTGTCTGACAACTAATTCTGAGTCTCCAAAGACATGCAGAATTCTTACCTTCTTAAGAGCAAACAGTATCCCATGAATCAGAGCTTCATACTCTGTCACATTATTAGTGCAGGGGAACTGTAATCTGTAGCCAGCTAAGTAAGATTTTCCTGATGGGTCAATAAGATCAATCCCTACTCCAGCTCCTTGTTTGGACTTAGATCCATCAAATCTTAGAGTCCAAGATTTATCTTCAGCAAAAGGCTTGGCTGAACCTTCTCTTTTCTTTGCAACTCTAGTTGCTGCTCCACCTGATATCCATTTTAGTTTAGAAATTTCAGTATCCTTGGACCTCACTTTTCCTTTCTTTTGTGAAGCTATCTCCTTCTTTTTCTTTCCAACATCAGGAGGATGATCTTCTGGATCAGGTACTGTATGTCCTTTTAAAATGTGTAAACATAGTGAGTAGGCGATCTCTGAATGAGGGGCCTTATGCAACCTACATCAACCTTCAATCAAGACTTCTTGGGGAAGTTTGTGTTGTTGTGTCATCTTTTCTATCTCTTTTGCCAGAAATTCTTCAAACCTAGTCAGGTCACTACCTCTGTCTTCATTAGACAATTCATAATCTGGCTCCATAAAACAATCACTCCCAAGGGTGATCATTTCTTTCTTCCTAACATTTATCTGGTCATACACCAGAATTTCTTTTGTTCTCTGTATATGATCTTCATATTTACATTTATCCTCTCCCATTCTTGCAAGAAACAAACATAAATTAGAATCACTGTCATTATCACTATCTGATGAACTTACCTCTGATGATGATGATGCATCACTATATATCTATTCTAACTCCATCATGTCCATGCATGCTTTGCAAGTCTTTTCTGAATGAGGCTCACTATGTAACCTGCACCATCCATCAATCAAAGTATCATTAGCAAGTATATTCAGTACTTTACATCGCTTTATCTGCTTGGATAAGTGCCTTTCAAAATTTCCGAAACAATCCCCTTCATTCTCACTTTCAAAATTATTATCAGTCCCTACAAAAGGTATATCCTCCTGATGATCATCATCATGATGATGAAAAGCCAGCATCAAGATTTCCTCTATCCTGACAGTCTGTGGTCTAACGAAATAAACTCCAGGCTCAATGTCTACATACATTATCTCATTCATTTTATTATACTCGGTTATCATGTGCTTCATTCTAGGTTCAGCATCTATTCTTATCTGGTTAGGTATACCTTTCCAAGGCAACCACATGTGATTGAAGTCAGTAGACATATATCCATTCAAAGTTTTTGACCATTCTCTTCTAAGCAGCATCTCATATGTATCAGGTATGTCAACTACCTGGATATCAATGTAATATTGGATCCTAGGATCAGATGCTAGATGCATATGTATATGAGTCAATTCTCCTATTACACTCACTTCTATCTTATCTAGCTGTGTTACCTTCTTTAGGGATTTAGCAGGATGTAGTCCTAAAGCATTGCATATAGACAAGGGCATCACATTTGTAGAGGCTCTTGAATCTACCAAACAGTTGTGTAAATTCTTGCTAAACATCCTTATGGTAAGGAGGAAAGGTGGTGACTCAGTCTTATCTCGGTATAATGTCATATGTGAGGTTTCTGCAGCTTGGATAGTAGCTGGCACTTTAGGCTTGGTATTATTATCTCTAACAGCATGATCTTTACTACTAGATTGGCCTGAAGAATGAATATCCTCTTTAGGAGCGGGATCATCCAGTGATTTCATGAATGCCTTCTTAATAGCAAGGGTTTTCAATAACTCTAACAAAGATAGGCTGACCTTTATCTTTTTCATCTCATCTGTCAAGTATGTAACAAGTTTATCAGACTCATGAGGCAAGCTAATAGCCTTTGATGTTGTATTCTGAGGTAACAAATATTGGGCATTCACCTTGGGAAATCCTAGACTATTGTTAGCTTTGGGATCAGGAGGTATGTTGAAATTATTTGGAGGTAGTGAAGATGTTAATGGGGCAGTAGGTCTGTTGGAGCTACTTCTCAAATTATAATTATGCTTACCAGGATATTGCTACTGGTATGTATGCACCTCCTCATGTTCAGTGGAAGGCTCATTCTCATCTTCAAAAGGGAAGACATAATTTGACTCAAAGGCTAAAGTAGATTCTTCACATGCTTGTGAACAATCCTGATGATCAGTGTAACTTTCTAATACTAGGGCTGAATCATATCCACAGGGAACAATTTCATTTCCTTCCACCTGAGGTGGATTCCCTGTAGTATTAGACACTTCTATTTGAAAAATGCTGGCAGCAATTTAAAATTGTGGACAATCTAGCTCTACATGAGCGTTTGTATTGTGGATCCTACACCAATTGGTGAGGGCTGCCTCAGCAAGATTGACTCTAGTAGTCTGTTTGGTTTCACTAGGTGATTGATTATCTAAGGGTGATGGTAATGAACCATTATTTGGCCTAGAGTTCCATACTCTAGGCTGTCTCTGAGGATTATTGTTATTTCCACCACTATTATTGAAATTACTATTATTGTATCCTCTGTCAGGATAATTTGGTCTGTCATTGGCATAACTTCTATTCTGATTTGGCTGGGAATAGAAATTTAGATTTCTCAAATGAGTCACTTTTGTAGTTAGTTTTCTTAGCTGAGCGGAGATTTCTTTGATTTCCTCCTTTTCTTCTTGAGCTTTGGCTACTACATTTTCAGTTTGAGGCTTGAAGAAAGAGGATCCATGGTTATTGTTGGATAGATCAGCACCTTGAGGTGTCTGAGTTTGTGCAGGATATTGTGACATCTGGTCATTCCCATTAGGAGGTGGCATGATACTCAATGGAGGCACTTGCAAAGGTGCAGGCATGACCGCTTGAGGTATCATTGTTCCATTAGGATATTGTGTAGGATATGATGCAAGATATTGTCCAGGGTATGTTGGATACATGGCAAGCAGTGTGAGAAAAGTAATATTTGGAGTAGGAGCAGGTATCAGATGCTGACTGACCTTTATAGCTTCTTGAAAAGCTTGTGTCAAAGTTGTAATCGCTGGATAGGCTCTTCTAATGAACATGGAGGTCAAAGGATCCAAAGCTGAATAATAGATACTTCTAGCAGCTTCATCTGCTACTATATAAGGAGCCACTAGCTTTGACAGCATCTTTTGGAATCTGGCATTGAAATTAGCAATAGGCTCATTCTCAAATCTTTTGATTGTAGCAAACAAATGGTAATTCATAGATGGATCAATAGGAACGTTAAACCTGTCAAGAAAAGCTTTCTCTAAGATGTCCTAGGACCCTACAGAACCCTAACCAAGACTGATGTACCAATTATAAGCCTCCTCCCCTAAGGAAAAAGGGAACAACCTGCACACTACATCCTGATGTTCTATTCTGGCTTTGCAACAAGCTTCCTTAAAAGTTCTGATATGATCTTCGGCATCTTGATAAGGATGATACTTTGGACAAATTTTGTCTGGATTCTTTGGTAACTCATGATATGCCGTGAAGGTTAAAGGCGATTCTGTTGTGAAGAAAGACATTGCAACCGGAGGAGGTTGAGTTTGAGGTATAACCGGCTGAGGTTGGACTAAAGATGCACCCAGAGGAGATCCTGTAGGTATATTGAAACTGATAGGAGTCACAGGAGGATGTCCTGGTGGTGTTCCTGATGCACTGGAACTGAGAGTGTGATGAATGTCAATAGTCCTAGGTCTAAAGCCTCTAACAGATAGTTCTTTAAAAGGTCTGGTGGATCTTGACCTGGTATTTATCCTATGAGCCAAGATTTCTCAAATTTGGTGAGAAATTAGCCGGATGATAGTAAATATTGGTTAAATTTCACCAGCTAAGGTGATATTTATGATCGGATGACTGATCTGACTGGATATTTACGAAATATTTGCAAAGATAGTGCAAATATGAGGTTATATTTGAGGTATGATGACTCTT
This sequence comes from Cunninghamia lanceolata, assembly GCA_027924645.1. Taxonomy (NCBI): domain Eukaryota; kingdom Viridiplantae; phylum Streptophyta; class Pinopsida; order Cupressales; family Cupressaceae; genus Cunninghamia; species Cunninghamia lanceolata. The sequence continues at coordinate 469,816 of BSBN01001297.1, forward strand.
AACACGAGATATCAAGTTTCTAAGGCAAAACTCTTCAAAGCTTGAACAAATTTACCTGACATTGGCTGATATTTGTGAATTCATGATGATCTACTGTAAAGCTTGCAATATTTACGTTTGATCTGGAAATCTTTACACATAATAAGCATCTACAAGCTTGCTACAGTAAATATTTGAGCAATATTTGGAATTCACAGATGCATCCGGGGTTACCTTACTCTCTGCATCATCAAACCTAAAAATAATGATGATGAGCATCTTCTTTCAAATAGCCCTCCTTCTAGCGCCAATTTACGTTGGTCATGATGTTAGTCACAAGCAAGCATAGAATAAAAGTACACAATAACCTTTATTCATCTTGAAAGATACGATGAATTCAGAGAATTCATGATCCCAAGTCTTCGGTGATTAGGTCTTAATCGTCTGACATTACTCAGAGGTTGATGTGCATTGTTGTTTCTATTTTGGGGCCTTACATTGAGTTCATCATCATGACACTGTTTCTACAAAGATTCTTCACAAAGAGGTCATTTTATACAATTGTTTGATCAAATGATATAGTTATACTCAAATATTTGCATGATATTCAACAATTATACATGCTTTAGCTTCAAATATGCTAAATATTTACAATTATCTACTAGATGTCCACATATTTGCATTATTTGCTTGAGATTATCAATTATTTGCAATTATGATGGTGAAATGCTCTGAAATTTAAAGGAAATTGAAAGAAATGCTTCAAATTAATGTTGAACCTTCAACTATTGAACCACATGTACATCAGATACAGTCATGAAGAGAAGAAAACCAAACCATATGTTCACCAGGAAATTCCATAGCTAGATACAGTTGATGCCAACTTCAAAGGAATTGTATGAAAACAACATATGCAAGTAGACATGCACTCCAAGGGACGCAGCAGATCACCACATACATCCAGAATTCACACAATGATTACTCAAGATTTACTATGAATTGTAATCAAAACAGTCTTCTCATTCATTAAGTATGCAAGGATATAAATGTATACAAAAAGCTTTGAAATGAGCCCTAAATATTTCAGCAAACGGATTTCAATTAAGTTTCGAATGTTTGAAATAAGGCATTCCTGCACCTTTTATAGAACAAGGTGAGGAATCCGTTACAAAAAAGATCTATGATCTTGATTTACCTATGAATATCTACGGTTAGTATTTTCATGACTAAGTTAACTTTATCAAATGGCACAAGTTGCCAACTGGCAACTATCTAAAATACTTATTTTCACTAAGTATCAAATGTTGATATTTACTTTATGATGCATCATCATCTACTTTATCTAACTCATGCGCTCCATCATCAGGTACAGCACTATCTGTCCCTTCATCATCTTGATGATGGTGACCCTGTATATGAGGTTGCATGATGACCCTGACCTGTTCATACAACTGGACGATTTTATCTATTTCTCCACCATCCTGGGTCTTTGCTTTGATGATGGCATGTTTATGTGCCTAGTATTTGTTTCTAATGCTATCCAGTTTATTTCTTCTGTTATGTAGTGTCTCATTATAATTCTCCATTTTTACCTTGGTTCTCACCAGTTTATCCATGATTTCTTCTGTCATTTGGCCTAATGGATCATCAGTAACAAATTGGAAGTTATTGTGTAGACTTTGGATTGAAAACTCTTCATCTTGATTATCTATCTTCCCTTCCACCTTTCCTTACAATGTTTCCAAAATTTCTGCCTCAACGGACATCATGTCATGTAACTTTATGCTGATTTCTCTCAGCTTATTGTTGCATCTTTTGAATACATCACATTCAAATTGAATGTCCTTATACCATATATCTACCAATAATGCAGTGTTATTATTCAATACTTGCTTGTAGATGAGCAGTTGAGGATTTATCCTCCTTATTTCTCCTAGGATATCTAATGTCTTCTCCAATTGGAAAGATCTTTTACCTGTCTCCATTTCTAGATTGTCTACTTTCATCCTGGAGCTATTGAGAGTACTCCACCTCTTCAAAGAGGCCTTTACCACTTCTTCTATAGTATCAAATGTAGAATACATCCACTTTCTCAATATAGATGACTCATGTTTCATGAGATCCAACTTATTCACCTCCTCTTGGGAAATAGCAGTCAATGGGACTGCATGATCAGTAGAATCATCTTCAAGATTTGTTAGCCTTCCTATGTATGCATGCAACTGAGCAATGTGCTCTTTGTGTTGCTTATTTTTTTCCTTTTCTCTCTTAACCTTCTGAATTAAAAAATCTATGATGTCTTTACCTTCTTGACCCTCCTGGTCTTCATTTGCAAACCCCAAGTCAACTATATTAATCTGGAATTCTTCCAGAGTAATTTTACCCTTTTCTTTATCTACAATGGGGATTGCTATCTGTGCAATCCTTCTCCCAGTTGTGGGATCCCTCTTAATGGCCGAAGTCATTTTGGCCTTCCTCTTTGGTTTTATTATATTTTCTGAGAACAAGTTGGATACATCAAATTCTTGAATCTCAAAATCTACCTCTGTGTTGACTTCCTTTTCTAACCATCAAGGTACCTGATCATGTTTCTCTGCATCATCATGATGTTCACCTTGAGCTCCTATATCTGTCAGCATATGTGGATGGAGAAGGTGATTTCTTTGTTTCCTCTTCATGATGCTCACTCTGAGGGTGATCCTGAGGTACATCCTTCTGCTGAGGAATTTCCTTTTCTGGAGGGGCATCATCTTGAGGTGGAGGATCTTGTGATGCGTCCATATGATGATCATGATGATCATGATCTTTCTCCTTTACTACTTCATCCACTTTTGACTTTTCCTCCTGTGGAAGCACATTCAGAGCAGTGGATATTGTGGAATCCTCCTTAGGTGCTGGCATTTGTTCTAAAACCACTATTTGTTCTGCACCTGCACTACTTACTTCCTGAACTTCAGCAACAGGATCTTCTAAGACATCCTTCTCATCAGCCTTCTTTTCTTGATCCTCTACTATAATGGGCTTCACTGATGTATCCTGTTGGCTTTGTTGACTTATTTCTGAAGCATGGCCTTCTAGTTCTACCATCTTCACTTCTTCTATATGTCCTCCTTCATCAGGTGTACCTGTTGGATGTTCAGGACTTACATCCTATCTAGATGTCAAATCTACCACTATAGGACTTGTCACCTGTGCAATTAGTGTGTCCAGCCCCATTTCTTGGGCTATCTTCTCTGGAGTCTTTTCCTTTTTAGATTCCACTTGCTTCATCTCCTCAAATATTGTTTGAACTGATGGAGTCCCCTGAGGAGTCATGTGCGCACTTGCAGCAAGGGTTTCCATCTTCTGTGAAGCTACCTCCTTCACAACCTCATCATCAAATAGATTAACTGTTTCATCTAATGAGATAACGCCTCCCTCGAATATCTTGGAGGTCTTTTTCTTTGCTTTTCTTTAAGTTCAGTTTTAAACTTCACAATGGTAGGAAGTGGAACATTGTGTTGAAATTCCTTATGAAATACTTCACTACATGCCCCTTTCAATAGTATAGGGGATTGCTTTATTTCACCCCTCATGGAGGTTCTTGGTTTCTTAGGTGGGGTAGCTACCACCACTTGTGGGGATTTTCTTTTCCTTTTGAATAGCAAAGGGGGCTCCTCTTCGTCAGGCTCTTCCTCCATAAGGATATCTTCTTCTATTGGTTTTTGTGAGGACTGACCCTCTTCCTGGGTCTCAGTAACTACTGCCTCCGCTGTCTGATCTTTCTTGGACTTTTGTTTACCTGTCCATGGAGGTGATGTTGATCCTAATCCTGATGCTGTTGCCTCCTCATTTGGAAACACTACTCTTTCAATGATCACCCCTTTGGGTTCATTATCAATTTTCTTACCCTTAGGGGATCTTTTGCTTTGTTGTTGTGGAGGCAGCCTGTCTCCTTTATATTTCCTTTTTTCAATTATAAAGTCATCATATTCCTCATCAGGAATATCTTGTCCTTTCTTCTTATTATCCATGGTAATGGCAACACCTTTCTTCTTCAATGCCTCAATTTGTTCATCAACCCAAGCTTGGATTAGGTGTAATGTCCTGCAATGAAAGGATCTAAAGATATATCTTCTTGCATAGTCAGATCAGGTGTAGATATTGCATCATTATAGATTTTCTTTTCTTAATATTCATCTGCCATTATTCTACCATCATCCTTCTTCAACTATGAAGGAATGGAGATGCAATCAAAGGTTATGATTTGATTCAATATTAACCTTTGATATTTTCTTCTTCTAGCTTCTGCTTCATCTTCACAATCCGCCCAGAAGTCCTCTAGGTGCCTCTTATGAATAGGCTTTCCTATTATTTTTGTATCCTCCCATAAGGGTCATATGGCCTTACCAGTGGGAATGGCTACAACTGCATTTTATTTAAACTAACCATCACCTTCTTGATACTTTCTGAATCTGGGCACATTTACCAACCAATGGTTACTGGAAACAAAATTGGTGGTATTTTCTGAGCCTCCTTGTATGTCTTCAGTATTGTGGAGCTCTGCCTTATGAATTCCATTAATACCACTACATCAGTGGGGTATCTGGGCAGCATGAGGGGATGTCCTTCAAAATCCTCAATTCTCATGTAAGAAAATGTGGCAAATTGAATATACCAGGCTCCATGCCTGTGGATTATTTCTTAAGCTTCAATGCTCAATCGTTTTGTCTTGTCCTCCTCCATGGTTCTCACCGGATGCATAGAGAATGCATCATTTACCAATTTGTAATCCTGGAGATAATTAACTCTTTGCAACTGGGGATGATGATCCCATATATGTACAACATTGATTGTACCTGTAACCTTCCCATCTGTAACCAGTGCATCAAATGTGCCATTGTAAGCACAGGAGTAAACAATATATGATGTCATATAAAAGGAACAATTTAAACCTCCTAGGTTCGTCAGCTACTCATGTAGAGCATCATTTATCAATTGGCCCCATAGTGGCTTGATGTCTGCATATATGCACATCATGATGACACCATACATCCAGTCCTTATAACTACTAGCATCAGGCTGGCCTATCACCCTGCTAAGCAAGGCAATCATATACTGATACTCTTCGTCAAAATCATACTTATACAAGTGCACAGGAAGCTTGGCCGCTGTAGGATATGTGCTATTCTTGGCCCTTCACTAATACATGTTCTTCCTGGCCTTTTTCTTGTTGTTTTCATACTCAACTTCATATTTCTTCAGATCTACACTGTTAACCTTCCTGCCCAATGGCAGTCCAAATGTCTTGGAAAGACCCTTGATGGAAAGGTCTGCATATATTATCTCATGCTTTACCACCTGTCTTGTCTGTGGATTGTAGTTTTGTGCACACTCAATAACCAGCTTTAGAGACTCCATGGAGTATGGAAAACCAGCCGCATTCCACATTCCGGACACGAATACTGCATCCAGCAGGGTGCTTCTATTCTTTTCATCATTCATTTTGGCAGACCAGGCCTCCAAATCGGTACTTCCTTGATGTGTATCCATTATGGCACCATATTTGAACAGGATTCCCTTAGGAGATGTGAACATGGGCCTGTTGAACTCCACTTCACACTTAGCTAACCTCTTGTCAGCCATGGATACCTGTAATTAACAAGATTGGTCTTACAATGGATACTTACATGCATGCACATAACGATTTATCTTTACTAACATCATGCATACTATACTTATTTAACATTTACTTATCATGGGATGCATAAGCTAGAACCTGCAACATCATACCTAGTTATACAGAAGCAACAGGATGAGGGTTTCAATTACTTACCTAGTTATGCAGATCCCTTTGATTATACCGGTGGTTTTATGGAAATGCCCTTAATTCTGGTGACAACTTCGCTTCTTCCTGCCTGTAAGCTCTGTTCATTCAAGTATCGTCTGTATGAGGGTTTGGAAGCTAGCACTCTGTAAAAATGGTTTTGTCGCAAGGTAAGTGTAAAATGACAATTCAATTTACCTTTTAACCTTGCAATTAGGGCGAAATTAGGGCAAACCCTGACGCATTAGATTTTATTCGTTGATTTTCACAAAAACTCAGGATTTTGCCAAGTGTTTCATCGGGTTTTGTGGTTTGCGGGAACTACCTACCACCTCTACATGCATTAAATGTCAATGGCGGCAACAGGAGCGGGGTGATATCCATATGATAGGATATATTTGATAATATGATAGTATTTGGATATCGGGGTGATATATTCAAATATCATCCCGAGAACAATGTGATCATCCTCCTCGAGAGGAAAAACTATCTTGACAAGATCGGGCGATGAACGCACCCTTAGGCCATACTTAATACATCAGGAGGATATTTCAATATGTCGGGTGATGTTACAAAAATGATGATGACCAGATAAACTATACATCTCTCTCTCAGAATATCAAGATGACGTCATCTAAATATTCGTTCATTATATCGCTTTGACATCATGACGTCATCGTCATGTTATGCGAGAAGGATCATGCTCAGGAAATATGCCCTGGAGAGGTAAAAATGATGATTACGTCATCGTCATGTTTGTTTATTTGTTTATCCGACTTGAATGACATCATCAGGATAATGGCTTAGGGGGATATTTCACAGTAGGAGGATATTGAGAAATATCGGATTACATTGAAAAATATGACTCTCGCGAAATACATAAGGCTATCGACGGGTAAAGGTCACTATCACCTAAAATTGACGTCCGGACATTTGGACCACATGATTTATCAGGTGATAAATTAGATCGGGATGACTTTCCGTAATATGACTGATGTTAAGAAATATGATCCCCCCCTATGAATATCAGGTTTGACCAGGATTTTGACCGTTCATAACTTTCACATCTTAATGAATATCATAGTGATACAAAAGGCAAACCTGCCTGAAATTTGATGCTCTTTCTAAATATGAGGTTACTAGAATGAAATATGAATTTTGACAATTTGACCTCATGATGATGACTTACCCAGCCTCCCCATGATGATCTGTATGACTTACCTTTACCAAACCACCCGAAAGCACAAAACAAGCCAAGCAAAAAGTTGGGTCCCTATTTTGCCAAGTCAAAATGGGGCGTGTTGTGTAACCACACAACAGGTTGTTTTGATAGCCCCAATGGTGGATGAAGAACTCCCTGTGATCAGCAAGTCATCAACATATAGAACCAAAAATAGGAGTGAATCATCCTACTGTAGAATGTAGACATTGGGATCAGAATGGCACCGAGTGAACTCAATTGATAGAAGGAAGGAGTCCATCTTGGCATACCAGGCCCAAGGAGCCTGTTTGAAGCCATAGAGAGACTTCTAAAGATGGTACACAAGTGAAGAATCCTAAATGAACCCATGTGGTTGCTCCATGTAGATCTCCTCCTAAAGGTCACCGTGAAGAAAAGCACTCTTCACATCCATCTGGTGTACTTCCCAACGATTGGATGCAGCAATGGCAAGAACAAGTCGGATGGAATTCATTCTGGCAACTAGCACAAAAGTCTCAAAGTAGTCAATCCCAAGAACCTGGGAGAATCCTTTGGTGACCAAGTGAGCCTTATGCTTGTCAACCAACCCATCTACGACAAATTTTGTCCAATAGATCCACTTACATCGAACAAGTTTTCTTCCCTTAGGAAGAGGGACAAGATCCCAAGTGTGGTTCCTCATCAAGGAACTATACTTCTCTTGTATAGCTATATCCCACTCAAGAATACCAAAAGCCTCATGAAAAGACTGTGGATCTAAGGTAGTAGCAATGAAGACATTGTTGATAACTGAGAGGGGGGTGAATCAGTTATCCTAATTATTTCTTCTTCTGAACTTTTCTTATTAATCACTGCAGCATTAATTCAAACAAGCAAATATAACCATGAAATGAAGATACACATGACAAAATATTTTTGATGTGGAAACCCTATTAAGGGAGAAAACCACGGGGTGATTAACCCAAAGATTATTCTCTGTTAGAAGAATAAGGAAATACAAAAAAGCACTTGCCAATTAGGGCACAATGCCCGAGCACACTGCTCACAAGAGGCACACTGCCTACAAGAGACTCACTATCTACAAAGATAATGTTATACAATACTTGAACTGATTAGGAGCATCCACAAATGCTGGAGTTCAGTTCCAGTTAGGCTCAGTCTACTGATCTGCTGCACTTCATCTTTCCTTTTCTCCTTTGTTGTTTTCCTTTCACATACCGGATCTTCTTTACTGCTTCTACTCTGCTCTTCTACTTTTATCCGCTTGTTCCAACCATAACAACAACTCTCACAACTAAATCCATTGTGTATATATATCCGCACAAGTAATTTCATCACCTTTCTAGTTGGCACCCGGAATAGTCAATCTTTTCACTAATTCTGATCTGTCGGCTGAATCCTTGCACATCAAGTAACGCGGATCAAGTATATGCTTGTATAGATCATTAATCATGTTGGCTAGACATGATACATGCCTTCATAACCTTTACCACAATCAGTAACTCATCCGGAAAGTAGTCTGATGTTCTGTCAGTCAGTTCTTCCTCTGTTCACACAGTCACTCAGGAATCTGGTACTCAACTATCCATATCTTTTTTCTCATCTATCACTGGAGGCTAAATCCTTGGAATGTACCACTCAAGGTAGTCCTCTTGACTTCCCCAAATCTGCACTGCACCAAGATACTTCCTCTAATAGATCCGACCCTGTCTGTCGGACCTTGCCACATGCTCTATTCTTGTTTACTGGACCACAACATTCTTCACTCTGACTTCCGGTAGAGACACACCATGTCCTGCGGATGTGTGGGATGAACTTTGTTGCCATCAATGACAACAATCATGAATCCATATAGTGTCTCTTGCCAACAATCTCCCCCTTTGGCATTGATGGCAACACTTAGTGAAAAATGACTAAGTGTTAACACTATGCTCCCCCTTGGTTGATGCTCTATCTTTATATATATTTTCTGGAGCTCCCCCTTAGTTGGATTCCTCATTTTTCACTGCTCCTCACTCCCCCTTTGACATCAATGGCAAAGGGTAGGGTCCGCATACCAAAATTTTTAAAAATTTAACTATACTTGGCCACATAAGTATATATATACAAGTTGTACTTACATAAACTTAAGTATATCTACAAAAGTATTCTTCAACTGTACAACTTCTATCACCCAACTCTGCTTCATCCTGTCCAAAATTGAGATGTGACCACTCAACAAGAAAGCATATGCTTCAGCCTTCTTAAGATCTGTCGGATCAGTGGTCCGGGCTATAATCTGAGCCTCATTTATGGCCTCATGCATGGCCTCTAACTTAGGGATAATAATCCTTCTAAGTTCACCCATCCGACTGATTATGTTCTTCCTTTCCTTCTCAAAATTCTTTATTGCATTTGTGATTGCAATAGTTTGACACTCTTGATTTACTATGGAGGAAGAGAGAGGATCAAAACTTTGAGACAAACTTAGGAGTTTATCCTCTTGCTCTTTTATCTTCTTCTCAATCTCTACTGTTGCTTTGGACCAAGAGATACAAAATTTGTATATTTCACCGCCATCCTTAAGAGCATTTTCTAAACTCTTTATCCCAATACTCATATTTCTCCTATCATTAATGATTAATCCTTGTACCTCGGAGAACCTTTTATCCAAAAACTCCTTCCGAACCTTTTCTCCAGCTGATTTTTCTAGAGAGTCAAAATGTGTACTAACACTGCTGACTAAGGTTTTGAGATTACCAGAAGAGGAGGCTATGGGATCCTTCTGAAAAGATGGTATGATCTTTTCTAGCACTCCGGATGCAGCTTCTATCAACTCACAGTCTTCCATATGAGACTTTAGGAGTTTTTCATTAGCCTTAGCATTTGCAAATGAAGCTATCTTCATTGTCTGTACTGGAGAAAGAGAATCAAAATTGAATGGACCTTGTAGAAGCTCCGATTCATCAATCTCCATGGTTTCTTTGCTCAGGAATTCTTGGACAGTTTGTGCAGTGTCTCTTGCCGGAGACAGATGTTTCTTTTCTTCTGCAGTCTTGGAGCTATCCTTTGGAGTTTTCTCTACTGAAGTCTTCTCTCCTTTTGCAGCCTTAGAACTATCATCTTCTTTTTCTTTTACCTTTGCTTCTTTCTCCTATAAATTTTCTTCTCCTTTAGATCTGGAGATAGTAGGGGAAACCGGAGGAGAAATGTTAGACTGTTAGGGGCCCACCTCTTCTGTCATTTCCTTAGGAGTTTCTTCTGCAACATTTGTGGTGGAGGGGTCAGTACCCAAGTCCTCTATAATAGGAAGATTAAATCTTTTGAAGGTTTTCCAAAGAATCTCTTTAGTGTCCTTGGCTACCTTGTTGGTCTCACCAAGCATAAGCTGATTCATCCTTGCTTTGCTTCTAAATTCATTCTTGCAGTCTTTGAATACCATGTTCATTGTCTTGGGATCAATTGAAGGATATAGCTAAATAGCTATCTATTCCTGGATCTCAAGGTCTTTTGCCATGGCATTGGCCTTTCTCATTTCCAACTCCTTTTCTAGACTTTTAGGAATTAAAGAGATAATTTCAATAAAAGCTTTGTTGTAAATGTTCAAGAACTTAATTGTGGCTTCCTCCAAAATCTTTTTATCTGCTTCATTATAATCATCATAGTATTCTGTTAGGGGTTGAAGGTTGCCATCCACAGTGACTGATTTTACTACATCATCTAAGGAGAGAGTAGGTTTTTCAATAAATTCCTCTTCCTTCTCTTCTTTTCCTTGACCGGTAGAGTGTTTACCGGATGATTTCTTCTTCTGTTTCTTTATCTCCTTTACCCCCTCATCTGATTCAGTTTCCTCTTCATCTTTTTGACTTGCATAAGCCCTTGTGGCTTTTATTTTAGACCTTTTCTCTCCTTTACCAGATATCTGACCTTCCGGTTTTGATGTTTTTGAGCTTTTGGTTGTGATAGGTGTAGATCCTTTTGATGATCTGGTCCGGGTTGAGGTTTCCACTGGAGTACTTTTCTTGCTTTTCTTTTCTGCCTCTTTCTTCTCTTCCTCAGCCTTTTGCTTCTTTTCCCGGTTGGCATCAAGTGCCTCCTTTGAGATGCCAAAACCTTTTGCCACTTTCTCAACTTCTTTTCTTACCTTTCTTTTAATTTCTGGCTGCCTGAGCTCAGTGTGAATTTTCACACTTAGTTCTTCAAAGGTTCCAAATCTCTCTGCTTTTGGGTCCTTTGGTTGACTGAGCATGTGTTGGACATGCAATTCTACAATTTGTTCATCCACTTCATACCCCATAGGCATGATCCAGACTGTCCTTGGCTCTACTGCCTCCATTAGGCATTGATCAGTGTCTACCATGAAGCACACTATATCCTTGTATTTCTCAATTACTGATTTGGGGATTTTTTCTCTGATTTGCATCGTAGTTTGAAAGTGTTTGAAGTAACCCCATAGAGCTGTATTCCTTTCCTTAGCATCCCCAAGTTTATGCAAGTAATCTCTGATCTGGACTGCTATCGGTTTGTCATTCTGCCATACCCATCCACTTGATCCAGGCAGCTCATTCATGAAGTAGAAAAATAGATATAATATTAGTGTACCATACTTGAAAGAATTATTTTTGTCCTTTTTGATCTTTTGTATGTTTTCCATTAATTGGTTTAAAAGAAGTTCACAGAGATCATAATCTCCATTCTTTCTCAGCATCTCATAGGCAGTATATACTACAGTTCCGGATACTGAATTCTCCCTACTGGAGTGATAAATCTTGTATCCTATTATCATAGATGCAAACTTGATATCTGGGTCAGAAATATCTTCAATGGTCATTGCCCTCTTATCAAATTTTGATCTGGTGGGCTCAGTTACAATATTATTTTTGATAGATTTGAGGATAGGTATCCCCCTGGAAGAGTATAGACTAGTTACTGCCCTAATTGCCTCTTTTGTGATCTTGCAAGGTCTATCCAGCCATAGGAAGTTGTCATGCACCCTACTCAATATGTACCGGACCCATTCATCTTCTTCAAAGTAGGGGAAATGAATGAATTGATCAAAATGTTTCTTCTGGATACCCTTATACTCTAGTTTAAGCTCAAAAGCATCGTCTATCAGTTGTTTGTGATAGATATCTCTTAATTTGAATTCCCCAAACTCCTCAATATTTGCATGTAGGTAAACCCTAATGTCCTCTGTGTGTAAAATGCCATGTGGAACACTAGAGAATGCTCCTAAGGGATCTACCTCCAATGACTTGTAAGGGTGTTTCTTAAATTCAGGTCGGGGCCTATCTGAGATTTTTACTATATTCGGAGTATCCATTTTTCAAAAGATTTGCAGTGAGATATTGAAAAACGGAAAATACCTTTTGCTCCTTTCGATTTCACGAAGATGGCCAGATTGATTTCTATAAAAATATCTTCTGCAAATGATCTTCGATGAGCTTGAGGAATTTTGTTGCAAAGCTCCACTTTTCGTTTCTTCTTGAATGCAGAATGAACAAGTGATTAATAAGAGAACCCTTATATTGCTCCGCAAACCCTAATATCAGGTTGCAATAAATGTTTGACCTACATTATTCCAGTTTTGCCTTATTCAGATGACTTGAAGAACCGGATCAATCCTGAACTTTAAACAACTTGCGGATCTGCCAAATCTTAACCCCAGTTTGTTTGAATGTATTCCTTATGAATCATTCAATCCGCAACTCTTTTTGTGCCAGTTCCGGCACCAATTGACTGGCTGGGGGAACAAGGTTTTCTTTGAGTCTCCCCCTGAGCCAAAGCTCACTTTTTAATTTTTGGAAGGAATATCAGCACTAGAGTCTGGTGCGGATCCAACCTCTACATTCTCAGTACTTTTCTTCACCCAAATCTTGCTCATCTCACTTTTAACTTCATCCGCATTCATCTTTTGTTTACCCTTGTCTTGATTCTAATTATGATATACCAGACCTCTTTTGTCCTGATTCTTGCTTCTACAGACTTTTGCACCATGACCGGACCTATTGCAGATTTGGCAAACAACATTTTTTTGCATATTTGACTGATATCCATTTGATCTACATTGATTAGCCATATGACCTATTCTATTGCATGTAAAGCATCTACCATTGAATGATTTGTTCATTTGCATATTTCTGCATTCATGAGACTTGTGACCATACCTTTTGCAATTAAAACACTGTCCGGAGAAGGATGAATTAGTTTGATTCATTCTCTTTCTGTACTGATTAGCTTTGTGACCAAAGTGATTGTAGTTGTGGCAGTATCCATTTAAGGATGGATATCTTTGAGCATTGGGCTGCCTTACCGGAGGTCTTCTAGACCTGTTCCTTGGATTTTCTGGTCCAAAATTCTACTGACCTGATCCAAAGCTTTCTCCTTTCTCATATCCCAAACCACACTTGTCATCTGCCCTCTTCTAGCTTCCAAGAAGAACTTCAAGTTGAGCAGAACTTATCTTGAATTTCTCTTTATATTCATTTGATGTTTGAAGATCCCTTTTGAGAGAGACAATTTGATCCTCAAGTTTTTCTTCATTATCTTTAGCATCTTCAAGATCAGATTCAAGATGTCTGATAATTCTATCCATCTGATGGCAATCTTCTGATTTCTCCTTAAGAGATTGTCTTAGATTGTCTTCATTTTTTCTTTTCTCTTCAATCTCTTGGGTAAACTTTATAACTCTTGATTCCATTTCATGTCTTACCATAATGACCTCTTTTGATAACTTTTCACATAACTTGGTTTTCTTAGTCAGCTCTTCATTTGCATTACTTGCTTCACTTTGTCTTGCCAATTGCTGAAGCAGTTCCTTTCTCTTTTTCATAGAGAGACTTAATTTGTCTTTTAGTTCTCTCATGAAATCATCAGCCTGTTTGAGTCTTTCCTTTCATTCATTGACTTCAGAGTTTGACTATTCAAGATCCTCAAGAGTAGTCTTGAGTTGCTCTTTCAAACCATATGCATCCATTTGGATTCCCAGATCTTCCTTGAGCTGTTAGACTTTGTTAGGAGGAACTTATCTCTGATACCAATTGTTGATAACTGAGAGGGGGGGTGAATCAGTTATCCTAATTATTTCTTCTTCTGAACTTTTCTTATTAATCACTGCAGCATTAATTCAAACAAGCAAATATAATCATGAAATGAAGATACACATGACACAATATTTTTGACGTGGAAACCCTGTTAAGGGAGAAAACCACGAGGTGATTAACCCAAAGATTATTCTCTATTAGAAGAATAAGGAAATACAAAATGGCACTTGCCAATTAGGGCTCACTGCCTAAGCACACTGCTCACAAGAGGCACACTGCCTACAAGAGACTCACTGTCTACAAAGATAATGTTATACAATACTTGAACTGATTAGGAGCATCCACAAATGCTGGAGTTCAGTTCCGGTTAGGCTCAGTATACTAATTTGCTGCACTTCATCTTTCCTTTTCTCCTTTGCTGTTTTCCTTTCACATATCGGATCTTCTTTACTGCTTCTACTCTACTCTTCTACTTTTATTCGCTTGTTCCAACCATAACAACAACTCTCACAACTAAATCCATTGTGTATATATATCCGCACAAGTAATTTAATCACCTTTCTAGTCAACATTCGGAATAGTCAATCTTTTCACTAATTCTGATCTATCGGCTGAATCCTTGCACATCAAGTAATGCAGATCAAGTATATGCTTGTATAGATCATTAATCATGTCGGCCAGACATGATACATGCCTTCCTAACCTTTACCACAATCAGTAACTCATCTGGAAAGTAGTCTGATGTTCTGTCAGTTAGTTCTTCCTCTGTTCACACAGTCACTTAGGAATCCGGTACTCAACTATCCATATCTTTTTCCTCATCTATCACCGGAGGCTAAATCCTTGGAATATACCACTCAAGGTAGTCCTCTTGACTTCCCCAAATCTGCACTACACCAAGATACTTCCTCTGAGAGATCCAAACCTATCTATCGGACCTTGCCACATGCTCTATTCTTGTTTACCAGACCACAACATTCTTCACTCTGACTTCCGGTAGAGACACACCATGTCTTGCAGATGTTTGAGATGAACTTTGTTGCCATCAATGACAACAATCATGACTCCATATAGTGTCTCTTGCCAATAGACATGTGGAGCATCCTAGAACTGTGAACAAGTTTGCCTAGTGTTTGATGGATCCCCAACCCAATCACCTACAGACTGCAAGGTCTGTCTAGCCCAAAGTGGACTGGAAGATGGAGAATTTGGAGGAGAATCATCAACCTCTGAATTATGACTAAGAGAGGAAGAAGGTGAGTCCTCTGAATCACTCTCTGCATCAAAAGTGGAGGTAGAAGACTGCTCAGGTGAATCTGACTCATCAAAAGATCTGTCATGTATCCCAAGTGACTCCAATGTCAAAGTAGAAGGAGTTGGAGAAGTGATAAAAAGTGAGCTCAAAGAGCCCTCCTCAAACTGAACACTCCTCTCAATGAACAACTCATGTGTAGTAGGGTGGAGCAACTGATAACCCTTCACACCATCAGGATAACCCACAAATATGCAAGGTCTTCTCTGCGGATCCAAGGCCTTGTGTTTCTCTACAGGAATGTGGGCCCATGTAGGACAACCAAAAACTTGAAAGTGCTTAACTGATGGTTTCTGACCGCTCCAAGCTTCAAAAGGAGTGACTCCCTTCAATGCTTGGTGAGGAACATAGTTCTGGATATAATAAGCATAGTTAATGGCCTCTACCCAATACTATGGTGCAAGAGATCTGGAGTGAATCATGCAGTTCACCATTTCCTTCAAGGACCTATTCTTTCATTCTGCAACACCATTTTGCTGAGGATTGTATGGAACTAAATGCTGCAAATCAATCCCCTCTGAAGTGCAAAACCTCTCAAACCGATATTTGACATACTCACCACCATTGTCAGTGCGCAAAACTTTGATGGCTTTCCCAAATTGCTTCTCTACAAAAGTTTTGAATTCCTGAAAATGATCAAATACCTCTGACTTCTATTTGAGAAAGTACACCCAAGTATATCGAGAAAAGTCATTAATGAATGTGAGGACATATCTAGCAGTGCTAAAAGAAGGATGCTGAAATGGACTAGCCAAATCACTATGAACTAACTCCAGTATATCTGAAGCTCTCCATGCCTTACCTTTGTCAAAATTTTCCTTAGGACGCTTACCAAGAATGCAACCTTGGCAAAGACCACCTGAAAACTGGATCGAAGGCAACCTTGTGACCATGCTCTGTTGGTTGGGCTATTGCAAGTAGCGAAAGTTAAGATGGCCAAACTGCTCATGCCATAATCTACTCACATCATTAGAATGAGTGAGCAAAATAGTCAAAGGAGGATCAGGAACAAAGTGAGAAAATAGACAGAGCCATGACTTATGATCTGCTCTCCCAACTATAACTATAGAACTACTATACAACTTACGAATCTCCACTAAATCAGGAGTGAACTTAACTCGCTTGCCTAAACCTGTGTGAGTGATCTGTATATCAATAAGAGATTAGTTGATAATGAGGGCACACAAATAACATCATGGAATGTGCCATCCCCCACATCAACAGACCCTCTCCCACACACCTCAATAGGAGTGTCATTACCCATCAAAATAGAAGGCATAGTACATGACTCCAAAGATGCAAGTTCTTTCTTAGATGAAGCCATGCGATGTGAAGCACCTGAATCAAGAACCTAAGTGGATGGTGAAGAAGCAACTGCAACAAGGGCCATGCCCTTCCCTTTCCCCTTGTTGTTTTCTTTTTCCTTGTTTGACCCCTCATTAGAACTTTGTTTGATAGACTCAGGAACATTGATATTATTCTTCTCAAGAATGTGTGTCAAGTGATCAATTTGTTTCTTTAGACATTTATGTTCATCATGACTGGGCCTTTTACAATAGGCACATTGGACCTTCTCTTTCTTAGGCTTATCACCCTTACAAGATTGGGTCTCATTAGTTGTTTTTGAAGCAACTGGTATTTGATCCTTCTTCTCCTTGCTATTCTTTTATTTCTTATCCTTACTATTGTTGTTACTACTTTGTCCTTTTTGTTCTTTTGTGCCTTAGTTGGCAGCTAGGGCATGTGACTTAGAGGACTTAAGAGTACCCATTTGGATTAGCTTATCCTGTTCCTGAGTGAGAGAGATAGCAAAATCATCTAAAGATGGAATGGTGAATTGAGTACCAAGTGCACCCTTAGTAGCATACAAGGTCGAAACAAATACAGAATATTCTGAACTTAGCTTAGAGAGAATACTAAGAATCAATTGTTCATCTTTCTTTTCAATTCCATATTATTTTAACTGTAGCCTTAGTGATTTCAATTTTGTGAAGAAATCCTGGATTGTGTTGAAATTGCCTGGACTTAAAACTAATTAGTTCATTTTCCAGCATATGACCCCTCATTGAATCTTGTGTGCCAAATAGTATTTCTAGCTTTGTCTAGATTTTATTTGGTGAATTTAAAGACTTAATGTGAAAGAGCAAATCAGGAGAAACGGACAAACACAATGTTCCATATGCCTCATCACATTTGTTAAACCACTTAGGCTTATCTTCATCTTTAGCAGGTTCGGTTTTAAGTCCCATTGTTATCCTATGTAATCCAGCTTTCCTTAAGTGAATTGTCATGTGTGATTTCCACTCAAAATAGTTGTATGGAGTTAGGATGGGTACAATTGTTTGATCCATGATGAATAAATGCAAAAAATAAATGTTGAAAAGAAGAGAACACCACCAAGACAACCCCCCCTTTTCACTCAATCAAAGAACCCCCCCAAGTAAAAATAATTTTGGCACTTTATGATTAGTGCATTTACAACTGCCACTAGCAAGAAATACTTAGTGGTCTTGATCTTAATGTATTACAAAACCCTTACAAATTGGGTGTATGTTGAAAGTACAATAATGAAACTCTGCCAAGAAAACTAACAAGACCACTGTAATCTACTCAAAAAATCATGCACTTTCAAAAAAGGAATCACCTCGATATGAGGTCGTATGTGAAAGTTATGATCCTTTGAAGTTCCAAAAATGAGAACTGTGCAATGTCACGGGTGAGAATCTGTAATTTATAGAAATTTTCTGTATAAAAATTAAAAAATCATTTTCACTAATGCATAGAGCATGAAAAAATAACCAAAATAAAAAAAAAATTCTCAGGAAACGGAGTCCGTATGAGCAAGAATGGAGCATTTTAAAACTGCCTTCAAATCTGCAACTGCCAATGGAGAGGGGTCTTGTTGTATCTTTCTAAGTTCATATCTAAAAAATATATGAGTTACATATAAAAACTAAAACATACCCAGATAGTTTTTCTATGCTGCAAACAAAACCTAGAAGGCATTTTTCTTGTTGATGTACAAAAGATTTTGATCCAATGTAAACAGAATGCCTTTAGCACCAAAAAATGACCCCAGCAACCAAAAAATGATATGTAAAGGCTGAATCAGCTACCTAAGACAAACAATGGCATGCTGGAACCTGTAATATTGATTGAAAACACTAAATATGCAAGTTAGTTGTCAGATTTGAGCTTGAAACCCCAGTTCTGCAACTGTGTCTGACGATCTCTAATTTCGGTGAAACAAAAGCCAAATTTGACTTTCTCAAGCCTCCTAGACACGTTGGAATAGATGGAAATGTTTCCAGTATAACCAGAAATGCTGCAATCACCCAGATTTCATAAATCACATGTGTCAACCTAGAGATTAAAATGTTTCTGTCAAACTTTTCTGATTCTTCAGATCATCTAAAGATACAAGAGAAGAGCATATTGGGTTTTTTGAACAACTGCAATAAGATTTATTAGCCCCCCCTGAATCTCTCAGATATGCAAACTAAAATCTACTCTTGTATATAGAATAGCTCTAATACCATGTTAGAATCTGAAAAGATTATTAACCCATAAAACTAGTGCAAAAGAATAGATATCTAAACTATGAATGCAAATGATATGAAATCAAAATAGCAACATAGAGTTAGTCTCAAAGAGAGTAATGTAAATGCTAGAAGCAAAATAGCATTAAGAGGATGCAAAAGAAAATGATATAAAATACAAGCCAGGTAGCATGCTTATATAGACCAGGGAGAGGGAAGAGGTGGCGACACCAACCAATGAGGAGCAACCATCTATCAGACTAAAGATAGCAAAGTATTTTCCCAAGATAGCTAATTGATGCTCACATGTAAGAAGGTGACACCTCATAATCCTTTCACCTAATTAAGCATGCTTTATTAACCTAAGCGAGATTAATAGAAGTGTAGGAAAAACTTAGGAACATAGGAAAAAATAAATAATCCACTAGGAAATAAAAACTTACACTAATAGTTTTGAGGTAAAAGGAAAAGAACATTGGGTTTGCAGGTTAAAGAGGTCTCTCTATGGTTTGAAATAGTCCCCCAGAATGTGGTATCAAAAGTTTGATTCATTTGTTTTGAAATTAGGTTTTGTTATAAGCGAGGAGGATCATTGTGTTTGCATTCATTGTGTTGATGATTCTATACTGGTTATTATTTTATATGTTGATGACATGTTTTTTAGCAATACTAAGGGTATGGTCAGTGAGCTTAAAGCCCAACTTTCAGGTGCATTTGAGATGAAGGATCTTGGTGCTATGAGGTATATTTTAGGAATGGAGATTGGGAAGGATAGAGTTAATAGAAAGCTTTGGTTGTCACAAAGTTTGTGAATACTATTTTGCAAAGGTTTAGTTTGTAGGATTGTAACCTAGTTAGAGTTCCTTTACCCATTGATACTAAGCTTTCATTAGATATGTATCCAAAGATTAAGGATGATCTTGAGGATATGTCTAATGTGCCATATACTAGTGCTGTAGGGAGTCTGATGTATGCAGTGGTTTGCACTAGATCAGATATTGCACAAGCAGTGGGAGTTTTGAGAAGATTTATGTCTAACGATGGTAGACAACATTGGAATTATGTGAAGAGGGTGTTTAAATATCTTGCAGGTACTCCTGATTATTGTTTGGTTTATTTTGGTACTAATAGTGCTAACAAATCTTTAGACATACAAGGTTTTGTTGATGCAGATTGGGCAAGTGACTTGGATAGTCGAAGGTCCAATAGTGGCTATGTGTTTACTTTGTTTGGAGCTACAGTGAGTTGGATGAGTAAGAGGCAACCCATAGTTGATTTGTCCACCACAGAAGCAGAGTATATGGTTGCTACTCATGTCTCTAAAGAGGCTATTTGGTTAAGGAGATTGTGTACATGTATTGGTTTTGATTGTAGGATCATTCAGATTGGTTGTGATAGCCAGAGTGCTATTTGTTAGGCTAAGAATCCCATGTATCATGTTGGGACTAAGCATGTTGATGTTTAGTATCACTTTGTTTGAGAGTTGGTTGCAAATGGAGAGATTGAGCTAAAGAAAATAAACACTCAAGAGAATGTTGGAGCTTCATTGACTAAGCATGTGAGCACAGAGAAGTTTGTGTGGTGTAGAGATGCCATGGGCCTTGTTTCTAGTGCCTAATTATTTTTTATTTAATTTCCTATTCGTTGATTTACAATGTATAATGTCAAGTGGGAGAATGTTGGGATAAGGTGCCATTAACCTTGTAAATCCCAATATTGTATTTATTCCATTTATTATTTGTAATTTGTAATTACCCAAGGGATGTACAAGTTTCACTGGCAGTGGTAAAAAATATTTACTGTCCATGGTAATTACAGAGTTACTGCATGGTAAGTCCCAGAGTTACGATGGTAGTTACGACATGTTATTTACTATGGTAAATGGTAATTGGTCAAAGTGGGGTGCACATGTGGAGGAATAATCTATTTTTAGTGTTATGATGCATGCCATTGATGTTGTAAGGGGTGTAAGAGATTCTATGACAATTGTAAGTTGTCATAAGAATCTATGACACTTATAATAGCATATGATGCATCATAAGATGTTGTAAGTGGCTATTTTTGGCCCCAAGGTGTTCAAGCTTTCATGGGCACATTTTTCCAAGTGTAGGATGCATGTATGCAGCATTTATGACCCCGTAAGAGCCTATTTTTGGCCATGGATGCCCAAGGTTGTATTGTTGACTCTTGACAAGTGTTATGGGCTTGTAAGAAGTCATTTAATGTCTTAAGGTTGTGCAAATTCTATATAAACCATAGCATAGTAGATGAGATTAATAACAGTTTACAGGTACCCAGGTTCTGCCGGAGTGAAGGTTGGAGGACAGAGGAAGTGAATGTATTTGTAATCTCCTTTTGTGAAGATAATACAACTTGACCTCTTCTCTTGGTGGAGTTTTTTACCTGAAAGGGTTTTCTCCACATTAAACACTTGTGTTATGTGCTTCATTCTACTTCTGGTATATTTATGTATTATGGGTTTATGTTTTGTTACAATCTCCATTGTTAATAACACACAGTTAAAGATTGCTAAAATTTATCCTGAATCAGATTTCCATTGAAGTAGTGTTGCTTTCATTTCTAACAATAAGACTTTGTCTAGTTGACTCTATCATATTGAATGTCCATGAGGAGAAGAGCATGAAAGACCTTTGGAAGAAGCTAGGCGATGTTTATCAGGCCAAGTCCTTGGTAAACAAGCTTTTTTCTGAAAAATAAGTTTGCTCTAAAGATAGAAGATGGAGGATCTATTGTGGACCACATGAATGCTTTTAACATGATTGTTGCACAATTGATATCTATGGGTGTGAAAATGGAGGAGGAGGATCAATGTATGGCCCTGCTTTGTTCTTTGCCAGATTCGTGGGATCACCTTGTCATCGCTATCAGAAGCACCACTACCACCTTCAAGATGGAAGATGTGGTGTCTTCGCTGTTATCTGAAGAGATGCGGAGAAAGTCTTCTGAGGCAGCCAAAGAGGCTCTTGCGGTGCATGGTAGACCTAAAGAGAAAGGGGAGAAGAAAGACAAGAAAGGTGAAAAGGGTAGATCCAAATCCCGTGGGAGATCCAAATCTCCTAGAAAGTCCAAGGCTCTCAATTGGAACCGTGGAAAAACTGGGCATTTCCAAAATAAATGCAAAGAGGAGAAGAAAAAGAAGAAGAATGCTCCTGATTCAGATTCTAACAAGTCACAAGATGATGGTGATGCCTTTATTGCAACCCTGGCCACCCATGCATCTGATGATGTGTGGTTGATTGATTCTAGTGCATCATTCCACATGACCTCGCATCGAGACTGGTTCACGAAGTATGAAGAGTTCGATGCTGGAAGAGTGTACCTGGGTGACAATTCTCATCTAAAGATTGTTGGTCGTGGAAGAGTCTCAATTTGATTCCCTGATGAACGAGTGAAGGGGATCACTGGGGTTATGCACATCCCAAACCTAGTATGAAACTTACTTTTTGTAAGTATGTTGAATGATGTAGGTGTGCAGGTTATCTTTTTGAAGGATGGATGCAAGATGACTAGAGGATCTATGGTGCTTGTGAAGGGTACTCGGAGAGGTACTCTATTTCAGCTGGAGGCATGCACTTCACAGTGCAATAGTTCTTCTAACTCGAAGAAAAGAGCTGCAGTCACTTCATCCCCACCATCTGAACAAATAGTGAAGAAATCTGTTGTAACACTTTCTGATGGTAGTGCACATGCTTTGGAAGTTAAACTTCCTACTGACAAGACTATGTTATGGCATTTGAGATATGACCACATTGGTGAGAAGGGTTTGTGAACCCTGAAAAATAAAAACCCCGTTGAGGGGTTAAATAACTGTAATCTCGAGTTTAACTTTTGTGAATATTGTGTATATGGAAAACAAAACAGTGTTCAGTTTTACTCTAGTTCTCACAAGTCTTCTAGTGTGTTGGATCTTATTCATTCTGATGTGTTTGGTCTAGTTAATGTTCCTTCAATTTCTAAATCTATATATTTTGTATCTTTCATAGATGATTATAGTAGAAGGACATGGGTTTATTTTATCAGAAGCAAGACTGAAGTCTTTAGTCGGTTTAAGGAGTTTAAAGCCTTCACTAAAAATTAGACTAGTAAAAAGATTAAGTGTTTGAGAACTGACAATGATGGTGAGTTTTGTTCGGCAGAGTTCGATAAGTTTTGTAAAGAGTAAGGGATTGGAAGACATAAGACAACTCCATACACCCCGTAGCAAAATGGAGTTGCAGAGAGGATGAACAAGACACTGATGGAGAAGGCTAGGAGTATGCTTAGTGGAACAAGCCTCAAACAAAAGTTTTGGGCTGAAGTTGTAGCCTCTACTTGTTATATGGTAAACAAATCTCCTACATCAGCTTTTGTTGGTAAGACACCTATGAAGGTGTGGTCTAGTAAGAAGCCTTTAGTTAGACATCTTTATGTTTTTGGTTGTGAGGCATATGCACATGCGCTTAGGGAGAAATGGTCTAAATTGGAGAACAAGGTTGTTAAATGTATTTTAATTGGCTATGGTATCAGTGTGAAAGGATACAAACTTTGGGATCCTGTGGCTAAAAAGTGTTGTATAGTAGAAGTGTTATCTTCAGAGAGATAACACCTTCTTCCATTGTTCTATAGCCAGAACAGGCAGAAAAGAAAGAGGATGCGGTTCAGTTTCCTTCTACCCCTGAGAAGACTGAACAGACAGACCCTGTGAGACCTAATGATGAGGAGAGCTCTAGTAGTTCTGAAAGCTCAGAAGAAGAAGCAGAACCTCAACCTCAGCCATTGAGGAGGTCTACACAAACAAGAAAGCAACCTGATAGGTTTGGTTATTCATTACTTGATTCTAGTTGTGCTTTCGCTTTACTTACTAACACTGATGAGCCTAGAACTGTGAAAGAGGCTATGGGCATGAAAGATGCAAGTTCCTGGAAGGAGGCCATGGAGGATGAGATGGCTTCTTTGGAGAAGAATAAAATATGGGACTTGGTGCCTTTGCTTGATGGACGGAAACCCATTGGATGCAAATGGGTGTTCAAGAAGAAATTCAATGCAGATGGCAGTGTTGAAAAATACAAAGGCTAGATTGGTTGCGAAGGGGTATTCACAAGTGGAGGGACTAGATTATGGTGAAATTTTCTCTCCCATTGCAAAGATGACATCCATTCAATTTTTGTTATCTCTTGCAGCTGATTATGACTTAGAGGTAGATTAGATGGATGTGAAGACAACTTTCCTTCATGGTGATTTGGAGGAAGAGATTTACATGTCACATCCAGAGCATTACATAGAGAAAGAAAATTTGGTTTGCAAGTTAAATAAGTCTTTGTATGGTTTGAAGCAGTCTCCTAGGATGTGGTACTTGAAGTTTGATTCCTTTGTGTTGTCGATTGTTTATTTGAGATCAAAATTTGATCATTGTGTGTATTACAAGTTTGACAATGATCACATTCTCATTATTGCATTGTATGTTGACGATATGCTATTGATTGGGAATGGTAAGAATATGATTTCTGATTTGAAGTCTTAGTTGTCAGCACAGTTTGAGATGAAAAATCTCAGGGCAACCAGGTACATTCTGGGAATGGAAATCAAAAGAGATAGAGCTAACAGAAACTTTGGTTAAGCCAGAGTAAGTATGTGAAGACCGTGTTGGACAGGTTCAGCATGGTAGATTGTAGACCATTGTGTGTTCCTATTTCATTGGGGACAAAGTTATCTGTTAATGATTGTCCAAAATATCCTAGTGAGGTGGAGGACATGAGCAGAGTACCTTATGCTAGTTCTATTGGCAGTTTGATGTATGTTATGGTCTGCACAAGACAAAACATTGCCCAAGAAGTGGGAGTCCTTAGTCAATTTATGGCTAATCCTGGACGGGTACATTGGAATGTAGTTAAGCGAGTGTTCAAATATTTGAGGGGTACTTCTGAGTATTCCATATGTTATCATGATAATGCTACAAGACCTCTGCATTCAGTTAGTATTCATGGATTTGTGGATTCTGATTGGGCAGGTGACATTGATAGCAGGAGATCCACCAGTGTCTATGTGTTCACAATGTTTGGTGGTGCATTTAGTTGGATGAGTAAGCGACAACCTGTGGTTGCTTTTTCCATGACAGAAGTTGAGTAAATGGCAACAAATCATGCTTGCAAGGAAGCCATTTGGCTTAAGATATTATGTTCAGATATTGGTGTTGATGCAGGATAGATTACGATTTGTTGTGACAGTCAGAGTACGATTTGCCTTGCAAATAATCTAACTTTCCATGCCAAAACAAAGCATATTGATGTACAGTTTCACTTCGTATGAGACATGGTAGAGGATGGGAAGGTAAATTTGGAGAAGGTAGATACTTTGAAGAATGTTGCAGATGCATTGACGAAACCAGTGGGCATAGAGAAGTTGATATGGTGTTCAGAGTCTATGGGCCTCTCGACCTATAGCAGTTAAATCCTGTTAATTCTATTGGCTCTTACAAGGTGTTTGACAAGTGGGAGAATGTTTGGAATTAAAGTGTCTCAACTTTGGTAATTCCTTGTATTTTTACATTATATTTATTTATTTATTGCCTATTGTATTAATTGGATGTAAATCCTATGTTGTCATATTGTGGGAGTTGGCACAGTGATGTGTCATCCTACATGGCATATGACCACATGTAATTTTGTCCTCACATGAGGAGAGAGGCGTCCCACTTAGTGGTAGGAATATTTTTCCATGTGTCGGCATCTTGGATGTTGTGTAAGGGAATATTCACTGAAACGGTCATGATAGATTCCTATGACAAAGTTATGACATGTAAGAGTCAGAAATAGGAGATTCTATGACAGGTGAAGACATGTGTCAAGAAGCATCTTTGAAAAAGGCATCTTTGGGTGCCCCAAGGTGGACTATGACATGTTGTAAGAGAATATGCTATTTATAGCTTGTGTATGACAAATTCTCTTACAATTATAAGTTATGACAGCTATGACAGATTCTATGACAGTTGTAAGAGTCGTAAGAGCATCTGTCATAGCCCATTTTGGAAATAGGCAACCTCCTTGGGATGGTGTGACTTGACAAGTGTCAGGAGCATCCTACAGTGTTGGACAAGTGTCCATAGGTGTGGGTTTTGGGCCATGAGGCCATGTTGGACGCCCATCCCAATGTGGAGCTATTTTTGGCTTGTATTTGTTATATAAACAGGTGCTTTAGAGAGGAGAAGTACTACAGGTTTGATAGGTACTGTTATGCTACCAGAACATCTCCAGATACAAGTGTCGAAGACTCCTACAAGAGCATTGGCTCTGTGATTGTATTGTAACCTTCTTTGTTTACGGAATACATTTGAGTTGTGTTTTGGAGTGTGGGGTTTTTTATCCGTAAGTGTTTTACCCACATATATCTTGTGTCTCTCTTCTTCTATCTTACATTCTTATGTATGTGTTTGCTACAATATCTCTGTTAGTGGGTTAACATAGCTGTAATTGTAAAGATAAAATTGAATTTGCACTCTCCTCCCCTCATTAGATTAGTGTAGGAAGCATTTTCCACACACCTAGCTTCCTTTCACCCAGAGCTCACTACTCAAAAAAGGCTCACTGCCAACAAGAACATTTACAGTGTTAACATAGAAAGGTTTAATTGAGAAACAACATCTTTTTCATGCAAGGTTCAGTTCCATTGAAGTGCACAATACCTCTACTCTGCCCCCACTCACTTCCTTGCTACATCCGCATCTTCACTCATCCACACATTTTCACGACTTCACAACACTTATTTATACAAGTCATCAACTTTGGAATGAACATCAAAGTTAGCCAAACAATCATCTATCTAGAACATTCTCCAAGATAGTCATTTCAAGCAATTACAATCACAAGACTTAATATGCTACATGCGAACCACTACATTATCAGCCAAACATAACCGGGACTCAAATCTTCCTCAAACATCATGCCACACTCCATAAAACTTCTCTTAGATCATCCGCAACACGCACCATGCATCCGGTTGGCCAAGACTCGAAAGAACAACAACACCCAAGGAGAAATCTTCATCCACGAGCCCAATCCTTAATGTAGACCATCAACACAATAGGCACCCGATTAAGAGACCACCACAAGCATAATGAAATCAACAAGAAAAATTGCACCACCTCAGATCACCAGAAACACTTGCACCTTCATTTGGGAACTCAAGAACACCAACTGTCATGACTGTCACACTAGAAAGATTTCTTGCAGACCTCCAAACCATGAACCACTTGAGTTGAGGATACACACCAACATCCCAAACACACCTCTAGATCTGCAGATCATAATATTCCAATGTGGATCAATCTGGACCAAATTTCTGTCACTCTGTCACCTCTGAACAACTACAAAACCCAGTTCTACTTAGATGGGTATAACTTCGCCAATTCTCCATGCGGACCTCTCAAATCTTGATTGGAGCAACTTCAGACAATTTTCTACAAACCCTTTAATCTGCAGACTCTGATCTTCATCTTACTGGGAATGCGGAGCAATCTACTTCACTGAACTATACTGTCTTCATTGCCTCTGATAGAGAGATATGTAACTTGTTTCTTTTGGAGAGGTTAATTTTCTCAATATCGTCAACATACAAGTCTTCTAAACAAGTAATAGAATAAGATACAGTTGACACTAATGACAAGGATATGTTGACATCAATGACAACACTGATTAGGCACATATTTGCAATAGGCCACATGGCCCATTTCTCACACCCAAGGACACTTGTCCATCATGCATACACCTCTCTTACATCCGTCATACATGGCATATTTGACTTCCCAAGATAGGCTATGATAGATGCTCTTACGCACCTTACAACTATCATAGAATCTATCATACGTGACAACTCTTATAGATGTAAAAGAATCTGTCATAACAGCCTAAAAATAACATATTCCTCTTACAACATGTCATAACCCAATTTGGGTGCCCAAAGATGCCTTCCTCACATGCAAAGATGCTCTCTGACACTTGTCTTCACTTGTCATAGGAATCTCTATACTTGGCTCTTACATGTCATAGATTCCGTCATACAAAATAACTCCTCTATCATACCACAAGATGCTGACACATGGCATATTAGTGCCACCTCAAATGGGACACCTAGACTCTCATGTGTTGACTTGACCATCCAAGTCATATTACAAGTAGGATGACATGTCACAATGCCACCTCAAACTAAATGACAAAATAGGATGTGCAAGTAAATACAAAATTAGGCCAATAAATAAATACAAAAATGAATATCATATGCTGGAATTTGCAAAGGTTCAGACACCTTAATTCCCAACACTAACCAAATGTAATTTAGGTTTAGACATATGTTCATACTTTCTATATAAGGTATACAATATAGTGATTTGAGTAACTATGTACTGAGATACATGTGTTTAACATATCCAATGTTCTACAATCTCTACTAACTTGACAACTCACAATCAAACAAGATAATGGCTAAACAACTAAGACCAACCATTAGCACCAATTGGGTGTGACAATTTTGATGAATTTAATGACTATTGACCAAAAAGGAAAATATATCCACCAAGACAACCTAAGAAAGACCAAGTAATCAATTACCTCATTTTCTTCCCTTTGTGTTGCTTAAGCATGATGTCATCTTCCCCCATTATATTCTCCCTCTAGTCAAGGACATTGTACCTTGCAAATACAACTCAATTGAATGATATCATTAGTATATCATCATAAATCACTAAACCATTCGTAAATGAAATTGATAATAAACCATTTATATTCTAAACTAAAATCAAACCATTTCAATTCAATCCTAATGTAGAATAATTTAGATTATTCAAAGACGAAATTAAAGAACTAATAATAACCAAATATTTGTCTTTTTTACAAATTGTTCATACAATAATCAAATACATAATGTCCAAAATTCATTAAATGTCCAAATCACATCAAAATCATTATTAATGCCAATTATTTAAATAAGCAATTAATTGGGGTACTATAGATCCTTGATATATGAATGGACATAGGCTAAGGAGAGGGTTTCAATACATGCCATAATGAAATGTTTAGTAATGAAGCATAATCAAAGGGAGTATGGGTAGTGATCGATTAAAGATATAACATTGTAACAAACAATAAAAGCCTAAACCCTAATAAATATAGAGTAATGAAGGACAAGTAAGGGTGGATCTAAAAGGTAATCAGATTTACAATGATAAATGCAAGCACTAAAATGTATTAGATTTGAAAATCAAATATATAAATAAGGTCAAAACCCTTGAGGGGGTTCAAATGTCAACTTCACCAATTTATAGAAGGAAATAAAACAACCCTACATAAAATATCTAGGGTAAATAAATGTAAATAAGTAATAATAAGTAAATCACCCTAGATAAAAGAGCTAGGATAGAAATGCATACCTAGTTGGATATGAAATAAAAACAAAATAACAATGAATGCATACCATAGTGTTGGAGATGAAAAAGTTTGTGACAAAAAACTATTCCTCAAAATTTGATATTGTATCTAAGATTTGAACAATTTGAGATAATTGTGCCCTATTATTTTATGACTTTGTGAAATCTTGGGTCAATCTTGCACCTGTGGCCTTGATCCCTACATCTATGGTTTTGACCCCTTTTTAAACGTATTGAACTTCCTATGTGGTTTTGAACTTGAGGTCTATAGATCTTTAGTGCTTGCAATCTATAATGAAAGACTTTGTAGTGTTGAGGAACACCATTGGAAGTTGCTATGTTGGGTGTGAGAGGTGACTTACTCCCTAGCTTTCACCTTAGCCAAGCCTCATTAATTGAAGTTGGAAGACACCAAGCAACAAATGCAAATTTTATGATGGTGATGATAATAACTTAAGACTTGGACAAAGTGTAAATGGTGATGCAATGACCTAGTTGAAGAACTAAGGTTTTGGAACTTGTTGATAAACAGGTTACTGCAATCGAAATCGCTGATGCATACTAGTGCATGACATGAGTATGAGTGATTTGAGTGGCACATGCACTAGTAGTGAGTGATTCTGCAATGGGGACAATGAAACCTAGATGATTTGTGATCTTAAGAACTTAGAAGATGTTGTTCTTTTATACTTGTCTTAGACACACAATTTGAAAGATGCGGGAGTTTACACATAATGATTAGTTGGCACTGAGTCAGTTTGGGCATGGAATTAAAAGTGGGTCAATTCCACATGTACGGTTCAAACATAAATAACATTTTGAGATTTAGGAATTGTTTGAGTAGGGGTTAAGCTATGTTCTTGAGAGTAAAAAAAAAACATACCTAAAACATTCATGCATGAAATGATGTTAAATGAAAGATAAAAATACAGTATATGTACCTTATAAATAGTTATTTAAAATTTAGGTTTTAAATATGCATGTGGACATTGTATAGGGGCTCCATTCGAGAGGTTTATGCCATAAAAATATTACTTATAAATTAAAAATAAAAAGGTGAGGGGGATGGGCTTCAATTGTGAAATGCGGCCTTGTAAGGGGAAACAACTTTTTCAATGGTCGGTGCGACTGTCATGTTTACCTTTTGAATCCCTTAATAAATTTACCATCATCTGCTTTGACCAGCCATGTTGAGATTCGGCGGATCTAATTGAATGGACTTGAAAATTATTTTACTTCAATTTAGGGGTAAATAGTAATATACAGAGAGGAGAATCAATTAAAGTTTAGCATAAATACTATTCCTTCATGCAAAATCTAGAAAGCAAAAAGGAATTCGGCCGGAAAATGAAGAATACGGTCGCCGGAAAATGAATCGACGACGAGGATGGCGCTGCCGACAACTATAAATTGGTTAATCCGGCTGTCCTAGACACACAAGACAAGTCTCATATAAACAACTGGACTACTCAGAAAGCTCTGAAGACTAACAGTTTTTTTTTTTCTTTCGCTTGTGTAATTCCTGATAGCGGCAAAGAAGCCTCTGGATTTCAACTAATTCCTCTGTAAGTCGGGTATATTTTGGTTCTTTTCTAGAACTAAATGTGTGTTTTTATTTTATGGTTTGTTTTTATGATTTCATGAAGCTGAAATTTTGGTTATCCAGCCTTCTGAGACATGTAAATCAATTATCTGTGCGTGAAGTAAGATTGTGAATTTCGTCCCTTGTTAGAGATGTAAATTGCGGTATTCTTTTGTATTTCATTTGTTCTTTGTCTGAAATTTTGTTGAATTCACATTTATGGTTATCTCTGACACTAGAATTCTGTGTCTTGTCCGTCCTTGTTTGGATTAATTAGGTTTCTTTCTGTGATTTTGTGATGCAAGTATTGCAAGGTTTCTGGCTTTGTTCTGTGATTGGAATTCGTGGGCACAATTTTTTTTGGCTCGAGTTTTAAATTTCTTGGCTTAGGTTCTTTCTTCTCTCTGTTTGTTGTTGATTTTTTCTGTTAGGGTTGAAAATTTTGGCTAGGGGTTTTCGGAGCTTAACTTTCTGTTTAGCCCTGAGATGATAGCTCTTTTGTCTTGCGGGAGTTGCCAGATGCAATTTATTCAAGAATGCAGATTCTGTTTTTAGCTTTAATTTAAGTTATAAATTGTAACAGTCTGACTTGTTTGTCGGATGAGGCGGAATTGCACATAGATTGAGGGAGCCGGTTCTGAAAATGTTTAATTAAATTGTGCTTAATTTGTTAGCTTGTAGCGATAATTAACTGTTGTTGTGAGTTATTAATTTTTTAAAATCGGAATCGGTGGTTTTCTTTAAAATAATGAGCGTCGGCAGTTCTGCCCCAAAGAGAATATTTGTTGTTGTCCGTTATAACGGCTTCTGTAGAAAGCAGAAAAATGTAAAATTTGACAGCATTTCAAGGTTTCTTTCAAATCAGTCATTCATTTAAACTTCTTTTGCTTAATTTGCCCTCTTTTTCCAACTTATTTTCATAGCTAGCTTGTAAATTTGCCCTTAATTGGCAGCGGCAAGGATTTCTACGGCATTTTGCTAATTCTGTGCCTAAATTATGTATATGCATAAGAGAAAGCAGTTTTCTTTAGATGTTTTCAGAAAAAAATAAAATCACAGGGCACTTATTATGTCCAAATTTGGGTTGATTACAGTGAATAGTGAATATTAAGGCATTATGCCTGCTTTATTGTTTATTGTTACGCAGAGTGTTTGAGCATTCTAAGGGCGGGTCAAGTTCGGAAAATGAATCGCAAGCCCGGTGACTGGAATTGTTCTTCATGCCAGCATCTTAATTTCAGCAGGAGGGATTCGTGCCAGAAGTGTGGGGATCCAAGACCCGGAGGATCCCGTGGAGATGAAAGGGGTGAATATGGAAGTTTCAGCAGAGGAGGAGGAGGAGGAGGAGGAGGAGGAGGAAGTTTTGGGTATGGAGGAGGAGGTGGTGGGGGTTATGGAGGGGGTTCTGATGTTAGGCCTGGGGATTGGTATTGTTCTTCAGGAGGGTGTGGCGCTCACAATTTCGCCAGCCGTTCAAGCTGCTTTAAATGTGGATCTGGTAAGGAGGAATCTGGCAGTGGAGGAGGTGGTGGGTTCGAGTCCTCTGGAGGGCGGGGAGGATCTAGAGGAGGCGGATTTGGCTTTGGGTCTTCCTATAACTCTGGATCTGGCGGACGCTCTGGATGGAAGTCCGGTGACTGGATTTGTGGCAGGTAAAACAAATTGTTCCTGATGCCCATCAGAGTGTATTCTTCACCTTTTTGAGTTTTTAAAAAAATTCTGAGTCTTGTTCGTTGCCTGCATTTTGTGTGCCAGGTAATTATCTGGTTATTAACTGAAAATATCAATGTAAATGTGCCTATTGCTGCTCATACCAGGGCTGATGTGTAGATGTCCTCTTTTTAAATGGCAGGTCTGGATGTAACGAGCATAACTTTGCCAGCAGGATGGAATGCTTCAGGTGCAGTGCTCCAAGAGAGTCTGGTAAATTTCATATAAAATCCTACTATAATGGCATCCTGTTTCTCTTCTGATATCAAATTATGTGATGATTTATTGGGATTCAACTGCTTAGTTTCTAGAAGGCATGAGTTTTCCACGGTCCATGACAGTAAATGAGAGTGCTTCTGGATTCAAATATGTTTTTGTATCAACGTTTTGGATCATGCTCAACAACCATGATCCGAAACATTGATACAAAAACATACACAGTTGAATCCAGAAGCACTCTCATTTGCTTAGTTTCTAGTCAATCGTCATCCACCTCCAGAAAGTCCTGGTGGTTCAGTAACTAAGTGTGAACTGGACCATTCATGGGCAAAAGAGATGGGTTTTCATGAAACTTTAAGCTACTACTCAGTTGAATCCAAACAAATAATCACATCCCATTGTCTATTATTTTCTGAAAAACTATTTTTTCCATCATGATGGATAAAATATTCATTACAGGCACTGCTGTATGATGCTGCCAGGGGTTGAACGGTAGCAAGATGCTGGAACTGAAATTTGACCGGAGCTTTTGGCTGAAGATCGGTGTCTGGTACAGGGCGTTTTGTTAGGTTTTGTTTAGTGAATTATGGGAAAACACTTCAAAAAAGGCTTTGGACAGTCTTGTTCCTCTGTGTGTTCAGTGTTTTTTAACTTCCTGTGATGTATTTTGGTTGAAAGATAATTCAATGCAAATGTCAATGCGGTTATCTTTGTAAAGTTTGCAAATTCTACTTATCTACTTTTTCTGTTTAATCCATATCTGTGTATTTGATGCTCTGCTACGTTGCCATAAATCATCTAACAGTGTCTCTGTAAGCTGAAAATAAACAACCGACCCAAATAACAACGGGGTCCCGTTTAACAGATCTTTTCCAATCTTAGCTTCGTTACGCAGGTCATTGAAACAACGAATTGACAGATCCAAAACGTAGCTATGACAAACGGAATTGATTAAACTTGGGTTGCTTTCCCTGTGGAAATATTGTCTGGGCTAAAAATATTGTCTGTGCTAAGCAAATATATTTGTGCACAATCCTACGTCTGCAAATTTGTAATGACTCTCTCTCTGTATTAAACTTTGAAACACGTTTAACACAGTAGGTGAGTGGAATATATTTGTTAGTTGTGGATATGTCCCTGGTCTTTACCGTCGGAATATATGTTTTTTGTTGCGGACGTACCCAATATTTGACCATATCCAGTGTAATAGGGTATGGAAATAAATGGGACCCGACACCTGAATTTGTCAGGTTTGTGGGTTAGCTGATTTGCTCCAAGCTTAAAATCTTGTTAAGGCCCACCATTAGAGCTTATCTTATACGTATTTTCTGATTATGCTAGATTTGACATTTGACATTATCAATTGGAAGAAAAATAAATATATAGATTAATTAACTAGTAATCAAATCAAATGGTTGACAGGTATATATATTTATAAATTTATTAGTTAAATTATATATATATTTGAAGAATTTTAAGAGTGATAATTTAAGAAAATTTTAGGATTTTATTAAAAAAAGAATTTCAAAACTATTTTAATGTTGTTAATATTAATAATGATTCTTTGAGTACTCAACAAGGACAAATAAGTATTAATTGTCTTTTTAAGGCAAGCAATTTTTTATCCACATTAATATCATGAAGGTAATAGTTAAGTCTTTAATATCTTTTTACTATTTTGCATTTTTTATAGGAATTTCAAATCTACATGTGATTGCCTATCATTTAGAAATATAGGAATTTCAAATTTACATGTGATTGTCTATCATTAATTTCAAATTTACATGTGATTGTCTATCATTAATTTTAAATTTACATGTGATTGTCTGTCGTTTAGAAATATAGGAATTTCAAAATTACACGTGATTGTCTATCATTTAGAAATAACATTATAGACCATTTGGATTTTTTTTGTCTTTTTCTATTTAGAAGTGTTCATGGATGAATGTCACAATTTTTTTTTACACTATCTTTTGTGAGTGCTTAAGATAGAAAGTTATTCATGAATGTTTTAGTTTAATTTAAAACTTACCACTTAGCTTTTTTTATGGAGGTTAGGGTAAGTTTGATCTAATTATTAGATTTTTCGCATGTCTTATAACATTGCACTTTGGAAAAAGTGATGAACAATATTAAATTACATCATATTGTCTCCAATTTATGGAAATTAAATTTATAGATAACATTCTAAGGAGTTGGACTTCAATTTGTGATTGTGTCAAATTAAGTAACTGATGGACATCTTGAGGTTTTTACAAATTTAAACTCATTGAAAAAATTTTAGGTAGGTTGATATAAACATCATTGAGAAAAGTGTGATCACTCACCATGCATCTTCAATGTGTTAATTAAAAAAAAGCACCAAAAAAATGGCATCTCATTAACATAAAAAATGGTTTTAACATAAAATATTAAATGACACAATATAATATAAACAAATTAATTAAATAAAATACATATATTTCT
This sequence comes from Cunninghamia lanceolata, assembly GCA_027924645.1. Lineage (NCBI taxonomy): Eukaryota > Viridiplantae > Streptophyta > Pinopsida > Cupressales > Cupressaceae > Cunninghamia > Cunninghamia lanceolata. The sequence continues at coordinate 505,066 of BSBN01001297.1, forward strand.
AATTTTAAGAAAATATCTCCAACTACTTATGGGCATGGGGATGATTCTCAATGTAACATCAATCAACATAATAAATTTATCTCTTTTCATAAGAGAGTTATATGGAAGGTAAAACATGTACATAGAAACTAATAACAATGATACTCTTAATAAAGGAAAGAAACAAATAATTTAATACATAAGTTGAGATGGTAATACTGGTAACTAGGCATAAGACTAAGTCATGCTATTCTTTAATCTCTTAAAAATATTTTAGAAAAAAAATTATAAACATGACATTCAAGAAATATTTTAGAAAAAACTATAAACATAACATTCAAGATTGTCCTATATATGTCCCTTTTCTTAGGAGTTACCAAAACATTATATATATTTCAAAACTATGCTTTGGTGGAACTTGATTAATGGTTAAAAATCATAGATAATTTGGTCAAATTTGTCTAACTGGTAATTTTGTAGAACAATGTAGGGGTTGAAACCACCATCTTTTCTTATTGCAGAGTAGGATGAGAAATTTCACTATGGCATTCAAAAATAGATTTTACATTTATAGGCTTTCTAAATCCACATGAATGAGAAAAAATGAGATTTTCTACCATGCAAATAAAAAGGTTTGATGGTAGTGTTAGAATTGATTTATAAGTCTCATTGAAATCCAATGATGATTAAACATAATCGTTTGTGACTCTGGATATGCCTTCATGAATTTTCTCCACACAAAAGGATTGTGGCATCTCTTTCAATATACCAATTGGTTCAATGCAATATGCATAGAAAATAATATTGTCTAATACAAACCCAACACAAAAATAAAACTAAATATGGAAAATCATGGTGACAAAAACATTTATTGGATGTAGAGAAAAAAATCTATTGGTAAGCAATGAATTCAATTCAAGTGTTCCATGATTATAACAAATTTTATGGAGTATTATAATTGAGGCCAATGGACTAACTGGGTGCTTCTAGAAATTTAGCTATTGATTTGGGTGAAAAGAAATTGGCTTTGTTATTTTATATCGATAAAAACAAACCCATAGATTTAAAATCTAAATTCCAATTCATTTGGGTTTTGATAGTAGTTTTATGCACCTAGACACGTAAACTTGGCACCAAGGATGATCACTTGTCAATTGGTTAGCCAATACTTGATAATATACGAATTGATATATAACAAGATTAGCTTGCAAATATTTTGGAACATATATATTCAAGGATATTTCTCTACCACTAAAGATTCAAACTAAGTGTTGACGTACAAAGGTTCTTTATGTTCAAGGGGTCATGAAGAGCATTCTATTAGTAAGTCAATTACTAGAGCACAACATGAAGGTTGAATTTGATAAGTATAATGGTGAAACACTTTCTCATTTGGGACAAGATTTCTTAGGATTACAATGTCATTTACCTTGCAAATCTTATGTATAATTTTTTGGCATCTCCAACATTCTTGGAAAGTGTTTTTGGGCACTTAGTATGTTATTGGAATAATTAATTTATATTTTTAGATTCCCTAGATTCTTGGCATTAGTTTCCATATGCATTTATGAAGGAAGTGAAGCACAACGACAACGATTACTATTTTATGATTTTGGACTCATTCATGAAACTTTCCCAATTCTTGGTGCTAAGATTGAGCAATGGAAACTTGTTATGAAGCATGAGTTGGCAACTCCATCTTGGAGCACTACATTTGAGGATGTAGGAGTTACTTTGTCATAGATGCTATAATATTTAAATTTTTAATTAGAGACTCTTTGATTGAGTTCATGAGAAGTCAATGTGAAGTTATTTTTATTTACTATTGTTGGAAGATACTCTATGAGTTGGGTGTGAGATTTTGTGTAGCATACCATGGTTTTGGCACCCATTGTTTTGATAAAACCATTTGTGGTTTCGGCCTCTTCCTTGCCTATATACTGAGATTATGAGATACTGGATTTAATGATAACATATTTTTACATGTATATAGTGTTGATAATTGAGAGGGGGGGTGAATCAATTATCCTAAACTTGCTTCCAATTCAAACACTTAAATCCACTTTGTTATTTAATAGCATAGCAATTAATCATTCATGGAAGCATAAAGCATAAACACCAGAGCAGATACACATCAACACATGAGACACCAAGATTTTGACATGGAAAACCCGGTCAAGGGAAAAACCACGGGGTGATTAACCCAAGAATTATTCTCTGTTAGAAGAATAAGAAAAATAGATGGCACATGCCAATTAGGGCTCACTGCCTGAGCTCACTGCTCACAAGAGGCACATTGCCTACAAGAGACACACTATCTACAAAGTAACAAGTATCACAAACTTGAACTGGAGATTGACATCTTTACCATGCCTGGATCAGTTCCATTTAAGCCTGAAGACCTCTGCTCTGCCCTTCGCTCTTTCGCTATTCTACACTCATCTGCTCCAACACACACACTACAAAATGAATTCACAATCCCTTATTTATACAAGGCATCGACTTAAGAACAATCATCTAAGTCAGAAAACACCTATAAGATCATTCGCAAGATGTGTAATACATCTGGTCGGCCAGTCTCAGGAAGAACACCAACAACCAGTGGTCTTTACATCAAATCCAAACTCTAACTTCAATGCGGACTGCCAATAAGAATTGTGCATGATCCAAGGATCACCAAAACCTTTCCTGAGTCATCAAGAACATCCGTACTTTATCAGCTTACTGGAATTCTTCTCTTCTTCATCTGGAACTTCAAGAACATAGTCTGTCGCCATTGTCACAATGAGAAAGGTGCTTCCAGACCTCCAAACCATGAATAAATCTAGTTGTCACTTCACACTGACTTCTTCAACACTCCCTCCAATCCGCAGAATGAGATAATGCAATTCTGGAGCTCACCGGACCAATCTGTGACACTCTGTCACCACTAAACATCTTCAGAACCGATTCTACTAGAGATCATAACTTCTTCATATCTTCATGCGGACCTCTGAAATCTTGACTGGAGCATCTAAAGGCTCATATCTGAAAACCCTTTAAACCGCATCCTCTGATCTTCATCTTATCTTGGCCTTTTACCTTAAAGTCATCACTGTTCCTGATTGAGACTAATTTTCTCAATATTCTCAGCACATAGCCCATCCAATCCTTCTCATTAAAGCAATATGAGTATGTTGACATCAATGACAACACTGGTTATCCTCATACTTGCAACAATCTCCCCCTTTGTCATTGATGGCAACATATGATGTGAAAAACCATCAAGACAAGAACTTCTCCTTTCTGTCATAGCTCCCCCTATCAGCAACAACTCTTCACATGTCTTCTCTTTCTTTACTGCTCCCCCTTTGATCAACAACTTGTTTTTCACATGTCTTCTCTCCCCCTTTGACATCAATGGCAAAGGGCTCATACTTGCAATTTTAACATCTCAGAATCATACCAGCTACTCCCCCTGAGTAGCAGCTCCCCATCACCAATCCGGATCACAAGATATGATTGTGATCTCCACCGAACTGATGCACATTAGTGCATCCTAGTTCATCACTGGAGGGGCAATGACCCCTAACTTCTCCCTGAGATACTCAAAAGAGTCCTTGGGAAGAGGTTTAGTAAAAATATCTGCAATCTGATCCTTGGAGGGTACATACTCCAATCTGACTTCATCCTTGTTCACTTGCTCTCTCAGAAAGTGAAACTTGATAGATATGTGCTTGGTCTTAGAATGCAACATCAGATTCTTAGAAATATTTATTGCACTTGAATTATCACAGAAAATTGTGATAAGCTCCTCATATTCTACTTTAATGTCTCTTAGCATCTGCTTCATCCATAAGATTTGAGTGCAACTGCCTGCTGCTGCAATGTATTCTACTTCAGTTGTAGACAGAGATATTGCCTCTTGTTTCTTGCTTAGCCAAGAAACCAATCTTTTTCCCAAAAAGAAAGCTCCACCACTGGTGCTCTTCCGGTCATCCACATCTCCTGCCCAATCTGCATCTGTATATGCATGAAGAGAGAAATCATGATCTCTAGGGTACCATAGACCATACTCAACTGTCCCCTTTAGATATCTAAAAATTCTCTTGATTGCCATAACATGAGATTCTCTAGGATCAACTTGGAATCTAGCAACAAGACCAACAGCCTCCATAATATCTGGTTTAGTTTGAGTGAGATACAACAGTCCTCCAATCATTGACCTATATTTTGTTTGATCCACCTTGGGAGAGTCATCATCTTTGCTCAACTTGCATCCAGTTGCCATGGGAGTATTCGTTGGTGTTGAATCTTCCATCCCAAATTTTCTCAACAATTCTTTCACATAATTGGTCTGAGAAATGAAGATCCCTTTCTTTGTTTGATTAATTTGCAGACCCAAGAAGAAATTCATTTCACCAAGCATGGACATCTCAAATTCACTTTTCATTTGATTTGAAAAAGTTTTACACATGCTATCTTTTCCTCCAAAGATGATATCATCAACAAATACTTCAACAATCAAGATGTTTTCATGATCAATTTTAAAATATAAGTTACTGTCAGTAGTACCTTTGTTGAAACCAATCTGCACAAGATGCTTATCCAACCTTTCATACCAAGCTCTTGGGGCTTTCTTCAATCCATACAGTGCTTTCTTCAACTTGCAGACCATATCACCATGATCAGACAATTGAAATCCATCCGGTTGTTCAATGTATACCTCTTCTTCTAAGTCACCATTCAGGAAAGTAGATTTGATATCCATTTGATATACTTTAAAATCTTTGAAAGCATCAAATGCAAGAAATAGTCTGACTGCTTCAATTCTTGCCACCGGAGCAAAGGTTTCCTCAAAATCAATCCCTTCTATTTGAGAGCAGCCTTTACAGACTAATCTGGCTTTGTTTCTGATTACTTCACCAACTTCATTTAGTTTGTTCCGGAAGACCCATTTGGTTCCAATCACATTCTTGTTTCTAGGTCTAGAAACAAGATCCCAAGTGTGATTTTTCTCAATTTGCATCAACTCTTCCTCCATTGCTTTGGTCCAATTTTCATCATTGCAGGCTTCATTTATTGTCTTAGGTTCAATCTTTGAAATTAGACAACATTCATCTAAATTTAGAGCAATTTTTCTTCTAGTTTGCACACCTTTGCTTTTGTCACCTATGATCTGATCTTCAGAGTGGTTCAGTCTTACATACCTTGGAACTTTAGGAGTTTCTTGCACTTTTGTTTCTTAATCAGGCTCATTTAGACCAACGTCTTCTTCTTGATTTACCAGATCAGTCTGAATCTGACTTTCAGAGGAGGATTGAGCTCCTTGAACTAGAGAACCATTCTGGTCATCTTCATCATATTCATAAAACCTTGAGGGCTTCTCACTTCCTTCATCAACCTTCACATTTGTACTTTCTATCATCTTTCTCAGTCTCTTATTATAACACCGGTATGCTTTGCTTTGAGTGGAGTAACCCAAGAAAATTCCTTCATCACTTCTAGCATCAAACTTTCCTAGATCTTCATCTCTTTTAATGTAACATTTGCTACCAAATACTCTGAAATATCTCACAGTAGGAGTTATACCAAACCAAAGTTCATAAGGAGTCTTACCGGTATTGCTTCTAATTTGAACTCGATTGAGAGTATAGACTGCAGTGCTGACAGCTTCTCTCCAAAACATCTAGGGAACATTTGCTTCCATCATCATTGTCCTGGATGCTTCCTAGATGGTCCGGTTCTTTCTCTCTACTACTCCATTCTGCTGTGGAGTCCTAGGAGCAGATAACTGTCTCTTTATACCATGCTTCTCACAAAAATCTATGAATTCACCAGATGTGAATTCACCACCTCTATCAGACCTCAAATATTTCAGTTTTAGTCCGGTTTGATTTTCTACCATAGCTTTGAAGATTTTGAACTTCTCAAAAGCTTTTGATTTCTCTTTCAGAAAGGTAACCCACATCATCCGGGAATGGTCATCAATCAGTAACATGAAATATCTATCACCTTGCATACTCTTGATTCTTGTCGGACCACATAGATCAGTATGAATTAATTCCAATAATCCAGTAGAGGACTGATCCTTGCTTTTGAATGAGACTCTACTCTGTTTACCCAGCTGACATTCTTTGCACAAGTTATTTGTAGGTTTCACCAATTTTGGAAGATCTCTTACAGCCTAAGTATTGCTTATCTTGATGATGTTATCAAAATTTACATGACACATCCTTTTATGCCATAACCAACTCTGATCAACTTGAACAAACAAACAACTTTTATTAGAACCAACTAGATGGAAGATATTACCTTTTGTTTGAGTACCGGATGCAATCTCAGTTCTGGAACTTTCAAAGATCCTGCATCTTCCATTTTTGAACCGGAGATCATAACCTTTGTCTACCAACTGTCCAACACTGAGAAGATTGTGCTTCAATCTTTCAACATATAGTACATTACCAATTTTGCTCTTTCCATCAAAAGAAATAGTTCCCCTACCTCTAATTCTACTAGCAGAATTATCACCAAATTTTACCATTCCTCCTTCATACCTTTCCAAGTCTAGAAACTTGTTTTTGTCACCTGTCATATGGTGAGAGCATCCACTGTCAATAACCCAATCATCCTTTTCTTCAACTTGGGCAGCCAAAGCTCTTTCTACAACCTTATGATTGACAGATTCAGAGGATATTTGATCTTCTTCCTTGATGGCAATAAACACCCATTCATTTCTGGATTTGTTTCCTATTTCTGATTCATCATCTGTTACTCCTTCATTATCATCTTCTTCATGAACATAATAATAGTTCTTTTGGAACCTTTGTCTATTAGAATTTGACCTTGCAGATCTTTCCGGACATCTTGAAGCAAAATGACCAATCTTATTGTAGTTGAAACATTTAAAGGGTAATTTTCCTTCATACTTACCGGATCCTCTTGGCAGTCTCTTTGCAATGAGGGCTTCAAGTTGAGCTATTTCTGCTTCTTCCTCTTCCATGTCTTTTCTTGCTTGATCATACCATGACAGCTTCATTGAAGAGTTTTCTCCCGGATCAAATCCTTGTTTGCCTTTCACAGAGGCACTGGCTTTGAATGTAGATTCAGTCTTGGGGGGATCATCTCCAAACTCGATCATTTCAAATGCAGCCAGTTTGCCAGCCAATTGGTCTCTTGTGATAGTTGTATGGGCTCTACATTCATCAATGGCAGTAACCTTGATTTTGTAGACAACAGGAAGGGATCTGAGAATTTTGCCAACAATCTCATTTTCATCCAAAACTCCACCAGCATTCCTAATTCCACACACCAACTCATTTACTCTTGGCATAAAGGTAGTAATATTTTCATCATCTCTCATCTTCAGTCTTTCAAATTTCCCTTTGAGACTCTGCAGCCTTGCACTCTTAACATACTCATCTCCTTCATGCAAAAGTTCCAGTTTAACCCAGATCTCATAGGCAGTTGGTAGGTCAATAACATTTGAGAGTTCTGAGTCAGTCAATGCGCTTAGAAGAGCCTCTTTGGTCCGCATATTATTTTCAGCATCTGTGATTTTATTTAGAGTTGTCGGACCACCTTGTGGAGGAACATATGCTTTTGTGACCATGGATAAGTATGCCTTTCTCATACACTCCAAGTGACATTTCATGCGACCTTTCCAAAGAGCAAAGTTGGTTCCATCAAACTTCGGACTATCTTCTTGTATGACGACATCTTGGATCTCCTCAAGCAGTTAAGCTCCTTTTAGAGGAACTTGGCTCTGATACCAATTGTTGATAATTAAGAGGAGGGGTGAATCAGTTATCCTAAACTTACTTCCAATTCAAACACTTAAATCCACTTTGTTATTTAATAGCATAGCAATTAATCATTCATGGAATCATAAAGCATAAACACCAGAGTAGATACACATCAACACATGAGACACCAAGATTTTGACGTGGAAAACCCGGTCAAGGGAAAAACCACGGGGTGATTAACCCAAGAATTATTCTCTGTTAGAAGAATAAGAAAAATAGATGGCACATGCCAATTAAGGCTCACTACTTGAGCTCACTGCTCACAAGAGGCACACTGCCTACAAGAGACACACTGTCTACAAAGTAACAAGTATCACAAACTTGAACTAGAGATTGACATCTTTACCATGCCTGGATCAGTTCCATTTAAGCCCGAAGACCTCTGCTCTGCCCTTCACTCTTTCGCTATTCTACACTCATCCACTCCAACACACACACTACAAAATGAATTCACAATCCCTTATTTATACAAGGCATTGACTTAGGAACAATCATCTAAGTCGGCAAACACCTATAAGATCATTCGCAAGACGTGTAATACATCCGGTCGGCCAGTCTTAGGAAGAACACCAACAACTGGTGGTCTTTACATCAAATCCAAAGTCTAACTTCAATGCGGACCGCCAATAAGAATTGTGCACGATCCAAGGATCACCAAAACCTTTCCTGAGTCATCAAGAACATCCGCACTTTATCAGCTTACTGGAATTCTTCTCTTCTTCATCTGGAACTTCAAGAACATAGTTTGTCGCCACTGTCACAATGAGAAAGGTGCTTCCGGACCTCCAAACCATTAACAAATCTAGTTGTCACTTCACATTGACTTCTTCAACACTCCCTCCAATCCACAAAATGAGATAATGCAATTCCGGAGCTCACCAGACCAATCTGTGACACTCTGTCACCACTGAACATCTGCCGGAACCGGTTCTACTAGAGCGATCATAACTTCTTCATATCTTCATGCGGACCTCTGAAATCTTGACTGGAGCATCTCAAGACTCATATCTGAAAAGCCTTTAAACCGCATCCTCTGATCTTCATCTTATCTTGGCCTTTTACCTTAAAGTCATCACTGTTCTTCATTGTTCTTGATTGAGACTAATTTTCTCAATATCCTCAGCACACAGCTGATCCAATCCTTCTCATTAAAGCAATATGAGTATGTTGACATCAATGACAACACTGGTTATCCTCATACTTGCAACATACAGGTGCTACAAAATGTTGTCAGAGTTTGAAGTGGTAGTGTGTTGATATTATATTATATGTACATTGAAGAACAATACATACTTGTCCTCTTTTCTTTGGTGGAGTTTTTGTTCTGAAAGAGTTTCTCTACGTTATATACTATGTTATGTGATTTTCATGATGTTGTTGATTTATTATGTCACTAGTTTAATTTCTATAATCTCCATTTGGCATTCTACAGTTAAGCAATATTTAGATGAATGGGTTTTTTATAAACATTAAGTCTTAATTTTAGATTTGCAAACTTGTTTTTATATTTCTATTTGTAGTGGTTTTACCTTTTATTCCTAATATTTGGTATTAGAGCTTGACCAACTTTGCTCCTGTTATTGGAAGGGAAAAGTTTTTTGAAATGTATTGGGAGTTCTATTTAATTTTATTTTGTAGATTTATGTGTGGAAGCCATGGTTGCATCTACATTTTGGTTAGATGTTGAGAAGTTCAATGGTTATAACTATGAGTTGTGGAAGTTAAAGATAGAGGTTCTCCTTGTAGAGAGAGATCAATGGATAGTTGTAACAAGGGAAAATAGACCTGATAAAATGGATCAAGATGAGTAGCACAAGATGGATAGGAAAACACGAAGGACAATATGGATTTGTCTTGTAGACTTTATCCTGTTAAATGTTTTAGAAGAGAAAACTGCATATTCCTTATGGAAAAGGATGTGTGAAATATACCAAGCCAAAAGTCTTGTGAATAAGTTAGATTTAAAAAGAATATTATTTTCTTTAAAAATAAAATAAGGTGAATCAATTGCAAAGCATTTAAATTCATTTCATTTGATTTTGAGTCAACTAGCCTCTATAGATGTTAAGATAAGTGAGGAAGATAAGTGTATTATCCTTTTATGTTCTTTTCCAGAGTCATGGGAGAATATTGTTCTTGCTATTAGTGCTAATCTTACAAATGCCAAGATGGATGCTCTTGTTGCAACTCTGTTGTCATAGGAAATGAGGAAGAAAACCAATATGGATAGCTATATGGATTCTCTTCATGTTAGGGGAAGATCCAAGGAAAGAGGTGGATCTAAAGGGGAACAAAAGGGGCCTAAAGAGAAGTCTAAAGGCCAGTCTAAAAATCCTAAAAATAATAGAGTGAAGTCTTGGAATTACAGTAAGAGGAGAAATGTGAAGAAGGAATGTAGACACAAGAAGAAACAATGGGATTCCTCCATGGAGAAGTCCTTGTAATTAGGTGATGAAGCCTTAAATATTTCTTGTACTAATATTTCTAATGATCACTAGTTGGTTGATTCCACATGCTCATATCACATGACTCCACATAAGAAGTGGTTCTCCTCATACCAATAATATGATGGTGGGGAAGTATACCTTGGGGACACCAGTTCATATCCTATTATTAGATAGGGAGAGGTAAAGTTGTGTTTTAGTGATGGGAGGATAAAAACTCTCCCAGGTGTTTTACATATTCGTGGATTAGCAAGATTTTTTTTTTGTATCAAAGTTGAATGATTCAAGAATGCATGTAACTTTTCATAACGCTCATTGTAGGTTGGTGAGAAGAAACTTGGTGGTAACAAAAGGGTCAAGAATGGGAACCTTTTTTAGGCTGAATACCACTATTATTTGTAATTCCACCAATGTAACTAAAAAATCTAAAAATACATGATTGTTGTGGCACCGTAGATTGGGCTACATAAGTGAAAAAGGTTTAAAAACTATTACCAATAAAAAGTTGGTTGACCATTTCTCTTATTTTGATGAGTATTTCAATTTTTGTGAGCATTGTGTGTTTAGGAAACCAAATAGATCATCTCTTTTAAGAAAATATAAAGTAAAGAGTAAATTAGAAATAATTCATACGGATGCATTTGGTCTTGTGGATGTTGATTCTATTGGAAAATATCAATATTTTGTGACCTTCATTGATGAAGCTTAAAGGTTTTCCTGGATTTATTTTGTGACATAAATTTGAAATTTTCATTAAGTTTAAAGAATTTATAGCCTTAGTAGAAAAGCAATTAGAATGTAAGATAAAGGTTTTGAGATTTGACAATGGAGGGGAATATTGTTCTAAGGAATTTGATGACTTTTTCAAGCATGCAAGTATAATTAGGCAAAAGACTACTTTGTACACACCTCAACAGAATGTGGTAGTAGAAAGGATGAACTTCAAACCTTGATGGAACTGCAACCATAAATATGTTAAGTGGTGCACAATTGGATAAATGCTTTTGAGTAGAAGTTGTAAGTACTACTTGTTACTTGCTTAATAGATATCCTTGTATGGCTCTTGATTTGACACCATATGAAGTGTGGACAGGTAAGAAACTTTATGTTTCACATATAAGGGTTTTTTGCTATGAGATTTTTGTTCATGTGCCTAAAGAAAAATGGACCATGTTGGATCCAGAAGCACATAAATGTATCTTCATTGGATATGGTGAGAATATTAAGGGTTATAAATTTTATAATCCACTAACCTTGAAAGTTGTCTTTTCTAGAGATGTTATTTTCAAGGAGAAAAAAACTTTCTATTCTTGAACAACCAAAAGAAAAATAAGGAAAAAAAATGTATTTTGAATTGAAGAAAGAAGATGCACATGTGGAAGAACAAAATGATGGATTTGAGGATGGAGAGGAAGAAGAAGGTTCAAGTGGGAGTTCTTAGCTATATGAAATTGAAGAGGTTGAGCATGCAGAAGAATAAGAGGAAGAATCTCATACTCCACCCTTGAGAAGGTCCACAAGACAACCAAACATTGTTGATAGGTATAGCTCACCAAATTTCTATTGTGTATTTGCTTTGTTAAGTACTGGCGATGAACCTAAATCCTATAGGGAAGCTACTCTTTTAGATGATAGTGAGTCTTGGAAACAAGCCATGTAGGAGGAGATGATGGATTTAGGTTCATGTGACACTTGATATCTTGGTCATTTTCCCAAAGGTAGGAAAGCCATTGGTTGTAAATGGGTCTATAAGAAGAAATTTGGAGTAGATGATTCATTGGAAAGGTAGAAGGCTAGAGCCAAGGGATACTACCAAAGAGAGTGTTGAATTTGGTGAAATATTTTCTTCTATTGCTAATTATCCTCAATTAAATTTCTTTTATCCATAGTTGCTTCTTATGATTTTGAAATAGAACAAATGGATGTTTAAATTATATTTTTCCATGGGGATCTAGATGAGGAAATTTATATGCAACAACCTAAAGGTTTTGGGTAAAAGGGAAGGAACACTTGATTTACAAGTTAAATTGTTCTCTTTATAGTTTGAAACAATTGCCTTGGATGTGGTATCAAAATTTTGACTCATTCATGTTGAAATTGGGTTTTGTAAGAAGTGAGGAGGATCAGTATATTTACATTAGATGTGTTGATGATCATATACTAATTATTGCCTTGTATGTGGATGACATGTTTCTTTTCAGTAACACCAAGGGTATGATTAGTGAGATAAAAGTTTAATTTTTAGGTGCATTTGAGATGAAAGATATTGGGGCAACAAGATACATATTAGGTATGGAAATTAGGAGTGATATTGAACAAAAAGCTTTGGTTGCCACAATGTAAGTATGTGAATACTATTTTAGAAATATTTAATATACAAGAATGTAAGTCAACTATAATTTATTGACCAGTTGGCACTAAGTTTACTTTAGATATGTGTCCTAAATATTAGGATGATTATAAGGACATGTCTAGTGTGTCATATGCTAGTGCAATTGGTAGTTTGATGTGTGGAATAGTCTACACTAGGCCAGATATTACCAAAGTAGTGGGAGTATTGAGGGCGGGTGCAAAAAGTTGGGGGCCAAAAAGTGACCAACTTTAAAAAAATTACACATAACGTGAGCGCATTATAATGCGCTCGCATTATGGCTTGGTGTTGTTGAGCCTACACCAAGCCATAATGCACTCGCGTTATAACATGAGCGCATTATGTTCTATTATATATATAAAAAGCAACATTCCATTTCATTATTTGACAGTAATTTGCAAGAAGCCCACAGTTTGAAGAGAGAATAGAGTGTGCTCGCATTATCCAACATCCAATCGTTAGCTATTTCTCGTTGATTCATCATCAAAATATTGCCACGACGCTGGGGAAATCGAAGAAGTAAGTTTTATTTTCTTTCTTGTGTGAATTTGTTGCTAAATAGGTAGGTAGGTTAAAATAGTTTTTGATATAAATTTCTTAAATTTATAGGAGTTGATAATGCACCCCCTCCTCCTCCTAAAAATCAATAAATTCCTCCATCACCTAAACATCAAATACCTGCTGAAGAAGAACCCCAACCACAAACACCTCCATTTATTCCTGAATATGCCCTTGGAACACCAGAAAATATAATGTGGCAAATTGAAAACAATAAGAAACAAATTGAGGACATAATTGCAAGGTTGAAAGAACCTGCAACTTCAACCTTGCATAGATCCATGCTTGCTCAATCCCTTGAATCTATGTTATCAAATGTAGATTCAATTAGCAAGCAAATCACTAGTTGGATAGAAAAGAGGAGAGAATTTAGAGAGTATTATGTAGACAAGTTGTCATATGAACAAGTTAAAAATGAACAAATTACAAAATTGGACTTGTGTTCTATTTTCACAAACCCATGAACAAATGAACCTCTACCCCTTACATGCAAGAGGTTCCCTATCCATTGGTGCAACAACCAAGTGATAAGGGACAATTTTGTGCAGAGGTGGTGGATGGTTTTTTACCATCCTCCATGCAACAATAATGAGGTCCTGCAATATTGTTTGAGGAAACTCTACTGCGAGTTTGTCAAAAATAAAGTGCCAAATTATTTTGATATGCGGGAGTTCCAAGGTAGAGGTGGGGGGGTCAACACAAGATAGACCAAGGGCACGTATTGACCCATAGTGGCCAGCAAGATGAGCACTCGCTAGACCAGCCCATGAGCACGTTTCTATCTTTTCCTTTATGAAGGAGAGTGTTGAGGTCGAGACACTTTAGTCCATTAGTGCCTTGACCCAGAGCATCATACAAAATGCTAGTCCTGCAGCACAATGTGGGCTGGGGGAGAGTTCAAGTATGGTTCCACCCCATACTTGTCGAGATTGCGGGTTAGCATGTGGTTATGACCCCACAGATACTCATGACGTAGGTGCGCATGCTACATCTGTAGCTGAGTAGATGGTGATGACAGATGCCCTCCTAAGTGAGACTTTCAAGCTTGATACTCAGGTAAATCTTAGCAAGTTCATTGAATTTAATTTATTAAATTTTATTTTTGAAATGCAAGATTAACTAATTTAGTTTGATGATTTTAATGAAAATTTAGGGTCATAGCGTTGATGCAGTTTTCAGTTGTTCTCCACATACATATTACACTACATCATCTACTGTCAGGGTATGTAACTAGTAAACAATTATAAATATTACATGTGAATAGCATCATTATATGAATGGTATTCTAATATCTAATTTTGGATGTTGAATAGGTTAATATTGGAGATTTCACGGCAACACCTACTAGTGGTGGTGGACTTCAAAGCTTCACGGAGGTAATAAAATAAATAGTTTAATGAATGAATTGTACTTACTAGATTTTTATATTTTATATTCATATCATTGGTTACATTTCTTTGCACATCTTTCAGACTCAAAGCATTACTATACATTGCATAACTAATAATTAGATGTTGATAGATGACAAAATTTCAATTACAATATAGTTATTTGAAAAAATGCCTCAAAGAAATGTGGTCTCATGGAATGTCATGACAAGCAAATGCATAGACAAGGACATCACCATGAGACCACATTTCTTTGAGGCATCTTTTCAAAACAACTCACTGCCTTGTCTATGCTACCACATTTTCCATACATGTCTACCAAAGCTTTTTGATCCACTCCACACTATTCTTCAACAAATTCTCTCTAATAAACTCATCCAATTACCACCAATTAGACCCCGGGACATGACACCAAAGAGGGGTATGAGCCTATGACATCTTATATAGCATATGATTGACTCCAACATCATCTATGTCCCTCCTTTGTTGACTCTAAAATTCTACATGATGGTAATGTCTTCACCATTTCTCATAGCCCATACCAACTAGTTGTTACCATAAGACACTTCTCATTATATTATTTTTTGTCAAGCCCTTCTGGTCCACCTCAACCTCATACCAATTCCCTCTTTCACCTTTACCTATCTTATGCCTCTAAACACATTGTTGCCCCAACCCCACAACCTCTTTCTATTACTTCACCTACTCCACTAGCTATGCCCCTATCTTCCCCACCATATATCCACCTATTACTACTTCACCTTCCTCATTGACTTCTATCTCCCCTCTAAGACCCCTCCAAGATAAAGTAAAAGAAAAAGTGTAGGACCTTTCCCCATCCACTTCTAATAGTAGGCCTAAGAAACTTCCCCAACACTACACCTAACCTACTAACCAACACATATCTATCCTACCTATTTCCTAATATACCCCTACTAGACGTCCTAGACCTAGTTTGCTTCCAACCCACCCCCTGACAAACCTCAAGACAAAGAAAATGATAAGAAATTTTTAAAATAAGGTTTTTCTTCTCCTATCTAGTATCTTTCCTCATATTATCCCACATACTCTTGATATTCCTCCTTCCTGTAAACTCATAAACTTACCTAATGTCTGTGATTTCTAGTTTAGGCATTGTTCTGTAAACCCACAAACTCTATATTAGGCATTGTCCTACCTCCACGACTACCAAACAAATAAAAATTTGAGCACAACCCTACCCGACCCTACCACCAACCTAAACCTAAACTAACATCTTCACTCCCTCTCTGACTTCTTAAACCTAAAATTTGATGGTACTATGGTCCCTCCTTTGTTGACCCTTATACCACACAATAGTCATGAATCTTTGTCTAATTTGTATATATGCATGTGACTTGTGTGTTTTATTGTGCGTACTTCCATGTTTAGCTAAACATGTGTGTATGTTAGGAGCCATGACTTGCATCACTATTATAGTTTTCGTAATTGAATAATGTTGTTTTATTTCCAGATGATGCAGACTGCAAGACACCTCTCTATGGTCGTAGGGCAATGGAGCATGGTGTGTCCTCTGCGATTCATAGCTCCATGCCATTGATGGGGGTATGAGGCAGATTAGTAAATTTTAATTTAAATTCATTGTTATAGTTGTTTATTTTTGAAAAATCAAATGATTATTGATTTGAAGTTTAATTTCTATCTGGATGGTTTCTATAGGACATGACATCACCATAGCCTAATCCTACTACTAAGGTAAATGAGGAGACAAATTATATGGTAGTGGTAAGTGATTATTTTGTTAAATGTTTCATTTTTATAAAATGTAATTTCTATATATTAATGTCTATACTTTTTATTGTAACAACTATAGATCCACGAACAATTAAATAGGAGGAGCAGTCCTCTGGTTCATAGTAGACCACCCACATACGCATCTCCATCCCCTAGAAGATCAAAGGCTGCCTATGATCTATTCTCTTGACCAGATAGAGGGGAATGATTTTTTATTGTGTTCCTTTGTTGTATGCTTATATGGCATTTGTGGACATATATTTTGTATTGCATATAGTTGACATTGTATGCCTAAATGGCATTCTTGTAAGCCTATATGGCTATTTTGTATATATGTTATACTTATATCGACAAATATTGATGTATGCCTATATGGATATTTGGTTAATACAATCTTTTTTATTGATGGCATCCATATTTGCATTATAAATCTACATTTGAATGGATATTTGTAGATGGTTACTTCAAATATTTAAAGTCCAATTGTATTACATAGGATGTTTGTTGATCTAATAAGCCAACTATTGTTATTTAAGTATCACCTAAACCTCATTTTGGAACTAAAAGATAAAAGTTGTATTTAAAATAAAAATGAATCATCATGTTGAATAGAAAATATTCATATTCTTTATGAGTTGCTCAATTGAAAATATTCAAATGAGTATGTTGATCCATATTCTTTATGAGTTGGTCAATTGAAAATATTTCTTAATTTCTTGTTATTATACCATATTGGGATGCAAAGAGTATGCTTGTTGTTTTGAATAAGATAGTCAAAATCATATGCTTATTAGCACCTGATGACCATTGTGGTTATTAAATGTAATTCCTCTTGCATATAAGGTGAGGTTATGAGAGTACATTGAGTCCTACCTAATTTTAGTATGCAACATAACATTGGGGCTATAGGCTTCCATAAGTCATCAACAATCAAGGTTCAAGGTTGTCATTGAAGTCAAAGGGTCAAGGTTGTTTGTCATTGATGTCAAGGTTGATGCCATGATGTTGATAAGGTGATACAGTGATTCAAGGTAGGTGATGGTCATGAGGTACATGATGTTGTGAATATGGTTTTCATGATAAGGTCTCTTAGTTCATGTTGATGCTGCACAAGACAAACATGGTTCATATGATGCAAGGTTCATGTTCATGGAGGATGTGGTTTTGTTCATGCAAGGTTTTGTTGTGAATATGGTTTTCATGATAAGGTCTATCTTGGAAGGTTGATATGATGCAAGGTTCATGTTCATGGTGGATGTGGTTTTGTTCATGCAATAAGAAATCAGAGAAGACACAAGCTTTCATAATCATAATTCAATGTCATCATCAAGGAGAGTTATATTTATCAAGGCGAGTCATGAGTTTGATTCAAATGTGAAGTTGTTCATGTCTTAGAACCCTAAGCCCATGATAAGTGTCATACTTTAAAGCCTTTCTTCTGATGTCCTTGAGGTCTCTGAAATGTTCTAGATATCTCTTCATGAAAGTTAGAATGTTTAATTCTTTCTTATTGATAGTTAGGGTTTGCATATTGGGAATTAAACCCTCAAAAGAATCTACTTTTCTTAAGACTTTAAAACCCTCAATATGGAAGATATCATGGTATTTGTAGTGTTTGAAGATTGAAGACTAGTTAGTGTTTGTAGCTCGGACTATTTTGGCATGTTTGGGTACAAAACAGAACCATGCCTAGCCTAAACGTACCCATCCAAATGCGTTGGAATTGTCAGTTTAGCCGCATGAGGAGAAGAACAAAAGTTACACCCCTTTGCAACTTTACACTGCCTCCTTCTGACGATTTTTGGGGCAACAGAAAACCTTTCACCAAGGGCAAACGCCTCAGAGATATAAAAAAATGAGAGAGATTATTGTAGAGGGACCCTACATGATCACGTTGCCTCAGATAGAATGTATCTAAGTGGCACAGTTTTTGAGTAACAGCTCGTCAAAGATTGCTACCTTTTTGCACTTTGGACTCTTCAGGGATATCACCGGTACAATGTAGCTTAGACTGTTTCGACATGTTTGGGTGAAAAATAGAACCATGCCTAGCCTAAAAATACCCATTCAGACACATTGGAATAGTTAGTTTGGTCGCATTAGGAGTATGATGAAAGTTACACCCCTTTGCAACTTTACACTACCTCCTTTTGACAATTTTTGGGGCAGTAGAAAACCTTTCACCACGGGAAAACACCTCAGAGATATAAAAAACTGAGAGAGATTATTGTAGAGGAACCCTACATGATCACATTTCCTTAGACAAAATGTTTCTAAGTGACACACTTTCTGAGTAACAACTCGTCAAAAATTGCTGCCTTTTTGCACTTTGGACTCTTCAGGGATATTGCCAATACAATGTAGCTCGGACTGTTTTAACATGTTTGGATGCAAAAAAGGACCATACCTAGCCTAAACATACCCATTTGGATGTATTGGAACTGTTGGTTTGGCCACACGAGAACAAAAGTTACACCCCTTTACAACTTTACACTGCCTCCTGACGATTTTTGGGGTAGCAGAAAACCTTTCACCACAGGCAAATGCCTCAGAGATATAAAAAATTGAGAGAGGTTATTGTAGAGGGACCCTATGTGATCACGTTTCCTCAGATGAAATGTATCTAAGTGACATGGTTTCTGAGTAACAACTCATCAAAGATTGCTGCCTTTTTGCACTTTAGACTCTTTAGGGATATCACTGGTACAATGTAGCTTAGACTGTTTCGGCATATTTGGGTGAAAAATAGGACCATGGCTAGCCTAAACATACCCATCCAGATGCATTGGAATAGTCAATTTGGTCATATCAGGAGCATGACGAACGTTACACCCCTTTGCAACTTTACACTACCTCCTTTTGACAATTTTTGGGGCAGAAGAAAACCTTTCACCACGGGAAAATGCCTCAGAGATATAAAAAACTGAGAGAGGTTATTGTAGAGGAACCCTACATGATCGCATTGCCTTAGATAAAATATTTCTAAGTGACACGGTTTCTGAGTAACAGCTCGTAAAAAATTGCTACCTTTTTGCACTTTGGACTCTTTAGGGATATCACCGGTACAATGTAGCTCAGATTGTTCAAGTAGATAATCATGTGCATTTTAGAGGAAAATTATTCCAAGCTGAAAACTCATGGTTTTAGTCAATTAAGTTGCATAAGGGTTAGGGTTTGTAGAGAAACTCTTTGGAAGGTGTTTGTAATGCTTGAAAATGTTGAGGCAGACCCAATTTGACATGTTTGGTGTCTTGGTTTGAAGATTGGAAGCCTAGAGATCAAAAAACCTATAGTGACCTATTTACACAAGCCTAATTAGGCCTCTTGTCAAGTGGGATAGTCAATTATGTAATGATGAAGGCACTATGACATGATGAATTATACGATTCATGAAGACAATGATGGAGATCCATGGAGAAAACCAAGGAGGACAAGATAAGACACTAAATTTGTGAAGTTGCCAAAGACAACAAATTTACCACCTAGCTGTCCTTAACTAATCCATGATTGCAAATGGATGTATTTTGGCTTCTATTGACTAAAAGTGACCTATTTATGATGAATATAATGCTCAGAATTGTTAAATGTTAAATTCCTAAAATTCAATCACAATTAACATTGCAACACTACAATCTATAATTGTTAAATCACATGTCTTCTTTTGGTGAAAAGTGATGCTTTCAAGTAGGGTTTTGATGAAAGAGCATTGTTAAAGTGTGGATGACAGTTTAGATCAAGAAGTTGAAATTTGGAATTGAGAAGGTGTTTTGTTGGTACTAGGGCTACTAGGATTTGGGTGGCTTGTGAAGGAATAGATAGCAATTGAAGAGTGTAGACTTGAGTAAGGGTTTAGAATGGTTGTGTCTGAGTTCCTGAGGGGTAAGAAGACCTCTAGTAACCTTGTTAGGTTTTGAAGTATTGAAGACCCTCTTTGTGCCTTTGTATAGGGAGATTGCTTGAGAGGAAAGCTTATGAAATTTGAAGAAACTGTTGGTATGAGCCCTTTGGATTGAGTTGAACCCTACCTCTACATAACATACCTAGTATTGTCATAAAAATCATTAGACTAATCTCTATAATTTAGGGTATTGAATGATATATAGTTGATCAAGGTAACCACCATCATGTGCTAACAAAGGACAATTAGGAAATTTTGAAATATTGTTGTGTCATGTGCATACAAATCATCATGTCATGTGCATACTTGTATGATCTTGGAACCTATTCATTTGTATTTTAACTTGTTAATATGACAAGATAATAGTGGGATTGTATTATCATAATAAAGGTGGTAAAGTCACTTTCATAAAAAATGTCAAAATAGTTACTAATATGCGACAAAAATGGGACAAAAAGATGGGGTCTTTCATAGAAGACCTTTGCATTCTCAATAGAGTTTATTTACCGAAGCAATTAGGGAAAAAAATCATTTTTTCTTTCAGGAGCCTACAGGTCTAGGGTTTCGAAGCTTTCGCTGAAAAGATACGCAACAACCTTTTTCATTTCAGTTTGGTAGTGGCGATTCTTATGGTTTCCTGAATAAAAGAAGGTTTTTTGCTAATAATCATTTTGGGGATGTAGGAAGGTTGGAGAATGGTAGTAAAATTCATCAGGTTTGGAGGGAAAAATTGGTTCCTCGTGAAACTAATTCTCATGTAGCAGAAAATGAAACTGATGCAAGGGTTGTTGCTGACATTGTTAATATTCAAATACCTGATGATTTGGTAAATCCCTACATCCAGGATCTTGTGACAAGGGTAGTTATTGGTAAGGTTTGGAACTCAAAACCCAATTCTAATGATTTTTTTAATTGGATTAGGGTTTCTTGGAAAGGGGTTTTAGATGTTTTTTCCTTCATAAGGATTTATGTGTTTTTGCGGTAATCTTTGAGAATGGCTTGGGTCATGATGAAACCCTAAAACAAAAGCTGTGGTTTTATTAAGGTAAGGGGATTTGTATTCAGAAATGGGAACCAAATTTTGACCCCATTAGAGCTAATATGAATTTTGTTTCATTTTGGATCTCTTTGCCTCATTTGCCACTTGAATATAGAGATCTTAACATTATTGAATTTTGTGCTAAGAAGATGGGGTTTTTTATAAAACATGATATGTCAAATTTTCAAAGTCTGGAACTACCAATATGGTTTTCTATAATCTTAAATACTTCTTTTCCATTTCCCAAATTTCTAGAATTTAAATCTAAATTTGGAACTTGGTGAAAAATGGTTTCTTTTGAAGATCCTATGATCATGGAAAAACCAGAGTTTTTTGAACCCAACTGGGTTTGTGAGGATTCAGAAATAGACAAAACTTCTCAGGAAGATCTTGACTCTATTAATTTTGGGGAAGCTCCTTTAAGTCACTTGGTCAATTCTTCTACTTTGAATGAAAGTCAAGATTATAATAAAGATTCAGCTGCTGAGTCTTCTTTTGAGTTTGATGTTGGAAAAAGGAAGGATTTAGAAACACCCAATAATTTTCATAAAGAAAGTGTGAAAAAGGTTTTATTTTCATTACTAGATAGGGAGGAAGATAATTTCCTGTTAAGTGGTTGTCAATAGGATGCTTCAAGTTTGTTTAATTCCCCTTTTTCTGAGGAAGAAGCAAAAGCTTTTGTTGATAAAACTATTCAAAAAGTTACTTCAGATCTTATTGACAAAATTGCAAATGAGGTAATTGTAGAAGAATCTCCTAAAGATGTAGTTGAGGGTTTCTCTCTTTTGAATAAGACTTCTAAGTCTAATTTGGCTCTTGATAATCAATTACTTCTAGAAAAACAGGATTGGAAGGTTTTGTTAGGTGATGGGATTGGTAATGAGGTTTTTGATTTTTCTCATAAATTTTCTATTTCAAAATCTGCCATTCAGGATTCTTCTAGTAATTTTGTTTCTTCTTCTAAGGATGCAGCTGAGGATCTTGAATGTATAAAAAATTCTTCTATTTCAAATATGGCTCT
The DNA here is from genome assembly GCA_027924645.1 of Cunninghamia lanceolata. NCBI lineage: Eukaryota > Viridiplantae > Streptophyta > Pinopsida > Cupressales > Cupressaceae > Cunninghamia > Cunninghamia lanceolata. The sequence continues at coordinate 527,321 of BSBN01001297.1, forward strand.
TCCAAAACCAAATCTTTTAGAGAAAAAGGATATGAAGGAATCTTTAGGTGACAAGATTGGTAGCAAGGTTTTTGATTTTTCCTCAAAAATGTCCATTTCGTAAACTTTTAGTCAGGATTCTCCTAGGAAATCTAGGTCTACATCTCCTTCCACAAGAGGTTGGAAACCTAAATCTTTTAAAACTTGGGAGGAAATTAAGGCTGGGTTGCATGCTACCCTTAAAACCTATTTGAGATCGGGGAGGGTGAGAAGCTCTCTCCAAAAGCAATGAAGATCCTATCCTGGAATGTTAGGGACATTAGTGCTCCTAACAAGAGGTGCTTGGTAAAGTGTCAAATAGATTCGGCAGTATGGACATTGTATTGTTACAGGAAACAAAGTTATCTCAAATTCAAGCTGAAAATATTTTTCCAAATTGGTATAAATGGAAGTTTTTTCACTCTCCCTCTCAGGGGGCGTCAGGGGGCTTGGTTATTTTATGGGATAGTAAAGGTTGTGATGTAGATTTTATTTGTTCTACTTAGACATTTATTTTGGTTAAAATTAATTCCCCTTCCCTCAATTTTTGGTTATTTAATGTTTATGAGCCTACTTCGACTAGTGATAAAAAATGGTGTTGGGATATTCTATCTGCACTTTTAGGAAACTTATCTGGAGAAAAAGTTATTCTAGGAGGAGATTTTAATGCTATTACTTATATGTCTGAGAAATTAGGTGGGATTTGTCCTCCTCAAAGGGTGATTGATGATTTTAATGAGTTTATTTCAGACAATGCACTGGTTGACAATCCTTTATTAAATGGGAATTTCACTTGGTCCAACAAGAGAAAGGATTTTTTAAATATTGCTAAGAGACTGGACAGGTTTTTGTTCTCCCCTGATTGGTGTCTTGATACTAAAACATCTGGTACTTTTGTTCTTCCTTTCTCCGCCTCTGATCACTTTCCCATTTCTTTTCAATTGGACATTGATATACATAAAAAGAAACATAGATCTTCTTTTAAGTTTCAAGCCATGTGGTTTAGACATTATAGCTTCTTTCCTTGGAGTCATGGTGGAAGAATGCCCCTTTTGTGAAAGGGTCTCAAATGTTTTGGCTTAATGAGAAATTAAAATTCATAAGAAACAAAATTAAGGAGTGGAATAAATTTTCTTTTGGTAATATTTTTTCTCAAAAAGCCTTATTGCAGTCTCAATTAGAATAGATGAATGAATTCATTATTAAAAACAGTATGGATAATGCTTCTTTTGAATGTGTTAAGTCTCTTCAATCTAACTTGGAGGAGGTTCTAGCTAGAGAGGAAGTTTTTTTGAGACAGAAATTGAGGGAGACTTGGCTCAGAGAGGGAGATCGTAATACAATTTTTTTTCATGTCTCGGCAATGGTAAGAAGACATAAAAATTCTATATGTGCTATTAAAGATTCTATGGAGAATATTTTGCAAGATGATGTTCTAATTCAGAAAGGAGTACATTTTTTTCAAAATCTTCTTTCAAAAGAAAATTTTGAGGTCCTGCCTTCAACTATCTTAGAAGTTACTCAACATATTCCAACTTTGATTTCACAAGAAGATAATATGGAGTTGATGAAACAATTTTCATTATAAGAAATCAAGGTAGTGGTTTTTTCTTTAGATCCAGATAAAGCTCTTGGTCCGGATGGCTTTACCCCTCTTTTCTTCCAAAAGTGTTGGGAATTTGTAGGATGAGATATTTGGTTGGTAGAAGAAGAAGCTCATAGAAATCATTCTATTCTGAGGGAGATTAACTCTACCTTCATTGCTCTAATTCCTAAGGTTGCTGCTCCTTCTTCCTTTGCTGATTTTAGACCTATTTCTCTTTGCAATACTTTTTACAAAATCATTTCTAAATCTATTACTCTAAGATTAGTTATTCTTATTCCCAAAATTATATCAAAAGAGCAAGGAGGTTTTTTACCAGGTAAAGAAATAGCTGAAGGTGCTTTGGTGGCCTGTGAGATTCTCCATTCAATTCATGATTAGAAGCTTTCTGCTATGTTGGTTAAATTGGATATATTAAAAGCTTATGATAGAGTATCTTGGGGTTTTTTGATTCAAGTTCTCCTTAAATTTGGTTTTTCACCTAAGTGGTGTAAGTGGATTTCTTCTTGTACATCTGGTGCAAGTTTTTTAGTTTTGATTAACGGTTCTCAATCTAAATTATTCAAATCTTCTCAAGGGAAAAGACAAGGTGATCCTTTGTCCCATTTTCTTTTTATAATAATGGCAGAAGCTCTTAGTAGATTGATTTCAAGGCAAAGTTCTTTGGGAAATTGGAAGGGGATTAAAATTCATAGAGTTCCTTTTGCTATCACTCATGCTCTATTTGCTGATGATACTATGTTGTTTGGTCAACCTTTGATGTCTGAAGCTAGATATATGAAGGATGTTATTTCTATGTATTGTTTAGTTTTAGGTCAGAAAGTCAATTAGGAGAAATCTAAAATCTTTTTCTTTTTTACCTCTTCATTAGTTCAAGAGACGATTGCAAAATTTTTGGGTTTTAAGGTGGATGTCCTCCCTTCAAGATATTTGGTGATTCCTATTTTTTTGGGATCAGTTAAAAATATATTCTAGGATAAACTTATTAAGTGCATTAAGTCCAAAATCCCCTCATGGAAAGGTAAATGGTTAACCTTGGCTAGTAAAATCCTTATGATTAAATCATTCTTGTTAGCAGTACCTATGTATATGCTTTCAATGCTTATGGTGCCCAAGACTATCATTTCTTGCCTTGGTAATATCTTGAGGAAGTTTTTGTGGAATGGATCTAACTTGAATGGAAAAAAGATCCCTCTAATTTCTTGGGACATAATCTGTATACCAAAGAAAAATGGTGGGACTGGGATCCATAACATTGAAGCTCAGAATAAGGCTCTTGGGGCAAAGTTGGTTTGGAATTTGTATAAAAAGCCAGATTCTAAATGGGGTAAAATTATGCAAGAAAAATACCTAGATTCTTCTTCCCTAGAAAGAATCTTTACTATTCTAAATCCAAAGTTGGGTTCCCAGATTTGGAATTTTTTATTAAAGTGTAGAGAGGTGATTTCCCCTTTTTGTCATGGGTTATTCAGGATGGAAATTCAGCCCTTTTTTGGGATGACTCTTGGAATAGATATCAACTGTTGTCAAATATAGAGGGTCTTCAAGAAATTAAGTTTTTTTTGTGTTAGGCCTGGGGAACAAAAGTTAAAGGTTATATTATGGTTGATTCTGATTCAGTCATCAATAAAGTTGTTTGGAAATTTTTTGATGACATTCCTATTCCTTTAGAGCAAAAGGTCTTTCTTGGGAACATCTTGAAGGAGAGAAGAATTTTTATAACAGGAGGAAGGGATAAACTCATATGGGTCCCCTCAAAGTTTGGTCGTTATATAGTTAAGCAAGGTTATCTAAGTATCATTAGTAAGGATTCTATTTTTGCTATTAATTGGCCTTATAAACTTTTTGGAGTGGTCCTTGTTTGCCTAAAGAAGGGCTTTTGCTTGGTTAGCATTGAATTATAGAATCCTTACTAGTGATAGATTAGTCAGACTTGGTATTGCTAATTCTTTTTCTTGTCCTTTTTGTTCAGAAGTTGAGGAAAATGTGGACCACTTATTGCTAAATTGTCAATTCTCTTCAAAATTTTGGTACTGGTTACTTTCTAAATTATGTTGGCAAGGTCCCCTCCCTCACTCTCTCCTTCAAGTGTTTCAAAGCTGGCCTATCTTGTTCATGAACTCTACATTTTATACTTTGTGGTTGGTCTCGCCGAGTATTTTGATCTAGATTGTGGTTAGAAAGAAATAGCAGAGTTTTTCAAAAAATTGAAAACTCTGTAGATACAATTATTGTCAAATTTGAGAAAATGATTTTAGAAGTAGTCTCAACTTCTCTTCTTTTTAGAAAGTCTAGTTCTCTAGTTTTTTCTTCTTAGGATGATTTAATGTTAAAAAATTGGAAGCTTTTACTTTTACCTAATTCCAGTTGTTTTGGCATTGGTAGTAAGATATATAGAAACTCCATTAAGTGGATCCCTCCACTTGTTTCTTTTGTAAAGTTGAATTTGATGGTGCGAGTAGGGGTAATCCTGGTTTCTCTAGTGATGGTTGTGTTTTAAGAGATTATAGGGGAACAATTATAAGAGCTTTGTCAGTTAATCTTGGTTTTCGTTCAAACAATGAGGCAGAGGCTTTGGCACTTATAGCAGGTCTTAATCTTCCAGTGAAATGTGAAATTTCTAATATTGTTGTGGAAGGGGATTCTTTGAATATTATAAGGGCATTCAGTCTTAAATCATCCCCAAGTTGGAAAATTGATTGCATCTTACAATTTGGGAGGAAGCTGCTTGACCATTTTCAGTCCTTAAAAATAGTTTATACATATAGGGAAGGTAATATGTTAGTGGATTTTCTAGCTAATCATGCTTTTTGCCTAAATGACCCTATTAAGGAGTGGGATTCTAACTCCCTTTTGTTGCTCCCTAGAATCAATTGCATTCTAGCTAAGGAAGGCTTAAGCTAGATTTATCGTATAAAGTGTAAAATGCTAAGTTGAAAGACATTTTAATTGAGTAATATATCCTAGCATCTAAATTTAGAACTATCTCTATCCCACGTTCTTTCTTTCTATTAGCTGACGTCGTCCCTTGGGTTAAGGATGGATTCATCCGTTGTGAAGTACTATTGTATTTATTTCTGTGTGTAGGGTGGCAGATCTCACTTAACGGTATATCTTGTCAAGAATGATTTCATTTATTTCATCTCGAGGGAATTCTCCTTTATATTTCCTTCTTTGGCACAACATCCTCTATATTTTCATAAGCTTTGTGTTTTGTTTTGCTGTAGCTTCCTAATCTGGTTACTTTCAGGATTTAAGCAATTGTGTTTTTAGCATGGGCTTAGTTCAGAAAAATTGAAGAATTTTCATGCCAATCCAGAATTGGGAACAACCTTCCTTAGGTCTTCTCAATCCAAATTCCATGATGGAAGTGTTTAAGATTTATGAAGACTCTATTGAAAGAGCCATTATTCAGGTTTGTGGTCTACAAGTTTTACATTTTCCTAGATCTGTCTATCCATCAAAAGAAGTCTCACATTTTCTTTCAAATGCCATGGATTTATTGTAAAGTTTTGATCTGGTAAGGAATCTGGGCTCTCTTTTTGTTCAAGACGTTCATTTTCCTGTGGATATTTTCAATGAAGTTATAGAGGATTACGATTTGTATACGGGTTCTTCTCTTGTGGGTGGTTTGTTTGATCACAGGGAACTTTTCCATTAACTTGCACTTCATTGTCTTTTCAATGCTATGGTGCATGGCCTCCAAAATAATTGTGTTGTGTCTTTCCATAATTGTATCCATTGTCAAAGAAGGGAGCTGGGGAGACAGTTAGTAGAAGATGTCACAGATGTTTTCAATGCCCTTTATTTTCTCCTACATTATATTCTTCCTCCTCCTCAGCTGGAAGAAGAAGAAGATGTGGAATGTCATCAGCTGGGTTTCATTGTTGAAGGATTGATAGTTGACAATTAAAGTTTTTTTCCCTCTTTTTGGGCGTTTTTGGTTCTAATGTAATTGGGCTATATCTTGTGAAAATCATGGGTTTTCGCTTTGTTAAAGTATTTCGTATCAGTGTCTTTTGACAAAGAGGTCAATCATGTAATATTCAAAGACAAGTTATGATCATACTCATTTTTTTGAGTCATTTTTGTAATAGTTAGATTTCTTAAGGCTACAACCAGAGATTTTCTTCACCTGATTCTTTCCTACCGGTATGCTTCACTGAATCAGGCTTTCTGTAATCTTTCTTTTATATAATATAATATATTTTTTAGTGTCTTTGCCACTTTTCTTAAAAAAAAAATAGTGGGATTGTATTTTTATTATGTTGTAAGGATTTATTCTTGTACAATTTGACATCATGGTATGTTAAGGTCTGTTTATTACACATAGTTATTAAAGAGCCCAAATGTAGAAAATATACATGGCATCATGTGAGATTGTAGGCTACTTTCTTGATTGGGAATGTGTCTATCTTAATTAATGTTAACCTTTGAGATATCTTTTATTATGCATACCATGAACTAATTTAAAACATAGTCTATTATATAAACACAAGATATGTATACATAGTCTTTTATTATGCATACTGGATACAAGTGATATAAACATGTATGATAAAACATGATAAAGTAATTCAAATAGAATTAATGAAAATGTAAAGAACATGCATTTAAAGACTTGACATACCTAAAAAATAGAGATTCGAATAGAGAGAGTACCCAATTATGTAGTTTTGTTTTCTTCTTGAATCAAACTCCTCAACAATTTGAGTTTTTCACCACTTGCTTCCTTTTCAATGTTAAATTGAATAACACTCAAATATAATTAGTAACAACAATACTATTAACCAATCTATAATGTTAAAAATTCCTAAAATTGAATCACAATTAACATTGCAACACTACAAAAATTGAAACTTGAATAGATATATATCAAATTTGATGTGAAAACTTTGTTATTTCCTCCTCAAGTTGGCAAAGCAGAAAAGGTGGTAGAAAGATTATGTAGAGGTGGTAGAATGTGTAAAATGTGCATGTGAACTTCCCAACAGCATGAAAACACTTTCTTTTTGTCGAAACACACGCATAATTAGCATGAAAATAGAGCATGTGGGCATGGATCATAGGGTCCAGGCCTTTTTACCATTTCTATAGTAGGACAAAATGCAAGCGTGTTATAACACGCTTGTGTTTTGTCCTGCTATAGATTGATCCATAAATATTTGTGCCTATCTCACCTTTGATAGCACCTTTGCAATATCTCACCTCTAGTTCAACTAGCTCATGTTCTATCTCTCACCTCTCTATATCTCACTTATCTCTCCCCCTCACCTCTCTACCTCTCCCCTTTCTATGTCTCTTAGTCGGTCCTTGTCTACCTCTCCATCCATCCTTAGCCATCTAGGTCTCACTTAATCGTAAACCCTAAAGCCTCAACCCTCAACCCTTAAACCTTAAATCCTAAACCTTATCCCTAAACCCTCAACACTTTACCTTAAACCCTATTCCCTCAACCATAAACCCTAATCCGTCAACCCTAATCCCTTAACCCTTAGCCCTAAAGCCTCAACCCTCAATCCTTAAATCTTCAACCTTAAACCCTATCCCTAATCCCTATACCCTTGACACTCTACTTTAACCCTAATCCCTCAACCCTCAACCCTATCCCTAAACACTCAACCCTCAACCCTTAACTCTAATGCCTCAACACTATACCTTAAACCCTAATCCCTCAACCCTCACCCTAAACCCTATCCCTAAACCCTAATCCCTCAACCTTCAACCCTAATCCCTCAACCCTCAACCCTAATCCCTCATCCCTAAACCCTAAATGCCATCCTTATTCCTAAACCCTCAATGAGCTCGATACTATACCTTAAACCCTAATCCCTTATCCCTAAACCCTCCAACCCTATCCCTAATCCCTATACCCTTGACACTTTACTTTAACCCTAATCCCTCGACCCTCAACCCTATCCATAAACCCTCAACCCTAAAACCTCAAACCTCAACCCTCAATGTCAAACCCTAATCCCTCAACCCTTAACTCTAATCCATCAACCCTAAACCCTATCCCTAAACCCTCAACACTATACCTTAAACCCTAATCCCTCAACTCTCAATCCTAATCCCTCATCCCTAAAACCTAAATGCTAACCCTATTCCTAAACCCTCAATCAGCTCAATAATATACCTTAAACCCTAATCTCTTATCCCTAAACCCTCCAACCCTATCCCTAATCCCTATACCCTTGACACTCTACTTTAACCCTAATCCCTCGACTCTCAACCCTTTCCCTAAACCCTTAACCCTCGAACCTCAACCCTCAACCCTCAACGTCAAACCCTAATCCCTCAAACCTTAAGCCTAATCCCTCAACCTTAAACCCTATCCCTAAACCCTCAACACTATACCCTAAACTCTAATCCCTCAACCCTAAACCCTATCCCTAAAGCCTCTCTCATTTTATTATATCTTTCTCCTCACCTCTCCATCTCTCAACTTTGTTCCCCCTCACCTCTCTACCTATCTGTAAACCCTAAACCCTATCCATGAACCCTCTACCCTTGACACTATATGTTAACCCATAATCCCTTAACCCTCAACCCTAAAGCCTCAACCCTTAATCCTTAAACCTTCAACCCTAAACCCTATCCCTAATGCCTCTACCCTAAACTCTATCCCTATTCCTAAACCCTCAACCCTTGACACTATACCTTAAACCCTAATCCCTAATCCCTAAACCCTAAACCATATCCCTCAACCCTTAACCCTTAAAACTTAAACCCTAAAACCTATCTGTAAACCCTCGACACTCAACACTATATCTTAAACCCCAATCCCTTAACCCTCATCCCTAAAGCCTCAACCCTCAATCATTAAACCTTCAACCCTAAACCCTATCCCTAATCCCTCTACCCTTGACACTCTACTTTAACCCTAATCCCTTGACCATCAACCCTATACCTTAACCAACTCTACTTTAGATTTAATACTCTACTATTTAATACTCTACTATTGCATTGATTTAATACTCTACTATTAAAGCTTAGCATTCACACAAATGTATGCATGTTCATATTATAGAAGACTACATTATATTAGACTATTAGAGATCCCTTAGAAAAATGTAATAACAAAACTGCTTTGCCTTATGTTAGCTTACAATTAAACCCATTCTTTTTGACACTCTTCTCTTAATAAAGTAAGAGTAATAAGAATAGAAGGCAGAGAATTTGATCATACTAGTATGCATGGTTGGTTTACATTTTGTGACTTCATTTTCATTGAATAAAAAGGTTTATCTGATTTGAAAGGTGGGGTAGAGTTCACCGTCATGTACTTTTCTAGATGGTAGGGTCCATAATGTCTAGGGTTCTTCAAAGAAAGGCTTGTAACAAAATTAATTTTTTGTTACACTAATCCTCCTGGTAAATCTACAATTCAAATGCCTGCTTTGAAAGTTGAAATAAATTAAATTAGACTTACAATTTTGATTTTCTTCCATTGCTTCAACATCATTATTTTCTTCATAAGAAGCCAATTCAATCAGCAACTTGCTACCCATTGGTTGACTTGAATTGCATCCTCTGTTAGAAGGACATTTTTTTTATCTATATCAATGTTGGTATTCATAAGCTGAAGAGCATTGATATTTTTCACACACCATGTTCTTTGAAATATCTTAACTTTAAAATATGACTTGGATATGTACTTGAACACAACGAAATCTCCAATCTCCAGCCCATGATGATTCACAAAATTTTCCCAACCCTGCCTAAATTCTAGTTTATTTATGGTACCCCCTAATTGCACATCCCACTCCTGCCCACCTGGGCCTTGCAACACCATATGCTCATCTGTGTTGTCTATAAACTGTGAAACAAATGTAGGAGGAATACACTGCCATAAACACATTACACAATTAGATTTTACAAGTTCTTAACAGTGTACATGAAATAAAAGAATGAAAAATAATGTATAGAGTTACCAGTTTTTGTGTAAAGTCTCCAAGCATAATTTTGAAGAAGGAGGCATGCCCATTAAACCAATTCATTCAACAACTTGCTGCCCATTGGTTGACTTGAACTGCATACTCTATTAGAAGAAGGGCATCTTTTATTTATATCAATGTTGGTATTCATAAGCTGAAGAACATTGATGTTTTTCACACACCCTATTCTTTGAAATATCTTAACCTTAAAATATGACTTGGATATATAATTGAACACAACAAAATCTCCAATCTCTAGCCCATGATGATTCACAAAATTTTCATTGAATAAAAAGGTTTATCTAAAGGTGGGGTAGAGTTTAATGTCATGTGCTTTTCTAGATGATAGGGTCCATAATGTCCAGGGTTCTTCAAAGAAAGGCTTGTAACATAATTAAGTTTTTGTTATACCAATCCTCCTAGTAAAGCTACAATTCAAATGCCTACTTTGAAAGTTGAAATAAATTAAATTAGACTTACAATTTTGATTTTCTTCCATTGCCTCAACAACATCATTGTTTTCTTCATAAGAAACCAATTCAATCAGCAACTTGATGCCCATTGGTTGACTTGAACTGCATCCTTTGTTAGAAGAAGGGCATTTTTTATTTGTATCAATGTTGGTATTCATAAGCTGAAGAGCATTGATATTTTTCACACACCCTATTCTTTGAAATATCTTAACCTTAAAATATGACTTGGATATGTACTTGAACACAACGAAATCTCCAATCTCCAGCCCATGATGATTCACAAAATTTTCCCAACCCTGCCTAAATTCTATTTTATTTATGGTACCCCCTAATTGTACATCCCACTCCTATACACCTGGACCTTGCAACACCATATGTTCATTTGTGTTGTCTATAAACTGTGAAACAAATGTAGGAGGAATGCGCTACCATAAACACATTACACAATTAGATTTTACAAGTTCTTAACATTGTATAGGAAATAAAAGAATGGAAAATAATGTATAGAGTTACCAGTTTTTGTGTAAAGTCCCCAAGCATAACTTTGAAGAATGAGGCACACCCATTAAACCAATTCATTCAACAACTTGATGCCCATTGGTTGACTTGAACTGCATACTCTGTTAGAAGGACATCTTTTATTTGTATCAATGTTGGTATTCATAAGCTGAAGAGCATTGATGTTTTCCACACACCTTGTTCTTTGAAATATCTTAACCTTAAAATATGACTTGGATATGTACTTGAACACACCAAAATCTCCCATCTCTAGCCCATGATGATTCACAAAATTTTCCCAACCCTGCCTAAATTCTAGTTTATTTATGGTACCCCTTAGTTATACATCCCTAAACCCTAAACCCTAATCCCTTAACCCTAAACCCTAATCCCTAATCCCTAAACCCTAATCCCTAATCCCTAAACCATAAACCCTAATCCCTAATTATAATTTATGGTACCCTAATCCCTAAACCCTAAACCCTAATCCATTATCCCTAAACCATAAACCATATCCCTAAATCCTCAACCCTCAACACTTAAACCTTAAATCCTAAACCCTATCCCTAATGCTCCATGCCAAACGCTATCCCTATTCCTAAAACCTCAACCCTCAACACTATACCTTAAACCATAATCCCTTATCCCTAAACCCTAATCCCTATCCCTCAACCCTTAACCCTTAAAACTTGAACCCTAAAACCTATCCCTACACCCTCGACACTCGACACTATATCTTAAACCCTAATCCCTTAACCCTCATCCCTAAAACCTCAACCCTAAATCCTTAAACCTTCAACTCTAAACCCTATCCCTAATCCCTCTATTGTTGACACTCTACTTTAACCCTAATACCTTGACCATCAACCCTATCCTTAAACCCTCAACCCTCAACCCTTAACTCTCTGTTGATAACTGAAAGGGGGGGGGTGAATCAGTTATCTTAATCTTTTACCTATTGAATTTCTTTAACAGTTAATGCAATATCAAATCAAATGAGCAAACATAACCATGAAAAGGAAATACCACTAATACACATGACACAGTGATTTTGTCATGGAAAGCCCAGTTAAGGGAAAAACCACGGGGTGATTAACCCAAGATATTATTCTCTGTTAGAAGAATAGAAGATACAAAATGACACATGCCAATTAGGGCTCACTGCCCGAGCACACTCCTCACAAGAGGCTTATTGCCTACAAGAGACTCACTATCTACATAAAAGGAAGGTAACTCAATGTTTGAACTAATGAGAAGCATCCACACATGCTGAGATTCAGTTCCGGTTAAGCTCAATAAACTAATCTGCTGCACTTCATTCTTACTCTCTTTTGATGTAGCTGTACTATCACATTCTAGACCTCTTTTACTATCTTCACTCTGCTCTGCTACTTTTCTTCACACCAACACAACACATACCTCACTTGACATCTAAATCAATCATGTATATATATCCGCACAAGTGATTTCATCACCTTTCTAGTTGGCATCCGGAATAGTCAATATTTTCCTCAAACTCTGGTCTGTCGGTTGAATCCTTGCATACCAAGTAATGTGGATCAAGGATATACTTGTAGAATTCATCAATCATGTTGGCCAATCATAACTTATGCCTTAAGAACCTTTACCATCATTAGTAACACATACAAAATAATGTCTGATGTTCTGCCAGTCAGTTCTTCCTCTGTTCACACTGTCAATCAGGAACCTGACACTCAAGTATTCATATCTCTTCATCCTTTCAACATCGGAGGCTAAATCCTTGGATTCTATTTGTCAAGGTACTCCTCTTGACTTCCCCAAATCTGCACTTCACTGAGATACTTCTTCTGAGGGATCCGGACTTGTCTGTCGGACCTTACTGAATGCTTTGTTCTTGCTTACCGAACCTTAACACTTCTTCACTCTGACTTCCGGTAAAGACTCATCATGTCCTGCAGATGTGTGGGATAACCTTTGTTTCCATCACTGACAACATTCATGAGTCCATAAAGTGTCTCTTGCCAACAATCTCCCCCTTTGGCATTGATGGCAACTCTTAGTGAAAAATGACTGTCACACTATACTCCCCCTTGGCTGATGCTCTGTTTTTATATACATTTTTCAGAGCTCCCCCTTAATTGGATTCCTCATTTTTCATTGCTCCTCACTCCCCCTTTGACATCAATGGCAAAGGGTGCGGTCCTCATACAAAATTTTTTTTCTCAAAAACACTTCTATACTTAGCCGCATAAGTATTTATACATGCTATACTTTACATAAACTGAAGGATATCTGCAAAAGATGTCTTCAACTGGACAAATTCTGTCGCCCAACTCTGCTTCATTCTATCCAAAATTGCAATGTGACCACTCAACAGGAATGCATAAGCTTCTGCCTTTTTTAGATCTGTCGGATCATTTGTTCTGGCTGTAGTTTGAGCATCACTTAAGGCCTCATGCATGACCTCTAACTTAGGGATAATTATTCCTCTAAGTTCATTCAACCTACTGATTCTATTTTTCTTCTCTTCTTCAAGATTTTTAATTTCATTCAAAACTGCAATCGTCTGACATTCTTGATTTATTATGGATGTGGTAAGTGGATCAAAATTTTGAGAAAGTTTTGTTAGTTTGTCCTCCTGTTCTTTCACTTTCTTCTCAATCTCCACTGTTGCTTTAGACCAGGAAATAAAAAATTTGTATATATCTCCTCCATCCTTGAGAGCATTTTCCAAGCTCTTTATCCCAATACCCATTACTCTCCTGTCATTTGCTATTAGCCCTTGTAACTCAGAGAATCTCTTATCCAAAAACTCTTTCCTGACCTTCTCCTCAGCTGATTTCTCTAGAGAATTGAAATGTGTACTAATACTATTAATCAGAGATTTGAGATTACCGGATGAGGAGGCTAAGGGATCCTTTTGAAAAGATGGCATGATCTTTTCTAACACTCTGGATGCGACTGCTATAAGCTCACAGTCTTCCATGTGATACTTCAGGAGTTTTTCTTTGGCCTTTGCATTAGCAAATGAAGCTATCTTCATTGTTTGTACTGGAGAAAGATAGTCAAAATTAAATGGCCCTTGAAGAAGTTCTAGTTCATCAATTTCCATTGTCTCTTTGTCTAAGAACTTTTTGACAGTTTTTGCAGTGTCTCTTGCCGGAGACAGATTCTTCTTCTCTTCTGCAGTCTCAGTACTGTCTCTTGGAGCTTTTTCTCCTTCTTCAACCTTGGTACTGTCATCTTCTTTTTCCTTCACCTCTGCTTCTTTCTCCTCTATTCTTTCTTCTCCTTTGGATCTGAAGTTAGCAGGGGAAACTAGAGGAGTGATGCTTGTTTGTTCATGGGCCACCTCTTCCGGAGTAGAGGATTCCAAGCCCTTATCTTCACTGGTGTCCATTAGTTCTTCTGTCATTTCCTCAGTGGATTTTTTTTCAACACTTGTGGCTGAAGGATCAACGCCCAAGTCCTCTATAACAGGAAGATTGAATCTTTTGAAGGCATTCCTGAGGATCTCTTCTATTTCCTTGGCTATCTTGTCAGTCTCACCAAGCATGAGCTAATTCATTCTGGATTTGCTCCAGAATTCATCCTTGCAATCCTTGAAGATCATGTTCATTTGTTTTGAATCGATTGAAGGATATAGCTGAATGGCTATCTATTCCCGGATCTCAAGATCTTTTGCCATGGCATTATTCTTTCTTATTTCTAACTCTTGTTCTAGGCTTTTGGGAATAAGAGATATAATTTCAATAAAAGCCTTGTTATATATGTTTAGATACTTAACTGCTGCTTCCTGCAAGATCTTTTGGTCTGCTTCATTGTAATCATCATAGAATTCAGCCATTGGCTGAAGGTTTCCATCCACAGTGACTGATTTGATGACATCATCTAAAGACAAAGTGGGCTTTTCTACAAATTCTTCTAGCTTTTCTTCTTCACCTTGACCGGTAGAGGGTTCACCAGATGTTTTCTTCTTCTGCTTCTTCATTTTCTTTATCTCCTCATCTGATTCAGTTTCTTCATCATCCTTCTGATTGACATAAGACCTTGTGGCCTTTGTTTTAGTTCTTCTCTCCTCTGCCAGATGATTTTGCTTCTGGTTTTGATGTCCTTGAGCTTTTAGCAGTGGCAGGTGTAGATCTCTTTGATGATCTTATCCAGGTGGAAGATTCTACTGGAGCACTTTCCTTCCCTTTTCTACCTCTTTCTTCTCTTCCTTAGCCCTTTCCATCTTTTACCTGTTGGCATCAAGTGCCTCCTTTGAGATGCCTAAGCCTTTGGCAACTTCTTCAACTTCTTTTCTCACTTTCCTCTTTATTTCTGGTTGTCTGAGTTCCACATGAACTTTTACACTTAGCTCTTCAAAGGTTCCAAACCTTTCTGCCTTTGGATCCTTTGGCTGACTTAGCATGTGTTGAACATGCAAGTCCATAATTTGTTCATCAACTTCATACCCCATAGGCATGATCCAGACTGTCCTTGGCTCTACTGCCTCCATTAGGCATTGATCAATGTCTACCATGAAGCACACTGTATCTTTATATTTTTCAACCAATGATTTTGGGATTCTTTCTATGATTTGCATAGTATTTTGGAAGTTCTTAAAGTACCCCCACAGAGCTGTATTCCTTGCCTTGGCATCCCCAAGTTCATGCAAGTAATCTCTGATTTGAATTGCTACTGGTTTGTTATTTTGTCATAGCCATCCATTGGATCTGGGTAGCTCATTCATGAAGTAGAAAAATAAACACAATATCAGTCCACCATATTTAAAGGAGCTCTTCTTGTCCTTTTTGATAATTTGTATGTTCTCCATCAATTGACTTAGAAGAAGTTCACAGAGATCATACCCTGCATTCTTTCTCAGCATCTCACAGGCAGTATACACTGCAGTTCCAGACACTGAATTTTCCCTACTGGAATGATATATCTTATACCCTATTATCATAGATGCAAACTTGATATCTAGGTCCATGATATCTTCAATGGTCATTGCCCTCTTATCAAATTTTTATCCAGTGGCCTCAGTTACAGTTTGGTTTTTGACAGATTTGAGGACAGGTATCCCTCCGGAGGAGTATAAGCCGGTTACTACCCTAATTGCCTCCTTAGTGATTTTGCAAGGTTTGTTCAGCCATAGGAAGTTATCATGCATCCTACTCAATACATATCAGACCCATTCATCTTCTTCAAAGCAGGGGAAATGAATGAACTGATCAAAATGTTTCTCTTGGATGCCCTTATATTGAGGTTTAAGTTCAAAAGCATCATCTATCAATTGTTTATGATAGATGTCTCTTAGTTTGAATTCCCCAAACTCTTCAATATTCGCGTGTATGTAAACCCTAATATCTTCTATATACAGCACACCATGTAGAACACTGGAAAATGCTCCTAGGGGATCTACTTCCAAGGATTTTTAGGGATGTTTCTTGAATTTGGGGCAAGGCCTATCAGTGATCTTCACAATATTCAGAGTAGACATCTTTTCAAAAGATTTGCAGAGAGATATTTGAGAATGGAAAATACCTTTTGCGCCTTTAGGTTTCACAGAGTGAGCCGGATCGATTTCTGGAAGAATTGACTTCTGCAAATGATCTTTGATGGGCTTGAGAAAATTTGTTGCAGAGCACCTCTTTTCTTCTTCTTGAATGCAGAATGAGCAAATGTTTAATAAGAAGAACCCTTATATTGTTCTACAAAGCCTAAAACCAAGTTGCAATAAATGCTCGACCTAAGTCATTCTAGTTTGCCTTATTTGGATGACTTGAAGAACCGGATCAATCTTGATCTAAATATCTTGCAGATCTTCCAAATCTTAACCATAGTTTATTTAGATGTTTTTCTTATGAACCCTTTAATCCACAACTCTCCTTGTGCCAGTTCTGGCACCAATTGACTGGCTGGGGGAAAATAGTTTTCTTTGTGTCCCCCCTAAGCCAGAGCTCACTTTTTAATTTTCGGAAGGAATATCAGCACCAAAGTTTGGTGTGGATCCATCCCCTACATTTTCTGTACTTTTCTTTACCCAAATCTTGTTCATCTCACTTTGAACTTCATCTGCATTCACTTTTTGTTTTCCCTTGTCTTTATTTTGATTATGATGTATCAAACCTCTTTTGTCCTGATTCTTGCTTCTACAGAATTTAGCAATATGACCAGATCTATTGCAAATTTGGCAAACAACATTTCTTTGTGTATTTGATTGATATCCTCTTGATCTGCATTGATTAGCCATATGATCTATTCTAATGCAAAGCATCTACCATTGAATGAATTGTTCATTTGCATATTACTGCATTCATGAGATTTGTGACCATACCTTTTGCAGTTGAAACATTGTCTGGAGAAGGATGTATTAGTCTGATTCATTTTCCTTCTACACTGATTAGCTTTATGACCAAAGTTATTACAGTTGTGGTAGTATCCATTGAAGGATGGATATCTTTGAGCATTAGGTTGCCTTACCGGAAGTCTTCTAGGCCTGTTCCTTGGATTTTCTGATCCAAAATTCTTTTGACTGGATCCAGAGCTTTCACCTTTTTCATATCCCAGGCCACACTTGTCATCTACCCTCTTTTGGCTTTCAAGGAGAACTTCAAGTTGAGAAGAGCTTATCTTGAATTTCTCTTTGTATTCATTTGCTGTTTGAAGATCCCTTTTGAGAGAGACAATTTGATCCTCAAGTTTTTCTTCATTATCTTTAGCATCTTCAAGATCAGATTCAGGATGTCTGATTATTCTATCCATCTTGTGGCAGTCTTCTAATTTTTCTTTGAGAGATTGTCTTAGGTCATCTTTAGATTTTCTTTTCTCCTCAATTTCTTGGGTAAACTTCATAACTCCTGATTCCATTTCATGTCTTATCATAATGATTTCTTTTGATAATTTTTCACATAACTTGGTTTTCTCTTTTAGATCTCCACTTGTATCATTTGCTTCACCTTGACTTGCCAATTGCTGGAGTAGCTCCTTTCTCTTTTTCATAGAGAGACTCAGTTTCTCTTTTAGTTCTTTTATGAAATCATCAGCTTGTTTGAGTCTTTCCTTTAATTCATTGACTTCAGAATTTGACTGCTGAAGATCATCAAGGGCTGACTTAAGTTGCTCCCTCATACCATATACATCCATTTGAATTCCCAGATCTTCCTCAAGCTGTTACGCTCTATTGGGAGGAACTTGGCTCTGATACCAATTGTTGATAACTGAGAGGGGGGGTGCATTAGTTATCTTAATCTTTTACCTTTTAAACTTCTTTAACAGTCAATGCAATATAAAATCAAATGAGCAAACATTACCATGAAAAGGAAATACCACTAATACACATGATACAGTGATTTTATCGTGGAAAGCCCGGTTAAGGGAAAAACCATGGGGTGATTAACCCAAGATATTATTCTCTGTTAGAAGAATAGAAGTTACAAAATGGCACATGCCAATTAGGGCTCACTGCCTGAGCACACTCCCCACAAGAGGCTTATTGCCTACAAGAGACTCACTATCTATAGAAAAGGAAGGTAACTCAATGTTTGAATTGATGAGAAGCATCCACACATGCTGAGATTCAATTCTGGTTAAGCTTAATAAACTAATCTGTTGCACTTCATTCTTACTCTCTTTTGATGCAGCTGTACTGTCACATTCTGGACCTTTTTTACTATCTTCACTCTACTCTGCTACTTTTCTTCGCACCAACACAACACATACCTCACTTCACATCTAAATCAAACATGTATATATATCTGCACAAGTGATTTCATCACCTTTCTAGTCAGCATCTGGAATAGTCAATATTTTCCTCAAACTCTGGTCTGTTGGCTGAATCCTTGCATACCAAGTAATGTGGATCAAGGATATACTTGTAGAAGTCATCAATCATGTCGGCCAATCATAAATTATGCCTTAAGAACCTTTACCATCATTAGTAACACATTCAAAATAATGTCTAATGTTCTGCCAATCAGTTCTTCCTCTGTTCACACTGTTAATTAGGAACTTGACACTCAAGTATTCATATCTCTTCATCCTTTCAACACTGGAGGTTAAATCCTTGGATTCTATTTGTCAAGGTACTCCTCTTGACTTCCCCAAATCTGTACTTCACTGAGATACTTCTTCTGAGAGATCCAGACCTATCTGTCAGACCTTATTGACTGCTCTGTTCTTGCTTACCGGACCTCAACACTTCTTCACTCTGACTTTTGGTAAAGACTCATCATGTCCTGCAGATGTGTGGGATAACCTTTGTTTCCATCAATGACAACATTCATGAGTCCATAAAGTGTCTCTTGCCAACACTCTCAACATTAAACCCTAATCCATCAACCTTAAACCATATCCCTAAACTCTCAACCCTCAACAATATACCTTAAACCCTAATCCTTATCCCTCAACCCTTAACCCTTAAAACTTAAACCTATCTCTACACCCTCAACACTCAACACTATATCTTAAGCCTTAAATCCTCATCCCTAAAGCCTCAACCCTCAATCCTTAAACCTTCAACCCTAAACCCTATTCCTAATCCCTCTACCCTCGACACTCTAACCCTAATCCATTGACCATCAACCCTATCTCTAAACCCTCAACCCTCAACCCTCAACTCTCAACATTAAACCCTAATCTGTCAACCCTAAACCCTAATCCCTCAACCCTAAACCCTATCCCTAAATCATCAACCCTCAACACTATACCTTAAACCCTTATCCATCAACCCTAAAACCTAATCCCTCAACCCTCAACCCTAAACCCTATCACTAAACCCTCAACCCTTGACACTATACCTTAAACCCTAATCCCTCAACCCTTAACCCTAACCCCTCAACCCTCAACCAATCCCTCATCCCTAAACCCTAAACGCTATCCCTATTCCTAAACCCACAACCCTCGACACTATACCTTAAACCCTAATTCCTTATCTGTAAACCCTGAACCCTATCCCTCAACCCTTAACCCTTAAAACTTAAACCCTAAAACCTATCCCTAAACCCTTGACGCTTAACACTATATCTTAAACCCCAATCCCTTAACCCTCAGCCCTAAAGCCTCAACCCTCAATCGTTAAATCTTCAACCCTAAACCCTATCCCTAATCCCTCTACCCTCAACAATCTACATTAACCCTAATCCCTTGACCATCAACCCTATCCCTAAACCCTCAACTCTCAACCCTCAACTCTCAACATTAAACCCTAATTTGTCAACCCTAAACCCTATTCCTAAACCCTCAACCCTCAACACTATTCCTTAAACCCTAATCCATCAACCCTAAACCCTAATCCCTCAACCCTAAACCCTATCCCTAAACCCTCAACCCTCAACATTATTCCTTAAACCCTAATCCCTCGACTCTAAACCCTAATCCCTCAACCCTAAACCCTAAACCCTAAACCCTAAACCCTATCCCTAAACACTCAACCCTCAACACTATACCTTAAACCTTAATCCCTTAACCCTCAACCCTCAACCCTAATCCCTCATCCCTAAAGCCTAAATGCTATCCCTATTCCTAAACCCTGAACCCAAGACACTATAACTTAAACCCTAATCCCGTACCCCTAAACCTTAAACCCTATCCCTCAACCCTTAACCCTTAAGTTACCTTAAACCCTAAAACCTATCCCTAAACCGTCAACCCTATACCCTCAACCATATACTTAAGCCCTAATCCCTCAATCATCAACCCTATACCTTAAACCCTGAAGCCCACACCCACAAACCCTCATCCCTAGACCATATAACCTCACCCTTATATCCTAAACCCCAAATATTGTACCTCAACACTATACTTAAATTAAACCTAAACCATACATGCTCTCAACCCAAGTCACCCTGTGCCTTAGATACCCTCAATCCATATTGTAAACCCTAAACCCAATATCCTAAACCTTAATCCCTGTGCCTTACACACTTAATCTTATACACTCAACAACCTAAATATTAAGCCTCAATTGTAACCCTCAACCCTCTAATCTCTACCCTCTACCCTCTACCTATTACTTAAGCTCTAATCCCTTAACCCTCAACCCTCAAAACTATACAGGCTCAGGTCCTTATATACCTTAAACCCAAAATGCTTACATACATACATACATACATACATGCATACAAACATACATACATACATACAAGCATGCATACATACATGTACATACATACAAGCATGCATACATGTACATACATACAAGCATGCATACATGTACGTACATACAAGAATGCATACATGTACATGCATACATACCTACAAGCATACATATATACATCCATGAAACATACTTATGAAACTTGAACATAACTCATTCAAAGGAAGACATAACGCGAGCGTGTTATAACGAGCTCGCATTATGTCGAACTAGGAAAACATCGGCAAACATGCAAAAAAGGAAAAAAAGCATAATATAACGTGAGCGCGTTATAAACTAGGAAAACATCGAAAAACATGTAAAAAAGGAAAAAGCATAATATAACACGAGCGCATTATAATGCGCTCACATTATAATACGCTTGTGCTATATTGTGCTTTGGGAATCCCAAGCCTTAGGATTGGGATTTGCTTTGGATTTCCAACCCAAAGGCTTCAATTGCCTTTTCAACATCCACAAACGTGTTTTTGCAAATTCTACAAGATTTCACATAATTTTGTTCGTGCTAACCCTCATATTTGCATTTGTTTCAAGGTCGAACAAATTGAACACTTGGGTAATTTTAGGCTTTCTCTTAGCTATTTAACGATGTAATTTTTTTCACATTTTGACAATGTTAAGCCTTTCATCTTTAATTTCTTTTGTTTGTGTGCTCGTTTTTGGGCAAAACCCACTATTTGGTCTTTTTTTCATTGTTAATTAACCATTCATTGAAATTTTAAAAAAATTACATATTTAGAAACTAGACTCCATTCTACACATTAAAAACAATAATTTTCAATTAGTTTTCAAAATTTATAGGGGTAGCCCAGCCAAAATTCTATTTTTTAGAATGTGTCCACTTTAAAAATTAGTAAAAAATCAAATATTCATCAAAAAATTATCAGAAAAATTGGGCATAAACTACATGCTGTTAGCTAATTTCTCACTGAAGTAATTTTAAAAATACTAAAAAAAAGTTCACCTTCTGAGGGAGCCACAAAACATGCTATGTTATGTTTTTTTGACATAAACAACACCAATTTCTGTGGCTCCCTCTTTTGAACCCCTTAATCTATACCATTTTAAAAAAAAATTAGTAGTTTAGAAAGTAGACTTGGAGCACTACGAACATTGTTTTGGTTGCATCTCCAAATTTTGAGTGTAACTATGCTCAATTTCTCATCCGAGGCTCGCATTTCCTAATTTTAGAAAAAAAGTGGCCACTTAAGACCCCTTTTTGGCCCCCCATCTTGCACTTACCTTTGAGTAGATTTATATCTAACCCTGATAGAGAGCATTGAAATTATGTGAAGAGGGTTCTTAGATATTTGCATGGTAGTTTTAATTATTGTTTGATTCATTTTGGTACTAAAAATGTTGATAAGATGGGGCCATTTAGTAAAAAATATGTCTTGGAAACAACGAAAAAGAGCAGGCACGCAAAGGCTAGGTTTTAACTAGAATTCTCATAATTTTTTAGCAAATGCTCTAAACTCCCATGACACTCTGCACAGAAAGGAGAGGATTTTTCACGGGGGCTAGGCTCCCCCTCCACAACACAATTAGGAAGAGGGTTGGCAAATAGTGAAAAGCAAGAAATATCAAAAGATGGAGAGAGCAAGGTTGGCATCTTCAGAGAAACTGATCCAAGCTAGGGCATCAGGATTATGGGCTATCCCAATCACCACCAAAACTCCTGCGTTCACATCTAGAGTGAATTGTGTTTCCCTAGGTTGGGAAAGGATCTCTAGAGCATGACTACCTTTGGCCTCTTACCCACCTCATCCACTGCAAAGAAATGTGGAGGTTTTTTTAAAACTGGCCCCCATAAATCCTCACTTGATCTTGAATCCTAACTCAACTAGGAGAATGGATAGTGTGGCTTATCTCCAGAGACCACTCCCCAAAAACCCTAGACCCAACGATTCAACCCCCAACCATGAGGAGAGAAGCAATGACCAGAAAGATTTTCACGACCACGAAAACCTTAGGCCCCTTGTGACAGTTCGAAAGAAGATTTCCCCAAACCCTATGGCCAAGGAGGATAAAACGGTTATAAACATCAGCAACATTTACACAAAGGGGCTAGGGAATCACTGTAAAAATCATGGTCTCTTTGTCTGTTGGTGTGGTTTTGGGGCACCCGTGAATGAAATTGTCAAGTGGATTCTTGCTCTCTACAGGGACCAGGTAAGTATTACTATCATATCTAAAGGTTTTATCTTCATTGATTGTAAAAATGTGAATTTAAAAAAGGAAATCATGCTTAGAAAAAATCTACACTATAAAGGATACAATTTTGATTATCTAGATTGGGTCCCAAACTTCGACCCTAGCAAACTCAAACTGAAAATGGTTAGAAGGGTTAAGTTACCAAACCTCCCAGTAGAGCTTATTCACAGCAAAATTTTAAGGGAGATTGGTAAACTTCTAGGTGAATTTGTAGGGTTAGAAGAAGGATTCCTATCTCATTCCGATGTTACCCTTTTAGTCAAAATGGACATAAGAAAACAAAACTTAAAACCCTTCGAAATTAAAACCAACTTAGCCACTTATTGCATCAACCCAGTGTTCTCTTAAGGCCTGGTCTATAACAACATTATTAATAGGACATAAACAAAATCCACTAAGAAAAACCAAAAACCTCAATCTATGGGTGTCAATATCAAATTCAATGATAAGAAAGGAGGTTTCATTGTGGAACTAGTGAAGATAGATCCTCCCCCATCACAGATGAACCCTAGCTGCAGAAGGAACTTAACTAGTCTCAATCAGCCCCTGAGTATGGTTGCGTCTCTGCCCAAGATCTGCCCAAAATTTACTCCAGGAAGTAAAGGGAACATTAAATTTCATAGCAGTGACCTTCCCTTAGAAGAGAGCCTGGCAAGAGCTAACCTGGGGAGAATTCTCCTTGAAGGAGACATAGCTGAGAAGTAGAACCTGGAAGAAATGGGAAGGGTGGTACTCGAGGAAAGGGAAATGCCAAAAGGGATTCCTAGTCTTGACAGGCCCATAGCAGAGGAAGAAAAGGGAGAACCAGTGACAATAGAGACCCCTGACTAGGCCCCAAACACATATGCACAAGAGGACAACCTTGTTGACCCCAAAAACCACAAGAAACTTACAGCTGTGAATAATCACATAGACTTAGAAGAAATCTGTGATGAGATCTTAGGGAAGACAATTGAGGAACTAGTAATAGAAGAAGAAAACAAAGAGAAAGAAAAGCTCATCATGAAGATAATGGAGCTTGAGGAGCAAGAGAAGGAGCATGATACTTTTGCAGAAGCCCCAATGGAACCAGACTGCAAGGAGAAGGAGAGAATAGATCAAAAATTGGGAATTACCCTAACTTCAGCAAGGAAACCCCGGATTGTGCCAAAAACAATAAAAAAAAGAGGAAGGAAATCATTTTATGAACTAAGAGAGAAGGATGGAGGGGCAACAAATCAAACCAAGATCACTGACATTTTTAATGCTGGGAAGGGGAAGTGCCTTCCCCAGGTGCCATGAGAATAAATACTTGGAATTTTAGGGGAATTAAGGCCCCTAACAAATAGTGGATCTTAAAAAGTTGTATCTCAAATAATAAACCTAAAATACTAGTGATCCAAGAAACTAAACTAAATAATGAAGAAATTAATATACTAAAGAAGAGATTAGGCATTTGGGAGCTAGTTGGAGTTTCAGCTGAAGGAGCTTCAGGAGGATTGGGGGTAATCTAGGATCCAAGGGCTGTCTCATTTTCAGAAATAAGTAGTAGAAAGAATTGGATGAGCGGTTCTATCAAAAGCATCAGAAATAATCTTAACTTCATACTCATCAATATATATGGTTCAACCCAGAACCAAGAAAAAAAAATAGTTTGGAAAGAGATAGAATAGTTTATGATGACTTTACAAGATCAAATCTGCATTTTGGGTGGAGATTTCAATACCATCCTTGACCCCAGAGAAAAGGCGGGAGGTTTAGTAAAGCTATCCACAGCTGCATATGACTTCAAGGATTGGGTCCATAGAAACAATTGCATGGAAATTAAGATTGCATAGGAGGGTTTTACATGGAATAACAGGAGAATGGGCTTCAACAATATAGCAGAGAAACTCCACAAATTTTTATTTAGAGGTAATTGGGCTCGTCTGCCTTTTAATCTTATGGTAGAGATCCTACCATACTAGGACTCTGATCATTATCCCATCCAGTTGAATATCTCAGAAGACTACCAACCCAAACGCTGCCCCTTTAAATTTGAGCTAATGTGGCTAAAAGATAATAACCTTCTAACTTTAATTGAACAATGGTGGAAGGAAACTAAGGTCTCTAGATCTAAGCTCTTCTATCTAATCTCCAAAATGAAAACCATTAAAAGAAAACTTCTCGATTGGAATAAGAATAACTTTGGTAACATTTTTGAGATTAAAGTCAAAATAGAAGAAGATCTTGAAAACCTTAACCGAAAGGTTATTGTTGATGGCATGGATGGAGACCTTTACCTAAGAGAAAAATAACTAAAATCTGATTATGAAGATATATTGTCCAAAGAGGAAATGTTTTGGCGTCAAAAATCTAGGGAAACCTGGCTGGAAGCTGGAGACAAGAATACAAAATTTTTTCATAACAACACTAAAGCTCACCAGAATATTAATATAATTACTAAAATTAAGAATGATAACAACACTTGGATCGAAGATCCACAACAAATTGTAGCAAAAATAGTTAGATACTTTGAAAACATTCTCAACAACCAAGAAGGTTCAAGTAGGCTACATCAACAGGCCATTTTACATAACATCCCAAAGATCATAACTGCTAACCAAAATAAAACCCTAAATGCAAAGTTCACCAAATCTAAGATCGAACTGACAGTCTCCCAAATGTAGCTGGACAAAGCTCCAGGACTAGATGGCTTCCTAGCCATCTTTTTCCAAAAATGCTGGCATTTTATAGGAGATGAAGTAGTGGAAGCACTTGAGGGTGTGAGGAATTCTGGGAACCTCCTAAAGGAAGTAAATAACACATTCCTTACACTTATTCCTAAAAAGGAAAAGCCAGAGAGTTTTAGAGATTTAAGACCTATCTCTCTATGTAATACTATTTATATAATATTGACAAAGACTCTAGCCAACAGATTACAGAAGGTATTACCAGATATTATTAGCAATGAACAAACTGGATTTGTCCTAGGAAGATCTATATATGATGGAGTAATTATAGCCCATGAAACCATTCACTCTATTCAGCACAACAAAAACCCTAGTATGTTAATCAAATTGGATATCAGTAAGTCTTACGACAAGGTTGACTGGCATTTCCTTTGTAATACCTTGGAGGCATTTAGTTTTGCAAAGAAATGGATAAATCTCATTTATGAATGCATTTCTAGCCCCAAGGTCTCTGTCTCAGTCAATGGAACCCCGGAAGGTTTTTTTAGTATGTCTAGAGGACTAAGACAAGGAGATCCAATGTCTCCCTTCCTCTTTATTGTAATGGTAGAAGGTCTAGGAAGGATGATCACCAATTACAGGGTGGAAGGTAAGATCCAAGGGATTAAAATCACCTCTAAACTAAGCCGCATAACACACCAATAGTTTGTGGATTATACCATGCTCTACAGTAAAGGCAATGGCAAAGAAACAAGAACCTTTAAAGAAATCCTAGACTCCTTTACCCTGGCCTCTGGCTAGGAAATCAACACTGATAAATTAGAAATTTTCTTCTTTAATACAGACCCTGATACTGAGAGAGAAATATGTAGAATCCTAACCTTCAGAAGAGGAGAACTACCTTGTAAGTATCTAGGTCTACCACTTGACAAAAACAATAAAACTAAGGACCTATGGGACCATATTTCTTCTAAGATCAGAAAGAAAGCGGAGTCATGGAAAAGAAGATGGTTATCTTCAACCAAAAAAGTCACAATGTTAAAATGTGTCCTCTCAGCAATACCAATTTATCAACTTTCATGCATTAACCTCCCAGGAGAAAAATGAGAAGAAATTAACAAAATCCTAAGAACATTCCTATGGCAAGGAATGAAGGATAAGAAAAGAATGGCATTGGTAGCCTGGGATAAAATATGTAGACCTAAGGATGAGGGGGGCTTGGGTCTGAAAAACATTAAGGAACAAAGCAAAGATTTAGGAGCTAAACGAATTTGGAGAATGTATAAACATCCAGACTTGAAATGGGTAAAAATCCTTAGGAACAAATATCTCTGAGGAAACGAACTAGATTCTCTCTTCTGAATGGTGAACCCCCCCAAAGGGTCTTGACTTTGGAATTTTATGATGGATTGTAGGAAACTCATCATGGACAAATTGACTTGGAATCTGGGGGATGGAAATTGAGCACTCTTCTGGGAAGACTCCTAGGGTGGGTTTGAGCCGATTAACAACCTGGTGAACTTGGAGGATGCAAGAAGAACTCTAGAATCCCAATGGGGGAAATATGTTAGAGATTACATAGATTTCTCCAATTGGGATGCTAACCAAGGATGGAAATGGAAGTTACTGGAGAATGTGAATATCCCAGTCAATGATAAAAGGAATTTACTTGGTATACTTAATGAGTGGAATATATCCTTCTTAAAAGGCACTGACAGATTTGTATGGAATGGTTCCAAATTAGGAGTTATAACACAAGAGAGGGATACAAAATTTTAATCAAATAATAGCTTAGACCTAAAACGACATTACCTCTTAGATTGTGCTGGGATAAGAATTATGTTCCAAAAGCTGGTATGTTCTCATGGCTAGCCTTACAAAAGAAAATTCTAATGGTAGAAAGGTTTACTAAAATGGGTTTTGAGGGGCCTAGTAGATGCCCCTTATGTGAGAAGGAGTAGGAGACAACATACCACGTTCTACTTAATTGTCAATTCTCTGTCAAATGCTAGAATTGGTTGAGCGGTAAGCTAGGCTGGGTAACAACCCTTCCTAATAATATTTTAGATTTGTTTCTATGTTGGCCAGACATTCATAAACAAAGAATCTATAGTCTACTTTGGACAATAACGCCCTTGATCATAATCTGGGAGCTATGGCAAGAGAGAAATAGGAGAATATTCAAGGAGAAAAAGATGACTTAAGCACAACTCATTTCCAAGATAGAAGCCATTATCATAGAAATTGCGAACAACAGGGTGTTGAACAATCCTAAGAAAGAAGTCAAAATGTCTTATCAGGATGAAAATATGCGTGGTAGATGGGAAGGATTAAAATTACCCCCCTTTGTGGGACTAGGTAACCACAAAACCTCTAATAAAAGAAAGGAATGCAAATGGCAACCCCCTAAAAAAGGATGGTTCAAACTAAAATTTGATGGCACTTCTAGAGGCAACTCAGGAATTGCAGGTATAGGCTGTGTAATTCATGACTGGGAAATGAAGGAAGTTGCAGCTATTACCAAACCCCTAAATAATGCAACAAATAACATAGCTGAATTATTGGCTCTAATTGAGGGACTCAAATTATGTAGAGAGCTAAAAATTGAGAAACTTGAAGTGGAAGGAGACTCTGCAATTACTATTAACGCCCTAAGACAAGGGAACATGCCTAACTGGAGGCTCAACTCCCTCCTCTCTACTGCCATTGACCTAACTACCTCTTTTAGAAAATGCATCTTTAATTACATCTTCAGAGAGGGCAAAGTCAAAGAAGATCACCTAGCTAACAAAGGAGCTGATGGCTCCAGCCTAACCATTAAACATAATTCTTAATAAAGACTGCCAGTTCCAGTGCCCTACCACTGGTCCCCAGGCTAGAGAAGTCAAATAAGGTAGTCTATTTTATTCTCAGGCTCGCCAAAATCCAATCTTGCCCTCAAATTAGTTTATGTATATTCATTTTAATCATACACATTTCGTTATACTTATATATATATACTCATACTTATATATATATATATACATATATATATATATATACATATACATATATATATATATACACACACACATATATATATATATATATTCATATATACATGTATATATATATATCTGTATACATATATATATATATACATATATATATGTACATATATATGTATATATATGTACATATACATATATATATATATATATATATATATATATATATATATATGTACATATATATATATATATATGTATATATATATATTTCAAATGTATAGGTATATTCAAGTAGTTTTGCTCATTTTCCTCCCCTGTTTTAAAATTTAACCACACTTGATCCTTTATTTTCTTATCTACACAGTGTTTATACTAAATCACTTCTTTGGGCTTATATTCATATTCTTTATAAATGATTTTAATATACAAAACAACTTCCTTCAGACTAGACAACTTTAAACTTTGGAGAATAAGTCCTATTTGTAACCCTATTGATTTTGTACTAAAACACCTTTACAAAGTATTCGTGACCACGTAGGGTCTGCAAAATTAAGCCTCTTCACGGCTTCTTATAATCTTTCTTTCAATATTTATAGCAAAATATAATCTTGTCAGACTTACTTTCCGTCATATTCCAGCAGTTGGCAGTTAAACTCTCCCACCCATGCAAATCACTCTTCTGCAACCAGCCCCAGGATTCTCTTGATAAAATTCACAGCTACTTCCGCCTTCTCTTTGGCCACCATTAGGTCCAGTCCCTTGAGGTCAAGAATGAACGGGTAAAGCTTGACCATTGCATCTGGTTCATTCAGGTCAGCCATATCCCGAGGCCTAGGTATCCCAATTCCTTCACTAGCAGCTTCCAAAGTTTTCCCCAAATCCCCCAGGTGCTCGGGATAAAATAGTCCCCTCATAATTTGGTCTACTTGCACCTTTCCAACCCCTAACTCCAATAACATATCTAGCACTCATGAAGTTACGTCAGTATCAACTTGATACCTCTTTGCTTCATCCATAAACTTCCTCCCGACTATCATCTAGATGGCACCTACCATTAGCTCATCTGAGCGCCGAAGCATGTGCTGTAGGTGAAGCAGTGTCACAGGTCCAAGGAAAGCAATTTGTCACTTGGTGCTAACCAACCTCACTAGAGTCTCCATTCTGCCGCAAATGATGGCCTCTGAAGTATAAATCACTGTGAATCTTGCTGGCATTGAAACTGATGGTAGCCTCGACCTTTTATGACTTATCCTTTGGTAAATGTTGGTTTTAATTCTTTTGGTCTAATGCTCCTTTTACCTTGGCCAACTTGCCCTAAATCATGTGACCCTCAGAAGTTCTAATTATTGCCCACACTCAAGTATATATATATATATATATATATATATATATATATATATATAAATATTTACAATGCTCTCATGGATTCCGTCTGACTGTCACATCCAAGTTAATACTCCAACTCATAACATGGATGAGCTTATCTATGATGGGATGGTATTTTGTAAAGAGTGCCTCTTCATTTCTGAGAGTTAAAGATTGCGTTATGATTACTCTTCCTTCAAAGATCTCCAATATTGAATAGCCCATCTAAGCTAGAAACAATTAAGTAGCAGAAAGACATGTTTCATAATCATTGAAATCAAGGCCTACATGTGTAAGATTTAATGTGTCATCACAACTTTCAAAACACTGATATCATCATTAAGTGTTATAGCTTTTCCTTAGACTGATAGCTACTCACTCTGTTCAGATTATCCTGATATGACAGGTTAAGGATCTATCTTATGACTCAGTTTTAATGATAGATTTTAGTAAGTTTATGACTGAGTAGACACTTTTATGTGGCCAACCATGCTCAAATAAGATAAAAAACCCTATTTCTTCTCAATATAATTACACACAGTTTCATACACACACACATTGGTATATTTTAAATTGAAGTTAAAGTTAGGATGCTCCTTCACTTCAACTCTTTTCAAGCTTTTACTATCTTAAAGTCACCACTTGGATGCTATGTTAGTAGTATTCGCAATTATCTTAAATAGATTTTTTCTTAATGGTTTGATAAAAGAAGAGCTAACAAGGGTGATGTAGGAATCTTTGCTAACATGAGAAATAGCTAGGGAAGATACTGGTCTGTGTGACAAGATTCCTCAGATGTATTGCATTAGTAGCGAATGAAATAGATACCGGATGAGCCGATTTCTGCAAGAACTCGAATTAGAGGATGCCCAACATGAGTAACATAAATTTGTCTAAAGTCACCATGGAAAGAATAGAATGTATCAAGGAACAACAGGAAGACTGGCTCATATGTAGAGCAAGGAATATGATTATGGTTCATTGCTTTGTAAAAAGAGGATTACTCTCAATTTGAACTTTCTTGCAATAAGATTTGTAAATCAAATTCTATACTAGACTCCATGAGTCCTAGGCAAGACCAGAGATTTTCTTCACTTTGTTCTTTCCTACCGGTGCCCACACTGAACAGAGGTGTACTTTAAATTTTATCTAATAAAATATATCCATGGCCTCATCCTTTTACCCATAAAAAAAAACAATGTTGATAAGACATTGGAAATATAGGGATTTGTTGATGTAGACTGGCCAATGATTTGGATCTATTGGAGGTCCACTAGTGGCTATTATTTTACTTTGTTTGGTGGTGCAATGAGTTGGATGAATAAAAGGTAGCCCATAGTTTCTTTATCCACCACTGAAGCAGAGTATGGCTGCTACCCATGTCTCCAAGGAGGCAGTTTGGTTACAAAGTTATGTGCAGGTATTGGTTTTGATCATAGGATAACTCAAATTGGTTGTGATAGCCAATTTGTTTGGTGAAGAATCTAATCTTTCATGCTTAGACAAAGAAGGTGGATGTTCAATACCATTTTTTTTGGGAAATGATTGCAAATGTATAAGTTATGTTGAGGAAGGTTGACACTTAGGAGAATGTTATAGATTCTTTTACCAAGCCTATGAGCACTAAAAATTTCTCTTGGTGTAGGAAGGCCTCGAGCCTTGTTTCTTATAATTAATTTCATTTATATTTCATATGGGTGCATTTTAAATGTATAATTTCAAGTGGGAGAATGTAAGGATTAAGGTGCGATTTACGTTGCAAATCCTATGCATTATTTTTTGTCTCCAACATTCTTGGAAAGTGTTATTGGGCGCCTAGAATGTTATTGAAATAATTAATTTATATTTTTTGATTCCATAGATTCTTGGCATTATTTTCTATATGCATTCATGCAGGAAGTGGAGCAACAATGGAAGTTACTATTTTATGACTTTGGACTCATTTATGGAACTTTCCCAATTCTTGGTAGTAGGATTGTGAAATGGAAACTTGTTATGAAGCATAAGTTGGAAACCCTATCTTGGAGCACTACATTTGAGGATGTAGGAGTTACTTTGTCATAGATGCTCTAATGGTGAAATTTTTAATTGGAGACTCATTGATTGAGCTCATGAGAAGTTAATGTGAAGTTATTATATTTACTATTCTCAAAAGATACTCTATGAGTTGGGCATGAGATTTTGTGCAACATACCATGGTTTTGGCCTCTTGCATATATATTGAGAGTATAAGCTAGTGGATTTAATGATAGTTTATTTTCATAGGTATATAGGTGCTACTGAAATGTTGTCAAAGTTTGAAGTGGTACTATGTGTTGATATTGTATTATGTACATTGAAGAATAATACATACTTCTCCTTTTTTATTTGGTGTATTTTTTTTTGGAAAGGGTTTCTCCATGTTATATACTATGTTATGTGATGTTTTCATGGTGTTCCTATTTTCTTATGTTGATAGTTTAATTTCCATAATCTCCATTTGGCATTCTATAGTTAAAGCAATATTTAGATGAATGGGTTTTCATGAACATTAAGTCTTAATTTTAGATTTGTAGACTTACTTTCAGATTTCCATTTGTAGTGGTTTTAATTTTTATTCCTAATATGATTCACAATGGTGAAGTTATAGCTCATGTCTTAGGGGTCAAAAAATTATTTTAGTTGGTTGATGTCACTATAAGTATGAAAAAGATTCACAGGCCTACATAGCAGTCTAATGATAAGCTATAGTCCTAATAATGTACGTGTGAGCATGAAATATATAGATCTCTTAGCATCTTCTTTCTTCAAGATACATTTTAATTTTTTTTCTCTTTGTTTGTACCTCCCTAACCTTTAAGCTAATCTTCTAAGGTCATGCATTCTTTCTTATTAACCGCCTAGCCCATGTTCAACAAATCACTCCTGTTGTTTGCCAGTCCTAATGACATGATCAATCCACTTCAAAAGAGGAGAAATTTATTTTCCCTAGGTGATTTTTCATCATCCATTCTTCTATGACCATCCAATTGACATTCCAAAGCCCTCCATACCCTCAATTTGCATCTTTAAACTATTTTTTGTGTGTCATCCCTTTTGACTTCATGGTCTCCTTGGGTGATCCTATAGTTGAAGTGTTGTCTCTAGGGAAACCTGCCTTTTAAAAGGGGTAGCCCACTTTATTGATGTCCTCTTCCTTATTTCAGGCCTCTAAAACTATTTTTAACTTTCCAAGACCATTCTCCCACTTTCAAACCACCTATCTAGACCACTATGCATGAGTCACCCCTATTGTCTTTAGGGACTCCCTAGGTGACCCTAAAACTTAAGTCTCTAGGGGCTACCTACCCTAGTAATAGGGGTGACCCACTTCCTAAAAGGGGTAACCCTACCATCTTTTCCATGCATATTTTCTTCTAGTTTTAACCCAATTTGGCTCTATTTTTATCTCTTGATGGCGAGCTCCCTCATGCACAACTAACTGTCCAGTCCTCCTAACTATTTCAAGATTCTCAATCAGTCTATTCTTGACTTCCGATTAATCTCTTCTTATCTCTCAATCAGTCTTTTGTTATCTCCATTTATTCTTCTATGATCTAATCTCCAACCATTGTTCACTCCCAATCAAAGCCATATCACTCATCAATCAATTTTGATAACTCCCCAATCACCACTACCTTTGGTGTGGATTTTTAGCCTATAAATACTCCCCTCCTCTATGCATTTGGGGAGGCAAATTCATTATTGCATCCTTATTTTTTTTCTTTGCATATGGGTATGTGCAGGATCATGATGGGCCAAACTATACCTCTAAGTGGCAATGAAAATACTTAAAATCAGACTTAATCAAGTTCATGTGAAAATTTGAATGGATTATCTACACAATTTGAAAAAGATGCAAGAACAGAATTTGTAGAGAATTGAATCTAGTTTATGGGCTACTATTTTTTAAAAAAAAATTTACTTAGTGAAAAATGAATATTTCAATGGACAACTATTAAATTTTTTAGAAAAAAAGTGGGTGTCATTCTAGCCAACCTAACTATGAGCAAAAAAAATATGTTTTTCTGAATCTTTCAAAATAAGTAGAGGACTCATGCCCGGATGTCACATATTTTTTTGAAATTTTTTTCTAATAAAATAACTAGTTATGATTTTTTTACTGTGACTTTTTTAAAAAACTAAAAAGTAATTTTCTAGCCAACCTAACTCAATAAAAAAAATTGGAATTCAATTTTCTTTTTAACCTATAGCCAGAAAAGCATAGCGTGTGACACAGCTTTCGAATCTCAAAAAGGTGAAACAGTTTGAAAGCTATGGATGTTTTTCAATCAGTGGTTCCATCAACATTTCATACACACACTATATAGAAAATTATTAATAATTATTTAATAAAATGATAACCAAGCAAGTCTTATATTTTTAGAAAGCTAATAATTTGTTCAATAAACCCTTTTCATTTTATCAATTTTGCATAAAAAAAATTGTTAGCATGAAGGGTGAAGTTTGAAGAAGAGAGTGAAACTTGCAAAAACGTTAGAATTCAGGGAAAGTCAACTATGAAAATAGATATCCATTTTGCTTCGGTAAATGGAAAATGAATATCTATTTTTCTTCGGTAAATGGAAAATGGATATCTATTTTTCTTTGGTAAATGGAAAATAGATATCCCTTTTCCAAAAATGATATCCATTTCTAGGAAACAGATATCCATTTCTAGCTGCCCAAAACCTTGTGGTATGTGTGTTTATGCTTCATTCCTCATGGTCCTTGTAGTGTATTCATGTTTATACTTCATGATTGACATGTATTCAAGTATATACTTCATGACTTACATGTATTCATGTGTATACTTCATGACTTATGTATATTCATGTGTATGCTTTGTGACTTACATGTATCTATTGGTACCTTCAAATTTTGGCTAAATTTGAAGTGCCCATGATGAAAAAATTGATGGCAACACTCAAAAACACCCTTGCCAAATCTACCTATGTGGCCTACTTTGGAGAATAATAATTCGAAGCTTGTTCACTTTCATGCCAAATCCCTTGGTGAACACACTCATTTGACATATGCTTGAGAAGTAGCCTCTTGCTCAGATTGGTATCTCACAGCTGGGTGATCGTCATGACAAATGGATTGGTATTTTGCATTCCCCTAACATTCATATGCTCCCTGGTCTAGTTTCAGTGCCTCACTTGATCAAGTTTGGTATTTTTTCAAGGCCAAAAGCAAGTGTAGTTTGTCATATTTTGACATCTGCATTTCTAGAATGTTTTAGAGGGATCTTCTTTGACCTTTAATATCTTGTAAAGAAAGTGAGTATGAAACTCCATCAAACTTAATGGTGTTGCGAAGATTGGATTTGCATTTGCAACACACACAACTTTTCAAAATAAGATTAATTACATATATGTCAAGTGTCAAAGTTTGGTAAGTGCTCATAACGTGTTTGACCACATGAAAAAATGAGACATAGTCTCATGGAACACTATTTATGTAGTGTACAGAAGACATGGGTATCCTCATGAGACAGTCACACTATTTCATCATATGTAAAAAACAAGTTTCTAGCCTGATAAGTTCACATTTGCAAGCATATTCTTAGTCTGTGCCAAAATGGGAGCTTTGGAATAGGGTATGGACATCCATCAAAGCATAATGGATGGGAAATTATTGTCAGGTATTGTAGTTCAAAATGCTCTGGTGAACACATATACAAGATGTGGTGAAGTGTAGATGAGGGACTCGTGCCTTTGAGCATTAGTTGCTTGCCATCAATTTTAGGTGGGGAAACATATGTTAATATCAAATATGAAGCATCAAAGATGTTTGACCTATAGAATGTTATAATTTCAATACCTTTACCTACTCTTAGAGACCCACCCACCGTCAATCATGTTGAACCAGATTAGAGATATGATTCAAGGAGATCTGTATTAGAATGGACCCTTCTCATAGATAATTCTAATTCTAGTGGATCTATGGATTTTGTGGTGCCCAAAGAGGATCCATCCACATTCATTCCAATAGATGTGGGATTCACAACATCCTAGACTTTTTGTGCCATCAAGGTTACTAATGTGTTGCTAACAAAGGGAGGACCATCCCCAAAATTTGCCTATAGGATACAGATGGTAACAGAGAATTACCAGGTCGTATGATAGTCGAGAATATCTTTTGCAATTTTACATCCAAAGGCATAGCGACAGATGTGTGTAGGGGAGCATGAACCGCATTCCTGCAAGTGCCATGTATAAAACCCACAAATCGGTGCGGGAGAGCGGTGAAATTGGGATTTTTTCTCACGGTCCCACAGAAGGCTAGATGGAGATGGTGCAGGATGGCAGGTGAACTCTTAACATTCCCTACATTCCTGCAAGGATCAAAATATTTTGGTGCGGTATTATGGTGAAATAAAGGATAATGAAAATCTTAAAATATGGTGAATGTTTTAAAGTTCCCACATCCTCGCTAAATCAAATGGAATAATCCCAAAATCATTGTGGTGGTGCGGTAAAATAAAGTAAAGAATAAATGGAAATTTATTAGGATGAGAGCATGGATGGGAAATTATTAAAATATCATAAAGTAATATTGTTTTGGGTGGATTAATTGAAAATAAAATTTGCCGGGTAGGTAATTATTTTACCTAAAGAATATAATTTGGTTGAAAATGTATAAAAGTAAGATTGCTGGCAAAAGGGGGATTATTGTATTTTGCTCACTTATTTTTCATGGGATACAAAAGACAAAGGGAGAAGAAGTTAAATTTTTGTTGTAATGTGAAGGGGTGGGAAATTGAATAGACATTTTTGTAAAAGGTCTAAAGCTTGTTGCTTCCTTCATCTCTATAAGAAGGAAACCAAGACCTTGGGGAATTCTCTCTAGGATTTGATTTTTAGAAGAGCAAGACAGTGTAAAAGGCCAATTTTTTGAAGCACAGTAATGGAGAGATTATATTAATTCGGTGCCAGAATTCTGGTGTCATTTGTTCATTGAACTGATTTGTAAAATTTTTCTTGGTTGTCTTCAATTCAGTTTTCCTTGTTATTCAAGTCAATATATTAAGTATATGTTTGATTTGTCGAAACATTTTCCTATTTTGTGTGGCTTGTTTATTGGGTTTCTTCAAGAAAGAACTAAATTCCTCTAGGTAAATCATAGTAACCTAGGAAATTTAATTGGATAAGGTAAGAAGAACCATATACATGACATTTTGCATGTCTATGCCAACCATAGACCTTTTAGTGCCAAACAAATCGAATTGTAGCCAAAGGGAAGGAATATATATCTTTGTATTTGAACTCCATTACTCGGTTGAGGAAAAGGCACTGAGAATACAACTTCCAAAATCATTCCTTGTATATATTTCAAACTCAATTTTGGTTTTCTATTGTAGGAGTAAGAATAGGAGTAGTGGATAGAGTAGTTGAATAAATTCATTTTCAAATTTCATGCCATTTTGAATTTGGACGAAGAGGATGCTTTAATTAGCAAAATTATACATAATATGCTCAATCATCACTGATCAGTATTGGAGAATTCATATTTAGTGGTGATACGAAGGTACACCCAGCTAGGTGAAGCAGAGCCTGAAGTGTAGGGAATTGCAACCATCTTGGTTGATTCCATCAGTTGGCCAAATCAGTTGCCAAACCTGATCATAAAGTTTGACATCCTTTTAGGGTTTTGCAATCTACAAATTTGAGAACCAACAAATTAGTGACTCTACTGGGGAGTTAAAGCAAAAATATTGTCAAATTCTTCTCTGGAATCTCTGGTAAAGTTTTTCCCATCGGAGTCACCAACAAATTGGTGACTCTGTTGAGGAGATAAAGTAAGAAAATTGTTAAATCCTGCCCTAGAATTTTTGGTGAAGTTTTTGCCCATTTGAGTGACCAACAAATTGGTGAGTCTACTGGGGAGATGTTTTAGACCTACATAAATTTTTGTTGTAGTGGATTGATATGAGAATGACTCTGCTGTTGAGAAGAGCCATGAAATAATTTTTTTTCCTCTTTGAAAGAGGTGGCGACTCTTTCAAGTACTTGATGAAAGAATGGTCTAGCAATATTCACATGATAGGCCTGGGGAGCAAACACCTCAATTTACTGATGCCCATGTTGCCTTTGCTTCAACAAGAGAATTGACAAATTAGGAGTTAAGACAAAATGTGGAGCAATTGCAAGCACAAGTGGAGAGGAAAAAAATGTTGAGAAGGCATCAAGAATTAGAGCAAGAACTGCTTTAGTTGAGGGCCCAGGTTATTTCAAATGAGCCACAATATAGATCTGATTATATTCAGCCTGTTGTAGGTGCAGATCCTTTTCCCCTTGGTCAAGGAGGAGTAAAAATTCAAAATCAGGGATACGATCAACATATGGGGAAATATCAACATCAATATCATTACCCACTTCAAAATATACCAGGTAATGTGTATTACCCTAGAGGTGTTTACAAAAATATGCAACAAAGTGTGTATTAGTGGCGTCAACAACATAGACTTCAATATCAGCAACAGGGATATCAGTATCAACAGTATCGGGTTCATCAAGGAGAAAATCCATTTGCAAGAGGACATCTTGATCTGAAACATTTCTAGGTATGCAAATTGATTGGTGTCATAGAGAAGATCAACCAATAGAGGAAACATGTGCAAGTGAGGTTTTCAATAATGATATTCCATATTTGAATGAAAATAAAATTGTGGAAGGCCAACTCTTCACTTTGGAGGAGGATTGTAACATTGAAGATGCTTTTGAGGACACATTGCATAAGGAGTACATCAATGATGAGGCAAATGAAGGAGCATGTTCACCTAGCAGAGAACATGAAACATATCCATTAATTGATACAGTTGGTGAAGAAGAGGTATGTACATCTGAGAATGATTTTTAAAGTTTTTCATGTTCATTATATGATGAAATGATAGAACAAAATCAAACAATACCTTGACAAGATGATGAAATTATAGAATGTATCAACAATGAAGTGAATGATGAGGTATGTTCACTCAGTAGTGAACAAATTTCAGATTTGTTGACTGTTGAATGCCGGAGATATGCACATAAAAATGATCCTGAAATTTCATATCCAACACATATTTGCATTGACATTGAAGGTGCTTTGTGCGACAATAGTGATGCATTGCATGGGTTTCTTGACGATTCTTCTCTTTAAAGTGATGAATTGCAATTGCAAAATGAGCATGTATATGAATGTTTTTCTTTCCATACATTGGAGGATTGTTTGCATAATTCTCATGGTTTGCAGTAGTGTGATACCAGCTATGATGCAACATATGAGTGTTTCAATTTGTTTGTCTATTTGGGAAAACCTTTAGTGAACCATGATGATGAAATATATAATGTTGGATGTTTGTCACATGGTGATGGTGTTTTTTCAATTTGTGCTCAATTGTGAGATACAATCTAATGAAATTGATGTTGGCATGGGAAAATATAGTGATATATTTTAGATTGACAGTGGTGATGTTTGTTTTTAATCTTTCAATGATAGTGCTTTCAGATTTGACCTGATGCAATCAGATGAGAATAAGGTGTATGATAGATGTAAGTAGAGGATTTTATTTTTCTAGTGGCCTTGTGCCATCAACTTTGGTGTGATTTTTCAAATCATACATGTTTAGGGTAGAGAAGAAGTTTGACTCTATTGCCCAATGGACAAGACACTTGGTCTACTCTCCAAATATTTGAATTCTTGCCATGCCCGCAAGGGGCATACATCCCCAGTCAGAGCCACTGTTGGCACCTTCAAATTTTGGCTAAATTTGAAGTGCCTATGATGAAAAAATTTATGGCAACACTCAGAAACACCCCTGTGAAATCTACCTATGTGGCCTACTTTGGAGAATAATAATTCAAAGCTTGTTCACTTTCATGCCAAATCCCTTGGTGAACACACTCATCTGACATATGCCTACAAAGTAGCCTCCTATTCAGATTATTATTTCATAGTTGGGTGATTGTCATGACAAATGGATTGGTATTCTGCATTCCCCTAACATTCATATGCTCCTTGGTCTAGTTTTAGAGCCTCAAGATCAAGTTTGGTATTTTTCAAGGCCAAAAGCAAGTGCAATTTGTCATATTTTGACATTTGCATTTCCAGAATGTTTTAGAGGGGTCATCTTTGACCTTTAATATCTTGTAAAGAAAGTGAATATGAAACTCCATCAAACTTAATGGTATTGAAAAGATTGGATTTGCATTTGCAACACCCACAACTTTTCAAAATAAGCTTATTTACATATATGTCAAGTGTGGAAGTTTGGTAAGTGCTCACAAAGTGTTTGACCACATGAAAGAACGAGACAGAGTCTCATGGAACACTATTTCTATAGTGTACATAAGAGATGGGTATCCTCACGAGACGGTCACACTATTTCATCATATGTAACAAACAAGTTTCCAACCTGATAAGTTCACATTTGCAACCATATTCCCAGTCTGTGACAAAATGGGAGTTTTGGAACAGAGTATGGCCATCCATCAAAGCATAATGGATGAGGAATTTTTATCAAGTATTGTAGTTCAAAATGCTCTGGCAAACACATATACAACATGAGGCAAAGTGCAGATGAGGGACTTGTGCCTTTGAGCATTAGTTGTTGGCCATCAATTTCAGGTGGGGTAACATATGTTAACATCGAATATGAAGCATCAAAGATGTTTGACCTATAGAATGCTATAATTTCAATACCTTTGCCTGCTCTTCGAGACCCACCCATCGTCAATCAGGTTGAACCAGATTGGAGATATGATTCAAGGAGATTTGTATTAGAATGGACCCTTCTTCTCATAGATAATTCTAATTCCAGTGGATCTATGGAGTTTGTGGTGCCCAAAGTAGATCCATCGGCACTTTCCAATAGATGTGGGATTCACAGTGCATCCCAGACTTTCTATGCCATCAAGGTTACTAATGTGTTGCTAACAAAGGGACGACCATCCCCAAAATTTGCCTATAGGACACATATGGTAACATGGAATTACCAGGTCGTATGATAGTCAAGAATATCTTTTGTAGTTTTGCATCCAAAGGTATAGTGGCAGATGTGTGTAGGAGAGCATGAACCACATTCCTACAAGTGCCATGTACAAAACCCACAAATTGGTGTGGGAGAGCGGTGAAATTGGGATTTTTTCCTGCGATCCCACGGAAGGCTAGATGGAGATGGTGCGGGATGGTGGGTGAACTCTTAACATTCCCCACATTCTCGCAAGGATCAAAATATTTTGGTGCGGTATCGCAGTGAAATAAAGGAAAATGAAAATCTTAAAATATGGTGAATGTTTTAAAGTTTCAGCATCCCCGCTAAATCAAATGCAATAGTCCCAAAATCATTGCGATGGTGTGGTAAAATAAAGTAAAGAATAAACAAAAAATTATTAAGATGAGAGCATGGACGGGAAATTATTAAAATATCATAAAGTAATATTGTTTTGGGTGGATTAATTGAAAATGAAAATTGCCAGGTAGGTAATTATTTTACCTAAAGAATATAATTTGGTTAAAAATGTATAAAAGTAAGATTGCTGGCAAAATGGGGATTATTGTATTTTGCTCAATTATTTTTCATGAGATACTAAAGATAAAGGGAGAAGTTAAATTTTTTCATTTGCAAAGAGATAATGTGAAGGGGTGGGAAACTAAATAGACATTTTTGTAAAAGGTCTGAAGCTTGTTGCTTCCTTCATCTCTGTTATGTCAGAAAAATGCACCCTTGGGGCCTTTTTCCCATTAAGGTTTAGCTCCTGAGTCTTTAGGTTGCATTTAGAGCATCTTGCATGATAATTTAAACTCCCGATGAGAAAACCCTTGGGTCTTGTAACAAATGGGACCTAAGGGGGACTATTGTGATGATCCCAGAACAACGATAGGGGGGTGGACTTGGGCACTAGTGCCCTAGTCCAGCCCTATTTTGGGTCTGTCCTAAATTCAAATGTCAGGTTTGTGACTGTTATTTGGGTCCCAGGCTGACATCATAAGTTTTAATTACAAAATTCTTGGTGGGAATCTTTGTAGTTGCATATATAAGTGATGCAGAGGCATCCACACTATATCATTCGCATATAGCATGAATGTCTGCAGACCAACCTCATCATCATCATATTCCCTAAAACTACCAACATCATCATATTTCGGCTTTACTCTGTCAGCATCATGTTTCCAAAAACCAACAGCATCATCATATTGCGGACACTCGCAATCATCCTCCTGCCGACTACTATTCACCTCCTCTGCTTTCCTCCTAACATCATCATCATGATGTTCAGCGGGCGCAAACATCCTCCGGTTGCACTGTTCATCAGGCTCCGAACTCTAACGTCTTCATCATGATATTCAATATCACCTTCGTCAGCAGGATATCCAAATATCCGGTTGTTCAAATATCC
Organism: Cunninghamia lanceolata; assembly: GCA_027924645.1. NCBI lineage: Eukaryota > Viridiplantae > Streptophyta > Pinopsida > Cupressales > Cupressaceae > Cunninghamia > Cunninghamia lanceolata. The sequence goes on from BSBN01001297.1 coordinate 569,600, forward strand.
TGATGACGATCACCTTCAACAACTTGCCTTCGACGCTCCACTGCCTGATGATACAAGCAACAGCATCATGATATAAATTATCCGGTTCTCTTCGAAACCTCCTGATGATGATGTTAACACAACTTCCTGCTACGGACTTCCGCCGATACCTTAGCACCTTACGACAGCAGGATGAACTCGCACAAGGGGATATCTCAATATCCTGATGACGATAACGTCATATCCTGATGACGATGACGTCACCCAATATCCTGATGACCTTCTCAATACTTAGTCAAAAATCCAAACTTTCTCTCCCGCATCTACTCGCGATATGTGGATGTTTGGCACTCCCAATATGATGATCCTGATGCCGATACGCTCTTCGGCTCCTCCTGCTGATGATCACCCCGACGAACTCGCACTTCATGCACTCGAAAACATCATGCTCTCCTTCACTTATCCGGATGATGATGCCTAACCCGACTGCAGGATATTTGCAGAAATATCCTGATGATGCTGTTTTCGCGAACTTCTTCACTTAGCGAAATCTCCCTTCGCCGATCCTCCAGGGATGACCCGATCCCGTCTCAGGGTGATCTTCCAACTCAAACTTCTCAACTTGACCTAGCACATGAGGATGCTAGGGTCTTCAACATCTCTTGACCGCGATCCTGCACACCTGCATGCAAACAGAAAACAACCTACAATCTAACCTACTGTACATTGCCATTCCACCGATCAGATGAGTCAACCGGTGGAATGGATCAGTATATCCATGAAAACCTCTCAAACCAGCAATCGATCAAGCAATGGAATGCAACAGAGGATGAACACAAACAGGAATACTTTATTCGATTTCAAAAGATGCAACTACAATATGATGTTCCTCTCGCTCTGTCTCACTCTCGCAAAGTCTGATCGATGATTTACAATCAACCGATCCCATGCTTATAAAGATTTCCCTATGAGTACTACTGACCCGACTCCAAGCGGCTGGGAACTCTCCAGGCGGCTGGGAGATCCCACCGAACATACATCATGACAGCTGTTATAACTAACTATCTAAAAATAGCAAAAGCCCGGTCAGCATGATCTTATCATGATCAGCGTGACATTATTACATGCAATTGGTCTAACAGACCTTCTTGGAAACACAAATAAGACCTAAACTACTAACTGCCTCATCCAGACCAGCTGTCAGGTAGGTGCTCCTGCACCATACTCCCCAACAGAAAAGAACTCATGTCCCATGAGTTTAGCATGTGGAAGTCCTCCACCGTTACACTTTGCTTTGTCAGTCGTCTGACCTGCTCCAGCTTTATCTGCTGCGGTCTCTTGGCTGCTCCAAGACTTCTGAACTGTAACTTGCTTTCTGGCAAGTAAATCATCATGCCTGTTGATGTAGGCCTTCTTCTCACATACCCTGTGTTTGTCAGGTTGCCTAACCAGAACCTCTGGCTGAACTACCTCTTGAACTTCTGAAGTGTTCAAGTCTATCTTCCTTTCAACTCTTATAGGACAAACAATAGTCCCAACTATGACAACATCCTTGTCATTCTTCTGAACTGGTGGCTGTTTGCACCCCTGTTTCTGAACCTGCTGCTGACCTCTGTCAGTCACAACTGAAACTTTCTTCAGCTTGTTGTCTGTAACAACTCCTTTCTCTGCAGTGTCCTGAACTGCCTTCATGCCTGCTCCTCTAGGCATCTGCACATACTCCTTCTTTCCCATTAAAATGATTTGAGCTGCCTTCTGTACTGCAGCTTTTGCCTGCAATGGCATCAACTTGATAATCTTCCCATCCTTCTTGATGGTGTAGGTATTAGCATACCCATCATACAGTACCCTTCTGTCAAATTGCCATGGTCTACCTAGCAGTAGGTGACAACATTCCATAGGCAATATATCACACAAAATTCTATCATGATATGGTCCAATCTGGAAATCCACATATGCCTGTTCAGAGACAAAAAGTGATTGCCTATCACTCACCCAAGATGCCTTGTAAGGGTGTGGATGTGGAATCCTTTCCAGCTTCAGTTTATCCACCATTTCCTGAGATACCATGTTGTCTGTTGAACCAGTATCAATGACAACTTTACATACCTTACCTTTGCTCTTGCATGTGGTTTTGAAGAGAGCTCTCCTTTGCATCAGATCCTTTGATGCCTGCAAACTAATTCTCCTTAACATCAGTGATTCTCCACTCTCTGGATATCCAACATTATCAGGTTCTCTGTTTGAACTCTGTGCACTTTCTTCTTTCTCTTCTTGCACAAGTTGTACTCTCTTGTCACTTGTTCTATCATTTCTGGATGATGAACCTTTGTTTTCTGGACATTTGAAAGATGGATGACCAAACTCTCCACAGGTGTAACACTTTCCTGAAAACGTAGTAGAACCTCTACCACCTCCAAATCTTCCTCTATTACCTTTCCATCCACCTCTGAAATCAGACTGTCCCTGTCCTTTACCAGTGTCTTCTTGACCCTCATTGGTTTGCTTTTGTGCAGGGGCTGCTCCTCTTCCCCTATTGTTTCCTCTTCCTCTCATGGACTTATCATGTCCTCTATTCAGCTTTTCTTCAATCCTGATTGCCATTTGATAACAATCCTCCACATTCTTAGGGTTAGCTAACACTAACTCATCCTGTATGTTAAACCTCAAACCAGCCAAGTACCTAGCCACCTTTTCTACCTCATTCTCATGATGACCAGATCTCATACTCAACAGATAAAATTCCTCAGTATATGATTTCACATCCCTGTCTTTCTGCTTTAAAAATTGTAGCTTCTTAAACATCTGGATTTCATAATCCCTTGGCAAGAATTTCCCCTTGATCCTTGCTACCATCTTATCCCATGAAGTGATCTTAGACTTCCCTTGTTTCCTTCTCTCAGATTGTACATAATCCCACCATACCAAAGCATGACCTCCTAACTTGGTCTTTGCAATTTTTACCTTCTGATCCTCAGCAACATCTTCACATTCAAAGTGATTATCCAGTGCAGCAATCCAATCCAACAACTCATCTTCATTCAAGCTTCCAGTATATTTGGAAACATCAACCTTTACCTTAGGTTTTTCACTCTGCACTGCCTTTAACAGTTTTGCCAACCTCTGGTCTTCAGCATCCAGATCTTCAGCTACCTCTTCATACTCTTCAACAGTATCTGCATCTTCTTCAGACTCACTGTCTTCCACTTCCCTCTTTTTGTTCTTTTCCAGGGCTGTCAGCCTGGCTTGAAGTGCTTCAGCAAGCTCCTTCATCTTCCTCATCTCTCTAGCATGTTTCTCCTTCATCTCCTGCAATTCCCTTGCAGTACCACTACCTTTAGGAGGCATTTTGTCAACCTCTCAATCAACACACAACACAATCAACTCTATCTCTACCTCTGCCCTTTCGGTGACAGAATCAACACACAACAGCCCAGACCTTTTGCTGAGCTCTGATACCACTATGATGCAGAGGCATCCACACTATATCATTCGCATATAGCATGAATGTCTGCAGACCAACCTCATCATCATCATATTCCCTAAAACTACCAACATCATCATATTTCGGCTTTACTCTGTCAGCATCATGTTTCCGAAAACCAACAGCATCATCATATTGCAGACACTCGCAATCATCCTCCTGCCGACTACTATTCACCTCCTCCGCTTTCCTCCTAACATCATCATCATGATGTTCAGCGGGCGCAAACATCCTCCGGTTGCACTGTTCATCAGGCTCCGAACTCTAACGTCTTCATCATGATATTCAATATCACCTTCGTCAGCAGGATATCCAAATATCCGGTTGTTCAAATATCCTGATGACGATCACCTTCAACAACTTGCCTTCGACGCTCCACTGCTCGATGATACAAGCAACAGCATCATGATATAAATTATCCGGTTCTCTTCGAAACCTCCTGATGATGATGTTAACACAACTTCCTGCTACGGACTTCCGCCGATACCTTAGCACCTTACGACAGCAGGATGAACTCGCACAAGGGGATATCTCAATATCCTGATGACGATAATGTCATATCCTGATGAGATGACGTCACCCAATATCCTGATGACCTTCTCAATACTTAGTCAAAAATCCAAACTTTCTCTCCCGCATCTACTCGCGATATGCGGATGTTTGGCACTCCCAATATGATGATCCTGATGCCGATACGCTCTTCGGCTCCTCCTGCTGATGATCACCCCGACGAACTCGCACTTCATGCACTCGAAAACATCATGCTCTCCTTCACTTATCCAGATGATGATGCCTAACCCGACTGCAGGATATTTGCAGAAATATCCTGATGATGCTGTTTTCGCGAACTTCTTCACTTAGCGAAATCTCCCTTCGCCGATCCTCCAGGGATGACCCGATCCCGTCTCAGGGTGATCTTCCAACTCAAACTTCTCAACTTGACCTAGCACATGAGGATGCTAGGGTCTTCAACATCTCTTGACCGCGATCCTGCACACCTGCATGCAAACAGAAAACAACCTACAATCTAACCTACTGTACATTGCCATTCCACCGATCAGATGAGTCAACCGGTGGAATGGATCAGTATATCCATGAAAACCTCTCAAACCAGCAATCGATCAAGCAATGGAATGCAACAGAGGATGAACACAAACAGGAATACTTTATTCGATTTCAAAAGATGCAACTACAATATGATGTTCCTCTCGCTCTGTCTCACTCTCGCAAAGTCTGATCGATGATTTACAATCAACCGATCCCATGCTTATAAAGATTTCCCTATGAGTACTACTGACCCGACTCCAAGCGGCTGGGAACTCTCCAGGCGGCTGGGAGATCCCACCGAACATACATCATGACAGCTGTTATAACTAACTATCTAAAAATAGCAAAAGCCCGGTCAGCATGATCTTATCATGATCAGCGTGACATTATTACATGCAATTGGTCTAACAGACCTTCTTGGAAACACAAATAAGACCTAAACTACTAACTGCCTCATCCAGACCAGCTGTCAGGTAGGTGCTCCTGCACCAATAAGCATGTGTAGGTTATCATTTAGAAACTAGAAGATGTTTATGATTGTGAGCTATTGGCATACTTATGATTTTCATTGTGTTGTAGAGTAGATCATGGTTATTGTGTTTGTTGTAGGTTGGATTACATCTTCTCCTCATAGCATTGAAGGACATCTTCCTTCCATGAGAGCTCCATCATTAAGGTGACATCTATCATGTTTTATCATCATTATCATTTGGATTTTGGCCTCTATGCCGCGGGATACACACTCTCATCTAACAATGGTGTTCTTAAGACTTGAATGTCTCTCTTGGGCTTGACCAAGGCAAGCCTCTAAACACCACAACCCCCTCCCACACTCCTTGTGACTGCAGGTTATGGGTATTGGATCTAGAGAAAGTGGAGTTACTGGGAAGATTGGAGGACATTGTAGATTCAGGATCCGAAAAGAAGTGGACATTGTGCGAGATTTTTGGACACGGGCGCCATCAACATTGTCCTCCACATTTGAAGCTTCAGAAACAAACTGGATAGTGATAATCAGGGTTTGTAGAGCTTCTGACATCCAGCAGAATAGCCCTCAGTGGACTAGGGTGCCATCGCCATAGTCCTCCGCATCTGAATTGCCAGAAACTGAAGATACAACAGAGATTAGTGTCAGAAGGAGATCGAGATTCTACAAAAAAAATTGTACCTTAAAATTGGGCGCCATCACCATTGTCCCTGATATTTCCATTTTTTAGACTACAAAAGACAATGAGTTAAGGTTCTCTGCCCTTTGTCTTATTTCAATAGCATATGTCATAATTTGTAGATTTACTTACTGTTTTGCTTAAATTAGGGTTTCAAGAACATTATAAGCATTAATTAGAGACATTATGTGATAACTTCTAAATTTCCTATCTTCCCTTGTGGCAACCCAACCTGATAGGTGACTCTCCTCTCAAGTGGGGAGGCCTCTCAGTTGAAAAGCCCTTGGATTGTTTAGTGGAAAGGAGGATTCAAACTAAGACCCCCATACACCAACCAAACACCTCCCTCCTTTTTAACCATTACATTTTTTAGTGAGCCCATGTTCTTGGACTTTTTGGCACCTTTTTGAGTGTTGTTTGATAAATTTGCACTCATCCATTCTATTGCATTTAAAAAATTACAAAAAATTGAAAATTTTGAAAAATTCAAAATATTGGCATATTAGGCTTGCACTTTTGTAAAAATTTGAATTAATTGGCATCTAATTTAATTGAATTTATTTTATTTTAATTATATATAATTTAAATTATAGAAATTCATCATTTACAATTTATTTACATTGCATTTGCATGATTGATTTGATAAAAATTGCTTGAAAATTGTGCATTTTTCATGAAAACCTAGTTTTGCATGAGCTAGGGTTTGTAGTCAAAATCTTGTTTCAAATTTTACTACCTTGTTAAAACACTCATTAGGTCTCATTTCTAATTGTAGTGTTGCATTGTAGTACCCTCCGTGCTAAATTCCATGTCTAGGGTTTGAAAACTTGCATTTTTCACTAGATTTGGCCTTATCGTCTTGTTAGATTTGCACTCCAAACGTGTTGTGAGGAATTTTTATGCACTAATTGGTTGTTATCAGGGTTATCATCTTATACCCCTTCTCATTTTTCTTACAACACCCTTTCTTTTGCACATTGTACTAAAATTTTGTGAAAATTTACATATTTTTGATATTTTTGCACTAGGGTTTGATCTAGAGTGGCACTATAGACATGCTGTAATGGATTTTTTGTCACTAGGTGGCTGTTATTATTGTTATAAGTTTATTTCCATCATCATTTTACTTACAACACCTGTTTCCCTACTCTTTTACATTGAGATTTGGTGAAAAGTCACATATTTTGGCCTATCTTCACTAGGTTTTGATTTATCGACCTTCTAGATTACTTCAAAAGCATGTTGTGAAAGGTATTTTTGCATTAGTGAACTGTTTTTAGGCATATCATGTGCTTTCCCTTTTGAAAATCTTTACAAAACCTCTTCTTTCATTCATTTGCATTGAACAAAGTTGAAAAATCAAGCATTTTTGCCCTTAAACATATCTTGTTCCTAGGGTTTATTCTATTAGTTTGTTCATGCTGTTGCATGAGTATTATAAATCACTACCCTAATATAAATATCCATTTGAGAAGAAGCATAAGACTCATGGGATCTAGTGCTTTTGAAGAAATCAGTATTCCTACCTCTGAAAATCCATTAAGCACCTTCTTTACAAAAGGAGAGATACAAATTTTACAAGATACTATACCTATCACAACTACAATGGAAGAGCAATTTTTTCATGATGTTTATGAAACTATGGATGTGGAAATACATGTATCTGATGAACAAATAGATTAACTTGATAAAGAGTTAGCCAATTTTTAGGCATTTATGGAAAATGAGAGGATAGCTGAAGAAGCTCTCCCTACGATTCATAACATAATAGAATTGATAAAAGAAGGACAAGATGGTGTTAATGTGATCCATGATTTAGCACATATTTTACAAACTAATGTTATGCCAGTGACTGAATGTGTAAAAGTGATAAACAACACTTTGTCATCGTCTCATACGTAAGTATCTGTACCTATGTCAACCACAAGAATATCTACATTTACATCGAATATTTTGACAACTAATGAAAATGTTTGTAGCAATGGTACCAATGGTATTCAAGTATCTAATAGCACTAATCTACAAAATTACAAAGATGTCAGATTGAACTATCAAAACCTTGCCCCTAGGGTGTCTTCATATCACTCTCATCCACCCCTTCAATTCACTTATTCTCAACCATCTTCCACCTACCACTATGTCCAACCACCACTCAATTATTCACAACATCTGCTTGTCACTACCCATGCTCAATCTCCTCCACATTTTGGTTCCAATTCCTCACTGTACACCGCATCTCCTAATGATGCCATCCTAAATCAACTTTTGCAAGGCATGACATCTTTACAACAAAAAGTGACAAGCTTGTCCAATGCTTCACAACCTAATATATTGAATTACCATGCTCGTAATCCCTTATCCTATGCAATCTTGAGAACTCCTATGACTGAGAAGTTTGAAACTCCTTGCTTTGAAAAATATGGTGGAAAAGGTGATCCTAATACTCATGTGGTGACGTTCAGGACTATGTGTAGTGATTTCTACTTTGAAGAGGACTTGTTAGCACAGATTTTCGCACAATCTCTCAAAGATAATTCTTTAGAATGGTTTTGTTCTCTACCTCCAAACTCAATACACTTTTTTTCACAGTTAATTGATCAATTTCTACAATATTTTCAAGCAAACATCAGACCCCAAGTCTCCCTGATTAATCTGGTTCATTGCAAGCAAGGTCCAAAAGAGAAGTTGACTGATTTTATCAGTCGGTATGAAGGACTTTATTCACAAATTCAATATTAGATGAAAGATCACGATGTTTAGAAGATATTTATTACAAATTTGCAGCCTAACATCTGTGATAAGATCCTCTTGATGAAGTATAACTCCTTTCAACATCTATGTACTGCCCTTCGCAACTACCAACTCTCTTCTAGTCAGTATGAAAATCAAAACTCATTGGCTCAAGTTGGTCAATCTGAGGGTGGATCAACACAAAACAAATTTAAAAGGAATAATAAGATTTTTATCAAGGTTAATGGACCAAATTCAAATCAATTTACACAAATATCTGATATCACTAATCCAAAAAAGACATAGTATCAACAAAGAAAGTTCACTCTTATATGTGAGTCCTATCATTCTATCATGAATCAAGATCTGATTAATAATCTCTTAAAGCTTCCTCTGATTAAACCAGTGGATCCTAGCAGAATGCAAGGACCTTATTTTGATGTTAATGCCTTTTGTCACTATCATCGGACACAAGGACATGATACTAAATGCTGTATGCATCTTAAACATGAAATACAAGACCTCATCAACTTAAATGTTATACAAGTATCTGGTGTGAGTGATAAGAGAAATAATTTAGTCCACCGAATCAGAATTTACAAATATTCACAAATCCCTTTCCTAAGCATACCAATAAAAATTTAATGGAACAAAATACATTAGAGATAGAGGATGACTATTTGGATTATGATGAGATTGTTGCTACAATTGAAGTGGATAAGGAAAATAATCAAGTATCATTGCATCCATGAGGAAAAGGTATTTACTTTGAAGTTCCTCCTCTATTATCCCTTCAAGGATCGGGAGACAATCAACATATATCAAAAAGACAAATGGAAAAATTGAAGCAAGAGATTATGACAATAGAAAAGGTTGAAGCAGTATAAGATAGTCCTTTTCGTTATGATAGAAAAAACCAACAGACAAGAGAAATAAAAATTGGAAAAGAGTAAGAAGATTATCATCAGTTGGAAATAATAGTGGTTCTCCTCCTCACAAGCAACAAAAGATTTTACATAAACAAGAAAATCATGAGACAGTATCGCATGGATTCTCTGATAACAAGAAACAACCTAATACAAACCACTCAAGGTTCACTTACAACTTGATGGAGAATCTCTTCAAGAGGCTCACAAGTTACAAAATTTAGTGCGATTTTACTGGCAGGTAAGTATCTCTAACCCTTTACCTCCATGTTGTGTTTCCCCCATGATGTGTTATATGTTGTTACGCCTCCTAGGATGACCCTTGATTGATGTAGAGCCAAAACTCTGGCATACAAACTAATCAGTGAGAGGATGGTCAATGTCTTGGTGATCTTCTCTTTATTGGCCAAACATTCCCCCGTTGGCCACCTTGCATTTTATCTCCCTGACATTCAACTCTCCCCAATGTATATCTTCAACTTTGTATCTGCTGAGAGATACATTCTTCAATGTACATTCCCACATGCATTTGTGATATACATTCACAATATACATTCAACCACACTCATCGGCAGGACTCTCTTCATTGGCGAATGCCTACAGACTCAGACCGATGCACCAACTCTTCCTGATGACATGCATTGTTAGTGTGACCTTCCTTGTCGGTGAGTGTTTTGTATCTGCTCCTGATACACCAATGGAATAGCTTGTATATACTTTTGCCGACTTGCGATCACCAGTTTCCTTCATCGTCATTGCCGGTCACCCCTTGCATCTAACACAATGTATATGTGCAATGTATATTTTCAATATACATTTAGAAGATGCATTCTCCACATACATTCAGAACATGCATTCGGTGAGATTGACCGTTTACTTTCCTTGTATCATATGAAATGCACATTTACCACATACAACTGCAATATTCACTTGCGAGATACATGCGGACATACAACTGTGAGATACACATGAAATGATCCCTGACATACATTAGCAATATACACACAGAATGTATACCCAGTGAAACAACATGAAACTTCACTGATTTGAACCACTGCAAACCCTGTAGCTTCACAAACTTGTTTCTCCAGCAATCTAGCACATGACAAATGCTAGGATCTATCAATGCATCTTGTACATGATCCTGCAAACACAAATGAACAAAACGAAAAACACAAAAATGAACTATATAGCCATTCCACTGATTTTGAAGGAATCTAACCAGTGGAATGGATTAAGAATCCATCTCGGCCACAAAACAAAAAATTGATTGCACAGAGAAAACCCTAACAAATTTGGAATGATAGAGGGATACACAGAACAAGACTTGTTTATTATGCCTTTCATAAATGTGCATACAAATGCTTTGTTTCTCAATTACAAATCACTCTGATCTCTGATCTCTATTACCTCTTCACTGATTACATTCAATGATCTTGGGCATTTATCTACTCGCCCTCAGTAGTACTGAATTAACTCCAAGCGGTTGGGAGATCTAACAACCTCCAACTACCTAACAACCTCCAACTGCCTAACAACCTCCTAACTGCCTAACAACCTCCTAACTGCCTAACAACCTTTGTGATTACAGATCGACAAGTGTCCTTGGGACTTACAAAATAAACCTAGGTACAAATGAAAATGACATGCATTGGTCAAATAGACCTTATTAGATGAATGGTCTTATAGGACCTTATTGGAAACAACAAAATGTACATCAAATAGTTGAATGCCTCATGGAGGCCACTATGGATTAGGTGCTCCTGCACCATACACCCCACTGAGAAAAAACTCATGCCCCATGAGTTAAGTCTTTGTTTTTCTCTACCTGTATCCTCTACTGTCTCATGTCTTCCCCATGATCTCTGGACTGCAACCTTCTTCCATGGAATCAAAGACTCATGCCTAGCATTGTATGCTCTACTCACACCTTGCAATGAATGACTGCTTGCCATCAGACCTACCCTTTGCTTTCCATTCTTTCTTATTGTCATCTCTATCTAAACACCTACATGGGAAACCTTGGGTAATGCTTCTTGTACTACTGTTATGGCAGAATTTGTTTGCCTTTCAACTCTTGTTGGTTCTAGAGGACAAAAAATTATCCCTACTATGATAGCATCCTTGTCTTTCCAATCAACTTGTGGCTGCTTGTAAACCTGCTCTTTGACCTTTTGCTGATCCATCTGATCTTCATCATCCAAAACTAAAATTACCTTCAAACTTTGTTTCTTAGCAACCCCACACCCTGAGGTATCCTCAACTTTCTTTGTCTCTTCTACATTGAGCTTCACAAACTCTTTCTTACCCACCAAAATGACCTTGGCTGCCTTCTTTGCTTTAGCATCCTCCTGTAATGGTGTCATCACAAAAGTTCTCCCATCCTTCTTGAAGGTGTAAGTGTTAGCATATCCATCATACGATGCTCTCCTATCAAATTGCCATGGCCTACCTAAAAGTAGGTGACAACATTCCATGAGCAAAATATCACATAAAACCCTATCCTAATATTCCCCAATCTGAAAATCAACATATGCTTGTTCAGATACCAAAAATGATTGATTATCACTCACCCAAGATGCTTTGTAAGGATTTTGATGAGGAATCCTTTCCAATTTCAACTTATCCACCATTTCCTGAGATACCATATTATCTGTTGAACTAGAATCTATTACTACCTTGCATATTTTACCTTTGCTTTTGCAATTGGTCCTGAAAAGAGCTCTCCTTTGTATCATGTCTTTGGATGTCTTCAAGAGTATTCTCCTTAGCATCAATACTTCTCCATCTAGAACTCGGGCTGCACTCCCAATTGGAAAGTTAACACTATCATCTACCTCCTCTTCTTGTACATATTGAACCCTCTTTTAATTCTTCCTATCACCTCTTGATGATGAACCTTGCCTTTCTGGACATTTGAATGTTGGATAACCAATTTCATTACAATGATAACATCTCCTAGTGAAAACATTAGAAGCTCTACCACCTCCAAATTTGCTTCTTGTTCCTTTCCATCCACCCCTGAAATCAGACTGCTCTTGCCCTTTACTAGTCTCTTCTTGATTCTCATTGACTTGTCTTGTTGTAGAGGCTGATCCTCTCCCCCTTATATTTCTACCTCTTCCCCTCATGGACTTATCCTGTCTCCTTTTCATCTTCTCCTCAATCTTGATTTCCATTTGATAATAGTCTTCTACACTCCTAGGATTAGCCAAAACTAATTCATCTTGTATGTTCAATCTCAAACCAGCCAAGTATCTAGCAACCTTTTCAATCTCATTCTCATGATGACTAGACCTCATACTCAATTTATAAAATTCCTTAGTATATGCCTTCACATCCATTTCCTTTTGTCTTAAAAATTGAAGCTTTTTAAACATTTGAACTTCATAATCCTTAGGTAAGAACTTACCTTTGATTCTTGCTACTATCTTGTCCCATGAAGAAATATTTGACTTACCTTGCTTTCTCCTCTCTGATTGTATGTAATCCCACCATACCAAGGCATGACCTCCCAGTTTGGTCTTTGCAATCTTTACTTTCTGCTCCTCAGGAACTTCCTCACATTTGAAATGATTATCTAATGCAGCAATCCAATCAAGTAACTCTTCCTCATTTAAACTTCCATTATACTTTGGAACATCAATCGTTACCTTAGGTTTGTCATTCTTGACTGCCCTTAATAGTTTTACAAATCTCTGATCTTCAGGATTCAGATCTTCATCTACGTCTTCAAATTCTTCACCATCCTCTTCTTTTTTTGATTCACTTTCTTCCACTTCTCTTCTTTTGTTTGTCTCCAAGGCTGCAAACCTAGCTTGAAAGGTTTCTGCAAGCTCTTTCATCTCCCTCATCTCTCTAGCATGCTTTTCCTTCATCTCTTGCAACTCTCTAGCAGTGCCAGCATTTTTCAGAGGCATCTTGCTAACTCCTAGTTCTGCTACTTCTGCCTTCTCAATGATAGAATCAAACACATAACTACCCAGACCATTTGCTGAACTCTGATACCACTATGATGCAGAGCCAAAACTCTATCATACAAACTGATCGGTGAGAGGATGGTCCATATCTTGGCGATCTTCTCTTTATCAGCCAAACATCCCCCTGTCGGCCACCTTGGTTTGTATCTCCCCGACGTTCAACTCTCCCTGATGTATGTCTTCAACTTTGTATCTACCGAGAGATACATTCTTCAATGTACATTCCCACATGCATTTGCGATATACATTCGCAATATACATTCAACTACACTCGTTGGCGGGACTCTCTTCATCGACGAATGCCTACAAACTTAGATCGATGCACCAACTCTTCCTGATGACATGCATTGTTGGTGTGACCTTCCTTGTTGGTGAGCATTTTGTATGTGCTCCTAATACACCAATGGAATAGCTTCTATATACTTTCGCTGACTTGCGATCACCAGTTTCCTTCACCATCACTGCCGGTCACCTCTTGCATCTAACACAATGTATATGTGCAATGTATATTTTCAATATACATTTGGAAGATGCATTCTCCACATACATTCAGAACATGTATTCGGACCATGCATTCAGAATATGCATTTGGTGAGATTGACCGTTGACTTTCCTTGTATCATACGAAATGCACATGTACCACATACAACCGTAATATTCACTTGCGAGATACACACAAACATACAACTGCGAGATACACATGAAATGATCCCTGACATACATTAGTGATATACACATAGAATGTATACCCAGCAAAGCAACACAAAACTTCACCAATCTGAACCCCTGCAAACCCTATAGCTTCACAGACCCATATCTCCAACAATCTAGCACATGACAAATGCTAGGATCTATCAATGCATCTAGTGCGTGATCCTACAGACACAAACAAACAAAATGAAAAACACAAAAATGAACTGTACAACCATTCCACCGATTTTGAAGGAATCTAACCAGTGGAATGGATTAAGAATCCATCTCGGCCACAAAACAAAAAATTGATTGCACAGAGAAAACCCTAACAAATTTGGAATGATAGAGGGATACACAAAACAAGACTTGTTTATTATGCCTTTCAGAAATGTGCATACAAATGCTTTGTTTCTCAATTACAAATCACTCTGATCTCTGATCTCTATTACCTCTTCACTGATTACATTTGATGATCTTGGGCATTTATCTACTTGCCCTCAGTAGTACTGAATTGACTCCAAACAGCTGGGAGGTCTAACAACCTCCAACTGCCTAACAACCTCCTAATGGCCTAACAACCTTTGTGATTACAGATCGACAAGTGTCCTTGGGACTTACAACATAAACCTAGATACAAACGAAAATGACATGCATTGGTCAAATAGACCTTATTACATGAATGGTCTTATAGGACCTTATTGGAAACAACAAAATGTACATCAAATAGTTGAATGCCTCATGGAGGCCACTATGGATTAGGTTCTCCTACACCATTGAATCTCTTGTAAGGTCAAGTATACTAGGAGACCGCCTCTGTCATGACCTTCTTCTATTTGTATCATCATTCTTCTATATTGCCTCTCCTCTGATTTCATTGTTGTGTGTTGTGTCTTACGGACATAGCGTTGCAGTTGGTGACTTAGGGGCACCCTCCTACATGACTATCCCTAAGGCACTTGTTCTCCTCTCTGATTTATTATTTACCTTCCTCTAGTGTTTCCACCTAGCTAGTGGATGATGAAAAACATATTATATTGATGCGGACCTAGTGTCCCTTTAGCAAGTAATAAAAAAATAGACCTAGTCCATACATGACGATGAGGTTGTTACATATTATCCGACGCTTGGCTAGTGGAATCACCTTGTGTGATCTATCTATCTTGATGTTGATGTCAATGTTATCTTATCTTGTTATCAACACTTTAACAATACTGCTGCTCCGCACACTTTGTTTATCTTCAATTTCACCTTGCATGGCTCTTTTATGTAGATGATCATATGCATTGTTGTTTATCATGATTATGTGGATGCTAACACCTTTCTTGAAGGAAATTGTGTGTTTGTGGGAACATTTGGTGATCATAAAGTACATGTCACCTCTGGGGTGCATGGGCTTTGCAAGAGCTCGTGTTCCCTTGTTTTTTCTTCCTACTGTAACGTGCTTGATGTCGGTACGTGATATCAACCACCTTAAGGTGGGGGCATATATAAGGTATGCTATTTGTTGTAGATGATAGTAAAGTGTGTTTGAACAATCTGAAAATCAATCACAATCATTTAAACACTATGCAGAGGTGGGATATCAAGCATATCCTTTTATCTTAAGCCCTTTTGCGGAAGGCGGGGATAGTGTATTTCTCAAGGAGATTGCACTATCCTGTCATTTTGAAAAGTCCTCTGCGGAGGCGGGGAGCAATTCTTTGACTAACTCAACCCTAAAGCATGTTTTTGGCAATTGTTGTGGTAAAACCCAATCATCAGTGTTTGCCTGTAATGTGCCTGAGATGGTGATGAACCTAGCAATAGTTGCACTCCATTACTTGTCTGCCATGTTTTCTCTATGTCTTCCATGTGTGTGTGTGTGTATGGCGTGTTTGTTCTCAAAGTGCAAGACTGGTGGCGATGAGCTCCTCTACACTTTGGGATTTGTTTGGTGTGTTTGTTCTCAAGGTGCAAGACCAGTAGTGATGAGCTCCTCTACACCTTAGGATTTTGTTTGGCATGTCTGTTCTCAAAAAGTGCAAGATTGGTGGCAATGAGCTCCTCTACACTCTTTTTGGATTTGTTTGTTTACTCTCCTTGTACTTGCATTTTGCATTTCATATGGGAAAATCAAAAAGAAAATAATCATTGCATTCACTATATTCTCTATGCTCTACGTGTCTTCAATGTTGTATTCTCCGTGTTTTGCGTGATTGTAATTGTCTTCTCCATGTTTTGTGTGTTTGTTATTGTCTTCAATATGTTTGGCATGTCTTCTTCATGCTTGGCATGTTTTTTGTGTTTGTTGACCTTACTTTAATGCATGTATTGGCCTTGCATTTATACATACATTAAAGTGGGGGCTAAATGTTATGTCAAAAAAATACACCCTTCGGGGCTTTTTCCCCTTAAGGTTTAGCTCTCTGGTCTTTAGGTTGCATTTAGAGCATCTTGCATGATCATTCAGACTCCTGATGAGAAAACCCTTGGGCCTTGTGACAAATGGGACCTAAGGGGACTATTTTGATGATCCCAAAACAAAGACAGGGGGGTGGACTTGGGCGCTAGCACCCTAGTCCATCCCTATTTTGGGTCTACCCTAAATTCAAATGTTGGGTTTGTGACCATTATTTGGGTACTAGACCGACATCATAAGTTTTAATTATGAAATTCTTGGCAGGAATCTTTGTAGTTGCATACATAAGCATGTGTAGGTTATCATTTAGAAACTAGAAGATGTTTATGATTGTGAGCTATTGGCATACTTGTGATTTTCATTGTGTTGTAGAGCAGAGCATAGTTATTGTGTTTATTTTTGCAGGTTGGATTACATCTTCTCCTCATGGCATTGAAGAGCATCTTCCTTCCATGAGAGCTTCATCATCAAGGTGACATCTATTGTGTTTTATCATCATTATCATTTAGATTTTGGCCTCTATTCCGTGGGATACGTACTCTCATCTAACAATGGTGTTTGAAAGACTTGAATGTCTCTCTGGGGTTTGACCGAGGCAAGCCTCTAAACACCACAACCCCCTCCCACACTCCTTGTGCTTGCAAGTTACAAGTATTGGATCTGGAGAAAGTGGAGATGTAGGGAAGATTGGAGGACATTGTAGATTCGAGATCCGAAAAGAAGCGGACACTGTGCAAGATTTTGGGACACAGGTGCCATCAACATTGTCCTTCACATTTGAAGGTTCAGAAACAAATTGGACAGTGATAATCAGGGTTTGTAGATCTTCTGACATCCAGCAAAATATCCCTCAATGGACTAGGGCGCCATCACCATAGTTCTTCGCATATGAATTGCCAGAAACTGAAGATACATCATAGATTAGTGTCGGAAGGAGATCGAGATTCTGCAGAAAAACCTATACCTTGGACTTGGGCACCATCACCATTGTCCCTAATATTTTTGTTTTCTAGACTATGAAAAACAATGAGTTAAGGTTCTCTTCCCTTTGTTTTATTTCAATAGCATTTGTCGTAATTTGTAGATTTACTTAGTGATAAATATTCTTTAATATAGTTAAAATATAATATTAATATTTATTGTATTTATAAATAATAAATATAAATAGAAAAATAAATATTATCAATTTAAATACCATTATAATTATAATAATTATAATATAATATATTATTAAATATAAATTAAAATAATATAAATACAAATATTATAATTATAAATATATTTAAATATTATAATAAATATACATATAGAAATATAAAGTTATTATGGCATATATTCTATGAAGAATATAAAGAAACTAAGGAATTAAGGCTGCCATTAATATTAATGATACCCTTCATAAAGGGTAGTGGCTGGCCAAGATTATTTAAGGAGCAAGGAACTATTAAAGACAACAACGAATCATATTTATTAGCAACAGTTCATGACTAATATATAGATTTGTATAAACAACGATTACCAATACAAAAGGAAGTAGTTTGGAGGCAATGATTAAGGTTATGAGACGTGACTATTGGTGAATGACCATATTTAAGAGATATTAAGGATAGAAGGAAGAATATATTTTCGGGGAGAAAAAAGAAAGTGATAAGTTCGGAATTGGAGAGATACAAAGAAATAAGAAAAGAAGATATATCTGAAATATAAATAGGAATATATACATTATGAGTTAAAGGAAAGAAATATATTAAAAGGGAATATATGAGGAGAAATAAGCAAATCAAAAGTAAAATGAAATATATATATTGGGAGGGTGGAAGAATAAGGAATATATACATATGGACTAAATATAAGAGGAAGAGAAAATGAATATCAATCAATCAAATAGGAAAGGAAAACATATCCATGGAGATAATATAAAGGAGTGAAAGAAGATATGTTGTGAAGGGAAGAACAAATGATACATTGTTAGAAAGCAGAAATTTTTAGGAAGACAACCATATTTGTGATCAAATTTTGAAGGAAGATATTGCCATATTTATAATCAGTTTGTGTAAGGAAGTTGTGCATGATTTGGATTAGATTTGTGAGGGAAGAAGGTGTGTGATCAAATTTGTGAGGGATCAAAGTCTGTGATCAGATTTGTGAGGGAAGAAATTATATTTGTCTAAACCTTTGTTTGCTTGGAAATTGATAATTTGGGAAAACATTAGTGTTGTCCCACAAAGGGGACATTACAAGTGGTATCAGAGCTATCGTCCTGCCCTCCTATGAATGATAATTGACTTATATGAATTTGAGTTTATACTCTATGACTTTGAGTTACTTACTTGTCTACTTGAGCTACTTGCCTACTTGATTGAGCTACTTGCTTGTCTACTTGAGCTACTTGCCTACTTTCTTGAGCTACTTGCCTACTTGCTTGAGCTACTTGTCTACTTGAGCTACTTGCTTCATCTACTTACTTGTCTACTTGAGCTACTTGCCTACTTTCTTGAGCTACTTGCTTGTCTACTTGAGATAGTTGTCTACTTGCTTGAGCTACTTGCCTGCTTGCTTGAGCTACTTACTTGTCTACTTGAGCTACTTGCCTACTTGCTTGAGCTCCTTGCTTGTCTACTTGAGCTACTTGCCTACTTTCTTGAGCTACTTGCTTGTCTACTTGAGCTACTTGCCTACTTGCTTGAGCTGGTTGCTTGCATTCTTAAGCTACTTGGTTGTCTACTTCAATTTTATTATGTAAATGGAAATTGGTGTAATCACTTCTATATTCAACCACCTGTGAAAGAATTTAATGCAATCTTTCTTGAGGAGGAAAATTTTGAACCTAATGAGAAGAAAAGGAAACAAAGTAAAGAAAAATGTTCATGATGGCTCAAGTACAAGCAAACCATGTTCACAACATGATAGGTAGGAAGAATGTCCTCCATCATACCTCAACAAGACACGATAGGTAGGGAGAATGTCCTCCATCATGCTCTTATCTAATTATGTTAAAAGGATTATAGGTAGGGAGGATGTCCTCCATCATACCTCAACAAGACACGATAGGTAGGGAGAATGTCCTCCATCGTGCTCTTGTCTAATTATGTTAAGAGGATGATAGGTAGGGAGAATGTCCTCCATCATACCTCAACAAGACATGATAGGTAGGGAGAATGTCTTCCATTGTGCTCTTGTTTAATTATGTTAAGAGGATGATAGGTAGGGAGAATGTCCTCCATCATCCCTCAACAAGACAGGATAGGTAGGGAGAATGTCCTCCATCGTGCTCATCTAATTATGTTAAGAGGATGATAGGTAGGGAGAATGTCCTCCATCATACCTCAACAAGACAGGATAGGTAGGGAGAATGTCCTCCATCATACCTCATCAAGACACGATAGGTAGGGAGAATGTCCTCCATCATGTTCTTGTCAAATTATGGTAAGATGTGATAGGCAGAAAGTGTGCCCTCCATCACACTCTAACTTGCAAAGGATCAGCTTTAGAGATAACTTTAGTGTGTAGGTTAAGAAATCAATATATCTTACAAAGGAACAATGGGGAAGTATAATCAATTTCATGAATCAAATTCTTTTCTTTCAAAACTCTCCTTGAAATTCTTCTCTCAATTCATACCAAATATCATATTATGGGCCCATAACCCACAAGGATCATTCTTCATCTATAATACTTATATTTCATCAAGCACATCACTATTCAAATAAAAGCTTACCAAATCTTTGACCATAAAATTTCTCCCCATGACATCATATAATCAATTACTCCTCAAGAATACGACTCTTCTCAATTTTGAGGTCAATAACATATGACAAGTATAAGACTGAATCTCGTAACCAAAAATCAAGATATCTTCATCATTCATTGGAATCTAGGAATCTCAATGCTCCCAAAATCTTCTTTAGCATTGTAAATATTTTCATTGCCTAAAACTACGTCTTCATCTATGATACTTGCATCACATTATTGTTATTCAAAACATCAAACAAATACTTTTTGGTTACAAATTCTCTTTCATGGAATCATAATCATTTTCTCTTCACTAAAGTAATATTCATTCTAGATCAAATCCACAATTTCGTCTCAACACATTGGAAGGTAGACATAAAAAAGTGCAAGGTAATGAAAGAACTTGTTGCGATTGCTTGAGGACAAGCAATCTTGAGTGGGGAGGGCTGTCATGTCCCAATATTAAGGCATTGTTTAAATTAAATATTTAAACATCATAAAAGATAGTGAAGTCACTTTCGTAAAATATGATGTTTAAATAAACATATATAATATTATTAAAATATAATATTTTAATATTAAAAAATATTATTATATAAATATTCTTTAATATAGTTAAAATATAATATTAATATTTATTGTATTTATAAATAATAAATATAAATACAAAAATAAATATTATCAATTTAAATACCATTATAATATTATAAATATAAATACAAATATTATAATTATAAATATATTTAAATATTATAATAAATATACATATAGAATTATAAAGTTATTATGGCATATATTCTATGAAGAATATAAAGAAACTAAGGAATTAAGGCTGCAATTAATATTAATGATACCCTTCATAAAGGGTAGCGGCTCGCCAAGATTATTTAAAGAGCAAGGAACTATTAAAGACAACAATGAATCATATTAATAAGCAACAGTTCATGACTAATATACAGATCTGTATAAACAACGATTACCAATACAAAAGGAAGTAATTTGGAGGCAACAATTAAGGTTATGAGACGTGACTATTGGTGAATGACCATATTTAAGAGATATTAAGGATAAAAGGAAGAATATATTTTTGGGGAGAGAAAAGGAAGTGATAAGTTTAGAATTGGAGAGATACAAAGAAATAAGAAAAGCAGATATATCTGAAATATAAATAGGAATATATACATTATAAGTTAAAGGAAAGAAATATATTAAAAGGGAATATATGAGGAGAAATAAGCAGATCAAAAGTAAAATGAAATATATATATTGGGAGGGTGGAAGAATAAGGAATATATACATATGGACTAAATATAAGAGGAAGAGAAAATGAATATCAATCTATCAAATAGGAAGGAAGACATATCCATGGTGATAATATAAAGGAGTGAAAGAAGATATGTTGTGAAGGGAAGAACAAATGATACATTGTTAGAAATAATTTTTTTGTAGGAAGACAACCATATTTGTGATCAGATTTTGAAGGAAGATATTGCCATATTTATAATCAGTTTGTGTAAGGAAGTTGTGCATGATTTGGATTAGATTTGTGAGAGAAGAAGGTGTGTGATCAGATTTGTAAGGGAACAAAGTCTGTGATCAGATTCGTGAGGGAAGAAATTATATTTGTCTAAACCTTTGTTCACTTGGAAATTGATAATTTGGGAAAAAATTAGTGTTGTCCCAAAAAGGGGACATTACAAGAGGCAACTCAGTTGAAAAGCCCTTAGAATGTTTGGTGGAAAGGAAGATTCAAACTAAGACCCCCATACACCAACCAAACACCTCCCTCCTTTTTAACCATTAAATAGTCTCTATAAGAAGGAAACCAAGACCTTGGGGAACTCTCTTTGGGATTTGATTTTTGGAAGAGCAAGACAGTGTAAAAGGCCAATTTTTTGAAGTATAGTAATGGAGAGATTATATTAATCTGGTGCTAGAATTCTGGTGTCATTTGTTTGTTGAACTAATTGGTAAAATTTTACCTGGTTGTCTCCAATTTAGTTTTCCATGTTATTCATGTCAATATATCAAGTATATGTTTGATTTGTCAAAACATTTTACTATTTTGTGTGGTTTGTTTATTGGGTTTCTTCAATAAAGAACTAAATTCCTCTAGGTAAATCATAGTAACTTGGGAAATTTAATTGGATAAGGTAATAAGAACCAGATAAATGACATTTTTGCACGTCTATGCTAGCCATAGACCTTGTAGTGCCAAACAAATTGAATTGTAGCTAGAGGGAAGTCATATATCTCTTTGTAATTGGACTCCATTGCCTGGTTGAGGAAAAGGCACCGATCATACAACTTCCAAAATCATTTCTTCTATATATTTCAGAATTGATTTTGGTTTTCTATTGTAGGAGTAAGAATAGGAGTAGTGGATAGAGTAGTTAAATAAATTCATTTTCAAATTTCATGCCATTTTGAATTTGGACAAAGAGGATGCTTTAATTGAAAAAATTGTACATAATTTACTCAATCATCACCAATCAGTATTGGAGAATTCATATTCAGTGGTGATAAGAAGGTACACCCACCTAGGCAAAGCAGAGCCTAAAGCGTGGGGAATTGCAACCATCTTGGTTGATTTCATTAGTTGGCCAAATTAGTTGCCAAACCTAATCATAAAGCCTGGCATCCTTTTAGGGTTTTGCAATCTGCAGATTTGAGAACCAATAGTATTGATGTGCATACTTCATGTATATTACATGTATTTATGTGTATAGTTCATGCCTTACGTACATTCATGTATATGCTTCATTTCTTACGTGTATTGAACTGTTTCATGCTACTTATCTCCTCCCTATCATGAATCTAATGTACTCCTTATCTCTCTCTTTCCATGATAAGTTCTTTGATGTAGTTATGTTATACTTAGATCTTCAAGCCATCCAAATTCCACTATGTCATTATTACATTTACTAGTAGCTTATCTACACTTAACTTATGCTATCTAGCCTTTCCATGATTAGTTTCATGTATTCTTATTTCCCCCTTCTACCTTCCCAATATATGACCTCACTAGTTATTCCTAGAGGCACATAGGTGGATCACCCTTCTTCTAGCTCATTAATTTTGGAGTTATCAAATAAATCAATCTTTTATTTGCATGCACAATAAAATGATGTTTGTACTCATTGGGTCTAGCCTTTAGTGATGAACACATCCTTGTAGTTTCATGGGGTTAGGCTATGGGGGTGACATCCCTTCCAAAAAAGATAGAAAAATAAATGAAAATAAAAAGAAAAAGCACATGTGCTAATCAAAGCAATTCAAATCCATATCTCAAAAATTAAAGCAAATCAAAGCATACCAAGTCAAAGAAAAATACTCCACTTGATCAAGTAGTCCCACTTCTCTAATTCTTTTTATATTGAATCAACCTATAGGCTATCCTTCAATTTAAGTCTAGGATTGAAATATTGAGTTGCAAATGTTTTTTTTTCCCTTTCTTATGGTCTACATGACCTAAAATTGGATCCCTACTTTATCATATCACTTCACTTCCTTCATCCACAATCCCCTTATACACTTGCCTTTCCTCATTCTCCTGAAACCCAAGATTACACATTGACTATTCCATTGAATGATTCATGCAAATCACTATGCTACTCCCTTGTCTTTTCACATTATCTCCTATATCCTACATTTCACATATTTACACTATACATTTCTCCTATACAATTCCACATTTCCATATGTACATGGTGTACTTCTATTTATAGTTGAAAGAAATTTTCTTACCATCTTAGTGTATAAGATTAGGATGGCATTATGAAATTCACTTGAATATGTTGTGACTCCTTGTGCCTCTATACCTTATTTTACTACAACGTATTCTACATATTATCCTTCTACATCATTTTTCTTATCACTTATAATCACATCATCTCTTGTTACTTTCTGATCTTTGATCTTCTATCAACTTTATTTGAAACTTAACCTTCTTCTCTTTCATCCCATTTACCACTCTATCATCACACCTACCATTACACTTTTCAGGGCATAGTCTTACTTGTTCAGATCCTATTTTTATATTAGTTTATTTTCGTTATCTTTTTCACTCTATCATCTCTTTGGGACATTTCTCTCTTTTTCCCCTTGGGGAATCTATATTGACATTATGTAACCATCTTATTACCCCACACCTACTTGCTCCATTCTCCTTGATTGTTTTCCTCTATCATCCATTCTTCCTATTGTAATAGGGGGAAATTGATTTTATTTATATCAATGTCCTAATTTCTTGCAGATAGAGATCTTAAAACATAAAACTATAGTTTTGATATACAATCTAACATAGTGATTTAAATGTAACTAAATTTATTTCACCTAATCAAAACTATGCTCATTCCCTAGACAAAGTACTATGGTTTTTAGCTTTTCAACTAAGAGAAAAGAGAAAAACTAAGAATATAGTAATAAAATCTAGAAAGTGAATATATCTAAATAGAAACCTAGAGTAAGACATTGGAATCTAGAGAAGGTCTTAGAAAGCATATGCATTTAGAAATTGTAGTGCACTTCATAGATGCAACACAAGTAGGCTCACATCCAAATGTTTTGTAGTCCTTTGTACCAAAAATCATAAAACTTACATAGGAAATGAAGGACCTGGGTGACAAGGACACAATACAAGTACCTAGTAATATAAAATAATAACTAGAATATAGGAATTTAATGAAAGTGTATACCTCACGACTTGTAGTGTATTCATGTGTATACTTCATGATTGACGTGTATTCAAGTGTATACTTCATGACCTACGTGTATTCATGTGTATAATTCATGACTTACATAAATTCATGTGTATGCTTCATGACTTACATGTATTTGGATGTGTATACTTCATGTATATTACATGTATTTACATGTATGCTTCATGCCTTACATACATTCATGTATATGCTTCATGTCTTATGTGTATTCAAGTGTATACCTCATGACTTGTAGTGTAGTCATGTGTATACTTCATGACTGATGTGTATTCAAGCGTATACTTCATGACAAGTACATGTATTCATGTGTGTATACTTCACAACTTACGTATATTCATGTGTAAGCTTCGTGACTTACGTGTATCCATGTGCATACTTTGTGTATATAACTTGTATTTATGTGTATGCTTCATGCCTTGTATCTTACATGTATTTATGCATATACTTCATGTATTACATGTATGCTTCATGCTTCATGTATTACATGTATTTATGTGAATACTTTGTGTATTACGTGTATGCTTCATGCTTCTTATATTACATGTATGCTTCATGCTCTGTGTATTACTTGTATTTACATGTATACTTTGTGTATTACATGTATCTATGAGTATGCTTTATACTTCATGTATCATGTGTACTTATATGCTTCATGCCTCACATGTAATTATATGTATACTTCATAGATTACATATGTTTCATGATTTGAGAGGAAAATAAAACAAATATCCATTTTGTAGAAGGGATATCTATTGCTAGATATTCGTTGCCCAAAGAATCGGGCTTTAGGTAATGGATATCTATTTTTAGAAACATATATCCATTTTGAAAACGGATATTCGTTATGTAAAATCCAAAAAAAAGACAAAAGGAATGTTGTTGGGCCTGACAACCATGCCCATAGACCCTCTATTGTTGAAAAACCCATGATCTCTACATGTTACATGGAGAGCTCATTTGACTATGAACATCTTTCAGACCTTGTAAAACCAGGTCATGTTTATGCAGTTGTTGCACCGCATGGAAATGAAGAGAGATTAGACTATTGGTTGGCATGATGTGTATAGGGAAAACAAAGCTAGCATGACCTATGATAGATGATGATGGGTTCACATATCCTACAGGATCAGTTGTTATTGCTGGGACTTGGTTGCGAACATATATGATTAGAAAGAATGGCATCCCTACCTTTGAATACTTTGAGAAGCATAAAACCATATTGATGTATTTGCACCTAGTTGTAGCAACAAATGTTAAGTTACTACAACATCATGCAAAACCAAAAATAAAACAACTATGGACAATTAGTAATGTTGATCATGAAGCAATATTGGATACTATGAAGGCAAGAGATAACCCCTCAGGTACGCTTGACTAGCATTTAAACTTGTAGATGGATAGGTATGACAATTTTTATCTTAACTTGTTCTTGTTTTTTCTATTTTTTAGAATTGTTTTATTAAAAATATTATTTCTTTAACTACAATGCATGCTTTTAACTATACAGGACTACAAATGATGTTATTTTGCATGGCATCATAGATTTTTTTACATGGCATCATAGGTTATTTTATATGGCATCGTAGGTTATTTTGACTATACTTGAGGTACGATTTTTAGTGTTCAATTGTATTTCTTAATATTTTGCTTTCTATCTTTTTATACATACTAATTTGTAAAATCATTTTGTGCATATCCTACAATCAAGGCATTCCATGAGATGACATGTATTTGATGTGTTCTGCCAAACATTTCATGTGCCTTGTCTATGCTTCCAAATTTTGCATACATTTCTCACAAGGTAATTGCAACTACAACATTTGAAAAAATTCTCATATCCTTCATGCTTTGATGGATGTCCATACCCTATTCCAAAGATCCCATTTTGGCACACGCAGTGAGGATGCTAGCAAAGGTTGTGGAATTTGGCTTTACACCTGCCAATTGCATTTTCTTGAAAGTATCTAAAGCATTTTTCAACAAATCCATTTTATTCATATCCTGTAATCATGGCATTTCATTAGGCCACATTTCTTAGAAGTATTCCAGCAAATAGTTCATGTGCCTTGCCTATGCTTCCTCACTTTGCATTCATGTCTCCTAGGGTAGTTGCAACTACAACATTTGATAGATTTCCCATATCCTTCATGCTTTGATGGATGTCCATATCCTATTCCAAAGATACCATTGTGGCACATGCAGGGAGGATGCTGGCAAAGGTTGTGGAATTTCACTTTCACCCACCAATTGCATAAAAATATGGACACTTAGGAAGGTTGCACTTAGTATAGGATCATGCAACAGTCTCTTGGCAGACCCATTTTCCTTTATGACAATATTCATGATGGTCTTTATTGCCCCTTGGATGGTCTTCACACTTCCTAAGACAAAACCTAGCTTCTCCTTTCCATGGTCATCCAAAAAACTACCCTCATACCCTCATGACTATCATAGGGCAGAGTAGGACTATTTTTAAAAATTGGGACAACAATGGCTCTCTGCCTCCATTTCATGTTCTTTTCCATGCAACAATACTTCATACAAATGACAAGTTTTAGGTTATGAATCCCCCTTTTAAATGATGCTAATTACCTGTATGTTGCCACTAGGTGTTAGGGTAGATATCTTATCTCAAGATACAACATCATACTCTCAAATCTAAACTACTCCCATATGGTATTTGGACTACTTTGAGGTTGTAGACTGTGACATTGGATTGTTTGGACTATGACAATCCTCTAGGGAATTCCATCATGCATTCATCAAGAAAAACCTCTTCACTGTGCTAATGATAACCTTGTCAAAAGCTCATGCCAATCTCACATGGTATATTTCATGAATATTGTTGTCCCAAATGTATGACAAAAGCCCTAGGACTGTGACAATGAGTTAGAACAATCTCTTTTTGACTTTGAAAGTCTTCGTTGCACATCATGAATGGGATAGTCCCTTCTAAACTACTTAAATAACCTTATCATTCCCATGGACTTATCCAAGAGTTGTTACACCATTCTCCACATTTGACAATGATAAAATATTGAAAATATGACATCAAATTGAAACTGTGACCCTGTTGTATAAGACAATCATCATGGACTAAACACTATACCATGGTAGGGAGTGTTGCTTTCTAGGAAATGGCCATGTAGAGTAAATTAACTTTCATAACTACCTTCCACAACACTGCCCTCATACCCTCATGATAAATTTTTAAAGAATTAAATAATTTGAAACCCTCCATCCATGAGACAACTGAAACCCAAAACTGCTAGTGACATTTTTAGGACAACACTTAGTTTTGTTGACAATCCATCTTTGGGTGTATAATAGGATAGTGACAATTGTCTCCATGAAATGTTAGTCCCTTCTACTTTCCTTGGGTTTTGGATAAATGGTTTCAAGGACACCTTGACCATGTTCAAGCAAGTAGGTATTATAGTTAGCATGGTACAATTCCTTATCCTTATGACAAATTAAATCAAATTACACACTTGTCTGTGTTTCCACACTTTGCTTTACACCCGCCAATTGCATTTGCTTGAAATTTTGTAAGGAAATAAATCCATTTTGTGCATATCTTGCAATCATAGTATAATAGTCCTATAACAGTCCTATATAATAGTCCTAGTATAATAGTCCTATAACAATCCTATAACAGCCCTATAATAGTCCTATAAGTGACCATTAATTTACAACAAGAGTTATACATGTGATTGAAGTATGTACAAACCTCATCCATTAAACTTGCATGGATACATGCAAATAGAACACAAGAAAAGATTACAATGTTAGGATATGTTCCAAAGTGCTTGATTAATTCAAAGATTTTGAGAGCATCCTTGCAAAATACATTTTGTACATATCCTACAATCATGGCATTCCATGAGACCACATTTCTTTGAGGTATCATGTCAACTAGTTCACTGCCTAGGTCTATGCTTCCACATTTTGCATACATTTCTCCCAGGGTAGTTGCAACTGCAACATCTGATAAAATTACCATATCCTTTATGCTTTTATGGATGTCCATACACTATTCCAAATATCACATTTTAGCATAGGATGGGATGATGTTGGAAAACGTTGTGGAATTTGGCTTTACACTCACCAATTGCATTTTCTTGAAATTTTATAAAGCATTATCAACAAATCCATTTTGTGTATATCTTGCAGTAATTGCATTCCATCAAACAACAACTATGTTCATATGGACTACTATAACAGTCCTATGTTGAACTGCACTAGACAACTGAGAGGGGGGGTGAATCAATTGTCCTAAAAGTTTTAACCAATTATGAACATCAACTTATCAATTACTTATATTCTGATATAACCATGAAAGCACAAAATGAGAAGCTCAACACAATAACATAATCAACACAGAAGACACTTTATTTTTACGTGGAAAACCCTAAAAGGGAAAAACCACGGTGGGTGTTAGCCCACAAAAATATATAAGTTATATCAATACCAAAAAATAGAGGCTCATTGCCTATAGGGCTCACTACCCAAATTACTCACTACAAAGAATGACTCACTACCAAAGGGGTGGCTCACTGCCAAAATGGTGAACTGATTAAGTAGCATCTACTCCATGCCTAAGTTTAGTTCCTTTGAAGCACAATAAAACTTCTCTGTTATGCTCTTTCACATCTTTGCACTTATCTCCTCATATTCGTACACTTTATACATACTTTTTGAAATTCATTACAAGTCTTTATTCAAGCCATCAACCTTGGAATGCACATCAAAGTCGGCAATGCATTCATGAACCGTTGGAACAATCTCCAAGGTTGGCATTACAAACATACATACAATAGGTCTGGACCTAATACAAATTAAACTAAGGAAAAGATGTAAAGATGTATACAGATCATGGCACACCTTAGCTTGAACTCAAACACAATCCTCCATGCCACAACATGCTTCTACAATCTTCGATGTATCTCCACAAATAATGAATTCAACCAGGTCGGCCAAAACTGATGATAGCACTGGGTCTACAAGAAAATTCTTCATTTATGATCCAATTTTCTATTTGCAGACCAACCCAAAGGTAGGAACATGATCAAGAGACTTCTAAAAGCACATTGTAATTACCAGGAACAACTACACATTCTCTAATCACTCTGTCAGTAAGATTCTTCAAACTGGAGCACAAGAACAACACTGTTAGCCACTGTCATGAGTAAAATATAGCTTGTGGACCACCAAATCATGAATTGTTGCATTTGAAGGTACTTAACATCATCACAGACTTAATTCCAGAACTGCAGACCAAAATACTTCAATGCGGAGGAATGCAGAGCAAAACACTTTCTCCTTGTCACCACCAAACATACAAAAAAGCAATTTTCACACTAGTGAAGACAACTTACTCAAATATTCATTCTGGAGGCTCAACCTTGGAATATAACATCTTCAGACATGATTATAAATAACTTCCAATTCATAGGAAAAGATATTCATTCTATAGGAAATGCAGAGCATTCTTTTGCATGTAATGCACTGTTTCTACTGCAATTTACTATTTTTACCGGATGAGCTAATTTTCTCAATATCCTCAACATCTACAAGAAAGTAACAAAATGAGGGCACATTTGACACCAATGAAAACACAAATATGTTGGCATCAATGACAACACTGATTAGGCACATACTTGCAACAATCTATGTTGCAAATATGTGCCTAAGTGGTGTTGTCATTGATGTCAACATATTCTTGTTGTCATTGGTGTCAACTGTGCCTTATTTTGTTGCCTATTCATGAGACTGGGATGTTGAGGATATTGAGAAAATTAATGAATACTTAATGTTTGTGGACCATATGGCTCTGTATAGGATTTTCAGAGGTTGTTCCAGTTAAGAATTGAGAAGTCTGCATGAAGATTTGAAGAAGTTATGGTCATCTGAGTAGAACTAGATTTTGCTATGTTCAGAAGAGACAGAGTGATAGTAAGCTGGTCTAGATTGCTCTACAATGAAATATTATGGTCTACAGATCTGAAGGTATGTTTAGGAAGTCAGTGTGTATCATCAACTCCAGTGGTTTGTGGTTTGGAGGTCCGTAAGCTATCTTTCTAGTTTGACAGTCATGACAGACAATGTTCTTGAGGTTCTAGAGGAAGATACAAATGATTCTAGTAATTTGGTATAGAGTGGATGTTATTGGTGAATTCAATGTGCTTGTGGACATCTCTAGATCATGTGGCTACTGTGTTGGAGGTCCGCATTGAAGTTTGAGCTTATTGTTGAAGATTTCTTCTTTGAGGTTACTTTTCTTCCCAGTTCTTGGCTGACTAGATGTTCCTAGCGTGTTGTGGATGATCTAAAGAGCACTTTATGAAGTATGGCATGTTAGAAGAGGAAGATTCAAGTCTTAGTTATGTTTGGCTAACAGTGTAATGATCCACGTTAAGTTTAACCAACCTTGTTGATCACTCCAAGGTTGATGAAGCATATAAATACTTGAAGAGTTGTTGAAAGTTGTCCTTGTACAAAATGAATTAAATCTAAAGAAAGGATCTAAAGTAGAGAAGAAAAGAATGGGAGCAAAAGGAGTATAGAGTGAAGAGTCAGTGAGGAAGAATTTGAAGATAGGAGTAGAAGCTTTTGTGAGCATTCAATGAAACTAAACCAGGTATGAAAAGATGCTAATTATCAGTTTGTTCTTTTTGTGTTAAACATAAAATTCTTTTAGGCAGTGAACCTCTCTTTTGAGCAGTGAGCTTTGGGTAGTGAGCCCAAAGGCAAGTGCCTTCCCATTCTTTTAAGTACTTTTAACAGGGTACGAATCTTGTGGGCTTACACCCACCATGGTTTTTCCCTTAATCAGGTTTCCACGTCAAAATCTTGGTGTCAAATGTGTTGATTATGTTTCTGCTTCTGTATTGATGTTATATGCTTTAATTTTTGCATCATTAATCAATTTGACAATTGTGAAAGAAGTTTAAAAGAAAAATAAAGGATTAATTTTGGGGACAACTAATTCACCCCCCCTCTTAGTTATCTGGGCTAATTCCAACAATTGGTATCAGAGCCAAGTTCCTCTAAAAGAAGCTTGACTGCTTGAGGAGATCCAAGATGTTGACTTATAAGATGGAAAGTCCAAGATTTGATAGAACAAATTACTCCCTTTGGAAGGTACGCATGTAGTGTCATTGGGAATGTATTGGTAATGAATTTTGGATGATTAACAAAGAATGGCCCTACTACTCTAGATGAACTCAGGGAAGATGAATGCAATATTCGAGCCAAAGAAGCTTTATTAAGTGTCCTAGCTGATACAGAATTAGAAAATGTCCTAGATTTGAAAACTGCCCATGAAATTTGGATAAAGATGGAAAATTTGTATGAAGGTGACAAATATGTTAAATGTGCCAAGCTACAAAGCCTGAAGGGTAAATATGAAAGATTGGTAATGAGGGAAGATGAAAACATTACTTCCTACATGCAGAAAGCAAATGAACTTGTGACTGGTATCAGAAATGTAGGTGGAGTATTGGAAGAATAAAAAATTGTTGCCAAAGTACTCAAATCCTTACCTACAGCATACAAGCATAAAGCTGCAACCATTGAAAAAATTAGAATAGTAACAACTATCACAAGAGATCAGTTAGCTGTTAAGCTTTTAGCATTTGAAATGAGTGAGTTTGCTAATTCTCTCCCTAAGTCTGAATCTGCATATAAGGCCAGTGTGTATGGAAAACAAAGATATGATCTAGGTGAAAGTTCTTTAAGAAGATCAAATAGTTTTTTGAAGACAAGGAAGGATCTTGAAGATGATGAAATTGATATTGTAGATCTTGAAGCTCTTATTGCCAAAAGATTGCCAAGAGGATCTGGTAAGTATGAAGGAAAGTTGCCACTTAAAAGTTTTTCTTGTAATAAGATTGGTCATTTTGCCTCAAGATGTCCAGAGAGGTTTTCAAAACTAAACCCTAATAGATATAAAGGTCAAAAAAAATGTTACTATGTCCAAGAAGCTGGAGAAGGAGTCACAGATGATGAATCTGATCATGGAGGTTCCACTGAAAGTGATTGGGTGTTCATTTCTATCAAGGAAGAAGATCTGGTGTCTACTAAACCTACTAGCTGAGCAAATGTGGAAAGTGCCTTGGCTGCTCAGGTTGTTGAAAAGGATGAATGGGTGATTGATAGTGGATGTTCTCATCATATGATTGGTGACAAGAGTAAGTTTGTGAGTGTTGAAAAATATGAAGGTGGGCATGTGAAATTTGGAGACAACTCAACTGGTAGAATTCGTGGCAAAGGATCCATCTCTTTTGATGGTAAGAATTGCACCAATGATGTTCTATATGTGGAAGGACTGAAAAATAATCTTCTCAATGTTGGATAGTTGGTTGACAAGGGTTATGATCTTCGATTCAAGGATGGAAAATATAGAATCTCGAAGAGCTTTGGAACTAAAATTGCATATGGTACTCAAAATAGAGGTAACATCTTTCATTTAAGTAGTTCTAGCAAAAGTTGTTTGATTGCTCAGATAGATCAAAGGTGGTTATGACATAGGAGGATGTTGTTGGTGTTGGTAGTGAGCTGCCCCCTTGTCAGTGAGGTGTTCAACGCTGACCTCAGGATTTGTGACATGGCAGTGAGCCTCCCGTGGATCTGGGTTAAATCTGGTGTTTGTAGCGAGCGTTGATAGCTCGAGCTTTTGGCGCAACGGCAAATGATTCCATCAATTGGTATCAGAGCCATGGGTTGCATTAAGGGGGGGATATCCATTGATGGTGTCAGATTGTCATTGATGTCAAAAAGGTATTGCAGGATCTTGGGTTGATCTTAGTAAACATCTGAAGGTCAGGAGCTTGGTAAATGTGAATGCTTGGTTATCAAGGTTAGAACAATGATGATCTTTGTTTGAAGTGATCTATCAGTTGAATTAGTATGCATCCATCAGGGTGGCCTGCACTGTTGACACATGTTGTTCAAGATCATGTCTCTCACATTGTTCACTCTATTAGGAAGATCATTCAGGGGTTGTTCATTTGGATAGAATAAGTGTTGTCAGTTAGTTTGGCTTGATTAGTGTATATCTTCAAGAGATGTGTGAAGTTGTTGCAGGAGTACATCATCAGGAGTCTATCATCTTGTGTGTTGCTGTGCTAGAGTTGATAGAATGTTAATGGATGTGTATTGTGTTGTTGACAAGTCCTCATAGTCTTCAAGTCAAAAGCTTTATATGGTTTGCTCCATACTTCATATAAAGTGTTTGATAATTCGTTCAAGAGAGTGTTTTGGATTGGAAAATGAGTATGTTATAGAAGGTTGATCAGATGGATGTTGATTGTTCATGACAGTTAGTTTCATGCAGGAGACAAGGAGATGTAGATATAATTTGATGTTGGTCATTGAAAGATTCATGACAAAGTTGATAATGATGTCAGATTAGATGTTAGTCATTGACAAAATTTGGGAGTTGCTTTATGTCTATCATAAAGATTTTAGATCATCTACAAATTTCTATGACCTAACACCTATTCTTTTTATTCCCTAAATAGTTCTCTTTTTAATCTTAACTCATATTTTTCTACCCATCCTCTTGGCATACACTTTATGATATGTTTTGAAGTTGACTTGTTATATTAGGTCACTACCACTTAAACTGACCTACTAAAGAGGCATTAATACGTCAACTATGACTGGTCCTTTGTAAAGTCACCAACTCTTCAAGTCTTCACATGAACTCATGGGTGCCAAAGGAGTCAAAGGATAAAATTTGAAGAAGTGTGCAAGGTCAAAAATCTATGGATAAGTCTAAATGAATGATGAGCGCCAAATGTGGAGTTTATGCCTTAAGTATTGAATTTTTAAAAGACAAAATGGGCACGGGTTTAAGGAGAGCTCGATGCAAATGTTTATTAAATTTTCATTCAAAATTTTTGGGAGAGCACAATTTTATAATAAAAGAACTTCAAAAGAAGAAATACCTCGGAGTACATTGGCCTTAAATTTTTGAAGGAAAAAGGCATTTTTTTTTGGAATCCTTTATTTATATAAAGCATATGTGGTGGCAAAAATTTATGCCTTGTTTTTAAAAAGTATTTTTTTTGGAAATTTGTTTATATTTCTATTTTATTTAAAAGGCATGAATTCATTATAGAATGTATATTGAATTTTTCAAGGAGCCTTTATAGGAGATGCTTGATTTTTTTAAAAACAATTTTTGGAAAACTATTTCTAAATTCTATTCCATACCATTGAAGAATTTAGTGAAGGTGAAAAGTTTTCATGAGGAAGATTGACAGGATTGAATCAAGGATTTTATTGCAAAGAGAATATGAATTATTTTTTATTTATACACAGATGTTTGCAGATTGAAGAGTCCCGAGGAATATGAAGGTTCATACATGAAGGCAGATTTATTGAAGACATTCTTAGAAAAGAATTTGAAGAAAATATTTCCAGAAAGATTTTTGAGAAGAAGAAGAAGTTCAACGGATTTGAATGAAAAAGATTCAATGGATTAAATGAAGGAGTTTGTCTTCTTGCACATGGAGATCAGATTTCAAAGAGATTTTATTTTCTCTTTCAAGAGCAACTTATTTTTTATTTACAGAGAAGATCAAGAGTTTGGGAATGTGTTTTTGCAGAGAAGGAGAATGATTTTTGAAGGAATATGAAAAGACTTATGCAGAGAAATATTGATTTTATTCTTTCTTGCAGGATGGAGAAGAAGAAAATGAATGGTTATGAGATTAAAGAAAAATTGATTTTATTTTTCTTTTTAGATTCTTCATAGATGCAGTGAAGAAATACATGATGTTTTTATGCAGGCAATGTTGCAGAAGAGAGAATGTGAAAGGTCATTAAATTTGTATATAATGAAGTTTCAAGTATATTGGTTTGTGTGTGAGTGATGTTGTGTAGATGAATGATGAACTGACAGGATAAAATACAGATACATAGATTGACAAGATTATCAGAAAGATAATATGCAATTGCAATGATAATTAGGTGTATGAATCATGAATTTGATTGAACAAAGACATTGAGACTATGCATGCAGTGTTGTTGAGTGTATCCAGATGTAGGATTGATTTTGAATAGAATGGACATTTAACTTGTATTGAAACAGAGAAACCCTCTGAATTCTTGTTTTTAGTTTGTTCTGTAGTAGGGGTTGGTGCTCCTTGAAGCTGGTGCTTCTAAACAGTATGCCAGTGAGGCTTGTAGGTTAGTGAGACCCTAACATTTGTCAGTGAGACACATATTGTAGCCAGTGAGGCTTCTTTGTAGCTAGTGAGGCAGTTCTGGAGTGGTTTTTCTACTCCTGGAGGGTTTTCCACTCGTGCAATTCTTGTGTCTTGATTCATACTGATCATCTCCCTATGGTTGTATGTTTTACTCATGAGTTTTTGTTTTCATTCTCAGTTATGTGCATATGTGTTTGATAATTCAATGATAACTTTCTCTCCTTGTGCTCTCCAAGTTAAAGTTTGTAAAAAGATTAGAGAATTTACACAACACTGATTCACCTCCCTCTCAGTGTTGTCCTTAACTCCTATAATTGGTATCAGAGCCAAGTTCCCTTTTTGAAGCTTAATCAGCTCATGTAAGTCCTGTGAGTGGAGTAAAATGGGTAAGAAGAATAGAATTAAGGTCTCAAATAAAGAAAAGAAAGATGATGATCAAAAGATAGTAAAACAAGCCTCAGTTAAGTCTAGCAATGATTTGTTGCAGATGTCACCCCTAATAATTGATACAAAGAATGCTGCAGTTGAGAATTTTGATAAAAAGGAAGAAATTATTATGAATGATGGAGAACAAGAATTAAATGAAAGAAATGTTTTTGTTGATGAAGAAACAGGTCTCTTTGTGGATGTGGTTGATTGTGAAGTTGATTTTGAAGGAGAGCTTATATGTGCCCTGGATACAATCAAGCAACTTAGTAAAGAAAACAGGAGATTAAAAGACCAGCTTAAACAAGAGAAAGAATCCAAGGACAAAGTTCTTTTAGATCTTGAAGAGACAAGAAATCTGGTTATGAACTTGAGAGGTCAAGTTGGTGAATCCGACAAATTAATTATCAATTTGAAAGATGAGGTTGAGGAAGCTAAAAGGATAGCCAATGTAACAAAGTTTGAGTTAGAAACTAAAGCAACTGAATGTCATAAGCTTGAAGGAGAACAAGTCTATTTAAGAAAAGAACTTGAGGATATTAAGAAGCAGTTTGAAAAGAGTCTCAGATTTGAAGAAGGAGAGTGCTCCAAAGCTAGAGAAATTCCAAGAAGAAAATTTGATTTAATTCATGCTGCTGCCCCTGAAGTTAAAAAGAAGTGTGAAGCTGAGAGAAGAAATTTCAGAAAACCTGCTATTAGACAAGCATACATGTATAGGTATAATTATTCTTTTAATGGTTACTGTTATACTTGTAATCAATTTGGACACAAATCAGTTAATTGCATAAGGAATACTAATAGTGTTTGTTACAAGTGCAATAAGGTTTGTCACATTCAAAGAAACTGCAAAATGAATAGAAGGTATGATCCTGCATGGAAGTCTAATATGAGTACTCAAAGGTACTATCATTCATTTGATTATGATTTTGATATAGTTTGTTATAATTGCAATACTCTTGGTCATAAAGCAAATAGTTGCAGGAAAATTTCACCTGATTTAAAAAAATGGAAAAGAAAAGAAGCTGAAAAAGTCTGGAAGAAGAAAAAACCTGTAATGGTTTGGAGACTGAAGCAAAAGCAAAGTGAAAAGAAGGTAAATCCCAAACTTGTGCATTCAGCACAAGTTACATCATCAGTTGCATAACAAATAGCATGATGTGAGGGGGAGTTGTTCTTGTTCTATCTTTTATCCCCAAAAAGGGTTTCAGGAGGAGTTCAATTGATGTTTATCAACTTGATAATCTTGTTTTGTTTAACTTGCTTATCTGATGATGATATTGAGTTTCAGTGTATGTCAGTAATATACATGTTCATGATGAGTGACATGTTTAGTGGTTCATGGTGCATATAAGGTGTTCAAAATCTCTCTGCACAAAGAGTTTGATGATATTAAATAACTTGGTTGAGTTGGTATGATGTTGCAGTTCAATGACATCTTGATATGGTGAAGTGTTTGTTGTCATTAAGATATTTCCAAAAGCTCTTATCAGATATTAGCATGTGTTGGCTAAGGTGGCTGAAAATGAAAAATTCAATTCATAGCACTTATCTATGTTTTTGATTTGTGCAAAGTGTTGTTGCAAGCAGAATTTGTTGATGCAATTTGTTTGTAGTTGTTTGAATGACAAAGTCAAGAGGCAGAAGTTCTTGTTGGTTGCAGGATGTAGTTATGTATACATTAGATTTGACAGTATGTTGTGAAAAGTGTCTTGTGCAGAACAGGAGGATAGTTCAGATGGTCTTCAGTCTTTGTCATGTCAGAAAAGGTGTCAGAATAGTTTGGTTGCAGGATGATAATTCATATCAAAGAAGTCAATTTGATAGTCATATCAACTACCTTGTTGTGTAATGTTTTTATAGCATATGTTTGCATAAGTATTGAAAATTTTCAGGTGATTTGGAGATAGTGTTTCACTTGTTTCATTGATGATCTGCCATGATTCAGACAGAGTTCTTCAAGCTATGACATTGATGGTGATATCTTGCATTTCATCAGAGGAAGTTAAAATCAGCAATAGCAGATGGTAATGTTCAAAAAGGTTTGCAATATGTTGGCTTCAAGATTGTTATCATCATAAATCATTACTTGTTCAAAGGTTAACATGAGTTTATGCCTTCAAAGTGTTCATAATTCAATATGATTATAATGATTATGATCATGCTATATCATCTTTAAGTGGAGTTGTTCTCAGGGGGAGTTAATCAGAGGATTGAGTTGTCACTATCATGGGAAATTTGAAAAGAGATATGTTTTTCTTCATCCTCATTTTGGTATTGTGTCAAAAAGTGATATTATATCAGTGGTTTGTGTTGGTTATTCTTATCAGTAATTGCCAGTAATTACCAGTGATATTCAACACAGGGGGAGCAAATAGTTTTTGTGCCTTTGTCATCAGATGTCAAAAAGGGGGAGAAAGAAAAATTGCATCAGGTAGTTTTGCCATCAATGACAAAGGGGGAGATTGATGGTGTCAGATTGTCATTGATGTCAAAAAGGTATTGCAGGATCTTGGGTTGATCTTAGTAAACATCTGAAGGTCAGGAGCTTGGTAAATGTGAACGCTTGGTTATCAAGGTTGGAACAATGATGATCTTTGTTTGAAGTGATCTATCAGTTGAATTAGTATGCATCCATCAGGGTGGCCTACACTGTTGACACATGTTGTTCAAGATCATGTCTCTCACATTGTTCACTCTATTAGGAAGATCATTCAGGGGTTGTTCATTTGGACAGAATAAGTGTTGTCAGTTGGTTTGGCTTGATTAGTGTATACCTTCAAGAGATGTGTGAATTTGTTGCAGGAGTACATCATCAGGAGTCTATCATCTTGTGTGTTGTTGCTGTGCTAGAGTTGATAGAATGTTAATGGATGTGTATTGTGTTGTTGACAAGTCCTCATAGTCTTCAAGTCAAAATCTTTATATGGTTTGCTCCATACTTCATATAAAGTGTTTGATAATTCGTTCAAGAGAGTGTTTTGGATTGGAAAATGAGTATGTTATAGAAGGTTGATAAGATGGATGTTGATTGTTCATGACAGTTAGTTTCATGCAAGAGACCAGGAGATGTAGATATAATTTGATGTTGGTCATTGAAAGATTCATGACAAAGTTGATAATGATGTCAAATTAGATGTTAGTCATTGACAAAATTTGGGAGTTGCTTTATGTCTATCATAAAGATTTTAGATCATCTACAAATTTCTATGACCTAACACCTATTCTTTTTATTCCCTAAATAGTTCTCTTTTTAATCTTAACTCATATTTTTCTACCCATCCTCTTGGCATACACTTTATGATATGTTTTGAAGTTGACTTGTTATATCAGGTCACTACCACTTAAACTGACCTGCTAAAGAGGCATTAATATGTCAATTGTGACTGGTCCTTTGTAAAGTCACCAACTCTTCAAGTCTTCACATGAACTCACGGGTGCCAAAGGAGTCGAAGGATAAAATTTGAAGAAGTGCACAAGGTCAAAAATCTATGGATAAGTCTAAATGAATGATGAGTGCCAAATGTGGAGTTTATGCCTTAAGTATTGAATTTTTAAAAGACAAAATGGGCATGGGTTTAAGGAGAGCTCAATGCAACTGTTTATTAAATTTTCATTCAAAATTTTTGGGAGAGCACAATTTTATAATAAAAGACCTTCAAAAGAAGAAATACCTCGGAGTACATTGGCCTTAAATTTTTGAATGAAAAAAGCATTTTTTTTGGAATGCTTTATTTATATAAAGCATATGTGGCGGCAAAAATTTATGCCTTGTTTTTAAAAAGTATTTTTTTTGGAAATTTGTTTAAATTTCTATTTTATTTAAAAGGCATGAATTCATTATAGAATGTATATTGAATTTTTCAAGGAGCCTTTATAGGAGATGCTTGATTTTTTTAAAAAGCAATTTTTGGAAAACTATTTCTAAATTCTATTCCATACCATTGAAGAATTTAGTGAAGGTGAAAAGTTTTCATGAGGAAGATTGACAGGATTGAATCAAGGATTTTATTGCAAAGAGAATATGAATTATTTTTTATTTATACACAGATGTTTGCAGATTGAAGAGTCCTGAGGAATATGAAGGTTCATACATGAAGGCAGATTTATTGAAGACATTCTTAGAAAAGAATTTGAAGAAAATATTTCCAGAAAGATTTTTGAGAAGAAGAAGAAGTTCAACGGATTTGAATGAAAAAGATTCAATGGATTAAATGAAGGAGTTTGTCTTCTTGCACATGGAGATCAGATTTGAAAGAGATTTTATTTTCTCTTTCAAGAGCAACTTATTTTTTATTTACAGAGAAGATCAAGATTTTGGAAATGTGTTTTTGCAGAGAAGGAGAATGATTTTTGAAGGAATATGAAAAGACTTATGCAGAGAAATATTGATTTTATTCTTTCTTGCAGGATGGAGAAGAAGAAAATGAATGGTTATGAGATTAAAAAAAAATGATTTTATTTTTCTTTTTAGATTCTTCATAGATGCAGTGAAGAAATACATGATGTTTTTATGCAGGCAATGTTGCAGAAGAGAGAATGTGAAAGGTCATTAAATTTGTATATAATGAAGTTTCAAGTATATTGGTTTGTGTGTGAGTGATGTTGTGCAGATGAATGATGAACTGACAGGATCAAATACAGATACATAGATTGACAAGATTATCAGAAAGATAATATGCAATTGCAATGATAATCAGGTGTATGAATCATGAATTTGATTGAGCAAAGACATTGAGACTATGCATACAGTGTTGTTGAGTGTATCTGAATGTAGGATTGATTTTGAATAGAATGGACATTTGACTTGTATTGAAATAGAGAAACCCTCTGAATTCTTGTTTTCAGTTTGTTCTGTAGTAGGGGTTGGTGCTCCTTGAAGCTGGTGCTTCTAAACAGTATGCCAGTGAGGCTTGTAGGTCAGTGAGACCCTAACATTTGTCAGTGAGACACATATTGTAGCCAGTGAGGCTTCTTTGTAGCCAGTGAGGTAGTTCTGGATTGGTTTTTCTACCCTTGGAGGGTTTTCCACTCGTGCAATTCTTGTGTCTTGATTCATATTGATCATCTCCCTATGGTTATATGTTTTACTCATGAGTTTTTGTTTTCATTCTTAGTTATGTGCATATGTGTTTGATAATTCAATGATAACTTTCTCTCCTTGTGCTCTCTAAGTTAAAGTTGTAAAAAGATTAGAGAATTTACACAACACTGATTCACCCCCGTCTCAGTGTTGTCCTTAACTCCTACAGATGTGTCATGTGAATTTTGATAACATTGTCAAAATAAGTTCCACTTAGGCTATAAGAGATCTTCCAAGACTTGTGAAACTTGATAGCATATGTAGAGAATGTCAATTAGGTAAACAGAACAAAATTTCATTCAAAAGTAAGGAACAAGCTTCAAGTGGATGATCAGAATTGGTACATACTGATATCTGTGGTCCTGCTAAAATTAGGAGTGTGCAAGGACATAGATATTTCATGTTGCTGATTGATGATTACTCCCGGATGATGTGGGTAACCTTCCTAAAAGAAAAATTAGAAGCTCTTGACAAGTTTAAAGTGTTCAAGGTGATAGTTGAAAATGAGATTGGTGAGAAATTAAAGTGTCTAAGATCCGACAGAGGTGGAGAATTTACTTCTAGAGAGTTTGATGCTTTCTGTGAAAAACATGGAATAAAAAGACAGTTATCTGCTCCTAGGACTCCTCCGCAAAATGGAGTTGTGGAAAGAAAGAACTGGATGATTCAAGAAGCTGTCAGGACCATGATGATGGAAACAAATGTTCCTCTAG
The DNA here is from genome assembly GCA_027924645.1 of Cunninghamia lanceolata. Classification (NCBI taxonomy): domain Eukaryota; kingdom Viridiplantae; phylum Streptophyta; class Pinopsida; order Cupressales; family Cupressaceae; genus Cunninghamia; species Cunninghamia lanceolata. The sequence continues at coordinate 611,894 of BSBN01001297.1, forward strand.
TTTATTGGAGAGAAGCAATAAATACTGCTATCTACACTCCTAACCGGGTGTAGATCAAAGGAAATTCTGGTAAGACCCCTTATGAACTATGGTTTGGTCATCCTCCTACTGTGAGATATTTCAGAGTTTTTGGTAGTAAATTCTATGTCAAAAGAGATGAGGATTTAGGCAAGTTTGATGCAAGAAGTGATGAAGGAGTATTTTTGGGATACTCTACTCAAAGTAAGGCTTACCAGTGCTTCAACAAGAGGTTGAAAAGGATTGTTGAAAGTGCTAATATTAGAATTGATGAGAGCAAAGAAGGACATTCCAGGCATTGCAGATATGATATAAATGACCAAGATGAAAGTCAAAGTCAAGAAAGGCAAGTCTAAACTTAGACTCAAATCCAGATTGATCCGGTAGCTTTAGTAACTCAAGAGGTTAGTGCAGATGATGAGGAACAAGGTCAAGAAAAAGAAGCTCAAGAAATTCCCAAAACACCCAAGTTTGTAAGAATGAATCATCCTGAAGATCAAATCATAGGAGATAGAAATAAAGGTGTTCAAACTAGAAGAAGAGTTTCTGAAGATCAAGAAGAGATTTGTTTGATTTCAAATATTGAACCTAAATCAGTAAGTGAAGACTGCAATGATGAAAACTGGGTAAAAGCAATGGAAGAAGAATTGATGCAAATTGAAAAGAACCACACTTGGGATCTTGTTCCTAGACCTGAGGACAAAAATGTGATTGGAACCAAATGGGTCTTTTGGAATAAACTAAATGAAGATGGTTAAGTTGTAAGAAACAAAGAAAGGTTGGTATGCAAAGGCTATTCTCAAGTGGAAGGAATTGGAAACTTTTGCTTTGGTGGCAAGGATATAGGTAGTTAGATTGTTTCTTGCATGTGTTGCTTTCAGAGATTTTAAAGTGTATCAGATAGATGTCATATCAGCATTCTTGAACGGAGATTTGGAGGAAGAAGTCTACATTGAGCAACCAGAAGAATTTCAGTTGTCTGATCAGGGAGATATGGTTTGTAGACTGAGAAAAGCCTTGTATGGGCTCAAGCAAGCTCCAAGAGCTTGGTATGCAAGATTGGATAAATATTTGCTTAAGATAGGTTTTAGCAAAGGTACTGGTGATAGTAATCTTTACTTCAAGATTAATCATGAGGACATCCTGATTGTTGAGGTCTTTGTTGATGATATCATTTTTGATGGAAATGAATGTATGTGCAAAGCATTTGTTGATCAGATGAAAAGTTAATTTGAGATGTCAATGTTTGGAGAGATGAATTTATTTCTAGGTATGCAAATTGTTTAGTCAGATAAAGGTATCTTCATATCTCAGTCCAAGTATGTGAAAGAATTATTGAAGAAGTTTAGAATGGAAGACTCAAAGCCAGTAGGTACACCTATGGTAACTGAATGCAAGTTAAGTAAAGATGATGACTCCCCCAAGGCAAATCATAAAAGGTATAGATCAATGATTAGAGGATTGCTCTATCTGACTCAGACCAGACTTGACATCATGAATGCCATTGGACTTGTTGCTAGATTTCAAGCTGATCCAAAAGAATCCCATGTTGTGGCAGCCAAAAGATTTTTTAGATATCTCAAGGGGACAATTGATTATGGATTGTGGTATCCAAAGGACAATGACTTCACTCTTCATACATATACAGATGCTGATAAGGTAGGAGATATGGATGACAGAAAAAGTACTAGTGGTGGTGCATTTTTATTGGGAAGAAGATTGGATTCTTGGATGAGCAAAAAACAAGAGGCAATATCTTAGCAACAACAAATAATTGTACTCAAGTTTTGTAGATGAAGCAAATGTTGAAGGACATCATAATTGTGTTTGAGGAGCCAGTCACAATCTTTTGTGATAATTCTCGTGCAATAAGCATCTTAAAGAATTTGGTGTTGCATTCAAAGACAAAGCATATATCTATCAAGTTTCATTTCTTGAGAGAGAAGGTAAATGAGAATGAAGTCAAGTTGGAGTTTATGTCTTCCAAAGATTAGATTGTAGATATCTTCACTAAGCCTCTTCCCAAGGATACTTTTGAGTATCTTAGAGAGAAGTTAGGGGTTATTACCCTTCCTGATTAGAACTAAGATGCACTTATGTGCATCAGTCTAGTGGATTTCTCAGTAATATCTTGAGATCTGGATTGATGTTGAGATGATACTACTCTAAGGAGTAGTCAGTATGCAAATGTTGGAGATTAGTCTGGAATAAAAAGGGGGAGTAAAGATTACAAATATGTACCTTTGCCATTGATGTCAAAGGGGGAGAGAAGACATGTGAAAAACAAATTGTTGATGATAGGGGGAGAAATGAAGAAAGTGGTTGCAGAAGTCAGGGGGAGAAGTTCTTGTCATGATGGTTGAATCAATTTTTCACATCATATGTTGCCATCAATGACAAAGAGGGAGATTGTTGCAAATATGTGCCTAAGCAGTGTTGTCATTGATGTCAACATATTCTTGTTGTCATTGGTGTCAATTGTGCCTTATTTTGTTACCTGTTCAGGAGACTAGAGTGTTGAGGATATTGAGAAAATTAATGAAGACTCAATGTTCGCGGACCATATGGTTTTGTAGAGGATTGTTAGAGGTTGTTCTAGTTAAGAATTGAGAAGTCCGCATGAATATTTGGAGGAGTTATGGCCATCTGAGTTGAACTAAATTTTTCTATGTTCAGAAGAGACAGAGTGACAGTAAGTTGGTCCGGATTTCTCCACAGTGAAATATTATGGTCTGCGGATCTGAAGGCATGTTTGGGAAGTCAATGTGTATCATCAACTCCAGTGGTTCATGGTTTGTAGGTCCACAAGCTATCTTTCTAGTTTGATAGTCATGACAGACAATGTTCTTGAGGTTCCAGAGGAAGATATAAATGATTTTGGTAATTTGGTATAGAGTGGATGTTATTGGTGAATTCAATGTGCTTGTGGAGGTATCTGGATCATGTGGCTATTGTGTTGGAGGTCTGCATTGAAGTTTGAGCTTATTGTTGAAGATTTCTTCTTTGAGGTTACTATTCTTCCTAGTTCTTGGCTGACTGGATGTTCCTAGCGTGTTGCGGATGATCTAAAGAGCACTTTATGAAGTGTGGCATGTTAGTAGAGGAAGATTCAAGTCTTAGTTATGTTTGGTCGATAGTGTAATGATTTGCATTAAGTTTATCTGACCTTTTTGATCACTCCAAGGTTGATGAAGCGTATAAATACTTGTTGAAGAGTTGTTGAAAGTTTTCCTTGTGCAAAATGAATTAAATCTAAAGAAAAGATCTAAAGCAAAGCAGAAAAGTAGACAAGTGAAAGGAGTATAGAGTGAAGAGTCAGTGAAGAAGAATTTGAAGATAGGAGTAGATGTTTTTGTGAGCATTCAATGAAACTAAACTAGGCATGAAAAGATGCTAATTATGAGTTTGTTCTTTCTGTGTAAAACATAAAATTCTTGTAGGCAGTGAGCCTCTCTTTTGAGTAGTGAGCTTTGGGTAGTGAGCTCGAAGGCAAGTGCCTTCCCATTCTTTTAAGTACTTTTAATAGGGTACGAATCTTGTGGGCTAACACCCACCATGGTTTTTCCCTTAACCGGGTTTCCATGTCAAAATCTTGGTGTCAAATGTGTTGATTAGGTTTCTGCTTTTGTGTTGATGTTATATTCTTTAATGTTTGTATCATTAATCAATTTGACAATTGTGAAAGAAGTTTAAAAGAAAAATAAAGGATTAATTTTGGGGACAACTGATTCACCCCCCCCTCTCAGTTGTTCGGGCTAATTCCAACAATCTCCCCCTTTGTCATTGATGGCAACATATGATGTGAAAAACTAAAAAGACCATCAAGACAAGATTCTCCCCCTTTCTCTTTACACATCTGCATTCTTTCTTCTCCTGAGTTTTTTCTCTTTACACATATGTATTCTTTCTCCTCCTGAGTTGTTCACATGATTTCTCTCCCCCTTTGACATCAATGGCAAAGGGCACATACTTGCATGTTGCTTCTCTGATCCACTTACTTTATTAGAAACATCTAGCTATTCCCCTGACAGGCATCCTTTAGAACATCATGATGTAGAGTACATAGTGGGAGGTGAACAAACTTGATCGGCGAGATGTGGCCTATGTCTTGGCGACCAAACCTTGTCAGCCAAACATACCCCGTCAGCCACTTACTAACTTCTCCTACTAATCCCTGATGGTGGTTATGCTCCCCTTGACTTAACTGTAATGGTTAGTCATGACTCTGTCGGTCAGACAATTACTATCGGCCACTTTAGGATTCACTACGCCAATATGCCGATGCCTTATTCACTCATATACATCACTTCATTTGTTATCGCCTGTGGACTACAGTCCATATGCACTGGTTCACCACTACACCCAGTCACCTTCTTGTATCTAACACAATGTATTTCAACATGCATTCTCAAAATACATTTACAATATACTTTTGGTGGGACCCTTCCTTTAGTGTGACTTAACTCATCAGCGAGTTTGAAAACTACTCTGCCGATACACATCGACCACGCTGATACCACTCAACTTGTATGTGCTTCGCTCGACGTACTATCGCTGGTCACCATTTGTATCTAATAAAGGTTGTGTCCTCAACATGCATTCGATTCCACTGTTGCCACCAGTCACCTCTTGTATCATATGAAATGTATATTCTCAATGTACAATGCGATATACATTTACAATATACATTCAAGGAATCGATACAAGACTCACATCAATGTATGCTCTTCGGCGAGACTAAACCTAATCTTCATCGATGCCCTTCTATTGGCCTAACACCGAGGATCGGTGCAGTTCCAAAAGGTTTCTCTAAAAGCTATGTTACGCCGCTGACACTTCGTTTACCCTGCGATTACACAGACACCAAACCAACACACAGAAACAAAGGCTCGATAGTACAGACACCCTCTGTGAACACTTGATCACCTACCAATTTGGCCACTTCTCAACAACACGTTTTCTATCACTTCTATGACTAGTCACATAGAGATTCCTAGTCGACTTATACCAAACTCCTTGGTCTTTGGGTGTCTGATCTAGAACAATAGAAAACACAAAATACATACTGTATCCCTCCATCACACTGAGAATGAGAGTGCTTTCAGTGGATAGAGGAATAACACTCCATTTTTTCACCAACCCTAGTTTCTAGGTTTTCAGATCAATCTCTATAAAAAAGGAATACTATCTGACAAACTACAACACTCTAAGTCACCAGATTACTATCAAATGGAACTACTTCAATACATGAATACTACAAATTAGTACAAAATGATAATCACAGAGAATTACTTAGAAAGAACAATATTCAACACCCAAACTCCAGTTCTTCATTCATTCACTCCCTTCTATGTCTTTCTCATTACATCCAACTTCTAGCCTATAAAAGGATAGAGACAATAGTTTACATCCTCCAACCATGAAAAACTAATTTTAAAATAGTTAGCCGTTGGATTTCTCCTAACACAAGAAAACTACATGTTTTCCCTTGTGTGATTACATCAAACTCAACCAAACATGGTCTACATAGGTCTAGTGACCAAATTGACAAAAAGTCCTTATTACAAACATGATAGGCTTAAAAAGCCTTATTGAAACAAAACAAAAACATGACTTCCTGCACCATAGGGAAGGTGCTCCTGCACCATATTCCCCCTGCAGAAAAAAAAACTCAAGTCTCTTGAGTTGCTAGTTGTTGAAGTGTCTTCCCATGCTTCAGAATGTCTGCCTCACTCATCCATGTAGCCTCTAAATTAGGAAGATCTTGCCACTTGACCAAGTACTCCTTGTACACACCTTTCCTTGTCTTTTTGACAACCTTGGAATCTAAGTTGCATTCCAACTATAAAGGTTTACTTGGAGGTAGATCTGTGATCTAGTCTTCATCTTCAATCACATTTGATCCATCTTCAACATTTAGTGGAGGTCTGAATGGAAATAAGTCTGTAACATTAAATATGGGAGAAATACCAAGACCGGATGGTAATTCTATCTCATATGCATTTGGACCAAACTTATGCACTACCTTACATGGTCCTATTTTCTTCATTAGAAGCTTGGTTGGCTATCCTTTAGGCAACCTTTCCTTCCTTAGATAGGCCATCACCAAATCTCCCACCTTGAAATGTACATCTCTCCTTTTGAGATCTGCTCTGTCTTTGTATTTGGTGACTGTTTTCTCCAACTGGACTTTGACCTGATCATGAACTGCTTTCATGGTAGTAGCAAAATCTTCTCCTAGAGCACTCCTCTTATCCCAACCTTGTAGATCTTTGAGTTCAAGTGGTCCTCTTGGATGGAAACCATAAACAATTTCAAATGGATTCTTCCCAGTACTTCTATTCCTCGAATCATTGTAAGCATACTCAACTTGACTGATCACCAAGTCCCATGCCAACCCATGTTGTTTGGTAAGGCATTTGAGAAGGTTTCCTAAGGACCTATTAACAACCTCAGTCTGACCATCAGTTTGGGGATGGTAGGCTGATGAGAAAGACAATTGTGTGCCCAATTTTCTCCATAAGGTCCTCCAAAAATGATGAACAAACTTGGAGTCTCTATCAGTGACAATTGAAAGGGGTAAACCATGGATTCTAACCACTTCTCTGAAAAAGAGACTAGTAATATGAGATGCATCATTTGTGCATTTGCATGGCACAAAATGAGCCATCTTACTGAATCTATCCATAATGACAAAAACACTGTCCACACCCCTTGCTGTTTTAGGAAGACCAATTACAAAATCCATACTAATGCTTTCCCAAGGTCTATTGGGAATAGGAAGTGGTTGGTACAAACCAGCATTAGAAGACATACCTTTGGCCTTTTGACATATGGTACAACTTGCAACATATCTCCTTACATCTGACTGTACTTTTGGCCAATGGTAGAATCTAGTGACTTGTTCCAAAGTCTTGTCCAACCCAAAATGTCCTCCTAAGGTTCCATTGTGCTTCTCTTTGATGATTTTGTCCCTCATTAAACATTTAGGAACACATAGCAAACTGCCATTGAATAAGAGACCTTCCTGCAACACAAAATCTAAATACTCACCATGAAAAGTGTTAGCCAAACTAGCACAAACTTCATAAGCACTCTTGAAATCTACATCCTCCTTGTATAACTCTTTCAAGCAATCTATCCCCATGCTTTCCATCTACACTTCCTGTATGACCAACATCCTTCTACTTAAAGCATCAGCCACTTTGTTGGTAACACCCTTTTTATGCTTAATAGTGAAGGTATAGACCTATAATTGTTCCATCCACTTAACATGCCTATGATTCAACTTTTCCTAACTATTCAGAAAACTAAGGGCATGGTTATCAGTAAAAATAATGAACTCTTCGGGCAGAAAATAGTGTCTCCACTTTTTGAGAGCTTGCACCATTGCATAAAGCTCTAGGTCATGGGTAGAATACCTTTGTTTAGCCTCATTCAACTTCTCTGAAAAAAATGCCCCTAGATGTCCATCTTGACTAAGAACAACACCTATTTCTTTCTGACTTGCATCACATTCCACTACAAAAACTTTGTCAAAATCAAGGAGCACCAATGTAGGTAATTCAGCCACTTTCTTCTTCAACAATTCAAAGCTATCATCTGCTTGCCTTGTCCATTGAAATTTGCATTTTATTCCACCCTTGATGGTGTTGAGAATAGGAGCACTTATGTGACTAAATCCTCTAATGAACTTCCTATAAAAAGTTGCCAAGCCATGGAAACTTCTAACATCTCCCACTGTCTTAGGAGTAGGCCAATTGAGAATGACTTCAACCTTTGTGGGGTCCATCTTCAAAAAACCATTTGAAATCACAAAACCAAGATACACAAGCTCAATTTTCATGAAATCACACTTATCCAAGTTGATCATCAACTTACTCTCATGCAACTTCTTCATCACCTGTCCAAGATGCTTCACATGTTCTTCTTTTGTCTTGCTGAAAATAAATATGTCATCAAGATAAACAATTACAAATTTGCCAATGAATTCAACAAGTACCTCATTCATCAAACACATGAATGTGCTTGGTACATTGCTAAGGCCGAATGGAATGACAAGCCACTCATAGAGACCTTCATTTGTCTTGAAGGCAATCTTCCATTCATCTCCCTACCTAATTCTGATCTGATGAGAACCATATTTCAAATCAATATTTGAATAGTAACATGGCCCTCCAAGATAGTCCAAAAGATCCTCAATCCTTGACATAGGGAACCTATACCTTATTGTGATCTTATTTATAGCCCTTGAGTCTATACATAGTCTCCACTTTCCATCTTTCTTTGGAGCAAGTACACTAGGGACTGCACATGGACTAAGACTTTCTAATTAGTCCTTTCTCTAAGAGATCTTGAATTTGTCTACTCAACTCTTCATTTTGCTGTGGTGTCAACTTATAGGAAGTCTTATTGGGCAATGTGACACCTAGGATCAAGTCAATTTGATGACTTATATCTCTCATGGGTGGTAAGGAGTTAGGAGTATCCTCTACCACAAGATCCTGGTACTTATCCAACAATTGCTGTACTTCCAGTGGGATCTCTTTCTACTTTTTATCTTGCTGACCTGTTTCATCCTTAGGCTTCATTATCAAGGTAAACCCTTGGGTATCCTTCTCCTTCATGAGGTGTAAGAACTCTTTGCCACTAACCATCATGACATTGTTGTCATTACTCTTCTCTCCAATCTGCTCTAGCATAGGATCCATTCTAAACTTCCTTCCATTCTTGGTGATGAGGTATGTGTTCTTCTCACCATCATGTTGTGCATTCACATCATACTGCCATGGACGTCCAAGAAAAAGGTGACAAGCATCCATAGGAATAATCTCACATAGTACCTTGTCCTTATAATCACCTATCTCAAACTCAACCCAGGTTTGTTCTTCTATCATGTAATTTTGATTCTTATTCAACCAAGATATCTTATGAGGACTAACATGAGGCAACCTTTTCAACTTACATTTCTCTACCATTTTAGTAGATACTACATTCTTAGTAGAACCTAAATCAACAATGATTTTACAAAGCTTACCATATGCTATACCTTGGGTTCTGAAGAGAGTCTTCCTTTGTGGGGGCTCCTGCTTCAATGGCATCTTTATCAAGGTTCTCTTGATCATCATGTTCTCTCCTTCAAGGACTATTGTAGCACTACTAATGGGTGAATTCACACTTTGGCAATCATCATCTTTCAACAACTAATTCCTTCTTCCACCATCATGGGAACTAGATGCCTTTTCAAGGCATTTGCTCGTAGTATGGCCTACTTGATTGCAGCTATAGCATCTACCAGTGAAAACTCTGGGTCCTCTGCCTGCACCACCACTTCTACCTTTGCCATTAGGTCTTCTCCAACCTCTGAAACCACCTCTATGTTCTAAATCAGAATGAGACTCTAGTTGACTTGAATTTTCATTTCTACTTGACTGTCCTCTACCAAAACTACCTCTTCACCTATTATTTCTGACACCTCTTCCTCTGGTGTTTTGATCACCCTTTCTTTTCAACTTTTCTTCAGCCCTAGAGGATAATAGAAAACACTCATCCACTATTTTGGGAACCACCATACTAAATTCATCTTGTATGTTATACCTCAAACCATCGAGATATCTGGCCACCATATCTTTCTCCTCCTCTTTGTGATTGGCTCTCATGCTCAATCGATGAAATTCTTTAGTATATGTAGCCACATCCATATCCTTTTGTCTAAGATGATTAAACTTTCTAATGGTTTGCAACTCATAATCACATGGCATGAACTTGTCTCTTAGCATGGCCACCATTCTACTCCATTTGGTGATAGGGTTATTTCCAACTTTCTCCCTTTCACATTGTGTATAGTTCCACCAGACCAGGGCAGAACCTCTCAATCTGGTCTTAGCAAACTTGACCTTCTTATTGTCACTATACTCCTTGAAGTCAAAATAATTACACATGGCTTCAATCCAATGCATGAGGTCATCTCCATCTAGTTTCCCATTGAATGTAGGAACATCCATCTTTGGATCACCACTTCTCCATGACCTTTGAGTGCATTCAAGAATGCCTTTTAGTCTACAGACATACCTTCACCTTGAGGGCTCTTCTCTGCCTCTTCTTCTTCTTCTTCTGACTTAGAAGTACTTCCATCTTCTTTACTCTTACTCTTGGACCTCTCTTCTTTCAACCTTTCTTCAAGCATCTCTTCTACCATCTGCTTGATGGTGGCTTTGCTCATAGACTTGGGAGGCATTGTGCTAGCCTCAGTTTCTATCTCCTCTTCCTTGTCTGACATACACGGCTCCAATTCAAATATTGGCTCTGATACCAATATGATGCAGAGTACACAGTGGAAGGTGAACAAACTTGATCGGCGAGATGTGGCCTATGTCTTGGCAACCAAACCTTGTCAGCCAAACATACCTCGTCGGCTACTTACTAACTTCTCCTACCGATCCCTGATGGTGGTTACACTCCCCTCGACTTAACCATAATGGTTAGTCATGACTTTGTTGGTCAGACAATTACTATCGGTTGCTTCAGGATTCAGTACACCAATATGTTGATGCCTTATTCACTCATATACATCGCTTCATTTGTTATCACTGGTGGACTATAGTCCATATGCACCGGTTCACCACTACACTTAGTCACCTTCTTGTATCTAACACAATTTATGTTTCAACATGCATTCTCAAAATACATTTGCAATATACATTTGATGGGACCCTTCCTTCGGTGTTACTTAACTCATTAGCGAGTTTGAAAACTACTCCGCCGATACACATCGACCACATCAATACCACTCAACTTGTATGTGCTTTGCTCGACCTACTATCGCTAGTCATTGTTTGTATCTAATGAAGGTTGTGTCCTCAACATGCATTTGATTCCACCATTGTAACCAGTCACCTCTTGTATCATATGAAATGTATATTCTTAATGTACAATGCGATATGCATTTACAATATACATTCAAAGAGTCGATACAAGACTCGCATAAATGTATGCTCTTTGGCGAGACTAAACCTGATCTTCACCGATGCCCTTCTATCGGCCTAACACCAAGGATCAGTGCAACTCCAAAAGGTTTCTCTGAAAGCTATGTCAGGCCATTGACACTTTAGATACCCTGCAATTACATAGATACCAAACCAACACACAAAAACAAAGGATCGATAGTATGGACACCCTTTGTGAACACTTGATCGCTCGCCAATTTGGCCACTTCTCAACAACACTTTTTCTATCACTTCTATGACTAGTCACATAGAGATGCCTAGTTGACTTATCCCAAACTCCTTGGGTCTTTGGGTGTCTAATCTAGAACAATAGAAAACACAAAATACATACTGTATCCCTCCATCACACTGAGAATGAGAATGCTTTTAGTGGACAGAGGAATAACACTCCATTTGTTCACCAACCCTAGTTTCTAGGTTTTCATATCAATCTCTGTAAAAAAGGAATACTATCTGACAAACTACAACACTCTAAGTCACCAGATTACTATCAAATGGAACTACTTCAATGCATAAATACTACCAATCAGTACAGAATGACAATCACAGAGAATTACTCAGAAAGAACATTGTTCAACACCCAAACTCCAGTTCTTCATTCATTCACTCCCTTCTGTGTCTCTCATTACATCCAACTTCTCACCTATAATAGGCTAGAGACAACAGTTTACATCCTCCAACTGTGCAAAACTGATTTAAAAATAGTTAGCCATTGGATTTCTCCTAACACAAGAAAACTACATGTTTTCCCTTGTGTGATTACATCAAACTCGACCAAACATGGTCTACATAGGTCTAGTGACCAAATTGACACAAAGTCCTTATTACAAACATGATGGACTTAAAAAGCCTTATTGAAACAAAACAAAACATGACTTCCTGCACCACATCAATCCATATCAAAGAATGAAACTTTGAGCTCCATTGGATTGATGCATTCCTATGCATCTTAGTTTAAGATAGGAGGGTTAATGACCCCTAACTTTTCTCTGAGATACTAAAAGGTATCTTTAGGTAGAGGCTTAGTGAAGATGTATACAATTTGATCCTTTGTGGACACATATTCCAATTTCACTTCATTCTCTATCACCTTTTCTCTTAAAAAGTGATACCTTATTGATATGTGCTTTGTTCTTGAATGCATCATTGGATTATTTGAAATGTTTATGGCACTTGTATTTTCACAAAATATTGCAATTGGATCTTCATATACAACTCTTATGTCCTTCAAAGTCTACTTCATCCATAACACTTGAGTACAACAACATGATGCTACAATATAGTCTGCTTCTGCAGCTGACAAAGATATTGAATCTTGTTTCTTTCTCAGCCATGAAACCAATCTATTACCCAAGAAGAAAGCACCTCCACTTACATACTCTTTCTGTCATCAACATCTCTAGCCCAATCTGCATCTGTATAAGCACTGAGAGTGAAATCATTATCCTTTGGATACCATAAGCCATGATCCAAAGTACCTTTTAAATACCTCAGGATTCTCTTAACTACCATCACATGTGATTCTCTTAGATCAGCTTGAAACCTTGCAACAGGACAAACTGCATGCATAATATTAGATCTTGAGTTAGATAAAGTAATCCTCTAGTCATGGATCTATATTTTTTCTGATCAGCCTTAGTAGATTCATCAGTTTTGGTCAACTTGTAGCCAATCACCATGGGAGTACATAACAATTTAGAGCCTTCCATCCCAAACTTCTTCAACAACTCTTTCACATACTTAGACTAAGATATGAAGATTCCTTTATTTGATTAATTTATTTGTAGACCTAGAAAGAAATTCATCTCACCAAACATGGACATCTCAAACTCTTTTTGCATTTCACTAGCAAATTTCATACACATACTTTCATTGCCTCCAAATATGATATCATAAACAAAGACTTCAACAATCAAAATTTGATCATCATTAATTTTGAAGTAAAGATTACTGTCAGCAGTACCTTTATTGAACCCTAATTGCAATAAGTACTTATCCAACCTTACATACCAGGCTCTAGGAGCTTGCTTGAGTCCATACAAAGCTTTCTTCAATCTGCACACAAAATGAGTTTGGTCTGATAACCTAAATCCTTCCGATTGCTCAATGCAAACTTCCTCTTCCAACTCACCATTCAGAAATGTAGACTTCACATCCATCTGATACACTTTGAAATCTTTGTGGGCTACAAATGCCAGAAATATTGTGATTGCCTCAATCCGAGCTACATGAGCAAAAATCTCTTCAAAATCTATTCCTTCAATCTGAGAATATCCTTTGTATACAAGCCTTGTCTTATTCCTTACAAGTTCTCCATTCTCATTCAGCTTATTCCTAAAAACCCATTTGATTCCAATTACATTTTTGTCAGCAGGTCTGGGAACTAATTCCCAAGTATCATTCTTTTCTATTTGCATTAGTTCTTCCTCCATGAATTTTACCCAAATTTCATCATTGCATGCTTCATTCATAGTCTTTGGTTCAACCTTTGAAAGAAAACAATAATTCACTTGTTCTTTTGCAGCTCTTCTCCTTGTTAGCACACCTTTATTTTTGTCACCTATAATTTGATCTTCAGAATGACTGATCCTTACATACTTTGGAGTCTTGACAACACTTTCTGGAGCCTTTTCTTCATCCTGATTGTCTTCTTGCTCATCTTTTTCTTCATTCATTATAGTCACAGGTTCATTTGGTTCATAGTAGTTCAGGTCTGATATCTTTTCCTTGCCTTCATCCACCTTCACATTTGCACTCTCAACAATCTTTTTGAGCCTTTTGTTATAGCACCGGTAGGCTTTACTCTTGGTAGAGTAACCAAGGAAGATTCCTTCATCACACCCTACATCAAACTTTCCTAGATCTTCATCTCTCTTGATATAGCATTTGCTTCCAAAGACTTTGAAATATTTTATTGTAGGAATTCTTCCATACCACAATTCATAAGTAGTTTTAGTACCATTACCTTTCACTTGAACTCTATTTTGAATGTAGACAATAGTGTGTATATCTTCTTGCAGATCTGCTTCCTTCATCATTGTCCTTGCAGCCTCTTGAATTGTCCTATTTTTTTCTTTCCACAACTCCATTCTGCCAAGGGGTCCTAGGTGCAGACAACTATCTTTTTATCCCATGATCTTCATAGAAAATCTTGAATTCATTTGATGTGAATTCACCTCCTCTATCAGACCTCAAGCATTTGATTTTCAACTCTATTTCATTCTCAACCATTGCCGTGAAAGATTTGAACTTCTCTAGGGCTTTTGATTTATCTCTTAGAAAAGTAACCTGAGTCATTCTAAAATAATCATCAATAAGCAACATGAAGTACCTGTCACCTTGTAGACTTCTCACCCTTGTAGGACCATAGAGATCTATATGCACTAGATCCAGTAAACTGACAGAAAATTGCTCTTTGCTCTTGAAACTTGTTTTTGTTTGCTTCCCTAACTGACATTCCTTGCAAATTGTATTGGATGGTTTGACAAGTTTTGGTAAATCTCTCACAATCTGACTTGAACTTATCTTTACTAGATTATCAAAGTTTATATGACACATCCTTCTATTCCATAACCAACTTTCATTTTCTTAGGCCAATAAACAGTAATCACTAGTTCCTCTTAATTGATAAATGTTGCCTCTTGTCTTCTTATCGATAGAAATCATAGTTTCAGAGCTTTCCATGATCTTACACCCATTGTTTTTGAATCTTATATCATATCCCTTGTCACACATCTGACCAACACTCAAAAGATTATGCTTCAAACCCTTCACATATAGGACATTGTCAGTATTATGCTTTCCATCAAATGAAATAGATCCTTTTCCAAAAATCTTACCAACTGCATTATCTCCAAACCTAACTAGTCCTCCATCATACTTTTTGAAACTTACAAACTTACTTTTGTCACTGGTCATGTGATGTGAGAATCGGCTATCAATAATCTGTTCATCCTTATGTTTCTCAACCTAAACAACCAAAGCACATTCTTCCACTAGTTTTTCTTCCTTCACACTGCTAGCAGAATTAGTAGACATAGGATCTTCTTTAATAACAAAAAACATACATTCATTTGCACTAGCACTAGCATCATCATATTCATCATCAATCACTCCTTCATCATCAAAATCTCTGACATAGTAACATTTCTATGGAACTCTAGGCCTACTCTCATATTTTTTCTTATTTCTTTCAATTCTTTAAGGACATCTAGAAGCATAATGACCTACTTTACCACAAGAGAAACATTTGAAAGGTAATTTACCTTTGAACTTACTGAAACCTCTTTGCAACCTATCAACAAAATTAGCTTCAATTTCCCCAAAGTCATCATCCACTTTATATTTCTCATCTCTGGAAATCTTTTCAGAAGTACTAGCTTTAAAAGCTTATTCAACTTTTGGCAGGGCATCACCAAATTCTCTCATCTCAAAGGCTGTAAGCTTTCCAAGCAACTGATCTCTGTCAATAATTATTACAGTCATAAATTCTTCAACAACAGCTACCTTGTGACTATAGGACTTTGGTAGTGATCCTGAAAATTTTCATCACAATTTCCTTATCACTGAGAGTTCCTCTCATACCTTTTATTCTAGTGACAAGTTCATCAACTCTTTACATAAAGGTTGTTATGTTTTCATCTTCAATCATCTTCAAACCTTCATATTTCATTTTTAGGATCTATAGCTTGGCTTCTCTTATAGAATCATCTCCTTCATATAGATTTTTCAGCTTCCCCCATACCTCATTTGCAGATTCAAGGTCCACAACATTTGTCAACACCGAGTCACTTAAGGAACTTAATAGAGCATCATTTTCTTTGACATCTAGCTCATATTCTTTGATATCATCTTTAGTTGTCAAACCACTTTCATGCATGACAAATTGTGACTATGTAGCTAGCCATACTTTATAACCAAGACAGAGGAGATGGCATTTCATGTGTACCTTCCAAAGAGCATAATTTGTCCCATCAAATTGTGGAGCTTCCTTCCTATAAGACATCCTGGATCTTCCTCAAGCTGTTAGGCTTTCTTCTGAGGAACCTTGCTCTAATACCAATTGTTGAACTGCACCAAACAATTGAGAGGGGGCGTGAATCAGTTGTCCTAAAACTTTTAACCAATTATGACCATCAACTTATCAATTACTTATATTCTAATATAACCATGAAAGCATAAAATGAGAAGCTCAACACAATAACATAATCAACACAGAAGATACCAATTTTTTACATGGAAAACCCTAAAAGGGAAAAACCATGGTGGGTGTTAGCCCACAGAAATATATAAGTTATATCAATACCAAAAAATAGAGGTTCATTGCCTATAGGACTCACTACCCAAATTTCTCACTGCCAAGAATGGCTCACTGCCAAAGTGGTGGCTCACTACCAAGGGCTGGCTCACTGCCAAAATGGTGAACTGATTAAGTAGCATCTACTCCATGCCTAGGTTCAGTTCCATTGAAGTACAATAAAACTTCTCTACTCTACTCTTTCACATCTTCACACTTATCTCCTCATATTCACACACTTTATACATACTTTTCACAATTCATTACAAGTCTTTATACAAGTCATCAACCTTGGAATGTACATCAAGGTTGGAAATACATTCATCAACCGTTGGAACAATCTCCAAGGTCGGCATTGCAAACATACATAGAATAGGTCTGAACCTAATACAAATTAAGCTAAGGAAAAGATGTAAAGATGTATGTGGATCATACCATGCCTTAGTTGGGACTCAAACACAATCCTCCACACCACAACATGCTTCTACAATCTTTGATGTATCTCTGCAAATAATGAATTCAACCAGGTCGAACAAAACTGATGATAGCATTGGGTCTGCAAGAACATTCTTCATTCACGATCCAATTTTCTCTTTGCAGACCAATCCAAAGGAAGGAACATGATCAAGAGACTTCTACAAGCACATTGTAATAACCAGGAACAACTGCACATTCTCTAATCACTTTGTCAGTAAGATTCTTCAAAATGGAGCACAAGAACAACACTATTAGCCACTGTCATGAATAAAAGATATCTTGCAGACCATCAAATCATGAACCGTTGCATTTGAAGGTACTTAACATTATCATAGACTTAATTCCACAACTGTAGACCAAAATACTTCATTGCAGAGGAATGCGGAGCAAAACACTTTCTCGCTGTCACTACCAAACATACAGAAAAAATAGTTTTCACACTGCTGAACACAACTTACTCAAATCTTCATTCTAGAGGCTCAACCTTGGAATATAACATCTTCATACAGGCTTCTAAATAACTTCCAATATGCAAGCAAAGATGTTCATTCTACAGGAAATGCAGAGCATTCTTCTAGACTGTTCTTCTGTATGTAATGCACTATTTCTACTGCAATTTACTATTTTTACTAGATGAGCTAATTTTCTCAATATCCTCAACATCTACAAGGAAGTAACAAAATGAGGGTACAATTGACATCAATGACAACACAGATATGTTGGCATCAATGACAACACTGATTAGGGACATACTTTCAACATCCTATTCACCATCATGACTATGTTCATATGGACTAGTATAATAGTCCTATAACTAATTTTCTTAAAATTTTCTAAAGCAACAAATCTATTTTGTGCATATCTTGCAATCCTTGCATTCCATCAGACAACATCTCTTTGAGTTGTTTTGTCAAATAGTTCACGTGGCTTGTCAAATTGTTTTATGTGATAAATCTAGGTTGTGGTCTTAGTAGGGTATCAAATTAGCATCATTCATGACTACCATTTTCTAAGGGGACATTGTCAACATTCACAATTTAAAGAAGTAGACAATCAATGCAAAGGAGAAGAAAGAGGGTATCTAAAAGATGATAGAAAGGGAGTTATGAATGCAGGTGTTTTGATTTTTTTTGCCTTGACAAATTTTAATAAATAAATGTAGGTATTTTGGAGAATAGAGCAATTGTAGATTCAAGGGACTGAGATTCTGGTTAAGGCATTTAGCTTTCATTTTGGAGACATTTGATATAATCCTAAGGTGATATATAAGACATCTTTCATCAAACTTCTTATAAAAAATATTAAGTTAGTTGTACTTGATTGTGTTTACTTTTCTTAACAAATTTTTAACTTATAAATGCAGGTGTTTTTGACTATAAAGCTATTATATCCAAGGGATTGAGACCAATGGTTAAAGTATTTAGCTTCCATCATGGAGACATTTTTTATAATTGTATATTTGTATATTTTATATATCCTATGAGGATATTATGACCATAATATAATAATGTTTCCTTCTTACATATTCTCCTAGAGTTTCTTCACATCTGGTGCTAATAATTGATAACCATTTCATGTGATTTTAGTAGTACACTCTTAAATGTGTGTTCTCTCATTATGTTTAATGCTAAATTTGATGGCTATATATGTAGTGATTTGATGTCATGAATATTTTAACAATAAACTAGTATATCTCTATCAGTCCCAAAAACCACTTAAAAATAGTCCCAAAAACTTCTTAAAAATAGTCCTAAAAACCTCTTAAAAACAATCCCAAAACCTCTTAAAAACAATCCCAAAACCTCTTAAAAACAATCCCAAAAACCTCTTAAAAATAGTCCCAAAACCTTGCATGTGGGGTCTGTCCACAATAACCTTTCTTATTTTTGGTCAAGTCCAATCCATTTGACCATGCTGAAATCAAATGCATTCTTGCAAAATGCTTTAGTTTCATGCAACACAACCTTGTGAGGTGCTATATTTTTTGTTTTACTCATCGTGGGGCTGAACCGATTGTGCCAACACATCAAGGTGGGTAGGTAAATGCTAGGGAGGTCTCATTTCCTATTCCAAGCATGCTAGTTGTTCTAGGTTGTAAGCTACCGATAAAGTCAAAAGTTGCTAGGACTAAAATTTTTCATTCCATAGGTCATGGGGTCGAACCGACTATGCCAACACATCTAGGTGGGTGGTTAAATGCTAGGGGAGATCTCGTTTTGTGCTCCAAGTGTCACAGTCACTTCGGGCTGCAAGCTACAAGTAAAGTCGAAAGGTGCTAGGAGTGAGATTTTGTGTTCCATGGCTCGTGGGGCCAAACTGACTCTATAAATGTGTCAGGGTGGGTAGGTAAATGCTAAGGAAGGTATCATTTTGTACGCTAAGGGTCCCAGTCATTCCAAACTATAAGCTACTAGCAAAGTCACTTTGTCAGTTGCTTACAGCTAGGAACGACTGGGACACTTGGCACACAAAACAAGACCTCCCCTAACATTTACCCACCCACCTAGATGTGTTGGCATAGTCAGTTCTGTTTAGGGTGTAAAAATGGAAGGAAAGATGAGAGATATGAGACCACTACTTTCACCCACTAAAACATTAGGAAAGCAAAGGGTAAGTTTATGGATAAACTACTGTTCACCTATGTTCCCTTTTCCTGTATATTGTGGTTGTGTGATAGTTTGAAATCAGGGTTTTCAAGCTAGTTATGTTCTTTAACCTTATAACCCTAATTTGCATATCAAACTGAAATAACTTTGTTTCAAGCATAGATACTAATAAACTAAATACATAAGTGCGGAATAAACAAATCAGAGATAGTGTACCTGGAATTTGAGGACTAGTTAGACTAGGGCGCCATCAACCTTGTCCCGCAAGTTTTCAAATATCAGGATATTTTGCATCAGAGGAATGATAGGTTCCAAAGGCTCCCAAATCCTAGAAATTGAGCCTAGTTGGACTAGGGCACCATCATTATTGTCTTGAAAGTCTTAGAATTCTAAAATCTAAATTCTGTCATGACTATTTTCGCAAAGTGAATCTTCCTGTAGCTCCTTTCCACTAGATCTTGACAAATACAACCTATGTATACAAAAAGAAGAGGAAAATGTTTGTGGCTATATAGGAACTTGCCTCAGTCAAGCACCATTTTGGTGTTCCCACCTCAACAATAGCCAAGGATAAAGATTTGCAGGTGTTTGAGCAAACCCTTGAAAAGTGTATGAAAAAAAAACCCTAGATGTCTCAATCAAGGGAAGATAAATAACTTGCATGAACTCACAAATATAAATTCACCTCAAGGAGATGAAATCAATGAAAACTTGCATGAACAAGAAGGCAAATTAGTAATGTCCATAGAGGATCTCCAAAATCGATGTTGGAGGCTTCAACCCTTCTCCCGATCATACAAAAGGTGTGAAATACCCTAGGAAGAGTAAGATAGACTCAAGATCTTGATTCGTAATCTCCATCCATTGTCTCCAAGATAGCAAAATCGAAAGAACTTCAAGAGCTTTAACAAGTTGTTGATCTTCAATGGTGATTTCGATAGAGTTTTCGCATCAAGTTTGCATAAGAATTTCATATGATAAATTGATTTTTAAATGTCTTTTTATATCAAAACCTTAGGAATTTTAAATTTTGAAATAAGATGTTGACATTACGTGAAAAATGAAAATTTGAAAATGGAATCCTAGAATGCATGGCAAGAGCTGACATCCCTCTGAAATTCAAGACCCTAGGAAATTAGGGAGGACAAGGGCGCTAGTGCCCTAGTCCAAGCCCTAATTTTCTGAACATGACTACCTTAGGGAGGTTAGGGGACCCCAAATCCAACTTTGTTTCTCTGGTTTAGTCTTCAGTTATTTAGAAATATGAGATTCTTCCAATTAGGGCTAAGTTAGTCAGGGTTTGGGAATGTCTCTAAAACTAGGTTGAGAGGTCACAAAAGAGGAGGAGCTAGACTATGGGGAAATTGTACCATTCCATACAGGTGGACAATTTCTGACATAACATTTAGCCCCCACTTTAGTGACCTTATGACACTACGTGCATATATAACTAAAGGAAAGTTAATACATCAACCATGAAAAGGATACCCAAAAGAATACTGTAGAGGATGCAGAGATGTTGTTGTGCAAGAGGAGGAAGCCCCCAAGTCTGTAATCCTACAAGACCACAAAGTTAGGAACCCGCAACCTATAAAGGAACATCTTGTTAAAAGAAATCAAAATCAAATCAACTTGCAACCACCACCAATAAGTTAGTTTAAAAACACTAAGGGGGTTGAGTGATGAGACATGATGAGGGAGGAAATCGAGGGAGATATATGCTCCCCTTGTTTCTACTTTCTTAGTCTGAAAAGTAGAAATAAGGAGATAACTACATGCATCAATTTTAAGGGAAACTTGATGAGAAATGTGTTATGAGGGTCATTTAAAGAAACAACACTCAGACATAACACATTTGGTAAGATGGGGAGTAGAATGAAGATTCCAACATAATAGATGACATGAAAATCTAAGTTCGCTAGCTCAAGAATGAAACTAGACTACTTTTGCACCTAGGTAGTGATAGGATTTCTCATTTACTTCACTATATAAAGAGAGTCATCACTTGTCACTATTCATTTGTTACTTGTCGTCTTGTAGAGGAATAGAGGAGAAGGAGGAGGAGATCAATGATGCCAACCTGACGTCCATACCATCTGCTAAGGCTGGAGATGCTCCAAGCGCAAGTAGCAGAGAGGCACCTTGAGGCCGAGGTAGGTCCCTAATCCTTTCTCTATTTGCGTTATGCTCATCATTTGTTAGGTTTTGCTCTATTTCTATGCTTGTCAAGGGAGACTAGACAAGGTTCTCAATTAGGGGTGCCCAAGCCCACCCAGGGTGCCAAAGTCCTGCTTGGGTGCCCTAGTCCACCTGGGGCTCCCATGTCTGACTTGGGCACACAAGTCTAGAAAGGACAAGGGCCCCAGGGACCAGGCACTGTTCTTCAGTTTTGTTATGATGTTACCTTCTCATGCTCAAGATATGATACAAGCTATTGTTGTTCATGTCATGTAGGTTGTTCCTACGATGCAAGAGCACACAGGAGATCGCCCTATGTCACTTCTACAGGATCACATTGGTACCATGATAGTTGTAGAGCGGAGCCACTTACAAGATGTAGGGCTTTGGTGGGTCTTTGACATACCCACAATCAGATTTCATGCGAGCATGTTGATGGCACTTATGGAGAGATGGGATGTAGGTACATCTACCTTCTATCCACCAATAGGAGAGATGACCATTGCGTTAGAGGATGTCTTCTAGATCCTGCGACTTCCTATATGGGGAGAGACAGTGAGAGTTGTAGGTTGCCGCTTAGTGAAGTATACTTAACAGAGTCATATATACTGTTTGGGCTGCATAGTCACTTAGGCAGAGTGTGGGCATATATAGCTTCAACTACTAGAATAGGGATGTGTAAACATCCCACTGATTCAGCGGATCATGATTGTGACTATAACATTAACAGTTGCACCTGATGGTCATGACACTCACCTCCATGGTGGCCTTGTACACACTATTAGGGTGATGGAGCAGCACAGGACTGTATATGCATGGGGTCGCAGTATGCTTGCTCACCTGTATCATGATTTGGATTGGTATGTGCATTATGATGTGCAAGGATTGATGTGTTGTACACTATTACAGGTGTGGGCCTTTGAGTATATCGGTTGCACACGGCCTATAGGTTTCCCTATAGCGCTAGAGCTATCTTATCCATGAGCTCACGCCTATCCCCTTATTAGATGATAGAGGTTTAGCGATTTACTTTACTAGAGGATCATATTTGATAGATTATGGCCTAATGATATTATTTGGAGAACTTATCGCTATTGTATAGCCTGGCCTAGTGAGCAGAGACAATTAGCTAGGATGCAGAGGGATCGACTATTGGCCGGTCACCTCGATCATGTCATCTCATGTTTCTACTATGATCAGGTAGCATGCTAGTTCAGATAGCGATAGGATGTACCTAGGACATGTCTAACCTATCCATGGTTTGTGCGCAACATAGTCAAGGCAGACAGTGCCCAACGACTGACTATAGCAGATGTTGTATTGAGTGATGATGAGGGTCTAGAGGATGCAGAGCCAGTGTCCAACATGGATGATGTTGGAGTGACTCGG
Source organism: Cunninghamia lanceolata (assembly GCA_027924645.1). Classification (NCBI taxonomy): domain Eukaryota; kingdom Viridiplantae; phylum Streptophyta; class Pinopsida; order Cupressales; family Cupressaceae; genus Cunninghamia; species Cunninghamia lanceolata. The sequence continues at coordinate 634,864 of BSBN01001297.1, forward strand.
GCCTATGAGATTTGGTGGCAAACAGTGCAACCATCTCCCATTTATCCTCCTGGTCATCACACCAGGGATCCTCAACCTTGGCCTAGGTAGGGGATCGATGTCGAGATGGAGGACTTTAGTGATCTAGCAGGCCATTATGATGTGGGCGGTGATGAGGAGGATGCGGATGATGATGAGGGAGAGGTTGCATCATGGTACGCTTTTAGAATGAGGACATGGTGAGACCATCAGGAGCTAGACAACGATGAGGAAGAGGATTTTCAGTCTTAGTCGAGTGCCCGGGTTCCCCTATCTATGGGTATGCAAAGAGTGAGTTGACACAAGGAGGGGGAGTCTATTAGGCGCATGCCCCCACCTATAGTGGCAGCTACAGAGCTCATCATACATTCAGCTATCTGAGATCCATCTTGGTGAGACAATGATCCTGGTAGGATACATTTTATGTATTTCTATGTAATAGCTTATGAGTATTTTGAGTTATTTTATATATTTATTTTCATATGAGATGCCAATGTCTATTTTCATTTCTATTTTGCAGTTGGGATAGACATGTGGCACCACTTTGTGAGTCACGTCATAGTAGAGATAGTACCATCTAATGTGGCTGAGAAGTGTGTGTAGATAGGTTACTCACCACATCCATCTGTAGGGTGACATGCAGAGATCTTTATGCCTTTTGTGAAGTATAGATTATCAGTGGAGGGTACCATAGATCAATCCACTCAAAGAGCTGAGCATGCAGAGGTAGATCTATAGACACTTTGTGGGTAGGTTACAACAACTACTGTACTTGAGGGAGGTCACATTAGTAGCAAGGCTTTGACAATAGAGTTACATCAGACAAGAGCTGACAAGGATAAGATTAAGGCAGAACTAGATAGAGTCATCTCAGAGAGGGACTGATATCAACAGATGTACTAGGATATGCATGATGAGGTGATGGGACTGAGGGGAGAGATCATGGGGTTACGAGCATGAAGTGGCTCTAGAAGTCATTCACAATCCGTAGCCACATACGGTTAGCCTTCCATCGCATATACACCACGAGATTCTATAGGTATAGGTGACAGGGGTCCACTATGTGATAGATGTATTTTGTATTACAACATCCCATTTTGTTATACGGGATAATCACCTTGGATGTATATCAAAACTTAGCAGACATATATATGATGTTTTCTTATTACTATTTCTATTTATCACATGTGATTTTGTGAAATGCACATTGCTTTGTAAGAATATTCTATGCTTAAGACAGTTAATTTATAAGTGATCTTAACATGTTGAAACAAGATGCAACCATAATTAACTAATAAAGATAATATGTTATAAATGAATTAAGACAAAGAAAATATTTTATCAAAATTGAAGCTAAATTAACTTAGTAATTTAACTTATATAAGATTTAACACATGATCTAGGCATAAATTTGTTTGTGGTGCACTGCATTAATGGGTTCTTTAAGCAACATACCTTGTTCATCAGCTATCTTATATGCACCTGATCCATAGGCTTCAATAATGACATACGGTCTGAACCAATTAGGGCTGAATTTTCCTTTTTCTCCCAGAGGTGCATTTACATTGCGTTGATTCTCATACAGCACTAAGTCTCCAATGTCAAATGAACAGTGTATACCATGTTCATTATACAATCATTGTATGCTTTTCTAATGTGCTTTAAGATGCTTGAGAGCATTGATACGCTATTCATCCAACATTTCAAGTTGTTACAATCGCTTTTCTCTTTCCATGTCATCATCAAGAACATCCCTTAGAGAGACTCTTAAGGACAGGATCTCAAGTTCCAAAGGCATTATGACATCGGCACCATAGACAAGGTTATATGGGGTGGTCCCTATAGCAGTACGAATGCTTGTTCTATAGACCCATAATGTAGAGGTTAATTGAGTATGCCAGTATTTTTTATGTTTTTTAACAATTTTTCATAAAATTTGTCCACTAAGCTTATTTGAAGCCTCAACTTGACCATTCGACTGAGGGTAGTAAGGCATAGAGAAGAGATGTTGAATGTGACATTTTTCCAAAAATGCTTTCACTTCCTTGTTCTTGAATGGTGTGCCATTGTTGGAAATGAAGGATGAAGGTATGCCGAAGTGAGATATAATGTTGTCTTGAAGAAACCAACAAATCACATCTATAGTCATTGATTGAAAAGGGACAGCTTCAACCCACTTCATTAAATAATTCGTAGATGTGATTATAAAAGTATGCCCTTGCAAAGAAGGAGGTGATATCTTTTTAATTAAGTCTAATCCCCAAATAGAAAATGGCCAAGGTGACACTTGGGCATGAAGTTCCTGGGTAGGTACTTAGATTAGGTGTTGATGCTACTGACACTACGGGCACTTCTTGACATAAGTGAAAGAATCTTGTTCCATGGTTTGCCAATAGTATCCCATGCATATTAGCTTTTGTACAAGTGTCTTACCTCCAAAATGCCCTCCATACGCACCAGAGTTAGCTTCTTCTAAATCTATCGAAAACTCTAATTTACTTAAGCATCAGAATAAAATACCATTATAGCTTTTTCTATACAAGACATTTGATAATATTGTGTAGCGCACCGCAAGCTTGTGTAGGTGAATACGGGCATTTCTAGATATTGAATTAGGAATAGTTCTATCATGAAAGTAATTGAATATATGGGAGAACCATTCACCTTGATTTATATTTCCACAGAGCTCTGAAGGTGTAATGATAACATCCTCCACAACTGGTGTTTTGAGATGTTCAATATGAAAGATAAAGTCACTAGAAGAATCATCAGGGCATATGATGCAAGATGTGCTTTCCATTGCATTTGCATGTCGATTATCTTTTCTAGGAATGGTGTCTATTGTAAAAGATGTCAATATTTTCAGCAAAGAGAGAGCAAGATCCCTATATTGAGATAGTTTATCTTTCTTAGTCTGAAAGAATCCATTCATTTTTCATACTATAAATTGTGAATCACCATATATGTTGAGATGCTTGAAGTTTAATGCTAAATCAGCGCAGAGTCCTGCAATGAGGGCTTCATACTTGGCAATGTTGTTTGTGCATGAAAAGCTCAGATGATAAGACATAGGAATCAACTTTCCTAAAGAAGGTATTAGTATGACACCTACACCGGAGCTAGTTCGACATCTTGATCCATTAAAGTACAAGTCCCATTCATCTTCTTTAGCAATAGTCAATATTTGGTCATCAGGGATGTTGGGAATTAAGGCGTCTCAACCTTGGTAATTCCTTGCATTATTTTGATTATATTTATTTATTCATTGCCTATGATATAAATTAATTGTAAATTCTATATTGTCATTTTGTGGGATGTGGCATGGTGATGTGTCATCCTATATGGAAGATGACAACTTGTAATTTTGTCCTCACATGAGGAGATAGGCATCCCACTTTGTGGTAGGAGTATTTTTCCATGTGTCAGCATCTTAGATGTTGTGTAAGGGAATGTTGACCGAAATGGTTATGACGGATTCCTATGACGAAGTTATGACATGTAAGAGTCTGAAATAGAAGCTTGTAAGACAGGTGAAGACATGTGTTAAGAAGCATCTTTGAAAAAGGAATCTTTGGGTGCCCCAAGGTGGACTATGAAATGTTGTAATAGAATAAGTTATTTATAGCCTATGTATGACAGATTCTCTTACAATTGTAACTTGTAACTGCTGTGATAAATTCTATGACAGTTGTAAGAGTCGTAAGAGCATCTGTCATAGCCCATTTTGGAAATAGGTGACCTCTTTGGGATGGGAGCTATGGAGAAGTGTTAGATACATCTTACAATGTTGACCATGTGTCCATAGGCGTGGGTTTTGGGCCATCAGGCCAAGTTGGATGCCCATTCCAAGATAGAGCCAATTTTGCCTTGTATATTCTATATAAACAGGTGCTTTGAGGAGGAGATGTAGTATGTGATTGACAGGTACTATTATGCTGATGGATTGAATCCAGACATGAGTGTCGAAGACTATTGAAGCTTGCATTGTAAGTGTAAGTGTATTGTAAACCATATTCAATTTTGATAATACATTGTGCAAGTTTTTGAGTGTGGGGTTTTTCACCTGATAAGGGTTTTCCCCACAATATATCTTGTCTCTCTTCTTCTGCTTTCTTTCTAGTTCTATGTGTATTGCTGCAATATCTTTGTTATATGTTTCATGTTGTTGTAATTGTAAAGATTAAATTAAATTTCTATATCTCTCCCCTCATTAGATTAGTGTAGGAAGTGATTTCCGCACACCTAGCTTCCTTTCAGTTGGTATCAGAGCTTGATCACCTTTGGTCCTAGTTGTTGGGTAGGGGTTTTTGGAGCTGATCTTAAGTTGAGTGGGAGTATATGTAGAGTATTCTGAATCTTATTGCAGCAAGGAGATGGCAAGCACATCCGGAAGGATAGAGGTGAAATTCAATGGCACTAATTTCAAGCTATGGAAGCTCAAGATGGAAGACATGCTTGTTGATTGAGACCTCTGGGAAACTATTAGTGGAACAAAACCAGCTGTAATGTCACAAGCTAATTTGGATCTCAAAGATTGGAAGACTAAGGGTCTCATAAGGCTTAGTCTTGTTGATTCTATCCTGTTAAATGTCCATGAGGAGAAAACTGCAAACTTGCTTTGGAAGAAGTTGGGAGATGTGTATCAAGCCAAATCCCTGGTTAACAAACTTTTTCTAAGAAAGAAGTTGTATTCTCTTTGAATGGAGGATGGAGGATCTATTGCAGATCATATGAATGTTTTCAACATGTTGGTTGTGCAATTGACATCCATTGATGTGAAGATGGAGGAGGAGGATCACTATATGACCTTGATTTGTTCTTTGCTAGACTCATGGGATCATCTTGTCATGGCTATTAGAAGCACCACATCCACGTTCAAAATGTATGAAGTGGTTTCTTCGCTATTGTTTGAAGAGATGTAGAGAAAGTCTTCTGAGGTGACCAAAGAGGCTCTTGTAGTTCATGGAAGACCTAGGGAGAAAGGAAAAAACAAGGACAAGAAAGCTGAGAAGGGTAGATCCAAATCCCGTGGGAGATCTAAATCTCCTGAAAAGTCCAAGGCTTTCTGTTGGAACTATGGAAAAACTAGGCATTTCTGAAAGGAATGCAAAGAGGAAAAGAAAAAGAAGAAGAAGAACCCAGATTTAGATTCTGACAAGTCACAAGATGATGGTGATGCTTTCATCGCAGCCTTGGCAACCCATGCATCTAATGATGTGTGGCTGATTGATTCTAGTGCATCATTCCACATGACCTCACATCGAGACTGGTTCACTAAGTATGAGGAGTTCGATGGTGGAAGAGTGTACCTAGGCAATGACTCTCATCTAAAGATTATTGGTCATGGAAGAGTCTCTATCTGATTCCCTGATGGATGAGTGAAGGGGATCTTTGGGGTTATGCACATCCCAGGCTTAGCACGGAACCTACTTTTTGTAAGTATGTTGAATGATGCAGGTGTACAGGTTGTCTTTTCAAAAGAAGGTTGCAAGATGACCAGAAGAACTATGGTACTTGTTAAGGGTACTAGGAGAGGTACTCTATTTTAGCTAGAGGCATGCATTTCACAATGTAATAGTTCTTCTTACTCAAGAAAGAGGGCAGCAGTCACTTCATCCCTACCATCTGAATGAGCAGTGAAGAAATGTATTGTATCTAGTCCTGATGGTTGTATTCATGCCTTGGAAGTTAAGCTTCCTGCTGAAAAGACAATGTTATGGCATAAGAGATTTGGCCACATTGGTGAGAAGGGTCTTAGAACCCTAAAAAATAAAAACCTCATTGAGGGGTTAGATGATTGTAATCTTGAGTTTGACTTTTGTGAACATTACATATATGGAAAACAAAACCATGTTCAATTTTACTCGAGTTCTCATAAGTCTCCGTTATCAAAATCTGTATATTATGTATCTTTCATAGATGACTACAGTAGAAGGACATGGATTTATTTTCTCAGAAGCAAATCTGAAGTCTATAGTAAGTTTAAGGAGTTTAAAGCATTTGCTGAAAATCAAACTAGTAAAAAGATTAAATGTTTGAGAACTGACAACAGTGGTGAGTTCTGTTCTATAGAATTTGATAAATATTGCAAGGAACTTGGGATTTAAAGACATAAGACAACTCCATACACCCCATAGCAAAATAGAGTTGCAGAGAGGATGAACAGGACACTGATGGAGAAGGTTAGGAGTATGCTTAGTGGAGCTAGCCTAGAACAAAAGTTTTGGGCTGAAGCTATTGCCACTGCTTGCTATCTGATAAATAGATCTCCTACATCAGCTCTTGTTGGTAAGACACCCATAGAGGTGTGGTCTGGTAGAAAGCCTTCAATAAGGCATCTTCATGTTTTTGGTTGTGAGGCATATGCACATGTGCCTAGGGAGAAGCGGTCAAAATTGGAAAACAAGGCTGTTAAGTGTATCTTCATTGGATATGGTGTCAGTGTGAAAGGATAAAAGATTTGGGATCACGTGGCTGAAAAAGTGTTTTATAGCAGAAGTGTCATCTTCAGAGAGCTAACACCTTCCATTGTTTTACAGCTAGAAGAAAAAGAAAAGAAAGAGGATGTTAAATTTCTTGCTGCCCCTGAGAAGACTGAATAGAAAGACAATGTTGGACTTGATAATGATGAGAGTTCTTGTAGCTCTGAAAGCTCAGATGAAGAAGCTAAACCTCAACCTCAGCTCTTAAGGAGGTCTACACGAATAAGAAAGCAACCTGAGAGGTTTGGTTATACATTTCTTGATTCTAGTTGTGCTTTTGCTTTGCTTACTAATAGTGATGAACCTAGAACTATGTCAGAAGCTTTGGATATGAAAGATGCAGGTTCTTGGAAGGAGGCCATGGAGGATGAGATGGCTTCTTTGGAAAATAATCAAACTTGAGACTTGGTGCCTTTTCCTGCTGGATGAAAACCTATTGGATGCAAATGGGTGTTCAAGAAGAAATTTGGTGCAGATGGTAGTGTTGAGAAGCATAAGGCCAGATTGGTTGCGAAGGGGTATTCACAAGTGGAGGGTATAGATTATGGTGAGATCTTCTCTCCCATTGCAAAGCTAACATCCATTTGATTCCTGTTATCTCTTGTAGTAGCTTATGACTTAGAGGTAGAATAGACAGATGTGAAGACAACTTTCCTTCATGGTGATTTGGAGGAAGAAATCTACATGTCACAGCCAAAGCATTACATGGTAAAAGGTAAAGAAAATTTGGTTTGCAAGTTAAAGAATTCTTTGTATGGTTTGAAGTAGTCTCCTAGGAGGTGATACTTGAAGTTTGATGCCTTTGTGTTGTCAATTGGATTTGTGAGATCAAAATCAGATCACTGTGTGTATTATAAGTTTGATGGTGATCATATTCTCATTGTTGCATTGTATGTTGATGATATGTTGCTCATTGGGAAGGGTAAGAATATGATTTCTAATTTTAAATCTCAGTTGTCAGCATAGTTTGAAATGAAAGATTTAGGGGCAGCTAGGTACATTCTAGGAATGGAAATAAGAAGAGACATAACTAACATAAAACTTTGGTTAAGCTAGAGTAAGTATGTTAAGACTGTATTGGATAGGCTCAACATGGTAGATTGTAGACCATTGTGTGTTCCTATTTCTTTGGGGACAAAGTTGTCTATTAATGATGGTCCAAAATCTCCTAGTGAGGTGGAGGACATGAGCAAAGTACCTTATGCTAGTGTTGTTGGCAGTTTGATGTATGCTATGGTCTACACAAGACTAGACATTGCCCAAGCAGTGGGAGTCCTTAGTTGATTTATGGCTAATCCTAGACAGGTACATTGGGATGCAGTCAAGCGAGTGTTTAGAAATTTGAGGGGTACTTCCAAGTATTCCATATGCTATCATGGTAATGTTACATGACCTCCACATTCTATTGATTATCGTAGATTTGTGGATTTAGATTGGGTAGGTGACATTGACAATAGGAGATCCACCAGTGCTTATGTGTTTACACTATTTGGTGGTGCTATTAGTTGGATGAGTAAGCAACAACCTATGGTTGCTTTGTCCATGACAGAAGTTGAGTATATGACAGAAACTCATGCTTGTAAGGAAGCCACTTGGCTTAAGAGATTGTGTTCAGATTTTGGTGTTGATGCAGGTCAGATTACGATCAGTTGTGATAGTCAGAGTGTGATTTGCCTTGCAAAGAATCCAATTTTCCATGCCAGAACAAAGCATATTGATGTATAGTTTCACTTCGTGTGAGACATGGTAGAGGATGGGAAGGTAAATTTAGAGAAGGTAGATACTTCAAAGAATGTTGCAGATGCATTAATGAAACCAGTTAGCATAGAGAAGTTCATATGGTGTTCAGAGTTTATGGGCCTCGCGGCCTATAGCAGTTAAATCCTGTGATTCTATTAGCTCTTACAAGGTGTTTGACAAGTGGGAGAATGTTGGGAATTAAGGTGTCTCAACCTTGGTAATTCCTTGCATTATTTTGATTGTATTTATTTATTCATTGCCTATGATGTAAATTAATTGTAAATTCCATATTGTCGTTTTGTGGGATGTGGCACGGTGATGTGTCATCCTACATGGAAGATGACAACTTGTAATTTTGTCCTCACATGAGGAGATAGGTGTCCCACTTTGTGGTAGGAGTATTTTTCCATGTGTCAGCATCTTGGATGTTGTGTAAGGGAATGTTGACCAAAACGATTATGACGAATTCCTATGATGAAGTTATGACATGTAAGAGTTGGAAATAGAAGCTTGTAAGATAGGTGAAGACATGTGTCGAGAAGCATCTTTGAAAAAGGCATCTTTGGGCGCCCCAAGGTGGACTATGACATGTTGTAAGAGAATATGCTATTTATAGCTTATGTATGACAGATTCTCTTACGGATGTAACTTGTAACTGCTATGATAGATTCTATGACGGTCATAAGAGTCGTAAGAGCATTTGTCATAAATAGGCTACCACTTTGGGATGGGGTTGTGGACAAGTGTCAGATACATCTTATAATGTTGACCAAGTGTCCATAGGTGTGAGTTTTGGGCCATGAGGCCAAGTTGGACGCCCATTCCAAGATAGAGCCAATTTTACCTTGTATATTCTATATAAACAGGTGCTTTGAGGAGGAGATGTAGTATGTGATTAACAGGTACTGTTATGCTACCGGATTGACTCCAGACACAAGTGTCAAAGACTATTGAATCTTGCACTGCAAGTGTATTGTAAACCATATTCAGTTTTGATAATACATTGTGCAGGTTTCTGAGTGGGGTTTTTCACTTGATAAGGGTTTTCCCCACAATATATCTTGTCTCTCTTCTTTTTTCTTCTTTCTAGTTCTATGTGTATTGCTGCAATATCTCTGTTATATGTTTCATGTTGCTATAATTTTAAAGATTAAATTAAATTTGTATAGCTCTCCCCTCATTAGATTAGTGTAGGAAGTGATTTTTGTACACCTAGCTTCCTTTCAAGGGAATGTATCTGCACTTTGTATAGTAAAAGGAGAAGGTGCGTCAACTAAATGGTTTGCCAATGCTTGTCCTTAATCACCTTTTGGGAGATGAACTTAAGTTTGAATTCAGTTAACAACATAACCCATTTAGCAGGATGACCTGATAGATCAGTTTTAGCAAAAATATGCTTCAAAGGGTCAAATTTTACCATGACATGGATTTCAGCATTTAATAAATAATGTCTAAGCTTCTGTGTTGCAAACACTAAAACTAAACAATGCTTCTCAATAGTCAGTATATCATACTTCATAATCAAGCAAAGTTTGACTGACATAGTAAACAACACATTCTTTGCCTTTAGTATTATATTGAGCTAGTAATGCTACCAAAGCATGACTAGATGCTGAAGTGTAAAGAATGAAAGGTTTCCCAGACATAACAAGCTGTAATATAGGAGGTTTAACAAGATAACTTTTTAAGTCCTCAAAAGCCTTTTGACAATCTGAATTCCATTGAATTTCAAGTCCTTTAGTAGTTGGGTAAAAGGAAGAGTCCTATCCACGAGTTGAGATACAAATAAGTGGATGGCTTGTATCTTTCCTTGCAAACTACAAAGTTGAGACACATTCTTAGGTGCTAGCATATTGATAATTGCATCAATTTTTTTGTATCCACTTCAATACCATGGTGTGAAACGATAAATCCCAACAACTTTCTACTGTCTACACCAAAGACACATGGGGATTTAATCGCATGTTGTACTTCTTTATACTTTCAAAGATCTGTCGGAGGGTTGGGACATGATCCTGGCAATGAACATACTTCACCAAGATATCATCGACATGATCCTCTAAAGTTTTGTGTATATAGTCATGAAATATAAGGGTCATGGCCCATTGATAGATAGCTCCTACATTTTTAAGACCAAACGGCATGACCACCCAACAAAATGTTCCCCAAGGTGTTATAAAAGTTGTTCTATATTGATCTTGAGGGTTTATAAAGATTTGATTATATCCTGAGAACCCATCCATGAAGGAAAGTAATTCATGGCCAGCTATTGAATCTACAATCATATCAATGTTTGGGGAGTGGAAAATCATCTTTCAAAGATACAATATTCAAATCCCTAAAATCAATACACATTCGAATGTGGCCATCTAGTTTAGTGTTCACGACAATATTTGAGATCAATGGAGAATAGTCAATAGGGCAAATGAAGCCAGCTTGTAACAATTTTTCTATCTCAACTTTTACAAGTAGTGCAAACTTAGGATTCATCTTTCTTATCTTTTGCTTGAAAGGTTTATCATCTAGTTTTTTAAGATGATGTTATGTGTTACAATCTGAGGATCAATGCCAGACATATCTAAATAATTCCAAGCAAATAAGTCTAAATATTCGTGTAATAATTTGGTCATTTGTTCTTTTTATGTTAAATTTAAACAATCACCAATAGGAATAACTTTGTCAACATTATCTTTCTCCATAAAGACATCGACAATCTTTCCATTTATTAAAGTGCTATGGTCTAAGAGATCAAGTGATTGTTGTAATCCCTCAGTTTGGTTTGTAGATATCGAAGCATCACCCATTATGCTAGCGGATTTTTGAAAATATGCATCATTATTCAAATAATAAGGAAATCCTTGTTTATGATGGTAAATGGGCAGATTGTCTTAAGAACCCATGAATTCCATTATTGCTTCATCTGTAGAGAAGAAATCTAAAGGGATCACACCTGATGGACAAGTGGTGTCGATCATCTTAGGAAAGATCAAATTCAACGTTGATATTGTATTCACATTAAGTTTAGGATGTCGGCAAGCTTTAGATTCTTTGAAAGGATTATATCCAATACCACTTGAATAATGATGTGAAGTAGATTCTATAGGGACTCTGATTCCTTTTTTATTAATACCACAACCTTTACCCATATAGTTGCAATTCTTATAAAGGATCTAAAATCCTTGACCATAAATAGAAGCTATTTCTTTAGAAGGTGGGGCTTCATCAGTCTCATAATTTGTAGTATAATTGAAAGTATTATCTGAATTAGTAACTAGCGAGACTTTGAGTTCTGTGTTTGACTTCTGAGAGAGTATTGAAGTAAACTTTGATGTTTCAGGAGTGGAATCATTAAGTTTATATTCACTCATGGAGGAAGATGCAAAATCTAATGAACCCCAATCATCACCAATAAATGCATTTGATTCTTTAAAGTCTATAGCAACATTACTGGTGTCCAGAGAGCTTTGCTAGTCGACTGTCAAATTACTCAAAATCTTATGTTGAACAATTTGTTTTTGTGATTCAATTTGTAAATAGAGATTAGGTTTAGGATCTGCATGAATAGTGTGCAATTTATCTTTGTGAATAAATTTGATTGAAGGATGCAAAGTAGAAGGGATTGCCCCCAGTGCATGAATCCATGGTCTACCCAAAATAATGCTATAAGATAAGGCACAAGGCATGACGTGAATTAAGGTAGGTAAAGTTACAGGCCCAACTTGTATAGATAAAGTTATAGTGCCCACAGATTGCCGTCTGACATTATCAAAGCCACGAATACTTATCTTATCTGGTTTAATCAAATATGTATCAACTTTGATCTTGTGTAAAAGATTGAGGCTACAAACATTAAGAGCTGACCCATTATCAATCACAACCCATTTAATTAACTTCTTGTTTATTGTAATGAATATAATTAAAGGATCATACTGATTCTAAACTTCAAGAAATGGCAACTCATGCTGTTGAAACAAAATATCCATTTTTGTTGCATGAATACAATCGAGGAGAGCTCCTATGTCATTCAGTTTTATAGCAGGTGGCATAATCACCTTTTGTAAAGCTTCTTGAAACATTCCATGGTATGTAGGTGATGTTTGAATAAGTTCCCAAAGAGATATCTATGTAGGAGTAGCCCTAAGATGCTCAACAAGATCATAATCTGGACCAACCTTTTATGTTAAGTGGTGTGCTTGAGGAAGCATCAGTTGAGAAACTGGTAAGGATAGTAGAATGTCCAATTGTTGTTTGCCTTGTTTGTTATTTTGAGTGTTGTATGTATGAGAAACCATAGTGTGACTAGGTTGTTGAATAGATGAACATGAAATTTGATTAGCATAATTGTAAATATGATCTAGAGAATGAGAAGAAGGTGATGAACCTCTAATAGTGAACACCGGTTTACAAGGAGGTTGATTTACATATGAATTTATAGTGACCACTATGATTGGTTTCACAGGTTCATCTCTAGCTTTAGGAACATAGATTGCATTCACAAATCTTTGAAAAAGTGAAGGTTACGGAACCTTCATGGATTGTTCAATGGAGATGAAGTCATCGAGGGCTTCATCTAACATATTGAAGTCATCACAACTAAACGGCTCATCTCATATGTGAAATTCTTGCAAAAAGTAATATGACATTTTAATATGCTCAAATTAACTCAAGACTTGAATGCTATATAATGCTATAAATTAAACTTTGCGAAAAAGAAAGATAATAACATTATGCAACATACAAGTTTTTATTTTCAATCTTCTTTCAATGAAAATAGAGAAAGATTATGCAAGGTTTAATCATATACTTTCATGAAAGAGAGCTTGCAATCTAAATGTATTTTAGGACAACAAACTAAATCAGATTTAAGTTGTTAAAGGATGCAAATTCTTTAGAATATAGGTTCACCAAAATGTTTAGGGTGTAAAAATGGAAGGAAAGATGAGAGACATGAGACCACACTTTCACCCACTAAAACATTAGGGAAGCAAAGGGTAAGTTTATGGATAAACTACTATTCACCTATGTTCCCTTTTCCTATATATTGTGGCTATGTGACAGTTTGAAATCAGGGTTTTCAAGCTAGTTATGTTCTTTAACCTTATAACCCTAATTTTCATATCAAACTGAAATGACTTTTTTAGGCACAGATACTAATAAACTGAATACAGAAGTGCAGAATAAACAAATCAGAGACATTGTACCCAAAATTTGAGGACCAATTACACTAGGTCACCATCAATCTTGTCCCACAAGTTTCTAAATGTTGGGATCTTTTGCATCAGAGGAATGACAGGTTCTAGAGGCTCCCAAATCCTAGAAATTAAGCCCAGTTGGACTAGGCCGCCATCACTGTTGTCCCGAAAGTCTCAAAATTCTAAAATCCAAATTCTGTCATGACTGTGTTCGCAAAGTGAATCCTCTTGTAGCTCCTTTCTGCTGGATCTCGACAAATACAACCTGTATCTACAAAAAGGAGAGGAAAATATTTGTGGCTATAAAGGAGCTTGCCTTGGTCAAGCCCTGTTTTGGTGTTCTCACCTCAATAATAGCCTAGGATAAAGATTTGCAGGTGTGTGTGCAAACCCTAGCAAAGTGTATACAGAAAATAATAAACCCTAGATGTCTAAATCAAGGGAAGATCAATAACTTGCATGAACACACAAATACAACTTCACCTCAAGGAGATGAAATCAATGAAGACTAGCATGAACAAGAGGTGAATCAACAATATCTGTGGATGATCTCCAAGCTTGATGTTGGATGCTTTAACCCTTCTCCCAATCATACAAAAGGTGTGAAATACCCTAGGAAGAGCAAGATAGACTCAAGATCTTGATTCCTAATCTCCATCCATTGTCTCCAAGATAGCAAAATCAAAAGAACTTCAAGAGCTTCAACAAGTTGTTGATCTTCAATGGTGATTTTGGCAGAATTTTGGCATCAAGTTTGCATAAGAATTTCATATCATAAAATAATTTTCAAATGTCTTTTTATATCAAAACCTTAGGAATTTCAAATTTTGAAATAAGATGTCGACATCATGTGAAAAATGAAAATTTGAAAACAGAATCCCATAATGCACGGCAAGAGCTGACATCCCTCTGAAATTCAAGACCCCAAAAAATTAGGGAGGATAGGGGTGCTAGCACCCTAGTCCAAGCCCTAATTTCCTAAACATGACTACCTTAGGGAGGTTAGGGGACCCCAGATCCAACTTTATTTCTCTGGTTCAATCTTCAGTTATTCAGAAATATGAGATTCTTCCAGTTAGGGCTAAGTTAGTTAGGGTTTGGGAAGGTCTGTAAAACTAGGTTGAGAGGTCACAAAAGAGGAGGAGCTAAAATATGGGGAAATTGTACCATTCCATACAGGTGGACAATTTCTGACATAACAGGCTCAGCCCCATGACCTATGGAATGCAAAATTTTAGTCCTAGCAACTTTTAACTTTGTCATAAGCTTACAACCCGAAACAACTGGGATGCTTGGAACATGAAACAAGACCTCCCATAGCATTTACCTACCCACCCTAATGTGTTAGCATAGTTGGTTCAGCCCCACGACGAGCAGAACAAGAAATATGGCACCTGGCAAGGTTGTGCTGCATGAAACTAAAGCATTTTGCAAGAATGCATTTGATTTTGGCACGGTCAAATGGATTGGAGTTGACCAAAAATAAGTGAATATATTGTGGACGGACCCCACATGCACCTATAGGTCTAAACAAAACATTCCCAGCTGCCACAGATTTTGAGAACTGCTCTATCAAAGTTTGGCAATTTTTTGGTCTTAGGGATCTTAAGGGACTTTGCCGGTAGCCTGCTGCCTGGAATGATTGGGACCCTTGGAACATGAAATGAGACCTCCCCTAGCATTTAACCACCCATCTTGATTCATTGACACAATCCTTTCGGCCCCATGAGCTGTGGAACACAAAAATGTCACTCCTAGCACTTTTCCATTGCATGAAACTGAAGCATTTTGCAAGAATGCATTTGATTTCAGCACAGTCAAATAGACTAGAGTTGACCAAAACTGATAGAGGTTATTGTAGATGAACCCCACATGTACTTGTAGGTCCAAACAAAATGCTCCCATATACCATGAATTCTGAGAACTACTCCATCAAAGTTTGGTAGTTTTTTGGACTTAGGGATCTTAAGGGACTTTGCTGGTAGCCTACTGCCCAGAATGACTGCGACGCTTGGCGCACGAAATGAGTGTTAAGTCTCAAAAATTTGGGTTGCAAATTTTAAGAGAATGCCAAGCTCTATGCTTAGATTTGCAACATTTTTGAACTAATGAAATAGAGTTAACATATAGGGTTGATGACTCCCTGCACTTTAGGTTTTGCTAGACCTAGGCGGGTGCACATTACTAATGAAGTAGATTAAATGGATGTGTGATTTTGGCTGAGTGGTTGATCTACCCATAGTGACAAATGGTGTGGGATAGATGATTAATTGCTACCTACTTTTACTTCTAATGTTTGAATAGTGATTGAAAATGATGTGATCCTAATTTGGTATAAATTGTATAAGTAATATCAAGGCAAAACTAATGGATATGTTCAACTAATGAAATGAGTAAGACTAGTGCCTAGACTTATTGGGCTATTTGAGTCAGTGAATGGAAATAGGTATATGTGATTGATGAACTTATCTCCTAGCTTAACTCTAACAGTTAGGCACTTTGGATATTTACACCTTGTGCAAATGTGTAGGCTTGTACGTGATAGTGCTCTTCTTATATAATCCCAATGATATTCCCTTGAATTACTGTGAAATTATGAAGGAATTTAATTCTTGAGTTGATGGGAACCAATCACAATAACTTATTCAAAAGGATTTAATCTTTAACAAGAACCAATTAAAGTCAATTATCAAAAAGGATTTTAAATTCACATCAACTAGAAACTAATCAAAGAACTTCACACAGTGACAACAAATGTGCCCTGACAAATGTAGATCTAAATAATTCAATAGAACCACTCTGGAGACAACACAATAACATAATCATGAAAGCTAAAACAACTATTGAACACCAGAAATAAATCACCATATATAAATATTCTGCTCCATTATGTTTTCAATAAATAAACATGTGTAACAAAAGTTTCTTCAATTAAAACAAAACTGATAATATATTTCTTCTATATAATATATGCAGTCTTCTTCTAATCAGAGAAAGATCCTACCAACTAATGATCTTCTGACCATCATAAGTTTTGACCTTTATATCAATATTAATGAAGAGGTCATGGCTCTTCATAGTGTCTTTTGAGAATTAACAATATTATGAGACTAAACTAATACAATTACTACTAAGCCCTGCTAAGCCATAAGTAGATTTGAGCAAGATGATCCAAATATTTTTGGCTTAGATGTGTCTCAGTATATTCAATGGCATCCCTAACATCCACCTCCATCAAAACCATTTTCTCTAGATGTGAGAAAGCTCCCTTGGATGCTGAATCCTCATGTTTTACAATTTCTAGGGCTTCCTCCAATATTCCCTGACACTCCTTGACCCATTCATCCTTTCTCTTGAAATCTTTGTCATTCTTGAGTAACACAGGTACACCTATTTGTGAAGTCTCCATACATTCTTTTACTTCATCCTAGGGCCTATCATAATACTTCTTGTGCTGCTTAACAAGATTTTTGGCATCAGATGTGCTTGCATTGTTAGAGACCTATTTACCCTATCTCTCCTATAACTTATTTCTTAATCTATTATCTAGTCTCTCATGTTCTTGAATGACCTTTTGATTCTCAGAGAAAATATCCCATTATTTACACATCCATTTCATCAAATGATCATACCTATACTGCAGAACTATAGTAAGTGTATCTATTCTGATCTGTGCTATCTGGTCTTTTGAAGGTGATTGAACTTATTGTGAGCTTTCTTCCTATGTGATCATTTTAAGAGGAACTGAATCCTTAAAAAAATCATTTTATTTTTTCAACCTTTCCCAACTCATTTTGTAGGCATCCCCCTCCTTTATCAATAGCTGAATCTGAGCTTTATTTAGATTTGCTACATTTACTCCAAGTTCTACTGTGACAACTGGATCAGCTTCTCCAGCTCTCAATGTCATAACATGGCTGAAAGCTTTTTTAGTGTCAATGACTGCAAGATTTTTGTTTGTTGGATTAGAGCCCATATCACGAGAGAGTCATCATCTGGATTGTATTTTGTTCTAGTATATACTTCAGCAACCCCTTCAGTACTAAGCTTGTGTTTTGTATTATTACTGTGTAAAAAACTGTAAAAAACAAGTGTTGAATTCAAATCAAGTCCTGGTAAGATCATTACACTATATTCTCTAAGCAAGTCTCTTCCTTTCTCAGGAGTCATATCTTCCATATCCTTTTTAACTTTTGCTTTTAAAGTACTCATCAACTATGTCTAGTTATCTGGTGTAACATCTGGGACTGATTCTCTGATAGCCTTCCCCTTGTGTTTGTACAAAAAAGCTTTGAACTTAGGGGTATGAACAAACTGATCATCTAAAATAAAGGATTTATATGCAACCTGTCTAGCATCATTAACACTTGTTTCTTCAATCTCCAATTCTCTTTCCTAGGGTTGATATGGTTCAATTCTACATTTTGAAATTGTATTAGAAAAATTATGGGGTTTAGATGCTACAGATCCTTCACTGTCAGAGGAAAGAAATTCAATTTCTTGTGCTTCCCTTCTCACTTTCTGGTTATACTCATTAATGGCTACTTCAGCATATGGTTCTTTTGAATTTCAGATTACATCATCATGAGGGAATGGTACATGAGCATATCCTCCAAGGTTTTTCTTTTTTCTAACATAATAAATAAAGCTTTCTAGATCAAATTTTTTTCTTTGTATCCCTTTCCCAAGATTAAAATGAGATAAAGAATAAGATCATAGCCTTCTCTAGCCAACATAGTGAAGTCACCAAAATATAAGGTGCTCGGCATAAAGGATTGTGTATCATATGCACTGGGATTCATCACATTTGAGTAGTCAAGTTGTTTGACTATTTCCAAGTATGCCACCCTGTCTGGTACAAATTTTGACAATAGAAAAGGGGTATCCTCAAACCCATATACTCCGATCATTGTGAAATCACAGAAACTATACCAATCTCCCCAACTATGGTTCATAGTAGGTGGCCCACCAAAATCCTTGGGTCTCATAAACCTTTTAATTTCCTCTAACAAAGTATAACTGCATGGGTAGCTATAACATTTGTATAGGGTTTTCACAAAGAATTCTTCAAAATAAACATAAATAGAATTTCTAAACCTACTGTCCAAAATAGAAGTCCATAATTGTGGGGGTAGAGGCTGACCATTTTTATCAATTTGTGAAATTTTTAGTTGCTCTGGCCACAGATTCAATTCTTGTCCAAAATACAAAACCATATGCATGAGAATAGAATAATGTATGAAGCCTACTCTAGGGGAATTATTCTTTAAGGCCTTCAAACCTGAGTCTATTTCTTTAAGAATAAAAGAAGCATAATAAAATGCCCTGGCTTGATGGCACTAGATATCTGTAGAGATAACTATAGGTACTATAGACATCAACTTTAGAACTTCAGTCCCTAATACTTGTCCCACTGAGTAATATGTGTATCTCAGGTAAGGTTTGAACAATTCTACATGAAATGATGGTTCATCCCCTTCTTCAAATGGCACCAAACTCCCCTCATTTTGTGGCCTATGTAATGGCAGTCTCCATCCCTTATATGTAGTATCCAATTTGAAATATTTCTTTTCTAGGGCTTCATCCACAATTGGGGTGTTGTATATGTCATTCAAGTCAAACACTTCACAAATTGCATTCTTAGATACATGAAACAAGGGCTTTCCTTGTAGATCACATATGGCCTTTGGATCAGGGTCATAGTGGTATGCTAGTAGTTTCAAAAGATCAATATTGACAAATACATCTGTGACTATCAATTTCCCCAAATTGATTTGCTAGGGGTTGTAGATGGGTTCCATCCTATGTCTTATGTGATAGTGGAACATGAACAATTCATACCCTCGGATAGGAATTCATAAATTTCCTACGTATTTGTATTTGTCTTCAAGTTTTTCTACATTTGCCCTTAATTGTGTAGTTCTTCTGGCCTTGGGCCTGGAACCAGACAATTGGTCCACAAGGTCTTGGTTGAGTTTCCTCTCTGGTGTTCTCTCTCCCTTCTCAGTGTCAATTTTCTGTTTCTTGCCCTTGGTTTGGCTCTTCTCAATGTGTTGCCTTTTCTTTGTTTCAGAGCAGCCTTCCATTTTTGGTGACTATCAGAACTTGACTATACCAGAGAGAGTTCAAGGACTTACCTGTACGCGCTCTGTACAATTTTTTCTCGCTCCCGATGAACCCCTTCTTGTCTGTCTATAACCCTTGTATTGATTTTAATTGGGTTTAGTCTGGTTTATACATTTTATGTTCAATCAGCCATTAATGGATGCCACCTAAATTGAATGCCGAGAGTTCATGAATTTCAAAATGTCAGGGCGATGCTCTTTTTATCATATCGGCGAGACCATTCCATTCTTTTGTTGATCTTCATATTGTCTTGGCACCATTTTCTTTCATATGTTTCTAATTGGTCGCCAAGGGTACGTTGGTGTCTCCCCAAAATAGTCTTTTGAACTTTCATAGAGTTATGAACTTTTTATCATCATTTCAGGAAGATATTATAATTTTCATCCAATGACTTTTGCTCAGGTTGGGCAAAAGTTCATCTTGGCATTGGTGAGTGTTTTTCTGACAGATGGATTATTTTTCTTTTATCGACATGACAATCTTTATCGCTAAGAAAATATGATGGTCTCCCGACAGGTCATGTCTTCTCGATGGTCTTATCTACATGTCTCAATTTTACTACAGTGAGAGTCTTGTTGAAAAAACTCTTGGTTCCTTATGTCAGGGTGACTTTTATGATTGCCAAAGCTTAAAGATTTCATTTCGACCATGTATGTCATGCCGATAGTCTTAACATTATGATTGGGGAGAGATTGCTTGTCTTCCTACCGATAAGTCATTGATCGGTGTGACCTTAGGATTTCACTCTGATTGTTCAACTCATGTTGATGAGTATGCGTCGGTGATACATACAAAATTTCTCCTTGAATTTTTTAACGTATGCAATTTTGATCATTCAGACATCAATCATCTCTCACCGATTATCATATTATACTTCTAAAATGTATTTTGCCATTCAGGGTGAGTTACTTAAGGTCTTGCCAATATGGATAAACTAGTATCAGAATTGAGCTATGGTCACAAAGCTAGGTATGTTCATGGGATCTTTTATGTGTGGACTCTGATATGGATCTTGTCACATAAATTTTAGTGGTTGGTCTTGGAAATGAGGGACATTAGTGAAATCTTTAGCAGATGAAAAAATGTAAAATTTTCAGTTCCAAAAATGATACCTCCCCTAGAATTTACTCACCCACCCTGACATGTTGGGATAGTCCATTTGGCCCCATGACAAGCAGAACAAAATATATGGCACCTGGCAAGGTTGTGCTACATGAAATTGATGCATTTTGCAAGAATGCATTTGATTTTGGCATGGTCAAATAGATTGGAGTTGACCAAAACTAAGAGAGGTTATCGTGGATGGATCCCACATGCACCTCTAGGTCCAAACAAAACATTTCCAACTACCATGAATTTCAAGAACCATTCCGTCAAAATTTTGGCAATTTTTTGGTCTTAGGGATCTTAAGGGACTTTGCCGGTAGCTTGCTACTCAAAATGACTGGGACCCTTGGCACATGAAATGAGACCTCCCTTGACATTTACCCACCCACCCCAATGTGTTGGCATAGTCCATTTGGCCCCACAAGCTGTGTAACGCAAAATGTCACTCCTAGCACTTTTCCATTGCATGAAACTGAAGCATGTTGCAAGAATGCATTTGATTTCAGCATAGTCAAATAGATTGGAGTTGACCAAACCTGAGAGAGGTTATTTTGGAAAGATCCACCATGCACTTGTAGGTCTAAAAAGAACATTCCCAGCTGCCACAAATTCTAAGAACTTCTCCATCAAAATTTGGTAGTTTTTTGGTCTTAGGGATCTTAAGGGACTTTGTCAGTAGCCTACTGCCTGGAATGATTGGGATGCGTGACATATGAAACAAGACCTCCCCTAGCATTTACCCAGACACCCCAATGAGTTGGTGTAGTACATTTTGCCCCATGATGAGAAGAACAAAAGATATGGCACCTGGAAAGGTTATGTTGCATGAAACTGATGCATTTTGCAAGAATGCATTTTATTTTGGCATGATCAAATGGATTGGAGTTGACCAAAAATGAGAGAGGTTATTGTGAAAAGACCCTACATGCACATGTAGGTCTGAATAGAACATTCCTAGCTACCACAAATTCTGAGAACTACTCCATCAAAGTTTGATAGTTTTTTGGTCTTAGGGATCTTAAGGGACTTTACCGTTAGCCTATTGCCCGAAACAACTAGGACCCTTGACACATGAAACAAGGCCTCCCCTAGCATTTATCTACCCACCCTAATTTTTTGGTGTACTCTGTTCAGCCCCATGAGCTATGAAATGGAAAATGTCACTCCTAGCACCTTTCCACTGCATGAAACTAAAGAATTTTGCAAGAATGCATTTGATTTTGGCACGGTCAAATGGATTGGAGTTGACCAAAACTAAGAGAGTTTATTTTGGATGGATGCCACATGCACCTGTGGGTCTAAACATAATGTTCCCAGCTACCAAAAAATTTTAGAACTACTTTGTCAAAGTTTGGCTAGTTTTTGGTCTTAGGGATCTTAAGTGACTTTGCTAGTAGTTTGCTAACCCAAATGAATGGGATGCTTGGCCCATGAAATGAGACCTCCCTTAGCATTTATCTACCCACCCCGACACATTGGCATAGTTGATTCGGCCCCATGATAAGCAGAACAAAAAATATGGCACATGGCAAGGTTGTACTGCATGAAATTGATACATTTTGCAAGAATGCATTTGATTTCGACACAGTCAAATGGATTGGAGTTGACCAAAACTGAGAGAGATTATTGTACACACACCCCATGTGTACCTGTAGGTCTAAATGAAACATTCTCATCTGCCACGAATTCCAAGAACTGCTCCATCCAAATACAAATCATGCCAAATGTATCTCTTTCCCTATGTAGTCATCTTCATCGTTTGCAAGGGAAAAAATTCCACTTATAGGGTTTGGATCTTGTGAATGATTTTGTGTCCTTATAGGACAGTCATAAAGAGTTTTTTCCTACTACCACAACCCATAAATCTACTTTCAATCCTTTGAGAAAGTCACCTACACCCTTGGATCCCCATCTTATGCCTCATAAAGTTGGTCATAATAACAAGACATCATCAAAAGGTTTGAAGGTGAAAGTATGAGGTCCTAACATAGTTAAATGATTGAAGGAATGATTTCCATATAAATGAAGAGTTGTCATAAATGATGGGCATCCATGATTGTGGAGGTCTATTGCACTATGGTAGGGGTAGGCTATATAAGTTAAGATTGTCAACAGGTTGAAGGAATGATTGTCATAGCTCAAGAGATAAAAGTTTTCTATAGCTCTGCACATGTGTGAACCATTCAAATTTTTCATTTCATGAAAATCCTATATCTAACTAAAACTACAATCATGTGGCAATTAAGATCAAGTTATGTCTTGAGGTATGAAACTACATATATCATCTTTCTACCAAGAAAAACAATCATATATAACAATAAATCAATCTATTACATGTTATTGATCATAACTCAACCATTGTAAACTGATTATACATCAAACTTTTAAGTTTCAAAGTAGGAATACATGCACATAAGGCATTTAAATTATATTGTATATCAAGGTGTATATATATTAAAATCTAGTCCATAATGGTGTATACACAATATTGTGGGATCACCCTTTATTAGTTTTTTACAAATTTGTAGTCCATAGAAAGCTATTTCCATCTACTTCACTATGACAAAGAACAAGTCTTTTTTAAAAAAAATATTGTTTTGGCTAGTTTTTTAACCTCCAAAGTCCACTGTAAATGTAATTTTCAATGGGGCATAACTTTCACCCCGCTTATGGAAATTTAGCACAATTTTTTTTTAAACATATCAAAAAATGCAAAGATTTTGTTTACGCTTGTAATTTTCAACTTTGGATAAGCTTTTTTCAAAATTGTAAAAATCACTGTGATTTATAAATGATTGATTTAGGCTTTCTGATTGCACAAATAGTAACAAATTCTTATCTTTTTTTTTGGAGGGGCTTCTAAAACAACATAATAGTGTTAAGGGATAATCTATCTAAGTCACTAAAAATGGGGATAATAGATCATCCATGTGTCATTACTTTAAAAAAGGAAACTACAAGTCCTAGCGTGATGGCATCTTAAAGCATTGCCAATGGATCCATGTATTGCCACATTTGTATGGGATTATTCCTAAACCAAGTACATTTTGGAAGAAAACTATATGGGGAAATAAAAATTATCATGTCTCAGGATTAATTGGTTTAAGTGTTGGGAACCACACATCATGGGATCTATCACACATTGAGTTCCCTTGCACTCTTTGGACCACACTATGGAAAATGTATGGAGATCCCAATGAACCTCCATTCCTAGATAATCCTGTTATGCCCATTTCTTCCCCTTGATGATGTTGATGATCCTTTGTATGATGATGATACTGAAGAGGAACTTGCTTATTATGGAAATATTGAATGTTTTTATGACATAGAGACGTATCCTCATTCTTCTCCTCTTTCTACAGCTCTAGCATTGGCATCTATTCTGCCACCTCCACTTGCTACTTTGATAGAGATCTTGGCTTCTCTGTATGATACTTTAGATCCTCTCCATAAAGTTCACACTTGTCCTCTTGATCAGTGAGATACCATCTTATTATAAATCCATCATTTGTTTATAGAGTCTCGCATTGCAGATTTGGAAGACACCATTGAGGATATTTGTGTTCTATTTGATGACAACTTTGATGAAGTTGCATCACCATTATCTTCTTCATATATGATTGATTGTTCTTTTCCTACATTAGCATCTGTTATGATGGATTTTGTAGATAATAATGAGTCCACATACTTGACTCATTCATCCTTGAATTTGACATCCTCTATAGTAGTATCAAATTCTCATTAGTCCAGTTATCACCATAAATCCATGGTTCCTGTTCCTGGATCTTTTATAGTACCTGATTCATCCTATCAGCATTTGTCACATGTCAACATTGGCTTGGAGATAATTGATCATCCTTCAAATACATCATGAGAATCATCTATTTCTTTGGATTATGTGTGTAATTCAGAGACTTTCATCCTTCTTCGCATGTTCCTATCTATAATGGGAAGACCACTTGCACACTTATGTGGTTCTTTTTCTTCCCAAGGGGAGAAATGTGGTTCAACATTCATGGATCATATTCAACATCTAGTGTTGATATTCTACACACACTACAAGAGGTATTTTGAGAGGAGGCTGCATGGTTTCTCTTCTCATATCAGTTTTGGGAGTAAGTATTTCTTTACATGGAGTTTATTCCTTCACATCTTCTAGGGGTTCACATTGACCTTCTCATTTTTTCTCTCCAATGGGGGGAACATTTATTGTACATTAGTGTTATAAATAGTCCTTGGGGGTTCATGATGACTCATCCTTCTATCATATTCTTCTAATTCACTTGTACAATTTTATCATGTATCATTTCACTTTTGTAGAAGGGTTTTTCCCATAGAGTTTTCTCCTTTACTCCACTTATGATAAAATTATTTGTACATGGGTACCTAACATGTCCTAGTAGCTAAGACCCATCATATTTATATCCTTATCCCTAAATTGCACTTAAGGGGGCATGTTAATATAAATAAGGTCATATTATATCTAGTTAGGCTATCACCTTTCCAAGATTTACCTATTCACACTTAGCTTAAGTTTGCTTAGGCTTTTTAGACTTTGTCTCACCTCATATGGTGGATACATGTGCCCTCATCTTTTGAGACACCTAGTGCATGTTTACTTGCCACTTGCATGAGCACTTGTCATTTGAGCTTACAAGTGTGGCAATTTTGGATGGGTAGTCAATCAGTGATTCCTACCTTCCCACCTCCTCTCTCATGCCTACTTATACAAGGTGTCTATATACATTTTACTTAACTTTTGAATATATGTTTTGGCTTATTTGTGTGCTTATAGATTGTGGAAGTTATTTTTATTTTTTTCTTGTTGATCTTGATTTATCCAACACTCATTTGGTGTGCATTTCATTCTTACAAGTCCTCAGGGTGAAACAAAATAACTCAGGTATATCTTACATGACAACGGTACATCTTTTTGTTTCTATTATAGTGATGTATTTTGAATACATAATAATGTCAAGATAACAATTGGTATTTCAAGTATAAATGTAGGACAATGACAACAAGTAAAAGCCTATTTTGGGAATGGTACCTACCTTTCATGTCAACTATTATCCCTGATTAGGAAAATATGTAAGTATTAAAAAGATGTACAGGCCTACATGGTAGCTCGAAGATGAGATCTAGTCCTAATCATGTACATGTAATCATGAATATATGCATACGTCTTATTATCATTCCTCTTGGTGATGTGTATTACTTCATTTTTTATTTTATTTTAGCTTTCCTAACCTTTAGAACTTTCTACGGTCATGCACACCTTCTAGCTTGCCTTCTGACCAAAGTTTGGCATATCCTTTTGTTTCTTTCTAGCCCCAATAATCACATAAATCCAATTCACAAGAGGCTAAATTCATCTTCCCTATAGGTATTTGCATCATTTCATCCCTTTAGAATCATCTAATCAACCTCCCCATTCCATCCCTAACCTTAATTTCCATGTCGCATTCTTCATTTTTGGGTTGCCCCCTGTCATTGTAGGATCTCCCTAGGTGACCATGTAGCTAAATCAATATTTCCAAGGGTGACTTTCCTTGGTGAAAGGGGAGACCCACCTTTTAGAGATCCTATGGTAAGGTTTGGGATGCCAAACCATGTTTAAACCTCCTATATCATTATCCACCCCAGAAACCACCTATCCAAAACTTCCTCTATGGGTCACCCCATATGACTTTAGGATTTCCCTGGGTGACCCGGCAACTTAAGTAGGATCTCTAAGGGTGAATTTCCATAGTGAAAGGGGTGACCCTATTTTCTTTTAACATTTATGATTTCTTCCAGTTCTCACCCAAATTTTCTCCAAATGGAGCTCTAATTATATGATTCCTCTTCCCTAACTACCTATAAACTTATCCTAACTCAAGACTCCCAATCACTCCATTCTAACTCAAAAATAAATTCTACTCATCTCCCAATCAATCACTTTCTAACTCCATTTCTTCTTCTGTGATAGGCTATCAAGGCCAATTCACCCCCAATCAAACCTAGTTCACTCTCCAATCAAGCCTGTTAACTCCTCAATCAAATGAGTTAACTCTCTAAACACCTCCACCATTGATGTGCTTCTCAAACCTATAAATAGCACCATCCTCTATTTATTTGAGGAAGCGGATTCAGTATTGTTTCTCTTTCTTTGCTTTGTCTCCATAGCATTTTATTCTCATGCAGGACCTCGTGAGCCTTTTTGTTTTGTATTTATCTTTCATAAGCTCCAAGCCACATTGCTTCCTAGGAATTATAATGAACATTTGTTTTCAAATCTTCCAAGCTTCCATTTCATTCATTTTCCTCCCATCTTCACTTTTGTCGCCAAGAGGAGGACCTTTTTGTTGTAGAGGAAGAGAGAGGGTTTTTGAAAGGACTTCTGAGGGCTCAAGTCAGGCACTGCTATCTTTTTTATACTAGGTTTTTCATGTTTTAGATTAGTAATCATTGTTTTAGAAAAGTAATCATTGCTTTTCTCTTTCTTTGATAGGTTTCTTCTGTGTTTTCATAGATTAGCATGGCTTTGATTCAATTAGATTAGCTCTATTTCATTCATTAGATTACATTCATTTCCATTTGGCAATTTCAATTTGCTAGATTAGATTCAAAATTGTTCCATGAAGACTACAAAAACATAGGATAGATTGAATATTGAAAAACACATATAGTTGCATACATATTTAAATTCTTAGGTAATCAGACAATATTTGAATTTGGTAACAGGAATAAAAATTGATTTGCATTCATTTAGAGTGCATTCATAATAACATTAGGGAAACTTAGAGAACAAAAACCTTGATCTCATCACAAGGTAGACATCAATGCAACTCAAGTCAAACAATTCAAGAAAGAAAAAACCCTCAATCCCATCATGACATAAACATTAATTCAAGCATACTCACCACAAGCAATGAGAAGCACAAACACTTCACCTATTGCCAAGAATTCAATGTGCCCAAGCATTAGAGAATATTGGATACAATCCATCCTTGATGAGATTATGGATAACTTGCCCTATCCAATTCATCAATGAAACATAGAACAAGCAAGAGAAGAACAAGATCACCAGCAACATATTAGAGATCAACAACCCTTTATTCAATAGATCTTACAAGATAAATAAAGAAGACAAGAATGTCCCAGACTTATCAATGAACAAAACAACCTTTGTGCTAGGCTAAGGAGACTTAGGACTCATGAGCCTTTAGGTCATACAATGATCACAATAGCAACATTCAAATGTCTCCATCTGAACAACCATCAAAATACACACATAGCACAAAACCAAACCATCATCCATAATGTTCTACTCCCTAAAGAAAGAGATAGCAATAACCCCTGGGTCCTACCTCTACTCCACTAGCTCTTGCCACGTGTGTGGGAGTGACTAGGAGGTCACCTTTAGCAAGGAGGATGGTTCATGTGTCACATAGACTAGGACTCACCCGCAAAATTGTCTAGGTCACATTCTAAATGATACAATAATAAGCATAAAAATATTATAGAGACAACTATATGGGTATGTGTAGGATCGTCATGGGACAAATAGTGGCAATAGAAAAAAAAATTATGTTTTTACTTAGCCAAATTCGTGAATTGGCCAACTTTGACTTTCATAGGCATGGAACGGATATCCGTTTTGGTTTGGATACCGAACCAAAATGGATATCTATTTTGGTTTGGTATCCAAACCAAAACGGATATTCGTTTTGGAACAGATATCCATTTTGCAAGACATAAAAAGGGAAAAAGATTTCTATATATATGCAAGACATGAATGGTATTGGACATTGATAATTTTTTGTTTTGTCTTCTATAGGATAGGTATCAATGAGAATGCAGCATTGGCATTGATAATTCTAAGAAAATTTAGAGAGGAATAGGATTATCTATTTGTTTTAGTGTTTTTATAAAATAATATTTCCTTTAATAAATAAGGAAGCATATCATATTCCTCAAAATGCATAATACATGTGATATTTATTGACCTTTATTGCACCCTTTCATGTTCATTTAAATTTTAATAAATCATATATTAAAAGGTAAATAATGAAACATTTCATATTTATCCAAAAGTAAAATGTACATTACACTAAAGATATAATAAGTATTTGATAGAAGAATTATACCTCAATATATACTAAAAACATAACATTGTTGTTGTTCCAAAGAATTGAGTCTCTTTTCTATAGCTTCATTTTTCAAGAGTTGTTTACATATTTTCAATTTTCCATAGCAATCATATTAAAATTCAATGGAAAAATTCTTAGTCTATCCAATGACTTAACACATGATACAACCACAAAGCTATGGAAGGGATTGCAAGTATTTCATTGGTCAATGAAAAATTAGGTATTTTACTTCTGCTTTCTGTACCAATTGAAGCTTTCTTATCATATTGAAGATGAATAAATTGTTACCTTATGTTCAGAGTATGTGTTGAAACTATAAGAAGTAATTAGTGGGTAGACGACTCTAGTTTTTATCCATCATTTGATGCATCTTGTTGATGCTATATAGAAGAGGTTTGAAGAACTAAAATTGTTAAAAGAGAAGCAAACAAAGAATGATCAATCAAATGAATCTCAAGAATATTTGCGGTCCTATGAAATCTTCATTTCAAGTTGGTGCCTTGAAGCTTTAGAGATTGAGTTCCTTTGTGGTGAAGATGTCATTCCTACTCCTCTAATGATCATAGAAGAAAGCACATGTATTGATGAGTTCAAAGTTACATATGTATTATCCTTTTCTCCTCCTTTATCATCATTGGATTACATTTTTTTGAGTTTATTGCAAAGAAGAGGGATGAAATTAATTTAATGAAGGATTACCCCATATTTGAAATTACTATTCATGAAGTGAGTTTGCAGCCTAAACTACAAGAAGTCTACCCATCTCAGGATTTGTATGAAACATGGGAAACCTAAGACTTATTCTCCTCAAACTTAAATGATGAAATATGCATCCAAATGTGGGACATTTATATGTGTGATGTAATGCAAGAAGACATGATCAATATTACAAATGGTGACACTAAATTGATTCAATAGGCTTCTAACTCCTATGAGGAATCTAGTGATTGTTTGGGTATGATACATTATTCATGAAGCTTATGCATTTAAAATACTTCAAATTCCTCACCACAAAATAGAAATAACAATTTGGTTCATCAATGCTTCATAGATATAGTTCATTATAGAGTTCTTTTGACCAGATCTAGAGCTTTCACCTTTCTCATACTCCAAGCCTTGTTTGTCATCTACCCTCTTCTGGCTTTAAAGAAGACCTTCAAGTTGAGCAGAGCTTATCTTGAATTTCTCTTTGTATTGATTTGTTGTTTGAAGATCCCTTTTAAGAGTGTCAATCTGATTCTCAAGTTGTTCTTCAGTATCTCTAGCTTCTTCAAGATCAGATTCTAGATGCTTGATTATTCTATCCATTTTGTGGCAGTCTTCTGACTTCTCCTTGAGAGATTGTCTTAGATCATCTTTAGTTTTTCTTTTTTCTTCAATTTCTTGGGTGAATTTCATAACTCCTGATTCCATTTCATGTCTTACCATAATGACCTCTTTTGATAACTTTTCACATAACTTAGTTTTCTCCTTCAGATCTTCATTTGTATCATTGGCTTCACCTTGACTTGCTAATTGTGGAAGAAGTTCCTTTCTCTTTTTCATAGAGATACTCAGTTTCTCTTTTAGTTCATTTATGAACTCATCAACCTGTTTGAGTCTTTCCTTCAAGTTGTTGACTTCAGAGTGAGATTTCTCAAGATCATCTAGGGTAGACTGAAGTTGTTCCCTCATACCATACATATCCATTGTTCCAAAAGTTGAATCATCTTTCAAAGCTAGTACTTCAGAAAAGATTTCTAGAGATGAGAAATATAAAGTGGATGATGACTTTGATGAAATTGAATCTAACTTTGTTGATAGGATGTAAAGAGGTTTTGTAAGTTCAAAGGTAAACTACCTTTCAAATTTTTTTCTTGTGTTAAGGTAGGTCATTATACTTCCAGATGTCCTGAAAGAATTGAAAGAAATAAGAAAAGATATGAGAGCGGACCTAGAGTTCCAAAGAAATGCTACTATGTCAGAGATTTTGATGATGAAGGTGTGATTGATGATGAATTTGATGATGCTATTACTAGTGAAAATGAATGTCTATTTATTTCTATTAAAGAAGATCATGTGCCTACTAATTATGCTACTTTATCATCTAAGGAAGACCATGTGCCCCAGCCAAGCAATCATGTAAGTGATTCAGATTCTTTCATCTTCTCACAAATTGGAGAAGATAATTTGTTGCATTCATTGCTCAGTCCACCAAATTCCCCTCAAAAAAAAGAAATGCCTAAGCAAAATACTCATCCTACACCAATAATGGTGACTACCAATACCTCTAATGTGCCAGTCTCATCCCCAAATTGGTTGAAAAAGGTAGTCCAAAAATAGAAGAGGTACACCATTCCAGTTGATGAAGGCATCGATACTATTTCCATTTTGTTGTAGATGGTTCCAAAACCCAAACGTGTGAGGAGAATGTCTAGAATAGTGACTGATGCCTCCTTGAGAAACTAGTTTTTAGAAATTGCAGACCCACTGGTCAAGAAAAATGAGGATGAAATAACTAAACTAGACTTCAGAGTAAATCGAGTGGATCTAGGGCCATCAACTACTGAAGGTGATTTGTATCATATGCACTATTTAGTTGACAACATCTCTAAAAGGGTGAAAGGTTTGCAAGATGAAAATTTGAAGCTGCCAGCACATGTAAGTTCTCTGTCCTCTTTCACCAATTCAATTGTTGAAGTGATAACTCCCTCAACTAGAACCTCCTCCACTGTCAATCTCCTTACCCTTGACCTGAATTTGCTTCAACAAGTTAAAACTTATTTGTCTCTGAGGAAAGCTATGGATCAATGGGTTGAAAGGATCATCTTTGGTGGTCTCATTTTTATTGAGGAGGCAGTGAAATTATTTGATTCTACACATGCTAAAAGAGAAGTTTTGATAGTAGAATTTGAGAAAGCTCAAAGTGACCACCACAGTTTGAATTTAGCCTCTAAGGAAGTGCAGGAAATCATCAACATGGACCCTGGTATTCTAATGGCCGAAGAAGTCATAGTTGATCCTAAAGAGCTAGATACCGCTGTGTGGGCTGATGCATTAGAATGGAAAATTTATATTATTTCTGCAGCTGAAGAAGAGATGGGAAAGGTAGTGGTAGTTTATTACAAAGAGATGACGAGGATTAAAAGAGATTTTGCTATTTTAGAGGTAGAGGCTAATGGATCTGATGATGAAAAACTACTGGATGTTAAGGTGATCAAACTGAATTTCAAAAAGGCAGTGATGGAGGAGATAGTAAATTACAATGCAATTATAGGGGATTCGTTGGAGAGACTTTCTAAATTGGTAGCCTACATAGCACTTGTAAAGGTGGTATTGATGAAGTCTATCATAAAGTGACTGACTTTGACCACACTATCATGAAAAGGAAGCATCATATCAGCATGACCGGATCTCCACCTGGCATGGCGTTAACACCTGTTATCAACAAGTTCAGAACATACAAAGCTAGATTGTGAGCACAGGTACCCCAAGTGGTGCAAAGTGTCATTGGAGAAGGTAGATAGTCAAGGGAAGATGAAGAGATGGATGAGGTGGATGATGGCGATTGAGACTTGCAAATCTTGAATTGATTTTTAATTTCATGCTTTTAAGTTATTTCATGCTTGTTCTAAAACTATTATCTCTGGCAGGCACTTTATTATAATTATTGTTTAAACAATCTTTTAACTGGCTATTTCAAGAAGCCATTATGGTTTTCAAGACATTTATGGTTTGCCCTAGCTATATATTCTAGATGGATGGTCAAATTAATGATCTTTTGCAAAACTTTATTTCTGGAAAGGGTGATGGATAATTTTATTTTTCAGCTACTATGATATATGCAATACAGTTAATACAGTGGAGATTTGGATGATCATGGACTTTGTGTTATGATTATTTGAATTCATGTTCTTGTTACGTTGGATGTGTTTTTGCTAATGTTAATGGTATTCACGTGTTTTGGTGGTTGGATGTTAGTAAATCTTGCTCACTGCTTTGAATAACCTATTTTTTGATATTTCATTTAATGTGGTGAATTCATGTGCATATGTATGATACCTTCAATATATGTTATGTAGTTGGAAGTTTGTGAACTTCTAGAGTCAGAATTAGAGTTGTAGATTTACCTTTATAGATTTCTAGTTCAAAGCTCTACCTTTATCTTTCTTTTTGGTTAAAAGCAACCTTAAGTTTATATTCCTCAGAATATCTATCGAAGGTAGTTGTGCCTTGTTAAATAAGTAGAGAGCCTGTGTAGAATATCAATATATTGGGCTCAACTGTTGATTACATTTGTCACTTGTCCAAGCATGAGTATATAGAGTTAGGTGACAAATCTGTTAACCAATAGATTTTTGGTGACTCTACTGGGGATAATTTGTTGTATCATCTTTGTGAGTTGCTTGGTTGGACTTTATGGTTCTTCATGGAAGACGTGCACCAGTTTTGTAGCCTAACATTGATTAGCTAGTAGGAGACCAAGAAGACATTATTACTAGCCTTAGGCTTGTTGCTTGGTAGACTAGAAGAACCAATTAGCAGTATCATCAAGTTGATGAAGTGTTAGAAGAAGAAGAAGAAGAGCTTGGTGAGATTATAGTAGAAAATGCACGTCATTTTAATGACACCCAGGACATAATTTTCATCAAAGGAATTGTTCTTGTACCATAGAGAGAAAGGCCTTTGTGAATCTAAGCAGTCCCTAATAATAGGCCAAGAAACCCCACTGCCAGACCAGGGAATTAGAATTCTGCAAGACCAGTTCTTCCCTGTAATAACCAGTAAGTGGTTTGGCGACTCTACTTAATTGTTTTATTAATATATCTGTAGGAGTGGGCTATGAAAAGATATACACGCGGAGATAGGAAAAAGGGTATAGCCAATATTGACTTTGATTTGCTCCAATCTTTAAATTGTTCTCCCTACCCTCCTACAAGAAAGGTCAAATCTTTGAGTAGACCATCCTCTCCTCCACCCACAAGAAGTGCCACTAGTTCATCATGTCAAAGCTTGACCCTACATGGTATTGTCTTACCTTTACAAGTAAATTTCCCTCCTTTTAATATGGTTCATCCACAGCCTCCACCTGGTCCATGGGGTACTACCATCGGACCACTCAGCCTTGGTGCTAAATTGCATGATCTACCTAGGGGATCAGGTAAAATTCTACCTAAGTTTAGGGGTGATGGCAAGGTTACTCCTGAAGAGAACCTTAATGCTTACTTTGTTGCATGTTCCATCCTTGGGGTTCAACACGAAGATGTGTCTGTTAGGCTATTTGTTGAGTCACTGGTTGACACAGCTACTGAATGGTGTTATCACCTTCCCAATGCCTCTATTAGAGATTGGGCTACAATGAGATAGTGATTTGAAGATAGATTCAAAACTACTGACAATTAGCACACATTAGTGACTTAACTCTCCTCTATGAAGAAGGAGATCCATGAATAAATGAGAGAGTATGTAGCCAAGTTCAATAGGCTTGCAAATAGAATCCTGGGAAATGTTAGACCCAAAGATGGATTAATGTTTGTGTTTGTTTGAGATGTGAAACAGGGCAAGAAGGGCGATGATGGCATGGGAGCTCGGCGCTAGAGAGAGAGGCGACATGTGGTGGTGGGCGGAGGTTGCAGAGGGTAGAGGGGAGTGTTGGCGAAGGCAATGGGTTGGAGGTTCACCGTGCAGGGAACAGTGGGCGGAGAGGAGTTTGGGCCATGGCTCGTGGGAAGTGTGGACACACGGTGGGGGTGTGGGGAGGGGCGGAGCCCCACCCACATCCCACTGTGTGGGGTGTGGGTGGGGCTCTGCCCCTTCCCACACCTGTGGCTTATTAATAATTTCGGTGGGGTTTAAAACCCCACCGCCTATCATATGTACATTCGGCTGTGTTAAAACACAACGAACATTGCTCAGAATAGTTTGTTTGGAAATTTTGAAATTTCTATTTATTAGTAATGAAATTTATATTTTCATAAATATGTGTGTGTGTGTGTGTGTGTGTAGATCTTGCTCTCACAAATACATTTAATTTAAGCTATTTTAAATATATATATATATATATATATATATATATATATATATATATATATATATATATTTTCACAAGTATTTCAATATTTTTACTTTCACAATTTCATTTGAAATGAACTATTACAATATATATATATATATATATATATATGTATATGTATATAAAAATATCAGTTTTCACAAATTCACTTAATAATTAAAATATAAACACAACTATATCAAATTTTATCAGCTATATTTTAAAAGTAAAAATATATATATATACATATCTAATGAAGCTCAAGGTAATTTCTTTCCTCACTACCTTTAACTTTTTTAATTTTTAATATAGCAGTTATTCAAATGAAAGGAAACATTAACCATCTAAATCTGTATTGCTATTTGTAATTTATCATGCAAATATTCCATTTCAAATACATTTATAATTAGAAGTAAATACATGAATCTATAAATCTTTCCATTTCAATAACACTCCATAGTCAAATAAAAATTTGATTTGAATTAATTCCCATTGCAATATTAACTCAAGATTTAATTTTCATTTTACAAGGTAAATATGCAACTTCCAAAATATAGTAAAATACACTTTCTCACTAAGTAATACAAGAGATAATTTAAAACAACTGATCCAACTCAACAACCATCTCACAATATACAATTAGATAATCAAGAACAAATAACTATAAAACTCCCACAACTCAAATACAATCTAAGGGAGTAATTTACTTTCTTCTCCCAGCTTACACAAAAGATGTGATGTAATAACCAAATTAAAGTCACAACTGATAACATAGTAAGGGAGGAATATCTCTCCACTCCCAAGGTAACAATTTTTACAACAAATTCAAGAGAGAAGTTCTCTCTACAACTCTTACATAATGAAACTAAGATGACCAAGCACTTTGCAAATAGGAAGATAGACATTTTCTTTAGCAAGGCAAATCTATCTTCAATCCTCTTAATCATGCTTCAATAGTAACCTGCAAGACAACAAGGGAGAAAACAAGAACCATCTAGCTCTCTTCCCTACCTTTGACCCGCAAGAGGGTCACCCCTGAGCTAGGGAGACCATCCTCATTCCAGGGTAGAATAGACAAAACAACACTTCACAACATTGAATAACAATAACAAAGCAATTAACACACACACCCCATGGTTGACTCACAATACAAAAACTCAGCTTAGGTGAGTTCAAGGAGGGTAGGGAAGTAGACAATCTCTACCTCTAGGTGTCATCCTTTCACAATGTATCACAAGGCCTCAAGCCAACAATTTACTCTTCTTCCACAAGGCCTCAAGCCAACAATTTACCCTTCTTCCACAAGGCCTCAAGCCAACAATTTACTCTTCTTCCACAAGGCCTCAAGCCAACAATTTACCCTTCTTCCACAAGGCCTCAAGCCTTCCAATAAATCAAATCACCAGGGATATCCCATTAGGCTCTCAAAGCCATAAGCCCTCTAGGTGAAATAAGTACCAACATGCCCTCTAGGCATTACATATATCAAGAAACAAGATGACACACGAGGAGGGTCACACCTCCCCTTCCCTATACAAGATGAGCATTGCCTTCCAACTGGAAGGAGCTCTTTCAACACCCAAAAACAAACCCCAAACAAAATAATAGAAAACTCATTCATCAAGCAAGAATCAAACAAACAAATCAAGCTTCAGATCACACAAGAGAGTAGTCTTGTTCACCAACCTTTCAAAGCCCAATTATGGAATGAAATTTGATGAAGAGCTCCACTCTAACCTCCTTCTCCAAAGTCTCCTTCTTTCCACAATAATCCAACCCCCTTACTCTCCTCCTCCTCTCTCTTTTAAAACTAATTCCCTCTATTTTCCTAATTTCCCAAGTGGCATTAAACAACTAATCCACAACTCATCCATTATCCTAGTGGTCATAAAACAATTGACCCCCACTCCATAGGTTCCCCACGAGAGTCCTTTTAACAACACATGGAGAATTTAAAATACAATAAGTAAAATAAAATACAAAGGGAGTGGATGACACACTACCCTAAATAAGGGGAACCCCACTAAAAGAGAGGCACATGGAGTTGCTCCATGACTTGGAAGTGGGCCTGAGTGTGGATTCCACTCATCCCATTGTCCCCATGCTTCCAAATTCGTCACTTAACTTCCCTGTGAAGTTTAAGTGACCATATGGAAGTTAACCTAGGGTTATCCTAGCCAAAAAGGTCCTTAGACCCATGGGGTATAACCCAGGGTTGATTTTTGCCTAGTTAGAACTCCCAGAGTCAAATAAAACACAAGAAAAAGGGTCTAAAAGAAATAAAATTTAAACAAGATTCAAAACAACATTTCTTACAAAACTTATCATAGTAAAAGTAAATCAGAAGATAACCCTTATTCCCTTGACCTCATGCATCATTAACACATTACAACATTACAACATTTTCCAAACACGAGGTTGATCTTAGTTCCTCATGGAACTAGATCGGCTCACAAAGGATACAACATAGGTATGAGATGGTCACCTGTATTTGTGGTTTTGTTAGCAATACCTGCACACTCAAACTTGAAGTCAATACCACATAGAGATATCATAGCCGAAGCAAAACTAAATACATGCATCCTAACATTCTACCATAAAATCACATTGAAGTTCCATATCCATTCATCATTTTCTTAGAAGCAACATCTAATTATCATTGCACAATTATTTCCTTAAAAATCAATTAGGTTTAATAAGAAAGACTCCAGAACAATAGTCTCTCAACATATAAATAATAGTCAATATCACTGCAAAGAGTCTCATGAATAGTAGTGTAAAATGTAGGCCTCACATCTTCCTTATTTCAAGTTCCTTCTCTAAGATTTTGGGAATCAGAGATATAAGTTCAATGAATACTTTGTTGTAGATGTTTAGATACCTGACTGTTGCATCTTGCAATATCTTCTGATTAGTTTCATTATATTCATCATAAAATTCAACCATTGGTTGTAAGTTCCCATCCATAGTAACTAATTTGATGATATCATCAACGTGGAGAGTAGGTTTTTCAAAAACATTCCTCTACCTTCTCTTCTTTGTCTTGACTGGTAGAGGGTTCACCAATTGTTTTCTTCTTCTTCTTCATTTTCTTTACTTCCTCATCTATCTCTATCTCTTCATCATCCTTGAGGCTTGTGTATGATCTTGTAGCCTTTGTTTTTGTTCTCTTTTCTCCTTTACCAGATGATTTTGCTTCTAGTTTTGATGCCTTTGAGCTCTTAGTAGTGGTAGGTGTAGAGCTCTTAAAGGATCTAGTCTGGGAGGGGGCTTCTACCAGAGCACCTTCTTTTTCTGCTTCTTCATCTTCTTTCTTTGCCCTTTCCATCTTTTCTCTGTTTGCATCAAGTGCCTCTTTTGATATTCCATGCCTCTTGGCAAATTCTTCTACTTCCCTCCTCACTTTTCTTTTCATTTCTAGTTGTCTTAGCTCCACATGAATCTTCACACTCAACTCTTCAAAGGTTCCAAACCTTTTTGCCTTAGGATCCTTGGGTTGACTAAGCATGTGTTGAACATGTACCTCTACAATTTTCTCATCTACTTCATACCCCATTGGCATGATCTAGACTATCCTTGGCTCTACTACCTCCATTAGGCATTGATCAGTTTCTAGCATAAAGCATATTGTATCCTTATAATTTTTAACTAGAGATTGGGGGATTCTCTCTCTTTCTTGCATCATACTCTAAAAGTTCTTGAAGTAGCCCCATAGTGCTGTATTATGTGCCTTGGCATCACTGATTCCATGCAAATAATCCTTGATTTGTATGGCTACTAGTCTATCATTTTGCCACATCCAACCACTAGATCTGGGTAGCTCATTCATGTAGTAGAAAAATAGACAGAGTATCAAGCCACTGTATTTGAAAGAGTTCTTCTTGTCCTTCTTTATCTTCTACAGATTCTCCAAAAGTTAGTTTAGGAGAAGCTCACAAAGATCATAGTCAACATTTTCTTTTAGCATCTGATAAGTTGTGTAGATTGCAGTTCTAGGTACTAAATTTTCCCTTCTAGAATGATATATCTTGTAACTAATTATCATGGAGGCAAACTTACTATCTGGATCAGTGATATCTTCTATTGTCATTGCTCTCTTATCAAATTTTGATCTTGTTGTCTCACTATCTAATTCTTGACAGACTTGAGAGCAGGTATCCCACTGGATGAGTGCAATCTAGTAACTGCCCTAATGGCATCCTTGGTTATCTTGAATGGTCTCATCAACCACATAAAGTTATCATGCATTCTACTTAGAACATATCGGACCCATTCATCTTCTTCAAAATAGGGGAAATGGATGCAATGTCTAAAATGCTTGTCCTTGATAGCCTTGTACTGAGGTTTGAGTTCAAAAGAATCATCTATTAACTAGTTGTGATAGATATCCCTTAGCTTGGATTCCCCAAATTCCTCAATGTTAGCATGAATATATGCCCTAAGATCTTCTACATGCAAAACCCCATGCAGAATGTTTGAAAAGGCGCCTAGGGGATCAACTTCTAGGGATTTGTATGGATGTTTCTTGAATTTGGGACGTGGTCTATCAATGATCTTCACAACATTTGGAGTAGCCATCTTTCAAAAGATTCAGAGCGAGATTTCAAGAACATAAAATACCTTTTACGCTTTTAGGGTTCACGAAATGAGCCGAAAAGGTCACCGGTTGACTTGAATTATGTGGTTGATCCTTGAGAGAGATGAAGCAAACTTGTTTGCAAAGCTCTTCTTATCTTTTTCACAAATGCAAATGTGAAAATGGTGAGAAAATGAACCCTTTTATCTCTAAGCAAACCCTAATTCCACATTGCAATAAATGTGCAACTTAAGTCATTCTGGTTGCCTTATTCTCCTTGTTCTGAGAAAGATCTTTTTTGGATCACTGAGATATACATAGAGTTATTCTCGGTGATTAATGACAATCTATCTTCCTTTCCCCAAACATTTGATCTATCCGCAGATCAAGATACCTCAAATTTGAATCATACTGGATCTAACTGTGAAAATCCTGTTCTTACCGGATGATAGTTAAACCGGATTAATCTCAGATGATTAACCTCTTCAAATTCCTTGTGGATCTTTCATACCTTTTCCAAGGGTTATTTATATGTTTCTCTAAGAGCCCTTTTTGTCCACAACCTTCCATGTGCCAATTTCAGGCACCAATTGACTGGCTGGGGGAAGATATTTTCTTTTGTGACTCCCCCTAAGCCAGAGCTCATCTATTTAGTTTCCAGAAAGAATATCAGCACCAGATTCTAGTGCGGATCCATCGTCAACATTTTATGTACTCCTCTTCACCCAAATCTTGTTCATCTCCCTTTGAATTTCATCCACATTCACTTTTCCTTTTCCTTTGTCTTGGTTTTGATTATGATGTACCAGACCCTTACTGTCCTGATTCTTACTTCTGCAGAATTTGGCAATATGACCAGATCTATTGCAATTGTAACAAACAACATTTCTTTGCATATTTGACTGATATCCTCTTGATCTACACTAATTAGCCATATGTCCCGTTCTATTGCATGCAAAGCATCTTCCATTGAATGAATTGTTATATTTCTACACTCATGAGATTTGTGACCATACCTTTTACAATTGAAACACTATCCGGAGAAGGATGAATTAGTCTGATTCATTCTTCTTCTACATTGATTTGCTTTATGACCAAAGTTATTGCAGTTGTGGCAGTATCCATTGAAAGATGGATATCTTTGAGCATTTGGTTGCCTTACCGGAGGTCTTCTAGGTCTGTTCCTTGGATTTCCTGATCCAGAGTTCTTTTGACCAGATCCAGATCTTTCACCTTTCTCATACTCCAAGCCTTGTTTGTCATCTACCCTCTTCTGGATTTAAAGAAGAACTTCAAGTTGAGCAGAGCTTATCTTGAATTTCTCTTTGTATTCATTTGTTGTTTGAAGATCCCTTTTAAGAGTGTCAATCTGATTCTCAAGTTGTTCTTTAGTATCTCTAGCTTCTTCAAGATTAGATTCTAGATGCTTGATTATTCTATCCATTTTGTGGCAGTCTTCTGACTTCTCCTTGAGAGATTGTCTTAGATCATCTTCAATTTTTCTTTTTTCTTCAATTTCTTGGGTGAATTTCATAACTCTTGATTCCATTTCATGTCTTACCATAATGACCTCTTTTGATAACTTTTCACATAACTTGGTTTTCTCCTTCAGATCTTCATTTGTATCATTGGCTTCACCTTGACTTGCTAATTGTGGAAGAAGTTCCTTTCTCTTTTTCATAGAGATACTCAATTTCTCTTTTAGTTCATTTATGAACTCATCAACTTGTTTGAGTCTTTCCTTCAAGTTGTTGACTTCAGAGTGAGATTGCTCAAGATCATCTAGGGTAGACTGAAGTTGTTCCCTCATACCATACATATCCATTGTTCCAAAAGTTGAATCATCTTTCAAAGCTAGTACTTCAGAAAAGATTTCTAGAGATGAGAAATATAAAGTGGATGATGACTTTGATGAAATTGAATCTAACTTTGTTGATAGGATGTAAAGAGGTTTTGTAAGTTCAAAGGTAAACTACCTTTCAAATTTTTCTCTTGTGTTAAGGTAGGTCATTATGCTTCTAGATGTCCTGAAAGAATTGAAAGAAATAAGAAAAGATATGAGAGTGGATGTAGAGTTCCAAAGAAATGCTAGTATGTCAGAGATTTTGATGATGAAGGTGTGATTGATGATGAATTTGATGATGCTATTACTAGTGCAAATGAATTTCTATTTATTTCTATTAAAGAAGATCAAGTGTCTACTAATTATGCTAGTTGTGTGAAGGATGAAAAACTAGTAGAAGAAAGTGCCTTGGTTGTTCAGGTTGAGAAAGATAAGGATGAATGAATTATTGATAGTGGATGCTCACATCATATGATCGGTGACAAAAGTAAGTTTGTAAGTTTGGAATAGTATGATGGAGGACTAGTTAGGTTTGGAGATAATGTAGCTAGTAAGATTTGTTGAAAATGATCTATTTCATTTAATGGAAAGCATACAATTGACAATGTTCTGAATGTGAAGGGTTTGAAGCATAATCTTTTCAGTGTTGGTCAGATGTGTAACAAAGGATATTATCTAAGATTCAAAGACAATGGGTGAAAGATCATGGAAAGATTCATAACTATGATTGCTACCGGTAAGAAGACAAAAGGTAACATCTATCAATTGAAAGGAACTAATGATTATTGTTTACTAGCTCAGGCAGATGAAAGTTGGCTGTGGCATAGAAGGATGTGCCATATAAACTTTGATAGTCTAGTAAAGATAAGTTCAAGTCAGGTTGTGAGAGATTTACCAAAAATTGTGAAACCCTCCAACTCAATTTGTAAGGAATGTCAGTTGGGAAAGTAGATAAGGACAAGTTTCAAGAGCAAAGAACAATTTTCTACCAGTTTGATGGATCTAGTGCATACAGATCTCTATAGTCCTACAAGGGTGAGAAGTATACAAGGTGATAGGTACTTCATGTTGCTTATTGATGATTATTCTAGAATGACTTGGGTTACTTTTCTAAGAGATAAATTAGAAGCCCTAGAGAAATTCAAATCTTTCAAGGCAATGGTTGAGAATGAAATAGATTTGAAGATCAAATTCTTGAGATTGGATAGAGGAGGTGAGCTCACATTAAATGAATTCAATATTTTTTGTGAAGAGCATGGGATAAAGAGACATCTATCTGCACCTAGGACTCCTCAGTAGAATGGAGTTGTGGAAAGGATGAATAAGATAGTTCAGGAGGCGTCTAGGACAATGATGAAGGAAGAAGGTCTGCTGGAAGTCTTTTGGAAAGAGGCTATTCACACTACTGTCTACATTCAAAATAGAGTTCAAGTGAAAGGTAATGGTCCTAAAACTGCCTATGAATTGTGGTATGGAATAATTCCCACAGTAAAATATTTCAAAGTCTTTGGAAACAAATATTATATCAAGAGAGATGAATATCTAGGAAAGTTTGATGCAAGATGTTATGAAGGAATCTTTCTTGGATACTCTACCAAGAGTAAGTCTTATCAGTGCTACAACAAAAGGCTCAAAAAGATTGTTGAGAGTGCAAATGTGAAGGTAGATGAAGGCAAAGAAAGAATATTAGACCTGAATTGTTATGAACTAGATGAACCTATGACTATAGAAATTGAAGAGAAAGATGAGCAAGCAGACAGTCAGGATGAAGAAGAGGCTCTAGAAAGTGTTGTCAAGACTCCCAGGTATGTAAGGATCAATCATTCTAAAGATTAGATTATAGGTGACAAGAACAAAGGTGTGCTAACAAGAAGAGTTATGGAGGAACAACTCAATTACTATTTGCTTTCAAAGATTGAACCAAAAAATTTGAATGAAGCATGCAATGATGAAAATTGGGTAAAGGCAATGAAGGAAGAACTGTTGTAGATAGAGAAGAATGAAACTTGGGAATTAGTTCCTAGACCTGCTAACAAAAATATTATTGGAACTAAATGGGTCTTCAGGAACAAGCTGAATGAAAATGGAGAAGTTGTAAGGAATAAAGCAAGACTTGTATGCAAAGGATATTCTCAAATTGAAGGGATAGATTTTGAAGAAACCTTTTCCCCAGTAGCTTGGATTAAAGCAATCAGAATGTTTCTAGCATTTGCAACTCACAAAGATTTTAAGGTATATTAGATGGATATGAAATCTACCTGCCTAAATGGTGAATTAGAAGAGGAAGTATACATTGAGCAACTAGAGGGATTCCAATTGTCAGATCAAGGTGATATGGTATGCAG
This sequence comes from Cunninghamia lanceolata, assembly GCA_027924645.1. Taxonomy (NCBI): domain Eukaryota; kingdom Viridiplantae; phylum Streptophyta; class Pinopsida; order Cupressales; family Cupressaceae; genus Cunninghamia; species Cunninghamia lanceolata. The sequence goes on from BSBN01001297.1 coordinate 678,459, forward strand.
GTTGAAGAAGGCATTGTATGGACGCAAACAAGCTCCTAGAGCCTGGTATACAAGGTTAGACATGTATTTGTTGCAATTGGGATTTAGTAAAGGCACTGCATATAGCAATCTATACTTCAAAATCAATGATGATCAGATCTTGATTGTTGAAGTCTTTGTTGATGACATTATCTTTGGAGGAAATGAAGGTATGTACATAAGGTTTGCTGATGAGATGAAAAGTGAATTTGAAATGTCCATGTTTGGTGAAATGAATTTCTTTTTGGGTCTACAAATTAATCAATCAGATAAAGGAATCTTCATATCTCAGTCTAAGTATGTGAAAGAGTTGTTGAAGAAGTTTGGGATGAAAGACTCTAAATTGGTATGTACTCCCATGGTGACTGGTTGCAAGTTGAGCAAAGCTGATGAATCACCTAAGGCTAATCAGAAAAAATACAAATCCATGATTAGAGGATTGCTTTATCTAACTCAAACCAGACCTAATATTATGCATGTAGTCTATCTTGTTGAAAGGTTTCAAGCTAATCTAAGAGAATCTCATGTGATGGTAGTTAAGAGAATCTTGAGGTGTTTGAAAGGTACTCCATATTATGGCTTATGGTATCCAAAGGATAATGATTTCACTCTCAGTTCTTTTACAGATGTAGATTAGACTAGAGATGTTGATGACCAAAAGAGCACAAGTGGAGGTGCCTTCTTCTTGGGTAATAGATTGGTCTCATGGCTGAGAAAGAAACAAAATTCAATATCTTTGTCAACTACAGAAGCAGAGTATATTGCAGAAGCATGTTGTTGCACTCAAGTATTATGGATGAAGCAGACTTTGAAGGATATAAGAGTTGTGTATGAAGATCCAATTGCAATCTTTTGTGAAAATACAAATGCCATAAACATTTCAAAGAATCTAGTGATGCACTCAAGAACAAAGCACATATCAATAAGGTATCACTTTTTGAGAGAGAAGGTGACATGGAATGAAGTGAAGTTGTAATATGTGTCTACAAAGGATCAGATTGCAGACATTTTCACTAAGCATCTACCTAAAGATACCTTTGAGTATCTCAGAGAGAAGTTAGGGGTTATTACCCCTCCTGTCCTGAACTAAGATGCATAGGAATGCATCAATCTGGTGGAGCTCAAAGTGTTACTCCTTGATTTGGAATGATGTTCTGAAGCCTACCTCTCAGGGGGAGTAGCCAAGTGTTTCCGGTAAAGTGAATGGATAAGAGCAGTAGTGTACAAGTATGTGCCCTTTTCCATTGATGTAAAAGGTGGAGAGAAATCATGTGAAAAAATTTGGGGGAGAAAGAATGTATTTGTGTAAGGAGAAATAGGGAGAATCTTGTCTTGGTGGTCTTTTCAGTTTTTCATATCATATGTTGCCATCAATGACAAAGGGGGAGATTGTTGCAAGTATGTGCCTAATCAATGTTGTCATTGATGTCAACATATCTATGTTGTCATTAGTATCAACTGTGCTCTTACTTTGTTAAGGATATTGAGAAAATTAGCCCCTCTGATGATAACAATATGTTCCAGTAGAAGCAATGCATTACATGCAGAAGAATAGTCCAGAAGAATGCTCCACATTTCTTGTAGAATAAATATATTTACTTGCAGATTAGAAGTTATTTAGAATCCTATCTAAAGATGTTATATTTCAAGTTTGAGCCTCCGGTATGAAGAATTGAGTGAAATATGTTCACCAGAGTGAAAAATGTTTTCTATGTGTTTGGTGGTGATAGGGAGAAATTGTTTTTCTCTGCATTCCTCTGCATTGAAGTATTTTGGTCTACAGTTCTGGAAGTAAGTCTGTGATGATGTTAAATGCCTTCAAGTGAAATGGTTCATGATTTGGTGGTCTACAAGCTATATTTTACTCATGACAGTTGCTGACAGTGTTGTTCTTGTGATCTGGTTTGAAGAATCTTGTTGATAGAGTTATTAGAGATCATGAGGTTGTTCCTGGTGATTACAATGTGCTTGTGGATGTCTCTTGATCATGCTCCTACATTCAGATTGGTCCACAAGGTATAATTCATATCGTGCATGAAGCATGTTCTTGAGAATACTTGTGTTAACATCAGTCTTGCTCGACCTAGTTGAATTCATCACTTGCAAAGTTGCATCAAAGATTGTGATAGCGTGTTGTAGAGTTGAAGATTGTGTTTGAGTCCAAGCTAAGGCATGGTGTGATCTACATACATTTTTACATCTTTTCCTTAGCCAAATTTGTATTAGGTCCAAACCTATTTTATGTATGTTTGTAATGCCAACCTTAGAAATTGTTCCAATGATTGATGATTGTAATGCCGACCTTGATGATAATTCCAAGGTTGATGTAGTGTATAAATACTTGTAATTGACTCATGAAAATGTATCCAAGTGTGAAGATGCAAAGAAAAAGTGAAGTAAGGTAGCAGAGCAGAGGTGTTTGCGCTTCAATGGAACTGAACCTTGCAATGAAGTAGATGTTGTTATCTTAGTTCAACCCTTTGGCAATGAGCCTTCTTTTGGTAGTGAGCCATCCTTTGGCAGTGAGCCATCCATAGGTAGTGAGCCTTTGTTTGCAATGTGCAATTTGGGTAGTGAGCCTCTTTTTTTTGGTATTGATATAACACATATATTTTTGTGGACTAACACCCACCGTGGTTTTTCCCTTCTAGGGTTTTCCATGTAAAAAATCTAGCATCTCCTGTGTTGTTTATGCTTTTTGTGTTGAGCTTCTCATTTAATGCTTTCATGATTATATCTAAATATAAGTAAGTGATAAGTTGATGATCATACTTGGTTAAAAGTTTTAGGATACCTGATTCACCCCCCCTCTCAGTTGTTCGGTGCAATTCAACATATCCTGCTTGTCGGTAGAAATCATGTTTAAGGTAAGGTTGAAAAAATACAAGGGAACAAGAGCTTTTAGAAATCCCATGCCCCCAAGGTAACATGCGCTTATGATCACCGAATGTTCCCAATAATCACACACATTAGTATCATATTCTAATCATCAACAATATTAATGTACAGAAATAAGGTAATATACCACATAAACAAACCAAGGCTATACTTGTGGGTTTAGAACTAAGTATAGTCATAAGGATATACTTCAAGTATCTTAAAATTAGGTGTAGCACAAGGTGAGACACAAAACATGCCAAAGTGCCTAGAAGCAGAGTATTGGAAAGGATTGTTACGAGAATCTTCACAACACAACACAAGATCACAACATGATACAAAAGTGATTCTACTAGTCAAGCATCAGTAACAAATTACCCTTGGCTTCATATATGGACTAGGTCTAGTGTTATTCTTGTTGTAGGGATGCATGATCCTTATCAGTATATACTTGTTATCGTCATCTACCAACTAGTAGAGCCACATGTACGATGAAAGAATGTAATCATGAAAAAAATGAGAGGAGACAAAAGTGACTTAGGGCCACAATGTGGAAGGATATCCCCAAATCACCCTCCACAACATTATTCCCCCAAGGCACCATACACAACAATTTGCAATAAGAGGAGTATAGAAGAATAGAAGAAATGTCATAATGGAGGTGGTCTTCTTGTATCCTTGACCCTACAAGAGTATCAAGCGTCATCCAAGGAGACCTCAACAAACATTTAATACAACATGGGGGAACACAACATGACATATATGCCTATATCTAAGAGAAGGCCACTCTTGAGAGCAACTTGAAAAAGGTGCTACATCAATTGTGGCTAAATGAGTGAGAATTACTTACATGGATCATCTGAGATATTTCTTGGTGGACAATCTATGTCTATCATATCAAGATATATCAAATTGAGTGTAGAACTTTTTGATATTGCATAAACACTAAGATTAGGATGATGATAGGATGTGGTGGTTTTCAAAGGATGGTATCCAATACAACCAAAGAGCTATGTGTAATAGATTCTAAGTGTACTTTGATTCCTTGTTGTTTTATACCACAACCATTACCTATGTAGTTGCAAATTTTGTAAAGTATTTGAAATCCATGATCATAGAGAGACAGCATCTCTTTAGGAGAAGGTAAGGCCTCATAAGTCTCATAGTCTATAGTGTAAGTAAAATTTTTGTCTTTGTTTCCTACCAAAGAAACTTTAGGTTTATTAGGTACTTTTAAAGATTGTTTGGATGAGATCAATGCAACTTTTGATGTGTTAGGATTAGAGTTATCAAGTTTATATTCCCCCATAAAGGAAGGAATAAAATCTAATGAGCCCCAATCGTCACCAAGAAATGCATTTGATGGTGATTTGGAATCTTACATAGTATTATCTATGGCAAGAGGTATTGATGAATTAGTTTTTAAGTTATTGAGAAGTTTGTGATTGATAACTTTTTTTTCCACCCCAACTTGTAAACAACTATCCTAATTTAGGTCAACTTCAATGGTGTGAAGTTTATTTTTATAAATAAACTTTAGTGATCAGGGAAGGGTAGACAAAACTATCCCCATGGTATGAATCCATAGTCTACCAAGAGTGATGTTATATGAAAGTGCACTAGGCATGACATGGATAAGGATAGGTAATGTCACAGGTCCAATATTTATAGGTAAATTTATGGTACCCAATGATTGTCTACTAGTGTTATCAAATTCATGAATGTTAAGAGTATCTAGTGTGATTAAAGATGTGTCAACCTCAATTTTATGTAGCAAATCAATGCCACAAACATTAAGAGTCAATCCATTGTCAATCATAACTCACTTTATCAACTTTTTATTTATTGTGACATGTATTACAAGAGGATCGTATTGGTTTTGAACTTCACTTGATGGTAATTCATGTTGTTGAAACAAAATATACATTTTTCATACATGCATACAGTCTAACAAAGTTGCTATATCATTTGGCTTAACATCGGGTGGTACAATCACCTTTTGTAAAGCTTCTTGGACCATTATGTGCTATGTAGGCAATGCTTATATGAGTTCCTAGAGAGAGATCTTAGCAGGAGTAGTATGAAGCTGTTTGACAAGATTATAATCTCAACTAACATTATGGGTAAGATTGTTGCAATTATGTGCCTAATTGGTGTTGTCATTGATGTCAACATATCCATGTTGTCATTGGTGTCAACTGTGCTCCTATATTATCTATTTGCAATGAGTAATATGCTTTGTATTTACTTATCTAAGCAATCTTGAGTTGAGGATATTGAGAAAATTAGCCTCTCTGGTAGAAACAATGAGTTGTAGTGGAAACAATGTATTGCAAATAAAACATAGTCTAGAAGAATGCTTCGCATTTTCTATAGAATGCATATCTTTGTTTGTGGATTGGAAGTTATTTGGAAGTCCATTTGAAGATGCTATGTTCTAATTTTGAGCCTCCAATATCAAGAATTGAGTGAGTTATGTTCACCAGAGTGAAAACAACTTTTTCTGTGTTTGGCAATGACAGGGAGAAAGTATTATGCTCTGCATTCCTCTGCATTGAAGTATTTTGATCCATGGTTCTAGAGATAAGTATGAGATAATGTTAAGTGCCTTCAACTAAAATGGTTTGTGATTTTGTGGTCCACAAGCTATCCTTTACTTATGACAGTGGTTGACAATGTTTCTCTTGTGCTCCGGTTTGAAGAATCTTCTTGACAGAGTGGTTAGAGATCATGTAGTTGTTCCTGGTGATTACAATGTGCTTGTGGATGTCTCTTGATCATGTTCCTACCTTCAGATTCATTTGTAGAGAAAAATTATGATACTAGTTGAAGAATGCTCTAAGAAGACCTAATGTTCTCACTGGTTTTAGCCAACTTGGTTAAATTCATTAGTTGTGGAGAAGCATTGAAGATTGTAGAGGCATGACATGAAATGGAAGATTGCATTTGAGTCCTAGATAAGGAGCAATGTGATCTACATACATCTTTACATATTTTCCTTAATTGATTTTGTATTAGGTCTAGATCTAGTCTATGTATGTTTGTAATGCCAACACTAGAGATTGTTCCAACGGTCGATGAATGTATTGCCAACCTTGATGTACATTCCAAGGTTGATGACTTGTATAAAGACTTGTAATGAATTGTGAAAAAATGTATGAGTGTGTGAATATGAGGAGATACGTGTGAAGATGTGAAAGAGTAGAGCATAGAAGTTTAATTGTTCGTAAAAGGAACTGAACCCATGAATGGAGTAGATGCTACTTAATCAGTTCACCATTTCCGCAGTGAGCCAACCCTTGGCAGTGAGCTAGCCCTTAGCAGTGAGCCACCCCTTGATGGTGAGCCATTCTTTGCAGTGAGCATTCTAGGCAATGAGCCCCATAGGCAGTGAGCCTCTATTTTTTAGTATTAATATAACTTATATATTTTTGTGGGCTAACACGTAGCATGGTTTTTCCCTTTTAGGGTTTTCCACATAAAAATTTGGTGTCTCCTGTGTTGATTATGTTATTGTGTTGATCTTGTCATCTTATGCTTTCATGGTTATATCAGATTATAAGTAATTGATAAGTCGATATTCATAATTGATTAAAATTTTTAGGACAACTAATTTACCCCCACTCTCAATTGTCTGGTGCAATCTAACAATTGGTATTAGAGCAAGGTTCCTCAGAAGAAGGCCTAACAGCTTGAGGAAGATCTAGGATGTCTTATAAACAGGAAGCTCCATAATTTGATGGGACAGAATATGCTCTTTGGAAGGTATGAATGAAAAGCCATCTCCTCTTTCTTGGTTATAAAGTATGGCTAGCTACACAGTCACAATTTGTCACACCTGAAGTTGGTTTGACAACTAAAGATGATATCAAAGAATATGAGTTGGATGTCAAAGGTAAGGATGCCCTATTGAGTTCCTTAAGTGACACAATGTTGACAAAAGTTGTGGATCTTGAATCTGCAAATGAGGTATGGGAGAAGCTAAAAAATCTATATGAAGGAGATGATTCTGTAAGAGAAGCCAAGATACAAAGCCTGAAAGTGAAATATGAGGGTTTAAAGATGAGTGAAGATGAAAATATAATAGCCTTTATGCAAAGAGTTGATGAACTTGTCACTGGAATAAAAGGTATGGGAGGAACTCTCACTGATAAGGAAGTTGTGATGAAAATTCTCAAATCGCTACCAAAGTCTTATAGTCACAATGTAGCTGCAATTGAAGAAGTAATGATGGTAAAAGCTATTGACATAGATTGATTAATTGGAAATCTTACAATGTTTGAGATGAGAGAGTTTGGTGATACATTGCCAAAAGTAGAGAGTGCCTTTAAAGCCATTACTTCAGAAAAGATCTCCAAAGTTGAGAAATATAAGGTGGAACCTGATGATTTTGATGAACTTGAAGCTAATTTTGTTGATAGATTGCAAAGAGGTTCCAGTAAGTTTAAAGGCAAATTACCTTTCAAATGTTTTTCTTGTGGTAAAGTAGGTCATTATGCTTCCAAATGTCCTGAAAGAATTGAAAGGAATAGAAAAAGATTTGAGAATAGGCCTAGAGCTCCAAAGAAATGTTACTATGTTAGAGATTTTGATGATGAAGGTGTGACAAATGATGAATTTGATTATGCTAGTACTAGTGCAAATGAATGTTTATTTATTGCTATCAAAGAAGAACCTATGTCCACTAATCTTGCTAGTTATGTTAAGGAAGAGAAACCAATAGAAGAAAATGCTTTGGCAGTTCAGGTTGAGAAAGATAAGGATGAATGGATTATTGATAGTGGATCCTCACATCATATGATTGGTGACAAAAGTAAGTTTGTGAGTTTGGAAAAGTATGATGAAGGACTAGTTAGGTTTGGAGACAATGTAGTTGGTAAGGTTTGTGGAAAAGGATCTATCTCATTTGATGGTAAGCATAATCTTTTGAGTGTTGGTCAGATGTCTGACAAAGGTTATGATCTGAGATTCAAAGACAATGGTTGCAAGATCATAGAAAGCTCTGGAACTATGATTGCTACCTATAACAAGACTAGAGGTAACATTTATCAATTAAGAGGAACTAGTGATTACTCTTTATTGGCCCAAGCAGATGAGAGTTGGTTGTGACACAAAAGTATGTGTCATATAAAATTTGACAATCTGATAAAGATAAGTTCAGGACAGACTGTGAGAGATCTACCAAAGCTTGTGAAACCCATCAATACCATCTGCAAAGAATGTCAGTTTGGGAAGTGTTGTGTGGTTACACAACACGCCCCATTTTGACTTGACAAAATAGAGACCCAACCTTTTTGCTTGGATTTTCCTTGTGTTTTATGCTTGCTGGCAGTTTGGTAAAAGAAAGTAATGCAGGTGATCCTGCATAAAAGGGGGCTGGGTAAGTCATCATGATGAAGTAAGTTTTTTCAAAGTTAATATTTCATGACAATAACTTCATGGGTGGATAGATTACAAAATTTCATGCAGGTTTGCTTTTTGGATCACCCTGATAATCCTTAGAAAATGAGAGTTATGAACGGTCAAAGTCCTGGTCAAACCTGATATTCTGAGAGGGAGGTCATATTTCTTAACATCAGTCATATTATAAAAGATCACCCTAATCCAATTTTATCACCTGATAGATCATGCAGTTTGCGACATGCGGACGTCAATTTTAAAGTGGTAGTGATACTTACCCATTGAACAACATCATATATTTTGCGGGGTCATATTTTGAATATCACCTAATATTCTAAATATCACCTTATCTTCTAAATATCACCCTGCTGCAAAATATCACCCTAGAGTCAATTATGATGATGATGTCATCAAATCCTGAACAACAAAGAATCATCCTGATGATGACATCATACTCCTCTTTACTTCGCGGAGGTATATTTCTGAGAATCAGCCGACATTTAACAAACATGATGATGATGTCATAAGTGCTATAACGATAAACCAAGTCATTATCAGGATGATGTCATCCTGATATTCCGAGAAGAAGGTCACTTTAGTTTAGGGGGTCATCATATTCCAAACATCACCTGACATTTTGAACATACCCTGATTTTAAAACATAGCTGGATATTCTCAATATCACCTGATATTTTGAAAGATCATCCCCCTCTTCTTGCCGCGCAACAATTAATGCCATTAATGCAGTAGGTGGTTCCCACCGATTGCTAGTGCGATGATAACACCTGGCAACATCCAGAGATTTTCGTGCAGTAAATCAATGATTAAGATCAATTCAGTCAGATTTTGCCCTAAGTGACCAAATGAATGGATTTAAAGTGAATTTACAACATCATTATACTCTTACCTTACGAAGAAATGATAAGTTGCAGAGCAGAATCCCCAAACCCTCATACGAGCTACCTATTGATGCATATAGCTTGCTGAGAACAAGACGCGTGATTAACAACAGTATTTGAATTCATTCCGTAATCATCAGCATAATTCAGGAGGATAAACATATTAGGTAAGTAATTTGAACCTTCCTCCTTTCATTCTTTGCATATCCAGGTAGTATAATGTTACTGATTTGAAGTTGTATCTTCTATTTAATGAATACATATGCATGATGCTATAAAGATGTAATATATGTGCATGCATGATGAGATATCAAATTGGAAGACAAGTTCCTTTTCATTATAGGAAATCATGGCAGACAAGAGATTGTTTAAGTTCGAAGCTGAATTCGTTAAACTGATGTTTGCTCATCCTGAAGGTGTGCAATTTAAATATGGAGTTATAGGGGATACACATCAAGGAAGTACAGATTTGGTAGCCTAGGCACTTAAAATGCACAGTGAAAAGGAGAATACATTTTTGGACTCTGTATTTACATCTGGAATGTGGAATGCAGCTGGTTTTCCATATTCCATGGAGGCTCCTGAGTTAGTTATTAAATGTGCTAGAAACTATAATCCACACACAAGAAAGGTGGAGAAGCATGGCAGAATATATACAGATCTATCTATCAAGGGCCTTTCTACCACCTTCAATTTGCCATTGGGAAAGAAGGTTGTTAGCATGGATTTTAAGAAACTGGAAGCAGAATATGAGAATAATAAGAAGGCTTCCCAGAAGAGAATGTACCAATGGAGGGCGAGAAATAGTCCTTATCCTACAGCCGTGAAATTGCCAGTGCATCTGTATAAGTTTGATTTTGAGGATGAATACCAATATATGATCGCCTTACTCAGTTGAGTAATGGGCCAACCAAACACTGGAAGTTTCAAGGACTGGATGTATGGCGTCATCCTGATGTCCCTCTACACAAACAATAGGCCATTGTGGGCCAAGATGATAAGCAATGCCCTACATGATCAACTAACGAACTTGGGAGGTTTATTTTTGTTCTTTTTATATGACTTCCTACATAGTTTATTCATGTGCCTACAAGGGTACATTTGATGCATTGACTACTGAAGGAAAGATTGGTGGCAACACCAATGATGCTCATATCTGGGATCATTATCCCCACTTGCAAAGGCAGAATTACCTCCAAGATTACAAATTAGTAAATGATGCATTTTCTATGCATCTAGTCAGGACAATGGAGGAGGACAAAACTAAAAGATTGAGCATGGAAGCTCAGGAAGTCATATATAGGCATGGAGCCTGGTTTATTCAGTATTGAACATTCTCTTATATAAGAATTGAAGGCTTTGAAGATCAACCCCTCATGCTCCCAAGATACTCCACTGATGCAGTAGTTTTGATGGAGTTCATGAGGCAAGTGGCAACAATACTGGATGCTTACAAAGCAAGTAACAAGCTTCCACCAGTATTGTTTCCAGTAACAATGGGCTGGTAAATGTGCCCAGATTCTGATAGTATTAAGGAGGCCATAGCTAGTTTAACAATGATGAGATTACTGTCGTTCCCTTTGGCTAGGTCATATGATCCATATGGCAGGATGCAGAAGATCATGGGGAAGCCCATCCATAGGAGGAATCTTGAAGATTTCTAAGCAGATTGTGAAGATGAGGCTAAAGCCAGAAGAAGAAGATATAAAAGATTAACCCTTAACCAGATTAGGACCTTTGACTGCATCTCAATACCTGTCCAATTGAAGAAAGATGATGGTAAAATAATGGCAGATGAGTATGAGGAGAAAAAGATATACAATGATATAATATCAGCACCTAATCTCACTATGCCAGAAGATATTTCTTTAGATCCATTCACAGGAAGGATATTATAGCTAACCCAAGCATGGGTCAATGAATAAATAAATACACTAAAAAAAAAAGGGTGTAGCCCTTACAGTGGATAATAAGAAAAAAAGGCAAGAAATTCCTGATGATGAGTATGATGATTTCCTAGTTGAAAAGAGGAAATCCAAAGGAGAGAGAGTACCACCTCCTGATAAAAGTAAGAGACCTTCAAGAGGTAAGAAAATTGATACTAAACCCAAAGGGGTTATAATTGAAAGAATAGAGATGCCAGCTGAAGGTGCATCAGGATCAGGACAAGCATCATCCGCACCACCTCCCTTGGATAAACAGAAAGCTAAAAGAATCCAGAGGCTAGCTGCACAATCTACTGATACATATGAGGAGGGTCAGGCATCACAGAAGAATATAGAGGAAGATATCCCTATAGATGAAGAGCCTAAGGAAGAAGAAGACCCTACACCCCTCACCAGAAAGAGAAAAGCACCTCAGGTGATGGTATCCACACCTAAGAAATAGAGAACTTCAATGAGAGGTGAAATAAAACAAGACCCCATAATGCTAAGAGGGGCAGGTAGTGAAGTGTTCAAAAAGGAGCTGCTACATAATGTGCCCCTTCCTACCATAGTCAAGTTGAAGACTAAGAAGGCTGAGGAACAAAGGAGAGAAACCTTAAGAGCAGTACAAAGCGGTCCTGTCTCACTAGATGAGACTGTGGACCTATCTGATGATGAGATAGTAAAAGATGTTGCCTCTCAGAAAATGGAAACCCTTGCTGCTAATACCCGCATAACTCCACAAGGAACCCCATCAGTCTAGGTAGTAGTGTTAGAAGAGTTAAAGCAAGTGGAGCAAGAAAAAGAAAAGAGCCCAAAAATGATTGCACAACAAATAGGGCTAGATGCATTAGTTGATCAGGTGACAAGTCCTGCAACAATAGACTTGACATATGTAAAGGATGTAAATTCTAAAGATATAGCAGGTACACCTAAAAGAATAGCAAATGTTGAAGAAGTTAAACATATGGAAGTGGAGGATAAAACTCCAGATATGGGTCAACAGTAGCAAGAAATATTAGCTAAACCTGAAATAGTTGAAGTCAGGCAAAAAAAGGAGAAACCTCAAGAGATAAAGAAACATCAAGTCATGATGACCTAAAGGCTCAAGAGGTAGATACATCAGGTGCAGAGCAGGATGCGATGCAAGATCAAGTGGAGGCACCTAATTAAGATGAAATAATATCCATGGATACCAATGTACCTCAGGATGAGGAAAATACTAAAGTGGATGAGATACACCTGGAGGAAGTAAAAGATCAGGATCATGATAAACATGCAGATGATCAACATGATCACCTTCCGAAAGAAAGGATTCCTCAACAGGAGGAAACACCACAGGATCACCCTCATGAAGAGCATCATGAGGAGGAAATAAGAAAGTCACCTTCACCACAAAGGATGATAATAGATACTGGAGATCAAGGTGAACATGATTAGGATGGAGGACATCTAGGATCTAGAGACCAAGTACCTCCCTGGCTAGAAAAAGAGATAAGTACAGAACCCAATTTTGAAATTCAAGAATTTGATATATCTACATTGTTTTCAGAAACCCTAATAAAGCCTAAGAGGAAGGCACAATTAATGTGAGGACCGCCCTTTTTACTACTGTTGTCATGACCTATTTACAGTACTGTTATTGTTACTTTCATATTTGTGGGATAGCAGTTCCCGAAATTTGTCAGACTATTTAACTTTATTATGTTTTCGGAAAAAACTAATTGGGTGATGTTTGGATAAGTTACTTTTCAGAAAAATGAATTAGAGATGTTAGAGATGATGGAAAATTGTAATATGATTTTTAATTATGTTAAATTGAACTAAGGCATGAGAATGCATGTGTTATTTAAGTTGCTTCGGCTATGATGAATTTATGTGGTTACTGATCTTGTAATTGAGTGTGCAGGGACTACTAATCAAACCACAGATTTCGGAGACCATTCCACACCTTGTTAATTGTTATTCCCTGTTAAGCCGATCTGGTTCCACGAAGAACCAAGGTCTCTTTGTGTTTGATGTCATGATGTAATGTGGTCTTTCGTATGGTCGAGTGGGTTAGGTTACCCTCATGTAATGTTATTTTTATAAGTAAGTGTTGTAAAGAGATTGAATTTGAAATGTCTATTTTTTTTTGTTATTTAAATTATGAGGCCCTTTTTCTTGTGCTTTACCTTGACCTGGGGTGTCTTGTATGGGTTAAAATTGACCCTGGGTTCTACCCCATGGGTCCAGGGGCCCATTTGGCATGGGTAACCCTTGAGTAACCTCCATCTAGTCAACTTAACCTTTCCCTGAAGTTAAGTGGCGAAAATTGGAGGTAGGAGGGGACATGATGGGTTGTACCAACACTCAACCCATCCCCTCTACTTTTCCCTAGATAAGAGATGCCATCCATTAGTAAAAGTTACCTCTTCTTTAGTAAGATTCCCCCATGTACTATGGGGACACCCATGTGAAGAAAGGAGAAAGAGGCATGGGTCACCTGTCTTGTTCCCATTTAACTCTTTTTTTATTTCTCCCATGAGAAAGTGGAGTCACATGAAAGGATTAAGGAGTCCCCTTGGGAATGGAGAGTGACATAAGCCACCTGGACAGTATAGTGATTTTTGGGAAGGGTGAGGAGGTGACAAGTGTCACTTCCCCATTTCTCAAAATTGGAAAGAAAGAGAATTTTGGGTTATTTATTTTCAAATTTTGGGATGAGAGGGAGTTAGTTGAATTTTGGGGAAACTCTTTCATTTTGGCCTTACCAAAAATAGAGAAGTTAGTTTGGAAGATAGAGAAGAGAGAGGGAGTTGGTGGCTAAGCTTGGAAGTGAACTCTGTGGACTCTGCAACAACTTCATTCCAGGAGGGCTTGCAAGGTTGGTCTGAATTTTACCTTTGTTTTGGTAGGACTGAAATGTGTATGAAATGTGTGTAACATATGTGTTAAATTTGTTTCTGTGGGGTTCTTGTCGGGTGTTTGACAGAGCGTCTCCCACTTGGGAGAAATGCTCATCAAGTTTGGGGTAGGGGAGGAGAGATCCTCCTCGGGTGCATACCTGTTCCATCTTTTGGGATGTTGAAAGCCTTGAGGGCATGTATCTGTGACTGTATTTTTGACTTGAGAGTCATATGCAGATTTCTTGTAAAATGTGATCACACTTGGTTGAGACCAAGAGAAATTTTATATGAGTTCATTTATCTGTCAGGGTGACACCCTGGAGTCGAGTGTATCCACTCTCCTTCCCCTTATGAAACTCACTGTAGTTGAGTTTCCGTAATGTGTAAAATAGCCACGGGTGTATGTGTGCTTTGGGATTGTTGTTGTTTCTGTTGTGAAGTGGAGTGTTTGAGTACCCAGGTGTGAGTATGGTCTCCCTAGCTCGGGGGTGACCCTCTTGCGGGTCTACGGTAGGGAGGAGAGCTAGACAAGTGGTATTGTCTTCTTTGTTTGTCTTTGATACGCAGGTTTTTCTCTTGGAGCTTCTGGTTGGCTATTTATGAAGAAACAGATTATCTTCTTGTCATGAGAATTAGGCCTGGTTCATTTCATAGAGATGAAGAGGGAACACCTCTCTTGTTATTGTTGTAAATTACTGATATTCTGGGAGTGAAGAAAATCACCTCCCTGGTCTTGTTATTATTGGACTTTTATTGGTTGTCATAAGTTTTCAGTTGTATACGGTTTGGGAGGAGAAAGTTCATATCTGGGAAGTTGGTATTCATGATTGTGAAACTGTAATGTGAATGTGCTTAAATTTTTAAGTTGATGTTTACAACCTTTGTTCAATAGCAATTTTTGTGTTTCAAGTATTACTGAAAGAAATAAATTCGTTTTTGCAACTTAATCTGAGTTGTTTACATTTGAAAGTTTGGAATTGCTTCTTTAGTTGAAATGCTAGTTCCCTTTTAATGTTGAAATGGAAAAGACAGTTTTTATATATTTGAGTTTTCTCCATAATAATGGATTCTGTTAATTTAGAAGAATTAGAGGAAATCTAGCATGTAAATATAATCTGTTTGTAAATTTACAAGTCTTATATGTTTATAACAATGGAAAATTTATACTTATAATAAGGGAAGAGCTATTTATCATTTGGTGAAATTGGGATATATATATATATATATATATATATATATATATATATATATATATATATATATATATATATATATATATATATAAATATTTATATCTAATTGTTATGACAATTTCTTTATACTATGTTGATTTGGAGAAAATGCATAGAGTAGTGAATTAAAAAAAAATTGTCGAAATTGGAATTATACAAAAATAATATTTTTCTCTAAATACTTTATAAATATATATATAGAGATATATATATATTTCTCATTTTGAGTAATTATCATTTTAGAAAATAATAGAGAAATTGAAAGTAATTATAATTGTTATATATAAAAAAAAAGGGGGATATATATATATATATATATATATATATATATATATATATATATATATATATATATATATAAATATGAAATATATATATATATATATAAATATATTATCGTTGTTATATATATACATATATATATATATATATTTATATATGAATATATAAATATATATATATATATATATATATATATATATATATTTGAAGATATTTTATTATTGATAATAATCAACGAACGGAGAAAGACTGTCAAAAAAAATTAAGCCGCGGGTAACAAATTACACAGTCGTTATTTACTATGGGCGGTGGGGAAGAAAACCCCACCGCAGGTTTTTCGTCATATTTGGAGGTGTGGAGTGGGGCGGAGCCCCACCCACACCCCACGTCGTGGGAATGTGGGTGGGGCTCCGCCCCACTCCACATCTCCCCCCTCCTCCATACCCTTATGCCTCCCGCGGATTTTGGCTGCCGCTTTGCGGCCACCTTAAACCCCCGTCCGCCGCTCTGCGGCCACCTCAGATCCCCGTCCGCCGCTCTGCGGCCACCTCAGATCCCCGTCCGCCGCTTTGCGGCCACCGCCGCCCATGGCCGCCATCTGCTGTGGGTTGAAAGCCATAAAAAAATGTAGGGCTTGGGCCCTAACATATGAATGGGTGATTTGGTAAATAAATTCAGTTTATTTTTATATAGCTCTATATATAGGCATATATATATATATATATTATATATGTCTATGTATATAGCTATATATATAATATAAGAATGATTAGATACATCTGTATATATATATATATATATATATATATATATATATAAAGGTTTAAGTTGTGGGAAACCAATTTGTTCATTATTGAGATATTAAAATAAATATATTTTATGTATATATATATATATATATATTTATATTTATTGGGCCCTCGTTTAAAAATCGTTAATAACTATGTTTCATGGATATGGAGAAAAAAAAAATATATATATATATATATATATATAAATAACAATTATATTCTCACAGGAGATGTTATTAAGTTTCGAACACAACTACCAAAGAAGCTATATTACCATGAACAGAGTTTTATAAAGTGGTGAACCACCTACACCTATTGACAACGTCATACGAGTTACAAACAGTGTATGAATCGTAATTATGAGTAACAGTAACAACAGTAATTCTAAACAAGAGAAAATAAAATTATAATGTAAAGAGAGTTTAGGAATATTCAGTGATACTCTGGAAAGAGATTCTCGGAAGTTTCAACTAAAAACATACTAACAATCACCCGGAAAATGAAGAGGAAAATTACACAACTCCTTACTCAAAAGAACACTGGAAATAAACTTAAGAAGCCACCACTGACGATCCTTGTGGCCATATTAATCTCAACTGTAGCAAACAATCTCATATGTAAACCTGTAAGAGGTTCCGAAGAAGGAAAAACTAACATTAGAAAACACAGAGGAGAAAATGCGTGACATATCTCACACGGGATAAGAGAACTAAGTTGACGGACCCTTCTGTCAATTGTGCTTTGGAACAAGTTGACTAAGTATTTACGAAGAGGAGGAACCTAGATCGGGGAAGATTAGGAGACCGAGTCCAGCGAAATAGTAAACCAGCCTTTGTGACCTAGATCCTTCTGAAATTAGGTTTAATATCAACAATTACTGCGGTGATAACCCTGATTGACGTAAATCATGAAGAAAGGACAGGATGCACATAAAGAAAGTATAGAAAATGAAAGAGAGAGAGAGACCGAAATATAAACACACTAAATGAACTAAGAGATAGTTAAGGTAAGGGCGATAAAGATATAATCCAACTTAAGAACTTGTGGAAAGGGAAGAGAGGGCAACCAAACCGCCTTGTTGAAAATGCTAAGTCATAGGAGTAGTATGTTTCAGGGAACAAGAGAGGAGACAGACAACCGTGCCTGGCTGAAAAATGACTAAATAGGGAGATCACTAGCCGGTTTAGTTGGAACAAGGCGTCGAGGGGAGTGGTTCCTCTATCAGCGAACCACGTGCGTAAATGAGTGCAGCGTAATTCCCACTAACGCCGTAAGGCATTCTGCTACCGAACATTGCCGAGGGTTCGATTTGAGAACTTGGGTAATCTCACTCTTGCAATGACGTTAGCAGCGTTGTATCGACCCTCTTGTTGATCTATATGTTTCCGTTTACACGCCATTGTACTTGTATTCCGTCGATGAGTATAGTGTTTCGCCATGAGAGAACACCGTTGAGCATGCGAAAGGGGTTTTTAGGACGGTGTGAGAAAAGTTTTTCATATCTCGTGTCATAACCACATGACAGATGTGGCTATGACACGTGCGATGTGGGTTGTGACCACAAGGAAAATGTGGGCATGACAATTAACTTCTACCATTAAAAGAGATCCTAATACAGGCAGGAGAACTGCCCAAATAGCACTTCCCATAGTTGAGAAAGAAAAAGGCAAGATCACTCTGGAAGAATTCTAGATTACCACAGTGGATTTAGGATTTGCCAATGAAGACCAAGAAGGTCAAGAGGGGAAAGATATTATTGATTCTTTGACCCAGAAGATAAAGAGAGAAAAGGAGAAAAATAAGCAACATAAAGAGCATATTGCCCAGCTGCATTCTTATATAAAGGGGTTAATTAACCCTGATGATACATCAAGTGATCGAGCAGTCCCATTGACTGCAATTTCTTAGGAGGAAGTCAACAGGTTGAACCTTATGAGACATGAATTAGTAATAATGTTAAAATGGATGTCATCTGTGCTCGATGGAGCTGAGGAAGTGGTAAAAGCCTCTTTGAAGAGGTGGAATTCTTTAGGTACCTCTAGGAAGAAGGTAGATAAATTGCAGATGGAGATCGGGAGGAGGTCATTTCAATTAGAAAAAGCTTTGAGCACTTTAGATGAAATAAAGAGGATTGATCCTCTGATTTTAATAAAGAATCAAGTACTAAATAATAACACAACCATATTGATTGATATCTAGAACAAAGACATCAGGTTTGAATGTGATGTGCTAAAGAGATGTAACAGTAAACTGAGAAATATCAATATGAAACTGCATGATATGATGTCTTATGAAGCAGAGGTCCTGGAGACCTTAGAAGGAAAAGTAGAGGGAAAGATAGAAAATAAGGATGAAGAGTTTTCCATTAAAGGTCTACACAGTAATTTCCAGCTAGTAGTTGAAGACCCTCTCAACCACCTGACAAAAGAAATAATGGATAAAGTAATGAGAATAAAGGTCAAGGTGGAGAATTATAATGAAACACTGAGCAGTAGGAGGAACAAATTAGAAGCCCTCCGGAGCAAATATCAAGTGCATAAGCATGCCATTGTCAAAGCAAGAACTCAAGATGGCAGAGAATTGGAAAAGATAGTGCAAGTATATGAAAATATCAGGACATCTATGCGGGTCCATATTCAAAGAGATAATCATCAGGATGATAAGGATAGCGAAAGTGCTGAAAGTGATGATCATGACAATAAAAATGATGACGAAGAACCTGATGAATAGATGAAGATGCACCACAAAGGGAACACATGCATCAGGTACTTAGAAAAATATGAGTTACCTAGATGGTTTCCAGTTGGCAACCTGTGCCACGTGGAAAGAGTTGACTTGGTCAATGAAGTATGAACCACAGATCTTAATAGATAAATCTTGATCGTAGATCAATTGTAACCACTCCCTCACCTTGTTCTATAAAAGGTGCAGGGGTGCCTTTTTTGATTGATTTGAAACTTAATTGAAATCTATTTGCTAAAATATTCAGGGCTTATTTCAAAGTTGTTGTATATATATATGTTCTTGCATACTTAATGAATGAGAAGACTGTTTTGATTACAATACATCATAAATCTTAAGTAATCGGTGTATAAATTCTTGATACATGCTGTGATTTGTTGTGTCCCTTGGAGTGCATATTGACTTACATGTGTTGATTTCATACCTTTCCTTTGAAGTTAGCATTGACTGTATCTAGCTATGGAATGTCCTGGTGAACATATGGTTTCATTTCTTCTCTTCATGACTGTATCTGATGTGTATGTAGCTCAATGGCTGAAGGTTCAACATTAGTTTGAAGTATTTCTTTCAATTTCTTTCAATTTCAAAGCATTTCATTATCACAATTGTAAATAATTGACAATCTTAAGCAAACAATACAAATATGCAGATATCCCGTAGATAACTGAACATATTCAGCATATTTGAGGTTAAAGCATGTCAAAATGATAAATATCATGCAAAGATTTAAAGATAGACACACTATTTGAAGCATATGTTGTATAGAATAACTATTTGTGTAGCATCATTACAAAAAACATTATCTTACAGATGAGACTCATGTAAGGCTCCAAAATGGAAACAGCAACACACATCAACCTCTGAGTAACATCAGAAGATTAAGACCTAATCACCAGAGACTTGGGATCATGAATTCTCTGAATTCATGATATCTTTCAAGATGAATAAAGGTTAATGTGTACTTTTATTCTATGTTTGTTTATGACTAACATCATGATCAACAAGAAGCAAACTAAGACAAGTTTCAAGAGAAAAGAGTAATTTTTTGCTGGTCTATTGGATCTAATGCATACAAACCTATGTGGTCATACAAGGGTAAGAAGTCTACAAGGTGACAAGTACTTCATGTTGTTTATTGATGATTATTCTAGAATGACTTGGGTTACTTTTCTAAGAGACAAATCTGAAACCCTAGAAAAGTTCAAATCCTTTAAGGCAATGGTTGAGAATGAGTTAGAACTAAAGATCAAGTGTTTAAGGTCTGACAGAAGAGGTGAGTTCACTTCAAATGAGTTCATTTTTTTTTGTGAAGAGCAAGGGATTAAGAGGCAATTGTCTACACCTAGCACTCCCTAGCAGAATGGTGTTGTGGAAAGGAAGAACATGATAGTTCAGGAGGCTACTAGGACAATGATGAAGGAACAAGGTCTACTAGAAGTCTTTTGGAAAGAAGCTATACACACTATTGTCTACATTTAGAATAGGGGTCAAGTGAAAGGTAATGATACTAAAAGTCCCTATGAGCTGTGGCATAAAAGAATTCCTACAATAAGCTATTTCCAAGTCTTTGGAAGAAAATGCTATATCAAAAGAGATGAATATCAAGGGAAATTTGATGTAAGATGTGATGAAGGAATCTTCATTGGGTGTTCTACCAAGAGCAAGGCTTACCGGTGTTACAATAAAAGACTGAAAAAAATTGTTGAAAGTGTAAATGTGAAGGCGGATGAAGATAGAGGAATAACATCATATTAGAATGGCTATGAGTCAGATGAACCTACTACTACAACTCATGAAGATAAAGTTGAAAAAGAAGATAGTCAAGATGAAGAAGAAAAGGCTCTAGAAAGTGTTGCTAAAACCCCCAGGTATGTAAGAATCAATCACATTGAAGATCAAATTATTGGAGATAAAAGAAAAGGTGTACTGACAAGAAGAAAAGTTGTTGAAGAACAAATAAACTACTATTTTCTCTCCATAGTTGAACCGAAAACTATGAATGAAGCCTGCAATGATGAAAATTGGGTAAAGGCAATGGAGGAAGAACTATTGCAGATAGAGAAGAATGAAACTTGGGAACTAGTTCCTTGACCCGCTGACAAAAATGTTATTGGAACCAAATGGGTCTTCAGGAACAAGCTAAATGAAAATGGAGAAGTTGTGAGGAATAAAGCAAGAATTGTGTGCAAATGATATTCTCAAATTGAAGGGATAGATTTCAAAGAAACCTTTGCCCAGTAGCTCAGATTGAAGCAATCAGAATGTTTCTAGCATTTGTAGCTCACAAAGATTTTAAGGTATATTAGATGGATGTGAAGTATACATTCTTGAATGGTGAGTTAGAATCAGAAGTATACATTGTGCAACTAAAGGGATTCCAACTGTCAAATCAAGGTGATATGGTATGCAGGTTGAAGAAAGCATTGGATGGACTCAAACAAGCCCCTAGAGCCTAGTATGCAAGGTTAGACATGTATTTATTGCAATTGCGATTTAGTAAAGGTACTGTAGATAGCAATCTATATTTCAAAATCAATGATAATTAGATCTTGATTGTTGAAGTCTTTGTTGATGACATTATCTTTGGAGGAAATGAAGGTATGTGCATATAGTTTGAAGGTGAGATGAAAAGTGAATTTGAAATGTCCATGTTTGGTGAAATGAATTTCTTTTTGGGTCTGCAAATTAATCAATCAAATAAAGGAATCTTCATATCTTAGTCTAAGTATGTGAGAGAACTGTTGAAGAAGTTTGGGATGGAGGACTCTAAACTAGTATGTACTCCTATGGTAACTAGCTGCAAGTTGACTAAAACTGATGATTCACCCAAGACTGGTCAGAAAAGGTACAGATCCATGATTGGAGGATTGCTTTATCTAACTCAAACTAGACCTAATATTATGCATGTAGTTTGTCTTGTTACAAGATTTCAAGTTGATCCAAGAGAATCACATGTGATGGCAGTTAAGATAATCTTAAGGTATTTAAAAGGCACACTAGATCATGGCCTATGGTATCCAAAAGATAATGATTTCACTTTTAGTGCTTATACAAATGTTGATTGGGCAGGAGATGATGATAGAAAAAGTACAAGTGGAGATGCTTTATTTTTTGCAAACAGATTGGTTTCATGGCTGAGCAAGAAGCAAGATTCAATCTATTTATCCACAACAGAAGCAGAGTATATTGCAGCAACATGTTGTTTTACTCAATTATTATGGATGAAGCAGACATTGAAGGACATAAGAGTTGTGTATGAAAATCTGGTTACAATCTTCTGTGATAATAGAAGTGCTATAAACATCTCAAAGAATCTAGTGATGCATTGAAGAACAAATCATATATCTATAATGTATCAATTTTTGAGAGAAAAGGTGAATTAAAATAAAGTAAAGATTGAGTAGTATCCACAAAGGATCATATTATAGACATTTTTACTAAGCCTCTGCCCAAAGATACTTTTGAGTTTCTCAAAGAAAAGCTAGGGGTCACTACCCCTCCTACTCTAAAATAAGATGCATAAGAATGCATCAATCCAGTGGTATCCAATGCCTCATTTTTTATCTAGATTGATGTTTTAAGGGTTATCGCTTAGGGGGAGTATCTAGATGTTTCTGATGAAGAAAGTGTTGAAAAATAGAGAAAGTTTAGTGGATCAGAGCAATAGCACGCAAGTATGTGCCCTTTGCCATTGATGTCAAAGGGGGAGAAAGAATGCATATGTGTAAAGAGAAATGGGGAGAATCTTGTATTGATGGTCTTTTTAGTTTCTCACATCGTATGGTGTCATCAATGACAAAGGGGGAGATTGTTGCAAGTATGTGCCTAATCGGTGTTGTCATTGATGTCAATATATCTGTGTTGTCACTGGTGTCAATTGTGCTCCTATCTTGTTGTCTATTTGTAATGAGTAAGATGCTTTGTATTTACTTATCTAAGAAATCTTGATGTTGAGGATATTGAGAAAATTAGCCTCTCTAGTAGAAACAACGAGTTGTAGTTGAAATAGTGTATTGCATATAGAAAAATAGTCCTAAAGAATGCTCCACATTTTCTGTAGAATGCAAATCTTTGTCTGTGGATTGGAAGTTATTTAGAAGTCCATTTAAAGATGCTATGTTCCGAGTTTGAGCCTCCCGTATGAAGAATTGAGTGAGTTATGTTCACAAGAGTGAAAATAGGCTTTTATGTGTGTTTGGTAATGACAGGGAGAAAGTGTTATGCTTCGTATTCCTCTGCATTCCTCCACATTGAAGTATTTTGATCTACAGTTCTATAGATAAGTCTGAGATAATGTTAAGTGCCTTAAACTCAAATGGTTCATGATTTGGTGGTCCGCAACCTATCCTTTACTTATGACAGTGATGCAGAGGCATCCACACTAAAACCTTAACATATAGCATGGATGTCCGCAACCCATCATCATCATCATATTTCCCTTAACACTGTCAGCATCATCATATTTTCTCCTGCCGACCGATATCCTCCTGCAGGCAAGCCTTCATCCTTTCGCATGTCCGCAGCACCCTCATATCCGACTATCGGCAGCATCATGATATTCGGCAAGCGCAAACATCCTCCTGATGTTCACTGTTCACCTTACCGACGACCTCTATCTTCACTATCTTCAGCATCATGATGTTCAACATCATGTTCATCAGCAGGATATAGAACATCCGGTTCCTTCCATATATCCTGACGACGACAACCTTATGCACCCTTCCTTCGATGCTTACGTCACCCGATATCCTGATGACGATTATCCTGATGACGATGACGTCACATGCAACTCCTTCAATATCCTGCTCTCGGCCAAACTTAACCTTATCGGCCCGTGATGACTTGATCGACCCGATCTTCTACCTTATGCCAATACGCTCCTCCTCGGCAACACCTGATGATGATCACCCCGACGCACATTCACCTTATGCAATCGATTGCATCATGCTCACCTCCCTTTACTCGGATGACGCCTGAAGTAACTGCAGGATATACACCGTAATATCCTGATGATGCCGTTTTGCCAAATTTTCCAACCTTAACGGATTCTGATCCGCCGAACCTCCTGGGATAACCTGATCCACTTTCAGGGTGATCTTCCAAACTCTAACTATCAGCTCGACCTAGCAGATGCCCATGCTAGGGTTCTCAACACCTCTCGACTGCGATCCTGCACACCTGCATGCAAACAAACAAACTAAATCCTAACCTACTGTACATAGCCATTCCACCGATTCGACGAATCAACCGGTGGAATGGATCAGCAAATCCATGTACCCACCAAAATAGCAAATCGTTCACACAAGGGAATTCAACAGAGGATGAACACAAACAGGATCTTTATTGATTTCAAAAGATGCAATACAATATACTGTCTCACTCTCTGCCTCTCCCTTCTGCAATGCAATACTACACTATGATCTGTCTAAAACCAACCGATCCTCATGTATAAATAGGCTCTCCTGCGAGTACTACCACTCGATTCCAAGCGGCTGGGAAATCTCTCCAGGCGGCTGGGAGATCCAACCGGACCTACAGCATAACAGCTGTCCTAACAACCTAGCTAAAAATAGCAAAGTATGGTCAACATGACCTTATTACATGCATTGGTCTTATCAGACCTTCTTGAAAACATTAACAAGACCTAAAACAACTAACTGCCTCATGGAGGCCAGCTGTCAGGTAGGTGCTCCTGCACCAGACAGTGGTTGATAGTGTTGCTCTTTTGCTCCGATTTGAAGAATCTTCTTGACAGAGTGGTTAGAGATCATGGGGTTGTTCCTGGTGATTACAATGTGCTTGTGGATGTCTCCTGATCATGTTACTACCTTCAGATTGGTCTACGGAGAGAAATTTGGATCGTGGTCGAAGAGTGCTCTTAGAAGACCTAATGTTCTCACAAGTCTTAGTCGACTTGGTTGATTTCATTAATTGCAAAGAAGCATTGAAGATTGTAGAGGCATGTCATGATATGGAAGATTGCATTTGATTCCCAGCTAAGGAGCAATGTGATCCACATACATCTTTACATATTTTCCTTAGTTGATTTTGTATTAGGTCTAGACCTATTCTATGTATGTTTGTAATGCCGACCTTGGAGATTGTTCCAATGGTTGATGAATGTATTGCTGACCTTGATGACTTGTATAAAGACTTGTAATGAATTGTGAAAAGATATATGAGTGTGTGAATATGAGGAGATAACTGCGAAGGTGTGAAAGAGTAGAACAGAGAAGTTTTATTGTGCTTCAAAGGAATGAACCCATGTAAGGAGTAGATGCTACTTAATCAGTTCACCGTTTTGGCAATGAGCCACCCCTTGGCGGTAAGCTTCCCTTTGGCAGTGAGATATTCTTTGCAGTGAGTATTTTGAGAAGTGAGCCATGTAGGTAGTGAGCCTCTTATTTTTTGTATTGATATAACTTATATATTTCTATGGGCTAACACCCACCATAGTTTTCCCTTTTAGGGTTTTCCACGTAAAAATCTAGTGTCTCCTATGTTGATTATGTTATTGTGTTGAGATTCTCATCTTATCCTTTCATGGTTAGATAAGATTATAAGTAACTGATAAGTTGATATTCATAATTGATTAAAAGTTTTAGGACAACTGATTCACCCCCTCCCTCCTAGTTGTTCGGTGCAGTCTAACAAATGGTATCAGAGCAAGGTTCCTCATGGTGGTGCCCACCTAGGGTTAGGGTTTTGCGGTGGCTCTGCAAGCTTATATTTGTGTTCTTCCAAACCCTTGATACCTTAGCTTTTATTTCCCTTTGGCCTTCTACATTGTATCTTCTATTTTGTTGTTGACCTCCTATAGCGGGTTCCTGGTTGCTTAAGTTACATTTTCACGCCTTTGCGCTCATTTGTTGACCGACCCCTATGCATTTCCTTACCACTTTATCCCGTCGCGTTTAAGAAAAGAGGCTAAGTTTAAAATCACTCTATGTAGCGGTGAAATCTATCGAATGTATGTGTCTTTGTATGTAAAAGTCCAAATGTACATTGGCGGGCCAAAAATGTCAATCGGCTTTCAAAAAATGAAAAAATGTGATTTTATGCATTTTAAATGCATATTGGGTTTGTATATACATTGAGGAATCTATTGCAGATTTTAGGAATATTCCCTGCTTGTATGTGAGGGTTTGCATGTATATTTGTGTTGTATGTTTGGACATGCAGCGGCTAGATACAAAGGGAAACATGCAAGCAAAATGTGCATTAGCAGCATATAGGGAAAATATGCAAAGCAGAATGTACATTGGGTAGATACCAGGGTGAATGTATGTCTGACATACATTGGGAATGTACATTGCAAATATACAAAAGGGCCGACATGCATTCGCTACAGTGACAGAGGGTCATCGGTAAGACAGGATGCATTGACAGTCAACTCCAAAGTTTGTTTGATGGTCGATGCATATACATTGAAAAAAGATACAAGGGGTCTTGTATATTCAACAACATTTAAAGTAGGAGATACATTTGGTGGGGTCAGCCTCACATACAAAGAGGAATGTATATGCAAAGTCAAACATCCAAAGGAAAGTGATTCAAGGCTGGGGCCCACCGCTTGTATATTTGTGATTGTATGTTTGCACATAAAATCAAATACACATTCCTAATATACAATCCAGATCTGAAGTGAGCATGCATTCCAGTTGATAAAAGTTGAAGTCCGTTGTTTGTATGTATAGTCTGCTTGTATGTTCGCATTGTATATACGATATACATTGGTCATATACAAAGGAAGAACATGCAACCCGAACGCAAAGAGGAAAATGTACTATGGTGAATAATGGTTTAGAGTCCACAACATGTATATTTGGTGCTTGTATGTGCTGATATGCAAGCCGATACGCAAATAATTAGATACAAGGCCCGGATTTCATTTTTCTCCAATCTATTTTATGAAATTTAGAATCCGCTGAATGTATATTGCGTTTGTATATACAATATACAAAGTGAAGATGCAAAAGAAAATATACGAGCCGGACCTGAACTTGATTTCCATTTGATCTATTATATTTTGGGGTCTGCCTTGTATTTGGTTGTTATATGTATATGCGTTTGCATATACAGGGCGAAAAAAGGCAAAAAAGGCGAAAAGGACAAAATGCGTGTTTGCGATGAGAAAAGTCAAGGATGGCAAGGAAGCATCTATGTGGCACATTTTCATTGGCCAGCAACTTGCCTATTTGATTTGAGCCATAGATTTGGGAGGTGCAAAGAAGGATCGACGGTTATGTTTGAATACAGGGTTTTCTTCGTGACTACAGTGGCATTCTTGGCGGGAAAGCTTCCAAAGTACGTGGTTTGTTGCGTTCCCGTAGGACACTAGTAGGTTGACCATTGATTGCATAATTATAGAGGCATGGGTCGATGATGGACATGCCACCTACTAGTTTTAAGAGGAAGATCCCCAAACGGCGGCACTAGGCTCGAGTCCAACCACTCCTTGCCTTTCCTCCTGCCTGTTGCATTGATTGTTTTGTGCGCCATTCCATGGTGCATTGTAATTGGTAGAATTTTGATTTGACCATTGTACGGCTCTGTTGAGGGCACATTCTGAATATATCAAAGGTGTGTGCCTCATTTTTTGTTGTTGAAAACTAGACAAATTTTGGTGCTGTAATTAGAGACAACTTCGTTGGTAGCTCTGTTTTGTGCCTTGTGAGTTTATGAGTTGTATGTTGAATGTTTTATGCATAGAATTCATCAGTTTCATGTTGATTTAAATGAGTAATGCTTCATTGCATGTATTTTTTTATTTATCTCCAAGTTGAATGTGTTCTTCTCCTGAATCTGAATAGCTAAGGGTTGTTTAAGATTCTATAATATGGGTTTGCTGTGTTGAATGCTTGATCTTTTACTTCTACTCAAGGAGTAGATTAAATGTTCTAGGTTAAGTGTTGGGAAGAATATATTGCAGCAAGGATGTTTATAAGTAGAAATAATTGAATACTTATTCTTGGGCATTGTCTATAAGGCAGACATTACAAAACCCCCTTGAAGTCTGATTATTGTTTTAAGTCTATGGTAAACATTCTCATATATATATATATATTGACTCTGAGCCCTAAATAGACACCAGTCTGGTTTGGTATTGAGGTTACACCCAAGGTCCCAGTCTTGCATCTAGATACAAAAATAAACTCAAACTTCAAATACAACCTTTTAGGACATTAGAAGTAGTTTAGGACTAAAATCCTCTGATTCATAGCTGAGTATAGGCCCAAAGCCAGCCCCTTTGTACTTATTTTACAGTTTTGGTCTGCATAAGAGAGGATACATCTGCTTTGTATCAACATCCCAGTAATCTCCATAGGCATATTTTATGGATGTTGAATAGGGAATACCCCCTTGGTTCTACATAGCCTAAAGAAGAAGAGGAGATATTTATAGAGTCTATCTCCTGTACTGTTGGCCCCTGGCCTGGGAATCCTGTTGATCAATCATGGCTACCTTGTAGGGATAACTAGGAAAAAGTATCTAGTTTCAGAAAAGCACTAAAAGATTTGGTGACTCTGCTAGGGAATGCTTTGTGTAAGAACCCTAGTGAAAAATAATTCCTAGTTGTATGTGGCGACTCCGAACAAATCTCCCAATCGATAAAGTAAAAATTTGTATGCAAG
Source organism: Cunninghamia lanceolata (assembly GCA_027924645.1). Taxonomy (NCBI): domain Eukaryota; kingdom Viridiplantae; phylum Streptophyta; class Pinopsida; order Cupressales; family Cupressaceae; genus Cunninghamia; species Cunninghamia lanceolata. Next base: position 707,148 of record BSBN01001297.1, read on the forward strand.
GGAGAAGATCCCTGCGTAATCCTCTGTCTGAAGAATTACCTAGAAAAATGATGTATAGTAAAAAAGGGATTGTTCAAGCTAATCAAGAGGGTTCTCCTAGAAGTAATGATAATATTCAAGACAATCTAGGATCTTTAGAGCAGATAATACCTTATTTTTCAAACACAGAAGCTGAAATCCAGGATGTATATGAAAGACAACAAGGGGTTAATTTGAGAATGAGATCAAAGGTGTTTCAGGAACGCCCTTTCTTAGATCCCTCTGATAGATTTGAAGAGACTGAGTCCCCAAGGGATGATGATGATACCAATATGGAAAGGGACCATCCTCTTCTATGCCCAAAGATGAACAATTAGCTAAAGAAATCAAAAGCTTAAGAGCTGAAATAGAATATTTACAAGCTTTGAAGATTAGAGATGATATGAGACAAAAAGTGCAAGCTCTGAGAATTGCTCAACATGATGCAGTCCCCACCCTTGATAATGCAAATGTGTTGAGAAACTAGTATAGAAATGAAGCTCTGAATAAACAGAATGATCATAGACAAAATACAAATAATGTTAGGGTACCATTGAATAATTTAAGAAATCATAATGTAAATAGGAATGCAAATATCAATCAGTTTGGCAGATAGCCTATGCAATTGGATAGATTTGGGCATTTAGTTTTTTATGGTATTCCTGGATACCCTAACCCCATTGACAAACATGTGAGGCTGCAGATGCCAAAGTTTTCAGGAAATAATACTGTGTCAGGGGAAGATCATTTGAAAGCCTTTCAGAATATTATGGACAACTTTGAGGTCGAACATGAAGATGTGTTTATGAAATTGTTTATGCAATCCTTAGTTGATGAAGCTAGAGAGTGGTATAGAAGTCTGCGTGATCAGAGTATCTCATCATGGGATGATTTTAGAAGGATCTTTAAAGAACAATATGGTGATAAAACTGATCCAAGCTTTTTTGTAAATGAATTCACAAGTATTACTAAAGGGTCAAATGAGTAGGTTGCATATTTTAATGCCAGGTTTACTAAAGTGTTGAACAAACTACCTCCTCACATGAGACCTAATGAACCAATGTGCATGGTGCTGTACATAAATGCTTTTGATGCCAAAACAACCTATGGATTAAGAGATAAGGGTCCTTCTAGCCTTAGGGATGCTTTTAGAATTGCAACCAACATTGAAAATAATAGAAAGGCATCTAGTAAGACAAATAGAAGGGATGATGTAAAGATTCTACAGAATCCAAATAATAAGTCTCAAGGTACACAAGGTAATGTATCTACTTCTGAGGATAAATTAGATAAATTAACAACTGTTGTTAAGGACCTGAGTTATAGACTTGCAAAAAATGAAAAAGGGATAGGTCCTAACATGCAGGTTTACCAAAGACAAGAAAAGAGACCATCATTGCATGATATGCCATATAACACCAATTGGCATAATGGTAAACCCATTCTCCCAAATAACACTAATTAGAGAGCTCAAAATGTTAAGGAAACTCCTGATCCTTTAAAGAAGGCTATTAATATTGTTGATGACACCCCATGGTGCATAATATGTCGAATGCCTCACTCACAATCGCAATGTATGATTGCTCAATCTCTGTATAATAATGATGTTGCCTGTGATGAATGTAATGAGCCACATTGTATGGAGGATGATAATGTAAATATGTTGTCCACAAATAGGGAACATTCTTCTTATGATGTGGATGAAAGCATGAGTTATGGGACTCAGGTCTGCCAGCAAATTCCCTATGATGAGGATGGGGAGGATAATTATGTGTATGCTCAGGACTCACACATTTTTCTGAATAACTTGAGAAGGCCTTCTGATGAAGAAATTAGAGCTCTCACAGCTGCGGCAGTGGCTCAAGTCAAGAGCAATTATAATCTTAGAGGTAAGGCTTAGGTAGGTGATCCACATCAACCAGGAAGCACCTTTGTGATTCAACCAGTGCATAATCATAAAGTGGCTGGACCACAAAAGACGCAATGGAATAGAAATAAGCAGAACTCTAAGCAAAAACTAGGTCATGATTCTCAAGGGCCAGAAGATAAAATTCCCCAAAGTGAGGATCAAACTAAGGATTCTCAGGTCTTGGATAATAGTCAAAAGGCTGCTAAGATTAAAGTTGGATCAGCTCAGGATAAGAGTAAAACTATGGATCAGGCTACAACTGTTATACAAAATTATGCTCCCTTTGACATAACTCAAGTTTTGTCCTAGGTAAAGATCTCTGTCCCATTGATAGAAATGATGAAAATTGAAGAAATCAGAAATAAAGCATTGTCCCTGATTTTAGGAGTAGCTTGTCAGGCTGAATAAAATGTTCAAACCCAGGGCAAAAAATAGGCTTTGTGTATTGATGAGGATGAAGTTCTTGAAGTTTATCTGGGGGTGACAATGACAAAATGCCCTTCACAGGTTGAACCATTTTATGTCTCCCTTGTTATCAATGGAAAAGTGATTAAGAATTGTAGCTTGACTCAGGAGCATCAACAAACATTATGCCTCTGGTTATCATGCAACAAGTTGGATTGAAAATAGACAAGGCATGTGGAAAATGCTACGCAATGGATGCTAGAGAGGTACCAATTATTGGAATCATGAAGGATGTGGATTTTAGGCTAGTAGTATATCTAGAAAAAACATATAGAATGAACATAATAGTGGTTGACATAAAGCCACAATATGGTATACTGTTGTCAAGAAGATGGGCAGCATTGATTAGTGGAAGTATTCAATTAGATCTATCATATGCCATGATCCCAATGAATGGAAAAGATGTCAAACTGGTTAGAGAAGAAAGATCACTAGAAACAATTAAGGATCAAGATTCAGAGGAACATGTCTGTTTTGTATCCACTGACTGTAAAAACTTCAAAGTTGTCTTAGGTGATCAAGGAGGTAAAAGGAGAGATACTTGCATTCAAGAACTTGACCAACAAGGTCTCTGGACTATGTATTTTGATGGAGCTTGTTTAAAGGAAGGTTCTAGTGCTGGAGTTGTACTTTTGTCTCCAGCTGGTAAGCTTCTAAAGTTCTCTTTCCTGTTAAAGTTTGCCTGCACAAATAATATTGCAGAATATGAAGCACTGTTGCTAGGATTGAATGTTGCTCTGAAGCATGGAATTAAGATTATAAAAGTATTTGGAGATTCAGAATTAATTGTTTCCCAGGTTAGAGATAAGTATGCTTCAAAAAATAAAAGATTAAAATAGTATAAGCATGTTGTGTGGGACACAATTGAATTGTTTGATGCATTTTCAATAAACTGGATAGAAAGATCAAAAAATGTCATGGCAGAATTTTTAGCTAATGTGGCCATAAGGCCAGATGATATTACTCTATCTGATGTTGCCAATGTTGAAGTTAAGATTAGACCTGCTGTACCTAAAAATATATGTAGTTGGCAAGTATTTGATGATGACAAAGATTTGTTGAGATTCCTACACTGCATAGATGAATATGAGAACCAAGAGATTGACTTTCAGAATTTTGTAGAAGTTGTGGATGGAAAAGAAACTCTTTTGGGGAAAAAAGTAATTCAACTCAAAAAAAATAAAATCCCTAGAGGGTTAGTTTCTTTAGAAAGAGCATTTGATAATAGAGACCAATTTGTTACAAAGACATCTCCCACAAACAAGGATGACTTAGAGGAGATAAACTTGGGGACAAGCCATGCCCCCAAAAGGGTATATATTGGCAAACAACTCAAGCCACACATCAGGAGTATGCTGATTGCACTACTAAAAAGATATAAGCATGTTTTTGCATGGCCATATGAGGACCTGAAAGCTTATAGAGAAGACCTATTTCAGCATGAAATTCCTATGAAGCCTGAAGCTAAACCATTTAGGCAAAAGAAAAGACCTATCAACCCAACTCTGGCTCCAAAGATGCAAGAAGAGCTTATGAAGCTTAGGGAGGCTGGAATAATTGTGCCTATCAGACACTCAACTTGGGTGTCCAATCTTGTCCCACTCAGAAAGAAAAATGGTGACATAAGACTTTGTGTTGACTTTAGAAATCTGAATGTATCCTCTCTAAAGGATAATTATCCACTGCCTAACATGGAGGCTATGCTGCAGAAGGTAACTGGTTGTGAGCTTCTATCCATGATGGATAGATTTTTAGGATACAATAAGGTGAAGGTAAAAGAGTCTGAACAATATAAAACTGCCTTCACCACTCCATGGGGGACATATGTATATGTAAGAATGCCATTTGGACTAACAAATGCAGGTGCCACATTTCAGAGGGCTATGGATGTTGCTTTTGTAGGATTGATTGATTTGATTATGGCTGTATATTAGGATGATTTAACTGCCTATTAAAAAATGGAGCAACATTGTATACACATAGAGCATATTTTTATTAGGGCATTAGAATATGGCATTTCACTTAACCTAAAGAAATGTGCTTTTGGGGTAGTGGAAGGAAAGCTTTTAGGGCACATTGTTTCCAAGGATGGAGTCAGGATTGATCCTGAAATAGTTGCTGCAATTGACAAGATTCAGATCCCTAAAACTATGAAAGGCATTCAGTCTTTCTTTGGGAAAATTAATTTTGTTAGAAGGTTTGTTCCTAACTTTGTAGAGATTACAAAAGATATTTCTAAAATGTTGAAGAAGGGTGAAACCATCAAATGGGGAGATGAAGCAACTAAATCATTTCAGAACATCAAAGAAGCTATAAAGATGGCTCCTGTGTTAAGATCTCCTAGTTTTTCTGAGCCACTTCATTTGTTCTCATTTGCTTCTTTTCATACTGTTGCTGTATGTTTATTGCAGAAAAATGAAGAGGGTTTTGAATAGCCTATTTCTTTCTTTAGCATGTCATTGCAGGCAGCTGAGTTATAATATGATATCATGGAAAAACAGGTGTATGCATTGGTTAAAGCAATTAGAAGCTTTGGGCCATATTTAGTAGGTTCTCAGATAGTTGTATATGTACCCCATGCAACATTTAAAGACATTTTTACTCAGCAGGAAGTGACAGGAAGAAGATGCAGATGGATAAACAAATTACAAGAGTTCAACATTGAAATACAAATCACAAAGTTGGTAAGGGGACAAGGTTTGGATAAGATGATGACACAGTCAAATCTGGAGGCAAGCCAAGTGAATGTAGTTCAAAATGAAATTGTAAATGTGTCAGAATCTGAATGGTAGAAGGACATTGTATATTACTTGCAGAGTTTGAATTGTCCTTCCCATTTCAGTGATAGTCAGAAAAGGACCTTGAAGCTACATGCAATCAAGTACATAATCCTTTGAGGAGAATTGTATTGGAAAATCCTGATGGTGTCTTACTCAGATGTGTGGATGAAAATTAGGCTAATGGCATTCTAAGTGACATGCACAAAGGGATATGCGGTGGACACTACATTGCCAAAACCACAGCTCACAAAATTCTTAGAGCGGGCTACTGGTGGCCAACTCTTTTCTTAGATGCACAAAAGTTGGTAAGAAGATGTGATTCCTGCCAAAGGTTTTCAGGAAAACTCAAGTATGAAGGTGCATTACCCCTTAGAACTGTAACTGTGGAGGCTCCATTTCAGCAGTGGGGAATTGATTTTATAGGGGAAATTTCAAAAAAATCAAGTGGAGGACATAGTTAGATTTTGGTTGCCACTGACTATTTTACTAAATGGATTGAAGCCATTCCAACTAAGAAAGCTATGAGCAAGGTGGTAATGTATTTTATTTTGGAACACATTATTATCAGATTTGGAGTTCCAGTCAAAGTGGTCATGGACAATGCCATGTGTTTTAGATTTGGTGAGTTTGTTGATTTTTGCAACAACTATGGGATTAATTTATCATATGCATCACCATATCATCCACATGGAAATGGTCAGGTAGAGTCAAGTAACAAAAGCCTTATTAAAATCATCAAAAGGATGATAGACAAGAACAAAAGGGCTTGGGATTCAAAGTTAAAGCTGGCATTATGGGCTGACAAAGTAACAGTGAAGAAAGCAATTGGAAGGTCTCCTTTTGAGCTAGTATATGGTGCAGCAACTAAGTTACCTATGAATAATCTCTTTCTAGTTTATAGATTCATATAAGAAAATGATAAAAAGTTGAAGATTCAATGAATGAAAGGATAAATCAACTGGTTTCCCTAGATGAAATTAGAAGAGAAGCACATAAGACAAATATTAAGAAACAACAGAAGGTAAAATATTTGTTTGATAAAAGGGCTGTAGAAGGAAGTTCCAGATGAATGACTTAGTCCTAGTTTGGAGTGCAAAAAGTTAGGATAAGGGAAAGCATGGTAAATTTGAGCCCTTATGGATGGGCCCATATCAAATCAGCAATACTCATGGAGAAGATTTCTACTTTCTCCAGGCTTTAAATGGTGAACTACTGGAATTACCTGTGCATGGTCAGTTCCTAAAGCAATACTTTTCATAAATGAATATCTTGTGTGCACATTCTAAATTAGATGTAAACAGTTTGTACGTGCCCTGTATAGCCAGTGGTGTTTTGCATTTTGCATTTTGTCTGGTCTACCCTGGAGTGGTTTGGTTCTCATTGCAGCTTTGTGCCTACACGTCCCCAGTCAAAGCCGGTGGTGGTACCCACCTAGGGTTAGGGTTTTGAGTTGGGTTTGCAAGCTTATATTTGTGTTCTTCCAAATCCTTGATACCTTAGCTTTTATTTCCCTTCAACCTTCTGTGTTGTATCTTTTGTTTTGTTGTTGACCTCCTGTAGCGGGTTCTTGGTTGTTTAAGTTACATTTTCATGCCTTTGCACTCATTTGTTGACCGGCCCCTATGCATTGCTTTACCGCTTTATCCCGTCACATTTAAGAAAAGAGGCTAAGTTTAAAATCACTCTATGTAGCGGTGAAATCTGTCGAATGTATGTGTCTTTGTATGCACAAGTCCAAATGTACATTGGTGGGCCAAAAATGTCAATCAGATTTCAAAAACTGAAAAAATGTGATTGTATGCATTTTAAATGCTTATCGGGTTTGTATATGCATTGAGGAATCTATTACAGATTTTGGGAATATTCCTTGCTTTTATGTGAGGGTTTGCATGTATATTTGTATTGTATGTTTGGGCATGCAACGGCTAGATACAAAGGGAAACATGCAAGCTAAAGGTACATTAGCACCATACAGGGAAAATATGCAAAGTAGAATGTACATCAGGTAGATACAAGGGTGAATGTATGTTCAACATACATTGGGAATGTACATTACAAATATACAAAAGGGCCGACATGCATTCGCTAAAATGACAGAGGGTCATCGGCAAGACAGGATGCATCGGTAGTCAACTCCAAAGTTTGCCCGATGGCTGATGCATATACATTGAAAAAAGATACAAGGGGTCTTGTATATTCAGCAACATTTAAAGCAGGAGATACATTTGGTGGGGTCCGCCTCACATACAAAGCAGAATGTATATGCAATATACATTCGCTATATGCAAAGTCAAACATGCAAAGGAAAGTGATTTAAAGATGGGGCCCACCGCTTGTATATTTGTGATTGTATGTTTGCACATACAATCAAATACACATTCCTAATATACAAGCCGGATCTGAAGTGAGCATGCATTTTGGTTGATAAAAGTTGAAGTTCGCTGTTTGTATGTATAATCTACTTGTATGTTCTCATTGTATATGCGACATACATTGGTCATATACAAAGGAAGAACATGCAACCCGGACGCGAAGAGGAAAATGTACTGTGGTGAATAATGGTTTGGAGTCTGCAGCATGTATATTTGGTACTTGTATGTGCTGATATGCAAGCCGATATGCAAAGAATTAGATATAAGGCCCAGATTTCATTTTTCTCCAATCTGTTTTATGAAATTTAAAATTCGTAGAATGTATATTACATTTGTATATACAATATACTAAGCAAAGATGCAAAAGAAAATATACGAACCGAACCCGAACCCAATTTCAATTTGATCTATTATATTTTGGGTTCCGCCTTGTATTTGGTTGTTGTATGTATATGCGTTTCCATATATAGGGCAAAAAAAGGGAAAAAAGGTGGAAAGGACAAATTGTGTGTTTGCAATGAGAAAAGTCAGCGATGGCAAGGAAGGATCTACATGACACATTCTCATTGGCCAGCGACTTGCCTATTTGATTTGAGCCATAGATTTGGGAGGTGCAAAGAAGGATCAATAGCTATGTTTGAATACAGGGTTTTCTTCGTGACTGCAGTGGCATTCTTGGTGGGAAAGCTTCCAGAGCACGCGATTTGCTGCGTTCCCACAGGACACCGGTAGGTCGACCATTGATTGCAGAATTATAGAGGCATGGGTCGATGATGGACGTGCCACCTACCAATTTTAAGAGGAAGATCCCCAAATGGCAGCACTGGGCTCGAGTCCAACCACTCCTCACCTTTCCTCCTGCCTATTGCATTAATTGTTTTGGGTGCCATTCCATGGTGCATTAGAATTGGCAGAGTTTTGATTTGACCATTGTACGGTTCTGTTGAGGGCACATTCTGAATATATCAGAGGTGTGTGCTGTAATAAGATACAACTTCGCTGGTAGCTCTGTTTTGTGCCTTGTGAGTTTATGAGTTGTATGTCGAATGTTTTATGCATAGAATTCATCAGTTTCATGTTGATTTAAATCAGTAATGCTTCATTGCATGTATTTTGTTATTTGTCTCCAAGTTGAATGTGTTGTTCTCCTGAATCTAAATAGCTAAGCATTGTTTTAGATTCTATAATATGGGTTTGTTGTGTTGAATGCTTGATCTTTTACTTGTACTCAAGGAGTAGATTAAATGTTCTAGGTTAAGTGTTGGAAAGAATATATTGCAACAAGGATGTTTATAGGTAGAAATAATTGAATACTTATTCTTGGGCATTGTCTATAAGGCAAACATTACAAAACCCCCTTGAAATCTGATTATTGTTTTAAGTCTATGGTAAACATTCTCATATATATATATATATATATATCTATTAACTTCGAGCCCTGAATAGGCACCAATCTGGTCTTGTATTGAGGTTACACCCAAGGTCCCAGTCTTGCATCCAGATACAAAAACAAACTCAAACTTCAAATACAAGCTTTTAGGACATTAGAAGTAGTTTAGGACTGAAATCCTCTGATTCACAACTGAGTATAGGCCCAAAGCCAGCCCCTTTGCACTTATTTTACAGTTTTGGTTTGCATAAGAGAGGATTCATCTACTTTGTATCAACATCCCAGTAATCTCCATACATATATTTTGTGGATGTTGAATAGGGAATACCCCCCTTGGTTTTGCAGAGCATAAAGAAGAAGAGGAGATATTTATAGAGTCTATCTCCTGTACTGTTGGCACCTAGCCTCAGAATCCTGTTGATCAATCATGGCTAACTTGTAGGGATAACTCAGAAAAAGCATCTAGTTTGGGAAAAGTACTAACACCTCAGAAGAAGGCCTAACATCTTAAGGAAGATCTAGGATGTCTTATAAAAGGGAAGCTCCACAATTTGATGTGACAAATTATGTTTTTTGGAAGGTACAAATGAAAATCCATCTCCTCTATCTTGGTTATAAAGTATGGCTAGCTACACAGTCACAATTTATCATGCCTGAAGGTTGTTTGACAACTAAAGATGATATCAAAGAATATGAGTTGGATGTCAAAGCTAAGGATGCCATGTTCAGATTGGTCTACAGGGAGAAATTTGGATCGTGGTTGAAGAATGCTCTTAGAAGACCTAATGTTCTCACCAGTGTTAGCCGACTTCGTTGATTTCATTAATTGTATAGAAGCATTGATGATTGTAGAGGCATGATGTGATGTGGAAGATTACATTTGAGTCCCAGATAAGGAGCAATGTGATCCACATACATGTTCACATGTTTTCCTTAGTTGATTTTGTATTAGGTCTAGACCTATTCTATGTATGTTTGTAATTCTAACCTTGGAGATTGTTCCAATGGTTCATGAATGTATTACCGACCTTGATGTACATTCCAAGGCTAATGACTTGTATAAAGACTTGTAATGAATTGTGAAAAGATGTATGAGTGTGTGAATATGAGGAGATAAGTGCAAAGGTGTGAAAAATTAGAGTAGAGAAGTTTTTTTGTGCTTCAAAGGAACTAAACCCAGGCATGGATTAGATGATACTTAGTCAGTTCACTATTTTGGAAGTGAGCCAACCCTTGGCAGTTAGCCAACCCTTGGCAGTTAGCCACCCCTTGGCAATGAGCCACCCTTTGGTAGTGAGCCATTCTTTGTAGTGAGCATTCTGGGAAGTGAGCCTCTATTTTTGGTATTAATATAACTTATATATTTCTGTGGGCTTACACCCACCGTGGTTTTTCCCTTTTAGGGTTTTCCACTTAAAAATCTGGTGTCTCCTGTGTTGATTATGTTATTGTGTTGAGATTCTCATCTTATGCTTTCATGGTTATACCAAATTATAAGTAACTGATAAGTTAATATTCATAATTGATTAAAAGTTTTAGGACAATTAATTCAACCCCCCTTCTCAGTTGTTTGGTGTAGTCTAACAAAGATGAGGTGGTTGAGGAAACAAAGGTTGAGAAGTTGGTAAAGAGATTGGAACGTTTGATTTTTGCTTACTTTGCTTATTATTATGGGTGTTGTATGTATGAGCAATCATGTGATGCTACAACATACTTTGATCACCTTGATTTCTTTGAGTAATTTTTCTTGCATAATTTAGAATGTATCCCAAGGGTTGACGTGGTTTTGGATCACCTTGAACCATAATCACTGGTTTGAAGCGAGGAAGTGCATTAGGTGCCCCATGAACAATCATCTTAGGAACACTAATACACTTATCCACTATCATCTTAGTGGGTGGAATAAGTCTAATAATGATGATTAAATTAACATTATTTTTATTTTTATTAAGCTCAACATCCATCCCCAAAGGATTTAATGTGAGAGATTTTTCCTCATCCATCAATGCATTGTCTTTTGAACGGAGAGCATTAGAACAAAGAGAAGGTAAAGTGTTGTTAAGAGGATTGTTAATGATTTTATCTTTAGTGATGTCCAAAGGGTTTGAACATGCAACCAAAGGAGGAAGATCAAGGGTCTTCACTTCATTAGATCTATGTCCAAGGTTCTTGAACATTCAACCAAAGGCAGAAGATCCATAGGATGAGCCATAGATGCCTCATGTAGTATGTTATTATTATAAGATTTTGGATTATTATATGAATTCCCATTATCTATCCATGGAGGTTCTTCTTGAAATCTTAGAACATAAATTATGTTTACTAATCTTTGAAGGAACGATGGTTTAGGAGTCATAGTGGAATGTTCAATAGAGATAAAGTCATCTAGGGATTCATATAACATATCGAATCCATCACTACTAAACGGCACATCATACACATGAAAGTCTTGTAAAAAGAGATCGAACATTGTCACATATTCTACTTTGTCCAAGGCTTGAAATTCACAATGTGCAATTGCAAAAAGTGTGAATTTTGGAATCAAGGATGTGAAATGATGCAATTTTATTAGGTAAAATCAGATTTAATTAATTTGTATGACAGTAGTAAAATCTGAAATAAGATTTTAAATACAAACCCTAGATTTTGAAAATTACTAGTTTTTCAAAAATACAACTTTTTTAATAAAAGCCTAGCACATGAGAGCTTCAAATGTAGGATGAAACGCCATGAAATGATTATATTTTGTAATATGAGTCATATATGATGCAAAAATCAGAAATTTAGATCTTTCTATTGTAATTTATAACATATGCAATGAAACAATGCAAAACTATGCCTTTTTGCAAGCCTTAAATGCTTGATTTTTTTCACATTTTTCAATGTAAATATGAAAAAGATGTCCTGCAAAAGTGAGGATGATAGGGTACAGAAACTTAAAACTCTTTAATTAATGCAATAATGCAACAAGATATTTCACAACACATTAATCTTGAAACCCTGATGCAAGATTTTTACCAAAAATGCAAGCTAAATAGGCACTTTTTCCAAGATTATGCAAGATTTTCAAAGGGATGTGTTGATGATTGTTTTTACACATTCATAACAAAAGTTAAAATTCACAAAATGAACCTAAACTATCTTGAAAGATATAAAGAAATCACTTAAGAGTTCTTAATCCCAAGTTTCTATATGGTCAGGTCTTGACCTTGTGGACAATTCAGTAGGTTAATGTGAAACTGTAATATGCAAGGGGCCTTACTTGATTTAAGGTGATCTATGACTCATTGGACTCGAATTATGCAAGTTGTTGCAAATATCAACAAATTATCCATCTCTTTGCATAAATTTACTATTATATCACAAAACTTTGTGTGATTTATAATGAAACAAGCTTTTCTCTTCCAATTGATATGAAAATTGTCAAATATTAACACAATTGTTCATGCTTCCTTCAAATGTAAGACAATTTCCTTTAAATCTCTGCATTTAAGCTAATTATTTCAAATATTTGGGGAAAAGTTAGAGAAATTCAAATCAAATATCATTCTACTATAGGATCTAAATGTTATGTTATTCACATTGTAATAAATACATCACTTGATCAAATCAACAGACTAAATCTTTAAATGTGAAGCCCTGAGTATTTTCATGAACACACATCCAAGATTGCAAGCTTTTAAAGAGATAATATTTCAAATACAAGTAAGAGCCAGAAACCACTCTAAAAATAGATGCAGAATTCTATATTTATTTGTATTTAAAACACATAGTCATATATGGTTTACAATGTATGAATGACCTTTTGCTTCATTAATCAACTCAACAGAAAACTTACAAACGTCTTACAGATACAATAAGGAAGCTAGATACTCCATGCTTTCCTTAGTGCAAACACAGGAGACCTCCTCCTCTAAACTAAAATCCAAATGTTCAAACAAACTATAATTGCAAGCTATCTTTCAAAAATCCCTGTTTACCTCATGTACAAGTAGCAGAGCTTCTTATATAGATTTTGAAGCTTCATATTGCTATGGCTACAAAACCTAATCTACAGTCAAGATCCATCTATTATTGATCCATGGTGCATATTCATCTCTAACCGCTTCTCAAAATATCTGAATGGTATCTTTTCCTCCTCAAAGGATGCCATTGGAATGTTTTCAAAAATAAGATTCCCCTTTCTTTGACTTTTGCCCGCAGATACTCTTTACTTGATTTCCTTCCAAATTGTTGCTCTTTTTTACAATTTTTACTCCTTCAAATATGATTTGAAATTACTAATTACACCTTCTATAAAGGTGCAGTCTCCTCCTGGACTCTTTGTCCATACATACTCTTGGATTGTAACTCCTTCCTTTAGTTTCTTTTCTCTATTTTCTAAACCCTCACTCTTCTTCTTGTATTTCCTCATCTTAGCATTTTCTTCCATCAATGAATCAATCATCTATTTACTTAGATATGCCTCAGGACTTTCCATGCATGGTGTAAAAATAGCATTGAATTCTGTTAAAGCCCTCTCCAGTTCATACACTAGTGTATCCATGCATTCATGATCTAATATCTTTTCTACTATCCTTTTATGCATTTTGATCATGTCATCTACCTTTTCTTCTAAATCTTGAGCAATTGTTATGCACTTTCTGAGATTATCTTCTTCAAATTCTAGTTCTAACCTCACCTGTGGCACTTGATTTGCCATTGAAGGGGTAATTACTCCATTTATTAATTCTTCTACTCTCTCTTCAATTTCTATTAACTGTTCCAATTCAGATCTGCATTCCTCTCTTCTAAATTGGCAATTATGTGCAAGTACACTGCATTTATTATTTTCCCTTGCAACCACCTCCCATCTTCTCACCGCTTGTTTTATTACTTGTTCACCTTCTTGTATGAAATATTGGCTTTAAGCCTTTTATTTTCCGTATATTTTATTTCATCATTGGATACAACTGCTATCTCACTAGGCAATTCTAGCACTATTGTATTGGGATCAAATATTCCCTTAATTAATTGTTGCAATTAGACAATGTGTCCTTTCAAATAATCCTATTTATCCTTATCCTTTCTTAGCATTTCTATCGTTATCTGGTGCATGTCTTCCCACTCAGTTATGTGTTGCTCCCTTGTAGTATGCCCTAGGTCAAAATTGAGTATTTTATATTCATCTATATTTATTTCTCCTTTTGCATTCTCTTTTTGTGGTATGGCCAAGTTCAGCATCCTGGATCCATCTAGACCTCTTTGTATGGCTAACATTGTTCTGGCTTTTCTCCTTTCCTTCCTTGGCATTGTACTTCCCAATAAACTTTTGATATCAATGGGTACTAATTGTACCTCCTTCTTTTCTTTCCTTATCTCTGCCCCTAACCAGGCAGGAACCTCCTTTGTGCCTTCAATAGTTTTTTCTTCATCAATTACCTCCTCTTGAGGTCTCTCTACTTCTCTTTGCCCTTGTTGTTGTTGTTGTTGTTGTTGTTCCTATTGTTGTTCCTGTTTCTATTGTGGAGGAGGTTGTTGTTGAGGGGCTACTTCTTGTATCATTAGATCATCCTACTGTTGTGACTCACCCTCATTTTCTTCTTCTTCAATTTCTATGTCCCCTCCACCTTCACCTTCTTCTTCAGGACCTTCTCCCTTTGATGATTCTTTTTCTTGGTCTTCTTCCTGATGTGCTTGCTCTGTATTTGTCGTGTCTATATCCTCTACTTGTTTTTCAATTTTACCTTCCTTAATATTTCATGTATGTTCTTGACCCTTAGGTTTCTTGCCTGCATCTTCTGTAGTTTCACCTTTCTTTTGTTCTTTTTCAGACATGCTAATTTGCTTTGTATGTGCAGGTGATCATACCATTGTATCATCCTCCTTTGCTTCTTTTTCTTGTTATTTCCTGCTTTCTATGTTCTTCTCTTCTTCACTCTGTTCACCATACATATTAAGGATATTTAGTACATCTACATCTGAGGTGCCAGCTCCTGTTTCTTCCTTGGCTTGAGTAGGTTTTTCTTTTATTGTCTCCTCAAGTGCATCTTCCTTTTCAGACTCTTTAATTTTATGTGCTTCCTCTTGCACATCTTTGATTATTTCAGGAGACACCAGGGTACCAAATGTATCTACTATCCCTGATTCTGCTTGTACCCTTTCTTTTCTAGACATTGAGCCTTGTTCAATTTCCATTTCAGCCTGAGTGCTTGGCTCCTCTTCTTCACTTAGGAATTCACTAGATTCTTCTCCCATTCCAATTTCTTTTCCTAAATACATTTCTCTTTCCTCACTTTCACTGTTGTCACTCTCAATGTGGACAATTTTAGTGGTTTGTTTGGCTTCATGTACTTTTGACCCTTGCAGCATTTCCCTAGCCAATTTTGTCTTCACCTAAGCATATACTTGTCTTTTTTCTGTTGGGGTGGATGGACTATGTATATCAGTCAACTTGGTTCCTACCTACTGTGCTCCTATGACTTCACTTGTTTTTGAAGTCTCTCCTTTTGATATGCTTATTGGTATTGCTTTTCTGACCTTTTGTCATGTTATCTCTTTGGATGCCTATGCTTCTTCCATACTAATCTCATGGCTTAATGATTTTGCCTCTACAAATGTATTAGATGATACTGCTATTGTTACTTCCAATGCATAAGGATCCATTAGAGTATCATTTTTATCCTTCTCTACAATTTTAGCTTCCACAATCCTTCTTTTCTTCTCATAGAAACATTGGAGATCATCACTATGTTCTCTTACTCTCTTTTTCCCTTTCTTTGGATAAGTGATCTCCACTCCTTTAGATTTAATCTCTTCAATCCTATCTTTTAACCATGTTTTTGAAAACAAAATGACTGGTTTGGACAATGTGTCCAAAGATGTGTTCCACGGTTGTGACCAATCAGGCTCTGTAATAGGAGCAAGCCTGGCACTTGCATAACTATGATGCAACAACTTATCATCTTCCTTAACCTCTGGGGGAACATATATATCTCCCATAGACCTCATTTAATCAACTGTTAGTCTTTTATGAGCCCTTTTTCTTACCTCCTTATCATTTTTACAGTCTGACCAAAAGTCTTCAATATGAATTTGATGTTTAAAATTTTTATCAATTGTATTTTGAATTCTATGGAAGGGATCAAACCTTCGAGCCAACTCAAAGTCCTCAAATCTATAATACCTCAATTCTTGTTCTGAATACCCAGCAACCTCTTCACTATAGCAGGAGTATTGACTAATGGCCCAAAGTAACTTAAGATATCCTCTGCTAAACCTTTTCTTGTACATTTTAAAGGCATTCAAATTCTGCCTTGAGAACTCTAGAACTATCAATTTATCAAAAGGATACCTGGGTAGCATGAAAGGTTTTCCTTCAAATCCTTCAGTTCTTATATAAGTAAAATGTTCAAATTGAATATACCAAGAACTATGCAGCCCACTTGAATCCTTTGCATCTTTAGATATCCTCTTATCAGGTTCCTCCCTTAAAATCCTTACCATATATGTATAGAACACATCATTAACTAGAGCATACTTCTTTAATTCATTCTCTTCCTATAAATCAGGATAATGTTCATACACCAACTTCTGACCCAGACCATTTCCCAAGGTTCCAATCCTATCTATCCCATGTATGAATGGTCTAAACTCTGTTGCACATGAATATACTATGTATGAAGACAAATAGAAGGGCATCAACTTTTGCTTTCTTAGCATCGCCTATTTCCATATGGTTGTGCTTATAGCCTTGGCCCAGTGAATTTGTCCCTGCTCTTTTCCTAATTCTCCCATAAAATGGATGACAGTGAACATCCATGGCTCACATTTAGTGCCATCTCTTAATCCCACTAATCTTCTTAGCATTGTGATCATCGAGTGTATTTCCTCTTTAAAGTCTATTTTTTGCAGATTCTTGTGGACTCTTGCCATAGCCTTGGGTTTATTTTCTGTATTGTACCAACTGTAGAAGATCTTACCTCTACACTCCCTTTCATTGTTGTGAAAATCTTCATTGTATTGATCTATGTCAATATCCACCATTTTCATCTCCAAACCAAATGTTCTCACAATCCCTTATGTGGATAAGTTTGCAATGATTCTATCATAAAACATTATTTTCCTGGTATTTAGATCATACAGGTATATGCAATCTAGACATAACTCCTTAGCCTCCATAGCTAATGGAAACCCTGCAGCTCTGTACAATCCACTCTCCCATATACACTTCATATCAGATGTAGCATCTACCACTGTGATTTTCTGCAGAATGTCATTTGCATCATAATTTCCTATACTTGTGTCTATTCCCACTCCACTTGTACTGATTAATGACGAGTATCCTCTGTGTAATGACAACTCTTCCTTTTCTACTTCCTTGCATGGCTTTCTTTCTTTTTTAATCTCTCCGCCTATATCTACCTTTTTCTGCTTTGGAGTCATCCTGTAGAAAATGCATCTTTTTAACTTTTCGTCTTACTCTTTGACCTAGGATTTTACTATGAATTTTCTATTTTTTGACCATTTTACCCTAACCCCCATTTGTCCTTTTCATTTTGATTTTCACATTTGTGTAACTCTACCCAGCTAATTAACAATTAAATTAGTAATTTAACAAATGTTTGCATTTCACAATGAAATTACTGAAATTTACTTGCATGTTTCATTAACTAAATTGTAACAGTGTTTTAGATAAATACCTGTATTTCTTGATAATTCAACTTTACATCATTGACTTACTTTACCATCTCATACTCCATCTAGCTTCTGTAATTCCATCGCTTTGATGGATTCTATTCGAATTTTCTATAGCAATTCTTCCTTCTGCAGTTTTAATTCGTGACAATGTATATCTGAAAGAAAATGACGTTAAATTTACCCTAACTCCTTAGAATTTTACTCATTTTGGGTGTTAGCTCAGCATTAATTACAGTAATTAATGCACCTAAGGCTTCGACTTTTCTACTTCAGTATTTTGGTATTAAACTTTTATCCGTTAGTTTATTTCTACACACATCTCATTTTTCTTGTATCTTTCTTTGTATGTTTCTCTTTGTATGTCCCCATTGTATCTTTTCAACATACAAACATATATGCAATGAACCATAACTAATGTTATTTTCTTTTTCCTTTATCCGTACTTGTATCCTTTGCTTTGTATATCACTCTTTATATACTTCATCGATACAAGCGCATATGCATTCAACCCATACAACCTCCTTTTACCTTTTGTCTCCCGCGATGTCTTTTATTTCTTTGTATATCAGAGATGTATATTATTAACATACAAGGATTTTCCTTTATTTAACTTTCCTTTTGAATCTGTCTTGTATCTTTTGATTGCATCGTCTCTTGTATGTCGACTTGTATATCGGCTTGTATATCGGCTTGTATATTGACTTGTATATCATTAACATACAAACGTGATATACAATTGGTGGAACACACTTTATTTTCCACTTGTATCTTCATTCAGACTTCTCATCTTTTATAGACCACATTACATAAATCTTCAGCTCCAACATGTATATAAAGTAAATGCATCTTTCAATATACATTAAGGTACAATGCATCACTTATATTAGATTTTAATTCTCTTTTGACCTCCACATTGTATGTATATCAAAAAGTATAACTTGAAGTATACAATCATACAAACCATGAAACATACCTCGATAAAACCAAATTTAATATTCTTCTCAGGTCCGTGATATGTATATCATGTTGCATATCACTTTGTATGTTTCTTTTCGCTAAACATACAACCCGATATACAAATCATGGACTTAACCCATTATCCGTTTTACCTCTGAATCTCGTCGGGTCCGACTTGTATGTAAAAAATAACACATTCACAATATGCATACAAATACAATGATAAATAAGCCGACCACTCTATGCAACTAAGACAAACGACCTCACATACAAACAACCTTGTATATGCAACATACAAACCTTCCTATTATGCATTTTACCAAAACACACACATCTTGCAGAATATTAGGAATTTTGAAATGGTTCAAAAAGCAACCCCTATTCATTTTTGACAAAGAATTCACCCCTATTATACTCTAGTACTTAATGCTAATTTTTCTTTATTTTCAACAAGGTTTGTAACTTTCACTTCCTTTTCCCATTTTACCACCAAGCAGACCCACACCCAAGCAAAAAGCCACAGCCACAATAGGGGTCCTCATTTTGCTAACTAAAATGGGGAGTGTTGTGAGCACCACAACAGGATGATGAGAAGTATGCAATGTATCAATTCAATAACTGATTTTAACACTTAGTAAGATGTATATGATCAAAGCTACGAGTTCACCAAAATTTTATGTGTGAAAAGAATGAATGATGAAGAGTAATATACACTAGATCAAACCATCTTTCACAATAACATTCAAGGACAAGACCGAGCCAAAACACTACCAAATGGAAGAGGACTCAGCTACAGATCGTGTACTCTTTCTTCCTATAGAAAGATCAGATTTAATTAAGCCTTTTTATCAAACCCTAGGTTGAATATGCATTAAACCCTTGCTCTAGGATGATTAATAATAGACAGAAAATGACTGAAACCCATATTGGAGCATCTCAAGACTTATATCTGAAACCCTTTAAACTGCATCCTCTGATCTTCATCTTATCTTGGACTTTTACCTTAATGTCATCATTGTTCTTCACTATTCCTGATTGAGGCTAATTTTCTCAATATCCTCAACACACAGCTCATCCAATCCTTCTCATTAATGCAATATGAGTATGTTGACATCAATGACAACACTGGTTATCCTCATACTTGCAACAATGGGTCTTCCAGAACAAACTGAATGAAGTTGGTGAAGTAATCAGAAATAAAGCTAGATTGGTCTGCAAGGGCTATTCTCAAATAGAAGGAGTTGATTTTGAAGAAACTTTTGCTCTGGTGGCAAGAATTGAAGCAGTCAGATTATTTCTTGCATTTGCTGCCTTCAAAGATTTCAAAGTGTATCAGATGGATGTCAAGTCTGCCTTCCTGAATGGTGACTTGGAAGAAGAAGTGTCCGTTGAGCAACCAGATGGATTTCAATTATTTGATCATGGTGATATGGTCTGCAAGTTGAAGAAGGCACAGTATGGACTGAAGCAAGCCCGAAGAGCCTGGTATGAAAGATTGGATAAACATCTTTTGAAGATTGGTTTCAACAAAGGTACTGTTGATAGTAATTTGTATTTCAAAATTGACCATGAAAATATCTTGATTGCTGAAGTATTTGTTCATGATATCATTTTTGGAGGAAGAGATAGTATGTGTAAAACCTTTGCAAATCAAATGAAAAGTGAATTTGAGATGTCCATGCTTGGGGAAATGAATTTCTTCTTGGGTCTACAAATCACTCAAACAAAGAAAGGAATCGTCATTTCTCAAACCAAATATGTGAAAGAATTGTTGAAGAAATTTAGGATGGAAGACTCAAAGCCAATGAGTACTCCCATGGCAACCAGATGTAAATTGAGCAAGGATGATGACTCTCCCAAGGTTGATAAGAAAAAGTATAGGTCAATGATTGGAGGACTCTTGTATCGTACTCAAACTAGACCAAACATTATGCAGGCTATTGGTTTTGTTGCTAGATTCTAGGCTGATCCTAGAGAATCCCATGTCATGGCAATCAAGAGTATTTTTAGATATCTAAAAGGGATAGTTGAGTATGGTCTGTGGTATCCTAGAGATCATGATTTCTCTCTTCATGCATATACAGATGCTGATTGGGTAGGAGATGTGGATGACCAGAAGAGTACCAGTGGTGGAGCATTCTTTTTGGGGAAGAGATTGGTTTCTTGGTTGAGAAAGAAACAAGAGGCAATATCTCTATCCACTGTAGAAGCAGAATATATTGCAGCAATAGGTAGTTGCACTCAAGTTTTCTGGATGAAGTAGATGCTAAGAGACATCAGAGTGGAGTATGAGGAGCCTATCACAATCTTCTGTGATAATTCAAGTACAATAAATATATCTAAGAATCTGGTGTTGCATTCAAAGACTAAACATATATCCATCAAGTTTCACTTTTTGAGAGAGCAAGTCAACAAGAATGAAGTCAGATTGGAGTTTATGCCTTCCAAGGATCAGATTGCAGACATCTTTATGAAACCTCTACCTAAGGACTCTTTTGAGTATCTCAGGGAGAAGTTAGGGGTTATTGCCCCTCTAGTGATGAACTAAGGTGCACTAATGTGCATTAGTCCAGTGGATATCACAGTCATATCTTGTGGTCTGAATTGATGATTAGGAGCTACTATTCAGGGGGAGCAGTTGGTATGACTCTGAAGTGGTGAAATTGCAAGTATGAGCCGTTTACCATCGATGTCAAAGGGGGAGAGAAGATATGTGAAAAACAAGTGGTTGCTAATCAAAGGGGGAGCAGGAAAGGAAAACAAGACATGTAAATGGTTGTTGCTGATAGGGGGAGTTGTGATAGTACAGAGAAGTTCTTGTCTTGATGGTCAAAATAGTTTTTCACATCATATGTTGCCATCAATGACAAAGGGGGAGATTGTTGTAAGTATGGGCCTAACCAGTGTTGTCATTGATGTCAACATACTCCTATTGTATTAATGATAAGGATTGGAAGAGATGTGTGTTGAGGACACTGAGAATATTAGTCTTAATCAGGAATAGAGAAGAACAACGAAGACATTAAGGTAAAAGTCTAAGGTAGGATGAGGATCAGAGGATGCGGTTCAAAGGGTTTGTAGATATGTGTGTTAAGGTGATCCAGTAAAGATTTCAAAGGTCCGCATGAAGATCTGAAGAAGTTGTGGCTGCTCAAGTAAAACTAGTTCCGGTAGGTGTTCAGAGGTGACAGAATGATACAGATAGGTCTGGTGAGATCTAGAAATGCATTATCCTATTCTGCAGATTTGAGGGAGTGTTAAGGAAGTCTTTTTGAAGTATCAACTTGATTGGTTCGTGGTTTGAAGGTCCGCAAGCATCTATTCCTTTGTAATAGTAATGACAGACTGTGTTCTTGAGTTTCCAGATGAAGGAGAGAAGGATTTCAGTAAGCAGATGAAGTGTGGATGATCTTGGTTATTCAGGCAAGCTTGTGGGGGTCTTTGAATCGTGTCCAGTTTGTGTTGGTGGTCTGCATTGGAGTTGGAGCTTGCAATTGAAGAATAACTTCCAGATGATGATGTTCTTCCTGAGACTGGCTGACTAGATGAGTTACACATCTTGTAGATGTTCTTGTAGATGTTTGCCGACTTAGATGATTATTCCTAAGTTGATGTCATGTATAAATAAGGGATTGTGAAGTCATTTCAAAGGTGTCCTTGTGGGGATGAGTGTGTGGTAGAAAGGAGGAGAGCGAAAGGTAGAACAACAGTTTTGGGCTTAAATGGAACTAATTCAAACATGGTGAAGATGCTATACTCCAGTTCATGTATGTGATACTTACTATGTTGTAGACAGTGTGTCTCTTGTAGGCAGCGAGCAGTGTGCTCAAGCAATGAACCCTAATTGGCATGTGCCATTTGTTCTTTCTATTCTTCTAACAGAGAATACAATCTTGGGTTAATCACCTCGTGGTTTTTCCCTTAACTGGGTTTTCCACGTCAAAATCTTGGTGTCATGTGTGTTAATGTGTTTTTGCTCTTAATTTTATGCATTATGTTTCCATGATTGTTTTATCATTATGCTGCTGAATTATAAAGTGGAGTTAAGTGTTTAATTGGAAGAAAGTTTTGTACAACTGATTCATCCCCCCTCTCAGTTGTCTACCCTAAATCTAATAATATGATGTTATGGACCATAAAGCCAAGGGTCTAATCAGATTGTGCCTGAAAAACTATGTTTTAATCAATGTCCATGAAGATCCCTCTCTAAAGAAACTATTGAAGAAACTTGGTGAGATATATCAAGACATATCTTTAGTGAAATAGATTTTCTTGAGGATGAAATTGTATTCCTTGAGAATAGAAGAGGGTGGACAAATTGCAGACCACTTGGAAGAATTCAATATTTTTGTGGCTCAATTAGTATTAGTTGGTGTAAAAATTGATGAGGAGGAAAGATGTCAAATCTTGCTTTGTTCTTTGTCTAATTCATGGGTTTCTCTTGTCATGGTGATTGGGAGTACTAATGTTTCCTTGAAAGTTGAAGATGTTATGGGTTCTTTTCTTTCTAAAGAAATGAGGAGAAAGGTATTCATTAGTGTCAAACAAGCCCTAAGTGTTCATGGAAGACCCAAAGAAATAGGCAAGAAGAGGGAGAAGTGTGACAAATCCATGTCCAAAGGGAGATCCAAATCTCCTAGAAAGTCCAAAGTTATTTGTTGGAATTACGGTAATCCTAGACACTTTTGTAAGAAGTGTAAAGAAGAAAAGAAGAAGAAAAAGAAGAAATTTGATTTAGATATTGAGTCTGAGAAGGAATATGGTGATACATTCATTACATCTTGGGCCACTTATGTAGGTAATGATGGTTATTTGACTTAGGTGCATCTTTCCATATGACCCCTAATAGAGATTGGTTTTCTAAATATGAAGAAATTGATGGAGGTAAGGTGTACTTGGGTGATGATTTTCATTTAAATATTGTTGGCCATGGTAAAGTTAAAATCAAAATCCCTGATGATAGACTAAATAGGATTAATGGTGAATTGCATATCTTTGATTTAGCAAGAAATTTATTTTCTGTGAGCAAAATAATAGATGTGGGTGTACAAGTAGTCTTTTCTAATTTAGGATGCAAGATAGTAAGAGGTGCTATGGTGATTGTTAGAGGTTTCATATTTTGCACATTGTATAATATTGATGAATGCACCATTGAGTGCAATAGTACTTCTGTGAAAAACAAATCTATGACTACTTCATTGGAAAAGTAGAGGGTTTCATTTTCAATGGATGGTTGTGGCTTCTAGGTACCTAAGGGTGCTCTTTATTTTTAATCAAAATTGTCTGCAGAGAAGACTATGTTATGGCACCAGAGATTAGGCCACATAGGAGAAAAGGGTCTAAGGACCTTGAAAAAAAACCTTGTTGAAGGGTTGATTGATTGTAATCTTGATTTTGATTTATGTGAGCATTGCATTTATGGTAAACAAAACCATGTTTAGTTTTACTCAAATTCTCATAAATCTTGTGGTGTATTGGATCTTATTCATTCTGATGTGTTTGGTCCTATAGATGTTCATTACATTGCGAAATCCACATATTATGTTTCATTTATTGATGATTAGAGAAGAAGGACATGTGTATATTTTATAAAGAATAAATCTAAAGTTTTTAGTCGATTTAAATAATTTAAAGAAATGGTTGAGTTGTAGACTAGAAAGAAAATAAAATGTTTGAGGACTGACAATGGTGGTGAATTTTTCTCTAATGATTTTGATAGATTTTGTAAAGATTGTGGAATTTAGAGACAAAAGACAACTATGTATTCTCCACAACAGAATGGAGTTGCAGAGAGAATGAACATGATACTCATGGAGAAGGTTAGGTGTATTCTTATTGGTACTGGTCTAGAGAAAAGGTCTTGGATTGAAGCTATTGCTACTACTTTCTACATGATTAACATGTCTCCTACATCAACACTTGTTGATAAAATGCTTATGGAAGAGTGGTCAGGGCACAAGCCTTTACTAAGACATCTTATTTTTTTGGTTATGATGCATATACACATGTTCCAAAGGAGAAGCAAACAAAGTTGTAGAACAAGGCTGTGAAATGTCTCTTCATAGAGTATAGTTATGCTATGAAAGGATACAAGATTTGGGACCCTATTGCACAGAAGGTAATATATAGTATAAATATTGTTTTTTTAGAGAAACTAAGCCTTCTTCTATTACATTGCAACTAGAACAAAGTAAACATAAATATGTGATTCAACTTCATTCTACGCCTGAAAAAGTTGAATTGAGGCCTATAGATAGACATGAAGTTGAGGAGAGCTCATCTAGCTCTAAATCTTCAGAAGAGGAGGAAGAACCTCCAACTCAACTTGTTTGAAGGTCTACAAGGCATAGACAACCATGCGAAAGGTATTCACCTAATTACTGGAGATGTATTTTTTCTTTGAATACTAACATAGATGAACCTAGATCTGTAGAAGAGGCATTAGGGATGAATGATGTAGAATCTTAGAAGATTTGTATGGATGAAGAAATTGAAGCTTTGAAAAAGAATGATACATGGGTCCTAGTGCCATTTCCTAAAGGATGAAAACCTATTGGTTGCAAATGGGTGTTCAAGAAAAAGATTGGTTTAGATGGAGGTATTGAGAAGTACAAAGCATAGTTGGTTATGAAAGGTTACTCTCAGGTTGAGGGTGTTGATTATGGTGAGATATTTTTTCTATTGCAAAAATGACGTCCATTAGATTCTTGCTTTCTATTTATATTGCTTATGATCTAAAGGTTGAGCAAATGGATGTGAAAATGAATTTCCTTCATGGTAATTTGGAGGAGGATATTTACGTGACACAACCAAAGCACTACATGGTGAAAGGTAAAAATAATTTAGTTTGTAAGTTGAAGAAATCTTTGTATGGCCTCAAACAATGTCCTAGAATGTGGTATCAGAAATTTAATACATATATGTTGACTTTGGGATTTGAGCATTCTAAATCTAATCATTGTGTTTACTATAAATCTGATGGTGATCATTTCATGTTTATTGTATTATATGTTGATTATATTTTATTTATTGTTAAAGGGAAATGAATTATTTCAGAGATAAAGTCTCACCTTGCAACTAAATTTGAAATGAAAGATCTTGGTGCATCTAAACACATTCCAGGGATGGAAATAAGAAGAGATAGAGTGAAGAGAAAACTATGGCTTGGCCAGAGTAAGTATGTCAATTTAATTTTACAGAGGTTTAACATGCAGGATAATAGACCATTATGCTTCACAATATCCATCATCCCCATCAGAGATGGAAGACATGAGTAGAGTGCCTTACCAAAGTGTAGTTGAAAGTTTGATGGATGCTATGGTATGTATTAGACCAGACATTGCCCAAGTAGTGGGTGTTATTTCCATATATATGTCTAATCTTAGTAGAGTTTATTGGGATGCAATTAAAAGAGTCTTCAGATATTTTAGGGGTACCTTAGAGTATTTATTATGTTATCATGGTAATTTGATAGGAGACATGCATTCCCATTATTCAATATTATTTGGATTCAAACTAGGCATGTGATGTTGGTAGAAGATGATCCACCAGTTGTTATGTATTTACTTTATTTGGTAGTGCAATTAGTTGGATGAATAAGTGACAAGTTGTGGTTGCTTTGTCCACTACTAAAGCTGAGTATATGACAGCTACTTGTGCTTGTAAAGAAGCCATTTGGTTGAAGAGATAATGTTCAAATATTAGAATAAAATAAGGTGCAGTGATAATTTATTGTGATAGTCAGAGTGTGATTTGCATAGCTAAGAACTCAACATTTCTTACCAGGACCAAGCACATTGCTGTACAATATAATTTTGTTAGAGATATGGTGAAGTATGGTAGGGTGAAGCTAGTTAAGGTAGAGACTTTGATGAGTGTTGTAAATTCATTAACTAAGTCTATGAACACAGAGAAGTTCAAATGGTGTTCGGAGTCTATGGGCCTCTTGATCCCTAGAAATTAAATCATGGTGCTGATGCTCCCTTTTCTCTTGTAAGGTGTTGAATAAGTGGGAGAATGTTTAGAAAGGTGTCTCAACCTTGTAGCTACAAAAGTTTTCTATTCTTCCCAATTTTGGTCTTTTGAAATACCTTTTATCTTAAAGAACGGTTTAGAACTTTCAAAGTTTCCAAAATGGGTTAAAAATTGTAGGGATTGCTATTTTTAGTAACTCTACATTGGAGCACAGATGGATCTAGAATTTTCCCAAAAGGTGTAGAATGTAAGGAAAGCAAAGTGTGGAAATGCCTTCCTAATGCCAATTAACAGGAGAGAAATATAAAATTTTTACAAAGCTTTGCAATTATAGTTCCATTCAAGAAGCACATTCATAAGTAATAGAATAGAAAATTAAAACATCACACAGAATTGAACACCAGATTTTATGTGGGAAAACCCTTATGGGAAAAAACCCACACACCAAAGAACAGATCTCTTGTATTACAGTAAAACATAAAATACATACAAGTCGCAAAGCTATGGTCTTTTAGGTGTCAATTCACAGAACGAATCCGACGGCAAAACATTTCTATGATTAGTCTCATTTTTCCAATTTAACAATTACCACTATTACAGAATATTCAATGTTCTTTTAACATACATTCTCAATAGTCAATACAACTTCCTATAGCGAAACAAATGGTTCAGTTCAACTTCCATAGACAATGGTCGCAATACAATTTAACTGCTAAGTCCATGTCGATGTATCAGGGAGACACTTAAACTTGTCCCACCAAACTCCCTTTGTCCCTTCAACATACACATTAGTTTCCAAGTCATTCAGTCCTCAACTCTTAGCCAATACCACACTCCCACAAGACACTGATCGGGCTCCACCATGGAGCTAGCGGGCTGGCAGAGTGAAACATATCGGTCATATCAAGGGGACTACATATCACCTCCCGCCAATATGAAGATGTCTTACTGATATAATTTGTATCCACCACCGTGGCCTCCACCACCAACACACAAAGAATCCACATCACTACTGTGAATACCATTCTCCTCTTCCACTTGATGCATTATGCAATGTATTTAATGAGAAGAGAGTGCCTCAGAAAATAGGAAAAGCTTCAAAGTCGTGAAGTCGCAAAAAAATCTAAACTTGAGAACTTTTGATCAGAGGTTATGAAGTTTTGAAAACCCCTGACTAGCTGAGAAAAAAGAGACCAAGACATGACTGGGATAACTCAACAAAAGGAAGACTAAGTCGGGAGGTCAGGAGGTTATGAAACTTTAGAACCACGTGACTTAGGTGAGGAAAACTTGGAACCCCACGACTTGTAAATGTCAAACTGATGAAGGAGTTAAGCATAACCTGCAAGAAGAAGATCAAACCAGTTAATTTGAGTCACATTTTCCAACATGCTCCCACTTGACAAAGAACTTACTAGCTCCTTTCAAACTCAAAGTTACTAAATATCATAGGCCCCAAGGCCCATTGAACTGGAACATCATCTAAACTTGTCTGTGGTCACATGCTTTATCAATGCATCAACAACATTCTCTAGAGTATCCACTTTTTCTAGATTAACCTTTCCATCCTCCACCATATCATGAACAAAATAGTACTTAACATCAATATGTTTTATCTTGGCATGGAAAGTTAGATTTTTCACAAAATAAATAGCACTCTAACTGTCACAGAAGATAGTAATCTACCTTGCATCAAACCTAATATCAAAACATAGTTGTCTAAGCCAAATAGATTCCTTGCAGGCATGAGTTTCTACCACGTACTCTGCCTCAATAGTAGATAAAGTGACTATAGCCTGCCGCTTGCTCATCCAACTAACTACACCACCAAACAATGTGAATACATATCCACTAGTGGATCTTCTACTGTCAATGACCCCTGACCAATCAAAATCCACTAATCCAGGAATGTTAACATATCTCTATGATCAAATAGAGTTACCATGATAACACAAGGTGTACTCTGAGGTACCCTTCAAATATCTGAAGACCCTTTTCATAGCATCCCAATGCGGGCTTCCTAGATTAGCCATAAACTGAGTATGTACTCCCACTGCTTGGGCAATGTCTATCCTAGGACAAACCATTGCATACATTAAATTGCCAACTGTACTCACATAAGGCACCCTTGTCATGTCCTCCATCTCAGTAGGAGATTTTGGATAATCTTTGAAATAGATAGCTTCATTCCCTGCAACACTAGAACAACTAGCTGCTTGCAATCTATCATATTAAATCTCTCTAGGACAATATTAATATACTTTCTCTGACTGAGCCAAAGTTTTCTTTTTTCCCTATCCCTTCTAATTTCCATCCCCAGAATGTACCTAGTTGCACCTAAATCTTTCATTTCAAACTATGTTGACAACTGAGATTTTAAATTAGAAATTATACCCTTACTATTCTCAATGAATAACATGTCATCCACATATAGGGCAATAATAAGAAGTTGACTATTTTCAATCTTGAAATACACACAATGATCTGACTTCGATCTCACAAATCCCAAAGACAACACATAACTGTCAAACTTTTGGTACCACATTCTAGGTGACTGTTTTAAACCATACAAAGATTTCTTTAACTTGCAAACCAGATTTTCCTTACCTTTTTCAACAAAGTGCTCTGGCTGGGACATGTAAATTTCTTCTTCCAAATCTCCATGAAGAAATGTTGTCTTCATATCCATCTGCTCAATTTCTAAGTCATACGTTACTGCAAGTGACGATAGGAATCTGATAGATGTTAGCTTAGCTATAGGAGAAAATATTTCTCCATAATCAATTCCCTCCACCTGGGAATACCCTTTCGTGACCAACCTTGCTTTATGCTTCTCAACACTGCCATCTAGACCGATCTTCTTTTTAAACATCCATTTGCATCCAACAAACTTTCAACCTTCAGGCAAAGGTACCATTCAATCTTCTTCAATGACACCATTTCTTCATTCATGGCTTCTAACCAAGAATCTAAATTAGACATACCAATAGCCTCTCTAATAGTCCTAGGCTCATCAGTGTTAGGAATCAAAGCATAGGCACAACTAGAATCTAACATATAATATTCAAACCTTTTAGGTTGCTACTTCTCACGTGTAGGCCTCCTCATAGGCTAAGGGTGGGGTTCTTCTTCTTGCTCAGAACTTTTAGAGCTGCTCGAGCTCTCCTCACTAACAAGTCCACTAGGAGTACGTAGTTCAACCTTAACTGGAGTAAGATGGATTTCAACTACCTCCTTCTTTTATGTTTATTTGACCTCTCGTTGTAGATTAATAGTAGAAGGTTTTAGCTCATGGAAGATCACACTTTTGCTATACAACACCTTCTAAGTAACTGGATTCCAAAGCTTGTACCCTTTCACACAAATTCCATAACTGATGAAGATACATTTTACTGCCTTGTTCTCCAACTTGGATCTTTTCTCATTTGGCACATATGCATATGCCTCACAACCAAAGACTCTAATGTGTCTCAATGAGGGCTTCTTTCTAGACCATGCTTCCAAAGGTTTCTTATCCATGAGCATCAAAGTAGGAGATCGGTTAATTAGATAACATGTAGTTACAACCTAAGCCCAAAACTTTTGTTCTAGACCAGCACTACTCAGCATACTTCTCACCCTTTCTATCAGCATTCTATTCATCCTTTCTACAACTCCATTTTGTTGTGGAGTGTAAGGAGTTGTTTTATCCCTTTTAATTCCATGGTCTTTGCAATACTTTTCAAAATCTGTATAACAAAACTCTCTGCCATTGTCTGTCCTCAAGAATTTTATTTTTCTTCCAGTCTGATTTTCAACCAAGGTTTTAAATTCATTAAACTGACTGAAAATTTCAATTTTACTTCTAAGAAAATAAACAAATGTCCTCAAATAATTATCTATGAAAGAGACAAAATATTTAGACTTCGATAATGAAGGAACATTAACTAGACCAAATACATTAGAGTGTACATAATCCAAAATTCTAGAAGATTTGAGGACTAGAATAAAATGAAAGATGGTGTTGCTTTCCATATATGCAATGTTCACAAAAATCGAATTCAAGATTACAATCATCAAGCCCTTCAACCAGGTTTTTATTTTTCAATACTTTTAAGCCTTTTTCACCAATGTGGCTGAGTCTATGATGCCATCGCATTATTTTCTCTGCCGGGAGTTTCACCTCCAAGGAATTATCACCCACAGGAACAACGTTCTCCTCTTCAAAATTAGATTTATTTGATTTTATAGAAGCACTAATACATTAAACTACTTGTGCATCCAACCTGTATAAAGTGCCAAATCATGCACCCTTAGCCATCATCATAGAGCCTCTGGTCATCTTACAAGCACCATTCGAGAAAGAAACTTGCACATCAACATCATTTAGCTTACTTACAGAAAGTAAATTTTGAACCAGACCTTGTATATGCATTACATCATTAATTCATTTATTCTTCTATTAGGAAACTGAATTCTAACTCCTCCATGGCCAATGGTTTCCATGTATGAATCATCACTCAGATACACCTTTGCACCTTTATATTCTTCATACTTCAAAAACCAATCTCTGTGAGATGTCATGTGAAAAGATACACCCGAGTCAATTATCCAAACATCATCCAATATTTGAGTCACCAAGGCTGCAATGAAGGCATCTGCATCACTTTGAGAAGATTCCTTATCAGAAGAATTATTCTTTTTCTTCTTCTTCTCCTCTTTGTATTCTTTCCAGATGTGTCCAGTCTGCCCACAATTCTAGCACTTCACCTTGGAATTTTTACCAGGAGACTTTGATCTCCCTTTTGACTTGGATTTAGACTTCTTGTTTTCTTCTTGCCTTTCTCCTTTGATCTGCCTAGAAAAGAAAGGGCCTCCTTAGCCATCTTAGAAGACTTCCTTCACATTTCCTCTGATAGCAGTGAAGCAACCACATCTTCCATCTTGAAAATGGTTGTTGTACTCCCAATAGCCATCACCAGGTGATCCCATGTGTCAGGCAATGAACACAATAGGAGAATGCAATGATCCGTGTCTTCTATTTTAACATCCACAGATGCCAACTGAGGAATGATCATGTTGAACACATTCAAATGATCTGCAATGGACACTCTTTCCATCTTCAAAGAATACAACTTCTTCCTCAGAAATAACTTATTTATGAGAGATTTCCCTAGATAAATGTCACCAAGCTTCTTCCATATAAGTTTCACTGTCTTCTCTTCATGGACATTCAAGAGAACAAAATCAGCCAAGCATAGTCTGATCAGACCCTTGGATTTTTGGTCCATTGCATCCCAGTCATCTTGCAAGGTTGCTGATGGTTTGGTAGAGGACTCTATAGCCCATAACTCATGATCCATGAGAAAATCTTCCATTTTGAGTTTCCACAACTCAACATTTCTACCATTAAATTTCTCAATCTCTATTCTTCTGGATATGCTCACCATCTTAAATCTATAGTAAGAGTTCAAACTAGATTTCTCTGCAAAACTCCCACTTGACTAAATCAGCACAAAAAACCTGACTTATCCACAAGGATAGCATAACTAGCCAGGCTCTGATACCACTTGTAAGGAAAGAAAAGTGTGGAAATGCCTTCCTAGTGTCAATTAACAAGAGAGAAAAACAAAAAAATTTTACAAAACTTTGCAATTATAGTTCCATTCAAGAAGCACATTCATAAGTAATAGAATAGACAATTAAAACATCACACATAATTGAACACTAGATTTTACATGGGAAAAACCTTATGGGGAAAAAACCCACACACCAAAGTAGAGATCTCTTGCATTACAGTAAAACATAAATTGCATACAAGTCACAGAGCTATGCTCTCTTAGATGTCAATTCACAGAATGAATCTGACAACCAAACATTTCTCTGATCAACCTTGTTCTTCCAATTGAACAATTACCACTATTACGGAATGTTCAATGTTCTTTTAACATACATTCTCAACAATCATTACAACTTCCTACAGTCAGACAAATGGTTTGGTTCAACTTCCATAGACAACGATCACAATACAGTTTAATCACCAAGTCCATGTCGAGGTATCAAGGAGACACTTAAACTTATCCTACCAAACTCCCTTTGTACCTTCAACATACACATTAGTCGCTAAGTCATTCAATCTTCAACTCTTAGCCAATACCACAGTCCCGCAAGACATTAATCAAGCCCCACCATGGAGCCATCAGGCTGGTGGAGTCAAACATATCGGTCATATTGGGGGGACTGCATATCACCTCCCACCAATATGAAGATGTCTTACCAATATAATTTATATCCACCACCATGGTCCCTACCACTGACACATGAAGCATCCACATCACCACTATGAATACCATTCTCTACTTCCACTTGATGTGTTATGAAACACATTTAATGATAAGAGAGCACCTCAAAAAATGGGAAAAGCTCCAAATTTGTGAAGTCACAGAAAATCCAAACTTGAGAACCTTTGGTCATAGGTTATGAAGTTTTGAAAACCCCTGACTAGCCAACAACAAAGAGACCAAGACATGATCAGATAACTCAACAAAAGGAAGACTAAGCCGGGAGGTCGTGAGGTCATGAAACTTTAGAACCACACAACTTAGGTTAGGAAAACTTGGAACCCCATGACTTGTAAATGTTAGATCGATGAAGGAGTTAAACATAACTTGCAGGGAGAAGATCAAGCTAGTAAATTTAAGTCACATTTTCCAACATGCTCCCACTTGATGAAGAACTTACTAGCTCCTTTCAAACTTGATGTTACCGAATATCATAGGCCCCAATGCCCATTAAACTAGCACACCACCTAAACTTGTCTGTGCTCACAGGCTTTGTCAATGCATCAGTAACATTCTCCAGAGTATCCATTTTTTCTAGATTGAACATCGATATGTTTTGTCTTAGCATGGAAAGTTGGATTTTTTGTCAAATAAATAGCACTCTAACTGTCATAGCAGATAGTAATCTACCCTACATCAAATCCAATATTAGAACATAGTCATCTAAGCCAAATGGCTTCCTTGCAGGCATGAGTTGCTTCCATGTACTCCACCTTAGTAGTAGATAAAGAGACTACAACCTACCACTTGCTCATCAAACTAATTGCACCACCAAACAACATGAATACATATCCATTAGTGGAACTTCTACTATCAATGTCCCCTACCTAATCAGAATCCACAAATCCATGAATGCTAATAGATCTCTGTGATCCAATAGAGTTACCATTATAACACAAGGCATACTCTGAGGTACCCTTCAAATATCTAAAGACCCTTTTCACAGCATCCCAATGCGGCCTTCCTAGATTAGCCATAAATAGACTAAGTACTCTGACTTCTTAGCCAATGTTTAGCCTAGTATAGACCATTGCATACATTAAACTACCAAATGCACTCACATAAGGCACCCTGAACATGTCCTCCATCTCAGTAGGAGATTTTGGACAATCTTCAACAAATAGCTCCATTCCCTACAACACTAGAACAACTAGCTTCTTGCAATCTATCATATTAAATCTCTCTAGGATAGTATTAATATACTTGCTTTGGCTTAGCCAAATTTTTTTGATTTCCCTATCCCTTCTGATTTCCATCCCTAGAATGTACCTAGCTGCTCCTAAATCTTTCATTTCAAGCTGTGCTAACAACTGAGATTTTAAATTAGAAATCATACCCTTACTATTCCCAGTGAATAAAATGTCATCCACATAGAGGGCAATAATAAGAAGTCAATCATTTTCATTCTTGAAATACACACAATGATCAGACTTCGATTTCCCAAATCCTAAAGACAACACATAACTGTCAAACTTTTGGTACCACATTCTAGGCAACTATTTTAAACCATATAGAGATTTATTTAACTTGCAAACCAGATTTTCCTTACCTTCTTCAACGAGGTGCTCTAGTTGGGACATGTAAATTTCTTCTTCCAAATCTCCATGAAGAAATGATGTCTTCACATCCATCTAGTCAATTTCTAAGTCATACACTACTACAAGTGACAATAGGAATGTGATAGATGTCAACTTAGCTACAGGAGAAAATATTTCTCTATAATCAATTCCCTCCACTTGGAAATGCCCTTTCGTGACCAACCTTGCTTTATGCTTCTCAACACTGCCATCCAGAATAATCTTATTTTTAAACACCCATTTGCATCCAACGGGCTTTCAACCTTCATGCAAAGGTACTAGATCCCAAGTTTCATTCTTCTTCAATGATGTCATTTCTTCATTCATGGATTCAAACCATAAATCTGAATTAGACATACCAATAGCCTCTCTAATAGTCCTAGGCTCATTAGTTTCAGTAATCAAAGCATAGGTACAACTAGAATCTAACATAGAATATCCAAACCTTTCATGTTGCCACTTCTCACATGTAGACCTCCTCACAGGCTAAGGCTGAGGTTCTTCTTCTTGCTCAAAACTTTCAGAGCTACTTGAGCTCTCTTCACTAATAGGTCCACTAGGAGTACGTAGTTCGTCCTTATCGAGAGTAAGAGGGATTTCAACTACCTCCTTTTCTATTTCTTTAACCTCTGGTTGTAGATCAATAGTAGAATGTTTCATCTCACAGAAGATCACACTTCTACTATACAACACCTTCTCAGTAACTGGATTCCAAAGCTTGTACCCTTTCACACAAATTTGATAACCTAGGAAGATACATTTTACTTCCTTGTTCTCCAACTTGGATCTTTTCTCATTCGGCACATATGCATATGCCTCATAGCTAAATACTCTTATGTGTCTCAATGAGGGCTTCTTTCTAGACCATGCTTCCAAAGGTTTCTTATCCATGAGCATCAAAGTGGGAGATCAGTTAATTGGATAGCATGTTGTAGCCACAGTCTTAGCCCAGAGCTTCTGTTCTAGACCAGTACTTCTCATCCTTTCCATCAACATTCTATTCATCCTTTTTGCAACTCCATTTTTTTGTGAAGTGTAAGGAGTTGTTTTATGCCTTGTAATTCCATGGTCTTTGCAATACTTTTCAAAATCTACAGAAAAAAACTCTCCACCATTATCTGTCCTCAAGAATTTTATTTTTCTTCCAATCTGATTTTCATCCAAGGTTTTAAATTCCTTAAATCGACTGAAAACTTTACTTTTACTTCTGAGAAAATAAACAAATGTCCTTCTCAAATTATCATCTATGAAAGACAAAATATTTAGACTTCGATAATGAAGGAACATTAACTAGACCAAATACATCAAAGTGTACATAATCCAAAATTCCAGAAGATTTATGAGGACTAGAATAAAACGAAATGCAGTGTTGCTTTCCATATATGCAATGTTGACAAAAATTGAATTTAAGATTACAATCATCAAGCCCTTTAACCAAGTTTTTATTTTTCAAGACTTTTAAGCCTTTTTCACCAATGTGGTCGAGTCTATGATGCCACAACATTAGTTTCTCTACTGGGAGTTTCACCTCCAAGGAATTAGCACCCACAAGAACAACGTTTTCCTTCTCTTCAAAATCAAATTTATTCAACTTTACAAAAGCACTGTTACATTGAACTGCTTGCACTTCTACCTTGTATAGAGTCCCAAATCGTGCACCCTTAGCTAGTACCATAGAGCCTCTAGTCATCTTACAAGCACCATTTGAGAAAGAAACTTGCACATCAACATCATTAATCTTACTTACAGAAAGAAAATTTCAAGCCAGACCTGGTATATGCATTACATCATTGATTCCTTTTATTCTTCCATCAAGAAATTGAATTCTGACTCCTCCATGACCAATAATTTCTAGGTATGAATCATCACCCAAATACACCTTTCCACCTTTTTATTCTTCATACTTTGAAAACCAATCTCTATGAGATGTCATGTGGAAAGATGCTTCCGAGTCAATTAGCCAAACATCATCCGATACTTGAGTCACCAAGACTGCAATGAAGGCATCTACATTACTCTAAAAAGATTAATTATCAAAAGAATTGGTCTTCTTTTTCTTCTTCGTCTGCTCTTTGCATTCTTTCCAAATGTGTCCAGTCTACCCACAATTCCAACACTTCACCTTGGACTTTTTACCAAGAGACTTTGATCTCCCTTCTAACTTGGATTTAGACTTCTTGTCTTTCTTCTTGCCTTTCTCCTTTGATCTACCTCGAATGACAAGGGCCTCCTTAGCCATCTCAAAACCTTTGCATTTCCTCTAACAACAATGAAGCAGTCACATCTTCCATCTTGAAAGTGGTTGTTGTACTCCCAATAGCCATCACCAGGTGATCCCATGTGTCAGGCAATGAACACATCAGGAGCATGGAATGATCCTTGTCTTCTATCTTAACACCCACAAATGCCAACTGAGCAATGATCATGTTGAACACATTCAAATGATCTACAATAGACGTTCCTTCTTTCATCTTCAAAGAATACAGTTTCTTCCTTAGAAATAACTTATTTACCAAAGATTTCCCTAGACAAATATCACCAAGCTTCTTCAACAGAAGTTTCATTGTCTTCTCTTCATGGACATTCAAGAGAACAGAAATGATCAAGCATAGTTTGATCAAACCCTTGGCTTTCTGGTCCATTATATCCTAGTCATCTTCTGAGGTTACTGATGGTTTCGTAGAGGACACTATAGCCCATAACTCACGATCCACAAGCAAATCTTCCATTTTGAGTTTCCACAACTCAAAATTTCTACCATTGAATTTCTCAATCTCTATTCTTCCGGGTGTGCTCACCATCTTAAATATGCAATAAGATTTCAAACTAGATTTCTCTGCAAAACTCCCACTTGACTAAATTAGCATAAAAAACCTGACTTAACCACAAGGATAACACAACTGGTCAAGCTCTGATACCACATGTAAGGAAATCAAAGTGTGGAAACACCTTTCTAATGCCAGTTAATAGGAGAGAAACATAGAAATTTTAAAAAACTTTGCAATTACAATTCCATTCAAGAAGCACTTTCATAAGTAACAGAATAGACAATTAAAACATCACATAGAATTGAACACCAGATTTTATGTGGGAAAACTATTATGGGAAAAAACCCACACACCAAAGCAAAGATCTCTTGTATTACAATAAAACATAAATTACATACAAGTCACAGAGATATGCTCTTTTAGGTGTCAATTCACAAAATGAATCCCATAGCCAAAAATTTCTCTTATTAGCCTCGTTCTTCCAATCGAACAATTACACACTATTATAGAATGTTTAATGTTCTTTTAACATACATTCTCAACAGCCGTTATAACTTCCTATAGCCAAACAAATGGTTCAGTTCAACTTCCATAAACAATAGTCACACTACAGTTTAACTGCCAAGTCCATGTCAACGTATAAACCTGTCCCACTGAACTCCCTTTGTCCCTTCGATATACACATTAGTCGCCAAGTCATTCAGTCTTCAACTCTCAGCCAATACCGCACTCCCACAAGACATTGATTAGGCCCCACCATGGAGCCAGCGGACTGGTGGAGTCAAAGATATCAGTCATATTAGGGGGACTGCATATCACCTCCCACCAATATGATGTCTTACCAATATAATTTATATCCACCACCGTGGTCTCCACCATCGACACACGAAGCATCCACATCACCATTGCGAATACCATTCTTCACTTCCACTTGATGTGATGTACAACACATTTAATGAGAAAAGGGCACCTCAAAAAATAGGAAAATCTTCAAAGTCACGAAGTTGCAAAAAATCCAAACTTGAGAAACTCTGGTCAGAGGTTATGAAGTTTTGAAAACCCCCAACTGGACGACAACAAAGAGACCAAAACACTACCAAGATAACTCAATGAAAGGAAGACTATGTCGGGAGGTCGGGAGGTTATGAAGCTTTAGAACCACATGACTTAGGTTATGAAAACTTGGAACCCCATGACTTGTAAATCTTAGACCGATGAAAGAGTTAAACATAACCTATAGGGAGAAGATCAAGCTAGTAAATTTGAGTCACATTTTCCAACATAGAATTTCCAAGTAAGCATCTTAGGTCAATTGTGACTCAAGATCATACCTTGATTGCAAGGTATTAATGTTTCCATTTTTTGAAACTCCAAGAAAAATTCATCAAAATTTTGCATAACTGACAAAGTGGCTTATATCTTGATAGATCTCTTCATGCGATTTCTAACACATCAAATAGTTCATCAATCAGACACTTGGATCAAAAGTTGTGGCCTCTAGAAGTTGGACCTCCTATTTTGGGAAAGGTGAAAACATGTTGGACACTTAAAAGAGCTATAAAAGGGAGAGTTACACATGTTAGTGTGTGATTTGGAACATCACAATGCATTTTTTATTAGAGATAATTTGGTACCACTTTTGGGTGGTTTTGGCTCATGGTTTTTTACGGTTTACTGCAATGCATCTCTTATATATCAGGAGCTTGAGATGGAAATGGTGTGTAAGAGTCTTATAGATGTTGAGTTGCCTTCAAATTTCTCATTGGTTATACTCATGTGAAAGTTTGCTATACAAGTATATTGTAATCTTCTTTATTCTTAAATAAGATATTGGGTGGCTTTGGAGTGTGGTGTTTTTCTCCCGAAAGGGTTTCCCCATGTAATTATTGTGTTGTGATATGATTGATATTTGGGTTTATTTTTGTAACTATAGTAAATATCTGGAAAGTTCTTCATATCCTCCTCTCAATATTAGTGTAGGAATTTGTTCCGCTACCTTTGCTTCCTTATAGTGCAACGTCCCACTTAACCTTATTTTTTAACATTTTATCATCAACTAAATTATAATGCCAATTTTATAAAAGACTACACTCAAATAATTTTTTAATTTAAAAAAATTAAATACATAAAAAAAATCTACATTTTCTTAATTTACATCATTTTGTAATTATTCAAGTTAGAAAATTAGATCAGTGTTGGCCATTTCCTTTATAAAAGTGTGACACATCTTTGAACTTTCACCCACTAGGGCATTTACAACTCCAACATTTGACAAAAGTTCCCCTTTCATTATGTTATGATTGATGTACATGCCCTAGTAGAAAGTTTCCATTTTCACACAGTTCCAATCTTCACTAACCAAATAAAATTGAAATTCAATTTCAACACATTGGGGTTGTGTAAATCTTGTTAGAATATGAGAAATTAGATTACAACCCTTAATCAAAATGATAGAGTTAAAATCAAACTATAAATGCAAAGTAAATGAAATTAGCATAATATTGATACCGAGAGATTTGATGTAAATGCTCGAATGACACAATAACATCAAGAGAGAGATATATCTCCAACATATGAAAATACATGAAAGGTAGCATGTTTATATAGGGTCAAGGAGAGGGAGGATGTGGAAAGTCCAACCAGTAAGGAGTAACCACAAAGTGGTGCTAATAAAAAAAAAGTAACTCCCATGGAAGAGGATGACACCTCAACACCCACACCAATGGACCATCTCCCATGCACCTCAACAGGAGTGTCATCACCGAATAAAATAGATGGCATAGAACATGGGTCCAAGGAGGCAAAACTCTTTTATTATGAATCCATGTGGTGTGAATAACCTAATTCAATGATCTAGGAATTTGGCCATGAAGCAATAGCAACTAGGGCCTTTCCCTTTCTTTTCTCCTTACTTTTGTCTATGTCCTTTGAATATTCTTGAGATGAACTCTGTTTGATAGAATTAAGCACGTTTATGTTGTTCTTTTGTAAAGGATGTGTAAGGTGATCTATTTGTTTCTTTAAACATTTATGCTCATCAAGTCCATGTTTCCTACACTAGAAACACTTAGTTTTCTCTTTCTTGGGCTTATCACCTTTTGAAGAAGAGGCATTATTAGCTACTTTTGGGGCAGCTTGTTCTTTCTTCTTTCCTCCTTGATTGTTTTGTTTCTTATCCTTATTATTAGACCCTATCTGATCTTTAGTACCTTAATTTGTAGCCAAGGCATGAGACTTAGAAGGTTTCAAGGTACCCATTTGAATTAGCTTATCCTGCTCCCTAGTAAGCTTAAGGGAAAAATCATCTAGAGAAGGAATTTTGTATGTAGATCCTAGGGCACACTTTGTAGAATGGAAAGTAGAAAAAAATGTGTATCTATTGGCACCTTCAAATTTTGGTTAAATTCAAACTTCCCATGAAAAAATTGATGGCAACACTCAAAAATGTACTTCTGAAATCTACCGGGGTAGCCTACTTTGGAGAATTCATAATTGGAAGCTTGTTCACTTTTATGCCAAATCTCTTCGTAAACACACTCATCTAACATATGTAACTATGTATGTTTGATTTCAGCTTCCTATGTTCATATTTGATAGGGTTTTGAAGCACGAAGTTGGAGGGTTCTGGAAGAGTTTGTTGTCTACACATTTTTACATCTGCTAGAGTGGTCAAATTTGGAGGTCAATATTTACAAGATGGATGATTATCATGATGAACCAATTGGTGCATAAAATTTTCCTTATGATAAAGTGCTTCTATGTTGATTTTCCAAGCCCCAGTATCTTGTTTGGTATTTTTTCCAGGGCAAAAGCAAATGTAGTTTGTAAGATCTTCAGTCTGCACAGTATTCTATTTGTCAAAGTTGCCTTCTGTATGAATCAATATTTCACATTTGGATGATAGTTAAGAAAGGTACATTGGTTCTTGTGATTCTCTAGATGTTCATGTGCCTCTGTTTGAATTTGTAGAGCCTCAAGCTTCAATTTGATATTTTTTCAAAGTCAAAAGCAAGTGGATTTTCATATTTTTGATATATGCATTTTTAGAATGTTTTAGGGGGGTCATCTTTGACCTTTAATATCTTGTGAAGAAAGTGAATTGAATGAAATCCCCTTTTCACACATGTTTGATAAACCTAAATGAACTAGTTTCTCTAGTGGCAACTTCCTGGGAAGAGATTTGGTATTTTTTCAGGGTGGTGACTTGGTGAGCTCCTGTTGGTTTTTTGACAGGTGTAATTTCATAAAAGGCTAAGTGAGCTACTTTTAATATTAATATCTTGCAATCTGTATGGTGTCATGTAAATCCTTTTGAAAACAATGTTCACATATCACCAGTCAACATGTTAGTGCATTTTTGTGGTCACCGAATGAGTTTTGATATGTTTTTTAATTGACTGCAACTGGGCTAGATTTGGCATCCTGGGAAATTTGCAAAATTCAAAAATTAGAGGGTATCACTGGTCTTGGTATGATCTCAAGTGTTTCTAATTATGATTTTGTCACATTCTGGGCTCATTTGATGTATTATTTTAAATATTGTTTTTCCCGCTACATACTCCGGCAGGGCCAATTCGCAAAGGAAGTACCTTAATTTGGCGAACTGTTTAAAATCCATCAGAAACCCACTTCCAAAATAATTGATAGTGGTCTCTCACAAATTTTCTTGGCTCCAGGATGCTCTATGTGCCTATAGTGGAATTACTCTATTTGTCCTGTAGTTGAAATTAAATTTTTTTCCTATGTGCTAAAGTTTAAAAGGCATAAATTTTAAAACATTTTAAATGTTTTAAAATGAAGTTGGGATAGCTTTGGAAGCCCTAAAATATCATGAATTTATAAAGTTTAACTTTATAAACTATATGCAAACAAAGCTACCACGGATGGAGGAAGAGGAATTATTTCTCTACTACCACAGTGAAAAGTTTGCAACTGCATTTGGTTTGTTTAAACGCATCATCTGAAACAACTACTATAGT
Organism: Cunninghamia lanceolata; assembly: GCA_027924645.1. Lineage (NCBI taxonomy): Eukaryota > Viridiplantae > Streptophyta > Pinopsida > Cupressales > Cupressaceae > Cunninghamia > Cunninghamia lanceolata. The sequence goes on from BSBN01001297.1 coordinate 749,336, forward strand.
TGTTAAGAATCTCTTAGTATATGCTAACTGCCACAATGCAATGATAATCTATTTTCAAGATTGTTGTAAGTGAAATTGTTGTGAGAGACGTGAATCATTTCCATCATTTTAAACAGGGACAACATTCTTGCATAGATTATTGGTAATGCTAAATGAAGCAGTCTAGAAAATTATGCTTGCACTATAATAATGTGCATTGTCTCAGCTAGAAACTAGCAGATATATATGCAAGATGGTATTAATGCATCCAAGATACTTTGGAAACTTTCAATTGAATGTAATTTGCATGCGTATTCCACAACCATTCTTGGCATCTTCTCACCCTATGAGATCAAATGGGAGCTTTGGAACAGGGTATAGACATCCATCAAAGCATAATGGACGGGGGATTTCTGTCAGATATTATAGTTGAAAATAACTGAGACACCTTTCCCATAGCCCTACTTTAAAACTCCACGACCAATGCGGTGTTGCAGGAGAACTCAAATCTTTCCTACATTCTCATAGAAAACCCTAAAAGCTAGTGTGGGCTAGCAGTAGTAAAGAAAAGGTTCCCACTATCTTGCAAAGGGAATTTAATGAAGGTGTGGGTGAGTGGTGAAGATTTATATATGGGGAAGGAATTTAATAAAATGTGGCACATTTTTTGGGGTGAAATTTTATTAAAATCATAATGTTGAAATACACAAATTTCACTACTTGTATAATGTAAAATGTTTTCACATAAAAATGAAAAAATTCTACCAAAGGGTAAATGTGAACATGAAGTTGCTGGTGAAAAGAGGGATAGTAATAATTATTCAAATTAATTTTCACAGGGATGTGAAAAACAAAGGAAGATGAAGTCAAATATTTTATTTGCAAATAGATAATGTAAAGTTGTAATGTGAATGGGTGAGAAACTGAATAGACACTTTTTTGTAAAAGGTCTAAAGCTTGTTTCTTCCTTTGTCCCTATAAGAAGGAAACCAAGACCTTGGGGAAACTCTCTGGGAGTTTGATTTTTGAAAAGTAAGACAATGTAAAGGTCAATTTTTGGAAGCACAGTAATGGAAAGACTATGTTAATCTAGTGTCTAAAATCTGGTGTCATTTGTTTGTTGAACTGATTGGTAAAATTTTGCCTAGTTTCTACAATTCAGTTTTCCTTGTTATTCAAGTCAATATATCAAGTATATGTTTGATTTGTCAAATACATTTTCCTATTTTGTGTGGTTTGTTTATTGGGTTTCTTCAAGAAAGAACTAAATTCCTCTAAGTAAATCATAGTAACTAGGGAAATTTAATTGAATAAAGTAAGAAGAACCAGATAATTAACATTTTTGCACATCTATGTCAATCATAGACCTTGTAGTGCCAAACAAATTGAATTGTAGCTAGAGGGAGGACATATATCTATTTGTATTTGGACTCTGTTGCCCAGTTGGAAAAAAGACACCAATCATTCAATTTCCAAAATCATTCCTTGTAAAATATTTGAAACACAATGTTGGTTTTCTATTGTAATAATAAGAGTAGTGGATAGAGTAGTTGAATAAATCCATTTTCAAATTTCATGCAAGTTTGAAATGGATTGGAGAGGATGATTTAATTGATAAAATTCCACAAAATCCATAATCTATTCAACATTCACAAATCAATTTTGAAGAACAAACATTCAGTGGTGAACATAAGGTAACACCCACCTAGGTAAAGCAGGGCCTGAGGTGCAAGGAATTCCAACCATCTTGGTTGATTCCATCAGTTGGCCAAATCAGTTGTAGAACCTAATCATAAAGCCTATCATCCTTTTAGGGTTTTGCAATCTGTAGATTTGAGAGCCAACAAAATGGCAACTCTACTAGGGAGTTGAACTGAAAGTATTATCCTAGAGTCTCTGGTAAAGGTATGCCCATTCGAGTCACCAACAAATTGGTGACTTTACATGGGAAGAATTGAATGAGTTTTGTTGCAGTGAATTGATAAGAAAATGACTCTGTTGTTGGGAAGACCTAGAAAATGGAATTCATTCCTCTTTGAAAGAGGTGGTGACTCTATTTAAAAGAACATGAAGGAGAATGCAAAGACATTTTGGAACTGTAACATTTCTAGTCATGAATCAGTTTGAGATATCTCCCTTAGATGATTTTTTTGGCCTAAGGAGACATGAGGGAGAATCTTGTTTAGCTTCGCTTCACAAAATGTTGAAAATCTATCCGCGAATACCTATTGATCTTATGCCTGATGAATCTGTATGTATTGAGTTGTTCATGAGAATATATGAACCTAATTCAGTTTATTGGCCTAAGTCAATGAAGCCAGTTACTCTTGGCCAGGTGTGCAAATTGGATGATATCAAGGACAAGATCAGGTATAAGCATGCTAGCAATGCTAAAAATAATGGTGCTAAAAATTGTGATATCATTAATGGATGTGGGGAGAACAATGGCACAATGATGCTTGTAGAAGAGCCATGTGTAGATGAAAGTTGCAGCTGTAGTGAAGTTTTCAACAAGGATATTCTAGATTTGAATGAAGATGAAAGCATGGAAGGCTAACTCTCCTCCTTCGAGGAGGACTGCAATATTGAAGACGCTTTTGAGGACACACTACATGGGGAGTCCATCAGTAATGAGGCAAGTGAAGGAGCAAGTCCACTTGACAGTGAACAAGAAGCACATCCATTGATAGACACAATTGGTGAAGAAGAGATATACATATGAGAATCATTTCCAAATTTTTACAAACCCATTGTATAATGAAATGATAGAAGAAAATCAAATGATACTTTGCTAAGGTGTGTTAAAACATGATTTTCATGTGTATTCAATCCATTCTATAATGAAAATGAATATAATTCATGTGATTCCAAGCATAGTTTTCACAATGATGAAGGGACTCTTGAAGTAAATCAACAACCTATATTTTTCCATGTTCAAGAAGGGATATGTAAATTAGAATTTGAGATCTTTGGCTCATATGAGAATGATATTGATTTTCATATCATAGATAATGTATGTTCAACATCAATTGGTTCAGATGTGCATGGTGATGAGTGTGTGAATCATAGGATGATGTCACTACCAATTAGTGATATGAAAGATATTGAAAATATCTCAGATTAGGTTGTCTCAGAAAATACTGATATGGTAGAGTTTTCAAACTTACGTGAGAAGCATTCAGATGACGGAATGAACAACATAAATGATTATGATTGTTTTTCTTCCCATATACCTAGAAGTTGTTTTCCTAGTTTGCATCAATGGTCCTATGATGATTTCATATTTTCTATGCAAACTTGTGATCTTATCTATATGGTGGACTATGAGTGTTTTTAGTTTTCAGTTCAGCTAGGAGATCATTTTATGATGCATGATAGTGACTAGAATGATGGAGGATGTTGCATTGAAAGTGATTGTTCCTTGTATGATGAATGTGGCATGAGTTTATCACATGATGATAAAAATTTTTAGGTTATGCTTTATTTTCAGATGCAAAATAAGGGAGATTACACTAGCAGTATTGAGTATATTGGGCTGATTAAAGGTATCAACATAGTCTGCCAAGTAGATTTCAATGATATTTTCAGATTTGCTTCAGAACAGCGGAATGAAAATTAAGTATATGACATAGGCAAGTAGAGGATTTTATTTTTATGGTGGCCTTGTGCCATCAGCTATGGTGTGATTTTTTTTAAATCATACCAGTTCAGGACAGAGGAGAGGTTGGACTCTATTGCCCAATGGATAGAACACTTGATATGCTCCACCAGAGATCAAAATTCTTGCTATGTATGCAAGGGGCATACATCCCCAATCAAAGCCACTATTGACACCTTCAAATTTTGGCTAAATTTGAAGTGCCCATGATGAAAAAATCGATGGCAACACTAAAAAATGCACTTGTGAAATCTGCCCTAGTGGCCTACTTTAGATAATCATAATTGGAAGCCTATTTGCTTATATGCCAAATCCCTTGGTAAACACACTCATCTGACATATGTAAGTATGTATGTTTGATTTCAGCTTCCTATGTTCAGATTTGACAAGGTTTTGAAGCACCAAGTTGGAGGGTTCTGGAAGAGCTTATTGTCTGCACATTGTTACAACTGCCAGAGTGGTCAACTTTGGAGGCTGATATTTACAAGTTGGATGATTGTAATGATGAGCCAATTGGTGCATACAATTTTCCTTATTGTAAAGTGCTTCTATGCTCATTTTCAAAGCCCCGACATCTTGTTTGATATTTTTACTAGGGCAAAAGCAAATGCAGTTTGTAAGATCTGTAGTCTGCACAATATTCTGTTTGTCAAAGTTGCCTTCTATATGAATCAATATTTCACATTTGGTTGATAGTTAAGATAGGTGGATTGGTTCTTGTGATTATATGTATGTTCAAATGTCTCTGTGTGAATTTGTAGAGCCTCAAGCTTCAATTTGATATTTTTTCAAAGTCAAAAGCAAGTGGATTTTCATATTTTTGATCTCCATTTCTAGAATGTTTCAGGGGAGTCATCTTTCACCTTTAATATCTTTTGAAGAAAATGGATTGAAGGAAATCCCTTTTGCACACATGTTTGATAGACCTAAATGAACTAGTTTCTCTAGTGGCAGCTTCCTAGGAAGAGATTTGGTATTTTTTCAGGGTGGTGACTTGGTGAGCTCCAGTTGGTTTTTTGACAGGTGTGGTTTTAGAAAAGGCTAAGTGAGCTACTTTGAATATTAATATCTTGCAATCTAGATGGTTTCATGCAAATTCTTTAGACAACTATGTTCCTATATCATCAGTCAACATGTCAGTGCATTTTTGTGGTCGCTGGATGAGTTTTGATATGCTTTTTAATTATTTTGCGACTGCAACCGGGCTAGATTTGGTGTCCCAGGAAATTTCCAAAATTAAAAAATTAGAGGGTATCACTAGTCTTGGTATGATCTCAAGTGTCTCTAATTCCAATTTCACCACATTCTGGGCTCATTTGATGTATTATTTTAAATATTGCTTTTCCCGCTACATGCTCTAGTAGGGCTAATTTGCAAAGGAAGTACCTTAATTTGGTAAGCTGTTTAAAATCTATCAGAAACCCACTTCCAAAATAATTTATAGTGGTCCCTCACAAATTTTATTAGCTCTAGGATGCTCTGTGTGCCTACAGTGGAATTACTCTGTTTGTCCTGCAGCTAAAATTAAAAAAATTTCCTATGTGCTAAAGTTTAAAAGGCACAAATTTTAAAACATTTTAAATGTTTTAAAATGAACTTGCGACAGCTCTGGAAGCCCTAAAATAGCATCAATTTATAAAGTTTAACTTGATAAACTGTATGCAAACAAAGCTACCATGGATGGAGGTAGAGGAATTATTTCTCTGCTACCACAGTGAAAAGTTTGCAACTGCATTTGGTTTGTTTAAACGTGTCCTCTGAAACAACTATTATAGTTTTTAAGAACCTCCAAGTATATGTTGATTCCCATAGTGCAACAAAAATTTATTTTCAAGACTGGTGCAAGTGAAATTTTTGTGAGACGTGAATCGTTTCCATCATTTTAAATAGGGACAACGTTCTTGCATAGATTATTGGTAATGCTAAATGAAGCAGTCTAAAAAATAAGCTTGCATTATAATAATGTGCATTGTCGTAGATTGAAACTAGCAGATATATATATGTAAGATGGTATTGATGCGTCCAAGATACTTTGGAAACTTTCAATTAAATGTATTTTGTAGGCATATTCCACAACCTTTCCTAGCATCTTCTCGCCCTATGAGATCAAATGGGAGCTTTGGAATAGGGTATGGACATCCATCAAAGCATAATGGATGGGGGATTTCTATTAGATATTATATTTGAAAATTCCTGAGATACCTTTCCCGTAGCCCTGCTTCAAAACTCCAAGACTGGTGCGGTGTTGTGGGAGAACTCGAAGCTTTCTCACATTCCCACAGAAAACCCTAAAATATAGTACAGGCTAGTGGTAGTAAAAAAAGGTTCATGTTGTCCCACAAAGGGAATTTAATGAAGGTGTGGGTGATTGGTGAATTCAATAAGTGGTGATTGGTGAATATTTATATATGGGGAAGGAATTTTATAAAATGTGGCAAGTATTTTTGGGGAAAATTTTTATTAAAATCATAATGTTGAAATATACAAATTTCACCTCTTGTATAATGTAAAATGTTTTCACTAAAAAATGAAACATTTCTACCAAAGGGTAAATGTGAACATGAAGTTGTTGGTGAAAAGAGGGATAGTAGTAATCATTAAAATTAATTTTCATGGGGATGTGAAAAACAAATGAAGATGAAGTCAAATATTTTTATTTGCAAAGAGATAATGTAAAGTTGTAATGTGAAGGGGTGGGAAACTGAATAGACACTTTTTTGTAAAAGGTTTGAATCTTATTGCTTCCTTCGTCCCTATAAGAAGGAAAACAAGACCTTGGGGAAACTCCTTGGGAGTTTGATTTTGGAAAAGCAAGATAGTGTAAAGGCCAATTTTCTGAAGCACAGTAATGGAAAGACTATATTAATCTGGTGCCTAAAATCTAGTGTCATTTGTTTGTTGAACTGATTGGTAAAATTTTGCTTGTTTGTCTCCAATTTAGTTTTCCTTGTTATTCAAGTCAATATATCAAGTATATGCTTGATTTGTCAAAAATATTTTCCTATTTTGTGTGGTTTGTTTATTGGGTTTCTTCAAGAAAAAAACTAAATTCCTCTAAGTAAATCACAGTAACAAGGTAAATTTAATTGGATAAAGTAAGAAGAACCAAATAATTGACATTTTTACATGTCTATGCCAGTCATAGACCTTGTAGTGCCAAACAAATTGAATTGTGGCCAAAGGGAAGGCATATATCTATTTGTATTTGGACTCCATTATCCAGTTGAGGAAAATGCACTGATCATTTAATTTCTAAAATCATTCCTTGTAAAATATTTGAAACAAAATTTTGGTTTTCTGTTGTAGGAATAGGAGTAGTGGATAGAGTAGTTGAATAAATGCATTTTCAAATTTCATGCCAGTTTGAAATAGATTGGAGAGGATGATTTAATTGACAAAATTCCATAAAATCCATAATCTGCTTAGTATTCACCAGTCAATTTTGAAGAACAAACATTCAGTGGTGAACACAAGTTAACACCCACCTAGGCAAAGTAGGGCCTGAAGTGTAGGGAATTCTAATCATCTTGGTTGATTTTGTTAGTTGGCCAAATCAGTTGTAGAACTTGATCATAAAGCCTGGCATCCTTTTAGGGTTTTGCAATCTACAGATTTGAGAACCAACAGTAGCTAGGACCAAGTTTGGAAAGAATACTTTAGATTAATTGATTATCTTCTTTTTCAAACCCACACTATTTCAACTACAACCTTATGGACTTATGTTTGGTGAAGAAGTCTTGTATAGTATCAAAACTTGTGGGACTTAACCTTATTAGCTCATTCTCTAACAAATGACCTATGATTTCATGTTAAACACCAAAGAGATTAGATAATTTTGTCCATACTTCATTAGATGTTGTTGCAAACTCAAAATGAAAAAATAAATCCAGAGATACATATATACATAGAGTCCCAAAAGGTTCATCACACTTATCAAACCATTTTGGTTTTTTCTACAATTAATGTTTTCTCAATTTCAGGCCCCATTGTTACTCTATACAACCCTTGCCTATTTAAATAGATTACCATTTTAGATTTCCAATCAAAGTAGTTGTAAGGTGTGAGTATTGGTACTTTTACTTGATCCATTTTAATTACAAAAAAAGAAAGATTGCTTGTTGTAGTTTTTGTGATGTAGAAAGTAGAGAAAGCAAACTCAAGAAACAACACAAGAGACACCCCCCTTTTCACTCGATCAAAGAACCCCCCAAGAACATATGATTTTGGCACTTTATATTTAGTGCCATTACAATGCAAGTAGGTCCAAAGGATTGGAAATGAAAAAATATGAGCTTTTGAAGAAAATGATAGTTAATTTTAAGTTACAGATCAAAAGTTATTACAATATTACTTTTCCAACAATAATGGCTTATTAAAAAAAATTCTTATTTAGTTTCTGCAAGATCTATTTATTGTATGCAAAAACTAACAGATACCCACAAATTTTTTCGATGTTGCAAATAAAACTCATAAAGTTATTTTCTTTCTAACATGTAGAAGATGTAAGTTTAATGCAAATTCAAATTCATCTTGCTAGACACGTAAATGTGCCCTATTTTTTTGACAACTCTTTCTACAAAATCTGTTCATTGCCTATACAAACTAATAGATACCCTGAAGGTTTTTCAACATTGCAAACAAAACCCAAAAAGAATTTTCCTTTTCAATGTATAGAAGATGTAAATCTGATGCATTAAATAAAAATGACTCTAGATTTGGGCATCAAATTCCCATTCAAAACTTTATCAAATGATCTTCAAATATGATGAAATGAAAGTTATTCTTTACTTTTTTTAGCTTCTTAGATGTGTTGGAACAACCAAAAATGATGTCAATATAACTAGAATGTTGCAATCAACTAGATTCAGAAAATATAAGAATATTGAATCCTAGAGATTAAACCTTTCTATCAAACTTTTATGATTTTCCAGATCATCCAAAGATGCAAGAGAAGAGTATACTAGGTTTTTGGGAATCATGTATGCAAAACCTATTAGCCTCCATAATCTCTCAAACTATGAATCTAACATTTCAAAACACACTCTGATACCATTTTAGAATCTAAGAAAGCAAATTACAACCCATAATGGAAATGAAAGATTTAGAATCAAACTGTAAATGCAAAATAAATGAAATTATCATAACAGTAATATCGAGAGATTTGATGTAAATGCTTGAATGACACAATAGCATCAAGAGAGATCTATAACTCTGACATATGAAAATACAAGCAAGGTAGCATGTTTATATAGGCTCAAGGAGAGGGAGGAGTTGGCAAGTCTAACCAATATAGAGTAACCACAAAGGGGTGCTAATAAAAGAAAATTAACTCCCATAGAAGAGGATGAAACCTCAACACCCACTCACTTGACTTGTAAACATGCTTTATGAACCTAAGCAAGCTTAACTAAAGTGTACAAAAAAACTAGGAAAATAGGAAAATTGTTTAACACCCAGAATACTGAGAGGGGGGTGAATTAGTATTCTTTTAAACCATTCACACATTAAGGATTTAATCCATTTGCCAAATTCACAGCACATTAACACTAAGATTTTTATGTGGAAAACCCAAAAAGGGAAAAACCACAATGAGGATTAGCTCACAATATATTATAATAAGGAAACCAGTTAAGATTGATACTTGAATGGTGGACTCACTATACAAGAATACTCATTGCAGGTGGACTCACTATCCAAATGGACTCACTACCCACTAAGAGAAAGAAATATAGAAGCGAATAGGTGGCTCACTACCAGAATTGAACTATTACAATTGCATCTAACATATGCATGTTATATAGTTCTAATGAAGCTCAGGTTACAGAAACAAAACTTCTCTCACTGATATGAAATATCACACTGTCCTGCTCTGTATTTCCTTAATTCACACCTGTAGGCACTTGTTACATTGTTCAAATTATATTCATATTGCTATCTCTATCCAAAGCATCAAAACAAACCTCTTTATATATTTTCTTCACACACATTATCAATTAGGTTAGCCTAGTTGGGTGTAACATGTAAAATATACCATACAAAACCTGTCAGCCCCAAAATTTACATAAACACTTTGTGCCAAGATTCAATCTTTGAGATAGGTCAGCATGGACCTAAAATAGCTCCCACTTAACTCCATATAACATATTTACCTTCCAAAACATCAATGCCTTCAAGTCATCTTCACCGACAAAGTAACAATAATATGAACTAACTGTCAAACCATAAATCGGTATCTGGAACTTCAAATTGCCTCAAACTTGGAATATACACTCTTCAGGTGTCCATAAACTTATTCTCAAATCCGCATAACACAATGTTCACCTACGGTGAAATGTGGAGTATCTCAAATCATCACTAACACCATCAATGCACTATATATTCAAAGCGCGATACTTAGACAACTCTAACTTTCATTCGAGAGCACTTCAGACCTTGAAACTTCAGATTTACAATCTCTAGCCATGTGTTTATAACACCTTACAACCACATAGATAAATATTCTATATTGGAGGAATGTAGACCAAATTACTCCTATCATGCACTTTACCGGATAAGACTAAACTCCTATCATGCGAACTTCTGCTAATCACATCTTTCACACCGGAGGTCATTAGTGGAAAACATTATGGAATTATATGTATTTAATGATCAATATCAATATATCAGAATTGCAAGACATGATCTACAATGGTGGAAGAATGCAGACCAAAAAATAGGAACTCTATACACTGAATGTAGTATACTGACACAACCAAATTTCACATGTACCTTATTAGATCAAATATCTTTGCACAGTTGTCTTCTTTAAGAGGAATTAGATGGACCTGTATAGAAAAGGATCAAACCCTCTTGCAAAATTCCCATTCAAACTACTAATTATCTCATTTACCAGAACACTCTACCTTAGTCTAAATTCTATCACCTTTGACCTTTGTTGCCATCACTGCTGCAATTTTACAACTTCTCTTGCCATTAATGACAATACTACATAACATCATGCTCTACCTTATCTTTTACATGCTATCAATCTTTGCATCAATGATATTGCCAACAATCTCCCCCTTTGGCATTGATGGTGACACATGATGTGAAAAACCATCAAGACCAAATTCTTCAACAATCACTCTCCCCCTTTCTTTTGCACATCTTACATTCTCTTCAAAACATTATTTCTCTCCCCTTGATATATATATATGTCTTTCCTTTTTCACATGTCTCTCTCTCCCTTTGACATCAATGGCAAAGTGTATACAAAATGAATTATGTACCAGGGTCAAGTATATAAGAGTATATATACAAATTGTATTGACTCCCCCTAAGTAGTTAATTTCTATACCCAAATATCAAAATTGTCCTTTTAACCTTCCACATATATACACAAGGAATCAAAACTTACTGAGTCTTTGGGAAGATGTATTTGTATATATTCTTCATGAGATGTACCACATCTAAATCACATTGGGCCTTAGCATACTTCAGAATCTATATTTGCCCATTGATCTATAAGAGCAATTCCTCTACCTTGTCCATAGTAGTAGAGGCACTAGTCATTTTCCCTACTTTCTCAGCTTCTTTTATTAGACCAGTCATAGATGCCATCTTGAAGCTTAAAATTTCTCTTAGTTGGCTCATTTGATCCTTTACAAACTCTTTTTGACTTTGCAGTTTCTTTATAATTGCATGAGTCTTTTCTGTTTCTTCTCTTAGGTTTCCATTCAGATCTTTTAAAGGATCATAAGTCCCAAAAATATATACAAGTTGAGCCTCAAGGCCATCTATCTTATCCTTTATAGCTTTTATAGTTGTTGGCCTGGATAAGCAAAATTGATACAAAGTATTTGCATCATTTATAGCTATAGATTAGGTAAACAAATGAGGTTGAAAACACAAAACTAAATGCAATGAAACACAAAAAGCTATACCTCACATGAAGACCCAATCTCATCAAGGGAGATGAACCATTGCACCCAAAATAAGTTCCTAAGACATGATTATCCCTAGACAAGGATTCAAATGTGAAATGCTACTCAAATTGTAACTCACTAAAGACTAGCTCAATTAGTATTTTGGCATAATAACTTTGCATAAAACTTGGATCCTTGAATGGGTTGAGAGATGTTGTATTTATAGACTTTTTGAAGGGATTTTGATCCAAGGGTGGAGATTGATTTGGAAGATCAATGGTGGAGGATGAAGGTGATGTGGAGGGCCTAGATTCAATTTTGAATAAATGGAGGGCTAGGAATAAAAATGAATCTTTTATTCATTTGGGAAAAGGGGTATTAAATGAGCATGGGTGGTGAAGGATTATTTTTGAATTAAAGATTCATATGGGGGAATGTAAATGAATTAAAAATTCATTTGGGGATAAGTGGAAATAAATGAGTATGGGTGAGGTAAGGGGTTGTAAGGAAAATTAAATGTGATGTGGGATATTTTTAAATAAAAAATTGACTTAGGTGGAATTATTTCAATTTTTTATTTGGAGGATGTGGGGAAGGATGTTAAACTAGGTTTGACCACCCAAATGAGAGGTTAGAAATAATTAAACATATGTTTTATTTAATTAATCATAGGGCTAGGATGAGGTAGGCTAGGGTAGGCAATTAAATAATAGCTATTTAATTGTCTAGGGTAGGGATAGGTCAATTAGTAGGCTAGATTAATTAGTTAACATGGTTTTAACTAATTAATTAGATTTAGTGAAAAGGGGGAAATTGATTTAATAAATATTGTATATTTATTAAATCAATTGGCTAAGGTTGGGACTATTGAATTAATGAAATTAAATTCAATTGTTGGGATAAAATGATGGAAAATCGGGTAATGAAGGGATAATTAATTAAATAAAAATTTAATTAATTGGTTAGGAGGGAAATTGACATGATTAGGGATGTGGGGAGTTGATTTGATGGTAGAAGACATTTTTAGGTGTCTACAATAGCCATCTCAATATATCTTATATCATTATCTAGTAGAGTGTGTGCCTTGGAGCACTTATCAGTGAGTTCTAACAGTCTCTTGTTATGAAACTCTTCACCGAACTTCTTCTTACCCACTTTCTCAAAAGACTCAAAATGATTATTTATAGACTCCATAAGTTTTCTCATTTATAGAGTAGGAGACAAAGAAACATCTCTCTTAATGTTAGGCACAATCTTCTAAAAATTTCCATAGATTGATCCATTAGCTCATTACCTTCTATTTGAGATTGCAAACTGTATTCCTAAGTTGTTGCTTGAAAGATTGTTCCCAATTGAAGTTTCCACAATGGAGAAATGCTGGCCAAATTGATATGTTCATCTAGAGATGAAACTTGCAAAATCTCTAGTGAAGTCAAGGATTATGAATGTTTTTGTTTTGCCAAAAATTCTCTGATAGAGTCTATCAGAGAGACTCTAGAACTTTCACCAATTTTGTCCCTCTTTTCCTCTTCAGATACAGTTGTCATTTGAGGATTGGGGGATTCTAGAGGAGGGTTTGCATCATGCACTTCTCTTTCCTCAACATTTTCTGGAACAAAAGTAATATAAAAAATGCTTGCATTCTGATCCAAAATGGTCTCATTTTGTTCTTTCTTATCTTCATTTATCTTTTCTTCTTGAGACACCCTCTGATCATCAGTAGTTTCAATATTTACCAGAGGACTAGCTACATTTGTATATCCTGAAGGTGAAGGCAAATTTTTCTCAGTCACCAAGGGTTGTTCAATTCCATGCTCTACACTTGTTTCTCCTCTTTTCATATTTGTCTCAGTTTGATTTTCTTCCTTGTCCTCTTTAGAATTATATTCCTCAACATTAGGGATTTGTAGTTCCTTAAGCACATTATAAGTTATTCTCAATGTTTTCTTTTCAAATCTATCTATCTCATTCTGATTACCAGACATTATAGTATTTATTCTTCTTTTTGTCTTGAACTCTTTATTCAATCTTTGTATAATTGTCTTTCTATCTTGTCTAGAAAGAGTAGGACAAATCTTCTTCAAAGCTCTATTTTTCATTTCAGTATCTTTTCCCAAAGCCTCATCTCTTCTTATAGTCAAAATTTCAGCAAGACTATCTGGTAACTTATCAAAAATTTTAATCAAAGGAATATTGCGTAGATCTAAATACATGACAATAGTAGTTTCAATGGTTGCCTTGTCTTTAGCTAACCTTTCATCATACATTTTTGCCACTTCTTTAAGATTGTCATATTCAATTATGGCATTGATTGTGGCTTCAAGTTGCAGAGGATTGGCCTTTGGAGGATTTTCTTGTCTTCTTTTTCATTCCATCTCCTTTGTCTGCAACTTCACTTTTCTTTCTTTTCCTTCCTTTTCCTTGGCCTTTGGAGGATTGGCCTTCTTCACAAAATTTAGTTTCTCTTTTTTATTCCTCTTTCTCATTGATTTCTTCCTTTTCTTCTTGCTCAATGTCATGGCTAACATATGTTTCTCTATAAACTTTTCCCTTCACCCTTCTCTTCTTAACTGGTTGAGATGTTCCAACAACACTGTCATCAACATTCTTCTCAGAGCTTGCAGCAGGAAAAGATCTGGAGGCTTTAGGTGCAATAGCAAGGGAGGTAGAGGTCCTTGTTGACCTTCTAACATTGGGAACATCCTTCTCTCCTTCAGAAGTCTCCTTGGACTTCTCCTCAGGGCCAGATTCTTCTTCAAATTTTGCTTTTGTTCTGCCACGCTGAACTTGTTCCTTTGAAATGCCTATACTTTCAGCAAATTTCTCAACTATCTTATGCACTTTCTTTTGAGCTTTGGGCATGTTCTGCTCCAGATGAATTTTTAGAGACTTTTCTTCAAAAGTCCCAAGTCCCTCTTTAGAAGTGTCTCTAAGTTTACTCAACAATAGGTCTGCAAGACCTACAAGAACATCTTCTGTAACTTCATATCCCATTTTAGGGATCCATACCATTCTTGGTTTACCTCTTCTATCAAGCACTCATCCTTAGTAACCATAAAAATAATATCGTCCTTGTATTTTTCTACAACTTTTCTAGGGATTCTTTTGCTAGATTGCATCTTCTCCTAAAAAACCTTGAAGTAGCCCCACAATGCAACATTTTGAGCATCATTGTTACCAATTCTCTGTAGGTGATCTTTTATCTGAGTGGCTATAGGAATATGCCCAAGCCATACAACATTCTGTGCACTAGGTAACTCTTTAAGGAAATAGAATAACAAACAAATGATTAGGGTTCCAAATTTGAAGGGGTAATTCAACTCTTTTGTCTTCTTCAAATTTTCTAACAATTGTTGCCTTAGTAACTCATAGAGGTCATAATCTACATTTTGTTTTACCATCTCATAAGTAGTGTTTATAGTAGTGGCTAAGACTAAATTTTCCCTGTCTGTAAAATAAATTTTGTAACCTATCATCATTGAAGCATACTTCACCACTAGATCCTCTATTTCATTCACTATCAATGCTCTTTTGTCAAACTTAGCTCCAGTGAGATTCATAATGACATCATTTTTCACATATTTCAACGTCAAAATAGCTCTAGTGGAGCATAACCCTATTACAGCTCTAATGGCTTCTTTGTTGATTATATGTGGAATGTCTAGCCACATGAATTTATCATGAATTCTGTTCATCACATATCTAACCCAAGCATCTTCCTCACATAGAATAGGAAAATTGTTCCAAACATCCATTTTCTTCTCTGCTAGGGCACTGTACTCCATCTCTTTAAACACTTTTGGTTAGGGTTTGATAGCACTGATTCATAGGATGCTAATAGCTCTTCTTCATTGTGCTACTTAGATCTCTTTTCTCTCTTGAAGATATGTTTACAATATGAATTTTCATCAGGAATGATTGCTTATAACCCCTCTTTCTTCATGACCTAATTTTCCATAAATGCCCTATTTAGTAATGTTGTTAATACTTCTTCTGATGGAATAGTTGGTTTTAATTGCTCTGCAATCTTTTGCAATAGGATGTTTTCATCAAATTTTCTTCAAATGAACAAGCACATCAGTCTTTACCTTTTATCTCCATGTTGAGGCATCAGCACCATTCCTTTGGTAGATGGAGAAATATTTCCATTAAAGCTCCCCCTGAGCCAAAGCTCTCATCTCAGTTTCTAGAGGAAACATTTGCACTAGAATCTGGTACAAACTCATTCTTAGCCTCTGTTACATACTTCTTAATCCAAATATTACTCATGTCCTTCTTAGTCTCTACCAGATCAATCTTTTGTACTGGTTTTTTCTTCTTTACCAGATTATCCTTCTTCATACTTTTGCTTATGTAGAACTTTGAAATGTGTCTAGGCTTATTGCAATTGTAACACACAACATTCTTCTGACTAGAATTCCTTTTGTTCACTCTAGATCTACATTGCTTAGCTTTGTACCCAATTCTATTACATGTATAATAGTAGCCATTGAAGGATTAAACCATTCTACCATTGTTATAGCCATTCATCCTTTGACTTCTGCACTCATTAGCTTTATGACCTACTATCTTGCATGTAAAACATTGACCAGAGAAAGGTGGAACATTTTGATTCATTCTGCTCCTACATTGTGTAGCCTTATGTCCAAATTTATTGCAAGAATAACAATAACCATTGAAATATGGGTACCTTTGAGCATTAGGTTGTCTAATCAGTGGTCTTCTAGCTCCTTTCTTTTGATTCTAGATCTACTTGTCATTGTTCTTCTTGTTTTCAACTTTTGATGCTTGACCTGATTTTTAACTTTCACCTTTTTCAAACCCTAAGCCTTCTTTATCATTGGGATCTTTGTGACTTGCAATCATCTCATCAAGCCTCATAGAACTTATCTTAAATTTTTCTTCATAATTATTTGCCTTCTCCAAATCTGATTTTAGTTTCACAACTTCTTGTTCAAGCCTTATACATTCTTCATATTTGCCTTTATCATTAAGTTCAGATATTCCTTAATTCTTGCCTTTTCATCAACTTACACTTTTAGTCCATTCATAGATTCATTTTCTAGCCTCAATTCTTCACTGACCTCCTTATGTTTTTTTGAACTTCTTGACTTGCCCTCTTAATTTTTTTATACATCCACCTGCTTCTTTGACATTGGTGTAGTTACAGTAGGAGGGTTCACAAAATGAACTGTCCAGACTGTGCAACAGGAGTAAACACAATGGAAACAACTCAAAGATATGAAACAAATGCAGATTTAGTCACTCAGTATATCATAGAATTCAACTACAAACTGACCGGCAACATGTGGGATTACAATTAGGGCTCAAAGGCTTGTTACATAATATCAAAATATGCACAAGATATAGCTTTGAAGCCCCTTTCGCACAAAATCTAAACTATTGATTTCCTAAATTATGAGAACTACTTTCCTACAGATCTATTACATCAATATATATCATCTTTGGTACCAAAGATTCCTCCATGCCAGCCAAGGAAGATCACAAACTCCAATGAAGAGCTGTAATGTGTGTACATGGATAGGTCAGACCTAACTATATAGAACACCAACACAAATGAATGGAATGATGTGTGAGTCTTGAGGAAGGTTGGCCATGAACCATAGATCATTGACTGATGTGTCATTAGGCTTTACAAGTTGAGGAATGCACTGCAAGTCTTCTCCTTTAGCTAGTTGTCTAAGACTATCAGGATGCTCTGTTATGAGAAAACAGTCAATCTTCTGTTAGTGATAACTTTCTGGTAATTGATCCAAGTGCTCTAGATTCTGACTATGATGTAGATGAATGAATCTAGATGCTAAGTCCAGTTCCACATGATGTGAAATGCAACTACGGTAGAATGCAGACCAAAATATAGAAACTACTTCTGACTGAACTGACTGAACTAAACTGGAAAATGAAAAGAAACAAACTAAACTACAAACAAAGTGAAATGCAAATGTTTTTGGTTATTCCAAGATTACTCTTGAAGTAGGCATGCTCCTACATCAGACATCTGGGGTTATTGAAAAAGTGAATCCCTCACTTGGCTGGGGCTAGGGGAGAACCAAGATGGTCCACCTCAGCCTAAGAATTCCATGCTAAATCTTCTTCTGGTCTGCCTTTCCACTTCACAAGGCATTCTTTGTATCATCTTCCTCTAGTGATACGTGCAACTCTACTATCCAAAATGTCTTCAATATGTTTCGGTGCTTATTGTGGTAACTACTTCTTCAAGTCCTCTGCCATACTGTCATTGAACTCTTCTTCATGATACTAGTATAGGTCTGCAATATTGAAAATAGGTGATATTCCTAATGTCTCTGGTAATTCCACTTCATATGCATTTCCTAAATCAAATTTCCTAAGTATCCTACAAGGTCCAAACTTCTTCATCTTCAACTTGTTATATGTCCCAATTGGAAATCTTTCTTTTCTCAAGTATACCATCACTTCATCTTCCACTACAAATTATTTGTGTCTTCTCTTCTCATCTTCTTGTTCCTTATATTTGTTGTTCATGTCTTCCAAATGCTTCTTCACCTGATTATGCACTACCTCCTTGTGTCCTACAAATTCTTCTACTTCTACACTTTTCTTTTCTTCTGCACTGATATCTCTCAATTCTACAACTCCACTAGGATTTATTCCGATAACAATCTCAAAAGGTGTTCTTCTGATACTCCTATTTAATGAATTATTGTATGCAAACTCTTCTTGTGAATGAATTAAATCCCAACTCCCTGCCTTTTCTCCAACCAAACATCTCAACAAGTTTCCAAAACTCCTATTCACTACCTCTGTCTATCCATCAGTCTGTGGATGAAATGTTGAACTGAACTTAAAATTTGTCTTCATCTTCTTCCAAAGTGTCTTCCAAAAATATCCAAGAAATCTAGCATCTCTATCTGAAATTATACTCCTAGGTAATTCATGCAATCTCACAATCTCCTTTAAAAATAGGTTAGCTAAATGCACTGCATCAGTTGTCTTCCTACAAGGTATGAAATGAGCCATCTTTGAAAATCTATCTACCACTACAAATATAGAATCATGTCCTCTCTATCTCTTAGGCAATCCCATCACAAAATCCATTATTATGTTTTCCCAAGGTCTTTCCAGTACTGTCAAAGGTTTGTACAATCTAGTATTCTGACTATTCCCTTTTGTAACTTGACAAACTCTACAACTCTGTACAAAATTCCTAACATCCTTATGTATCTGAGGCCAAAAGTAATTTTCACTCACCAAAGCTACTATCTTGTCAATGCCAAAATGCCATGCCAATCTGCCACTATGTTTCTCCTTGTCTCATTGAACTTCTAGGTATGCACAACTAATTTCCTTTGAACAACATATCTTCTTGAATGAAATAATCCAACCACTTGCACTTCAACTCTCATCTCTGTCAACAAGTTTCTTCTCCTACTCAATGCATCAACAACTTTGTTTGATTTACCACTCCTGTACTTCAACACAAAAGTATAACTTTGCATGAACTCTACCCATCTCATGTGTCTTTGATTCAACTTTCCTTAACTGTTCAAATACTGCAAAGCTTGATGATCTCTATTCAAATCAAATTCCTTAGGCAACAAATAATGTCTCCACTTCTTCAAGGCTTCAATTATAGCATAGAACTCTTGATCATAAACTGAATATCTTCTCCTTGCATTATTCAACTTCTCACTGAAATATGCTATAGGTCTACCTTCTTGACTTAACATTGCTCCAATTGCACTCCCACTTCCATCACAATCACCTTGAAATACCTTATTGAAATATGGTAATGCTAAAACAAGTTGCTCAATCACTTTCTACTTCAACAATTCAAAACTTTTATCTGCACCTGATGTCCACTTAAAGTATTTTATGTCACCTCTCATTGTCTCTGTCATAGGGTTACAAACTAAACTAAAAATTCTAATGAACTTCTAGTAGAAACTAGCTAATCCATGAAATGATCTAATGTCTCCAATGCTCACCAGTGTAGGCCATTAAACAATTGCTTTTACTTTCTCAGGGTCCATCTTCAATCCCCTCGCAGAAATCACAAATCCCAAGTACACTAATTCTTCCTTCATGAAACTACACTTCTTGATGTTTATCATTAATTTCTCTTCTCTTAGTCTCTATAAAACTTGTCTAATGTTTTGCAAATGTTCTTTGTTTGTCTTATTGAAAATCAAAATGTCATCCAAATACACAATAACAAACTTACCCAAGAATCTCTTCAAGATTCCATTCATCAACCTCATGAAAGTACTAGGTGCATTTGTCAATCCAAAAGGCATCACTAACCACTCATACAATCCTTCATTTGTCTTAAAAGCAGTCTTCCATTCATCTCCCTCTCTGATTCTGATCTAATGGTGTCCACTCTTCAAATCTATCTTTGTGAAATATCTTGCTCCACTCAAACAATCCATGATATCATCCATCCTAGGTAAAGGAAATCTATACTTAACTATAATCTTGTTTATTGCTCTAGAGTCAGTACACATTCTCCATTCTCCATCTTTCTTAGGTGCTAACACTGTAGGTACTACACAAGGACTCAAACTTTCTCTAATCAAACCTTTCCTCAAGAATTCTTGTATCTGTCTATTCAGTTCTTCATTCTCTGCCAATGTCATTCTATGTGCTACTTGGTTAGGTAAACTAGCTCTTGGTATAAGATCCATGTGATGAATGATACTCCTTATAGGTGGCAATCGTTTAGGTACATTATCTGATATGATGTCTTTATACTCTATCAGCAACTCACTTATCTCCTTTGATTGTGATTCTTCAGGCTTCTTAAGAATCAAGGCATAACACATATTCTCATGTCTCAAACCATCTAGAAATTTTCTTCCACTTACCAAACAAATTCTAGCATTCCCACATTCTTCACTCTTAGGATCATCTTCTAAAGGAATCAAAGTAATTCTCTTCCCATTTGATGTTATAGTGTATGTATTCTTTCTCCCATCATGTATAACTTTTCTATCATACTACCAAGGTTTACCCAACAAGATATGACATACATCCATAGGCATAATATCACACAAGACTTCATCATGATATGATCCAATATGAAATTTCACCAAACATTTCTCACTTACTAGTACCTTATGATCATTTTGAATCCATGCTATCTGATAGGGCTTAGGGTGTTTTAATCTTTCCAGCTTCAACTTAGTCACCATCTCCTCTAAAACTAGGTTATCAGAACTACCACTATCAATTACAACTTACAACATTTACCTCTTGATTTGCATCTTATTCTGAACAAACTCTTCTTCTGTGGTGGTTCTTCATTTTTCTCTATCGAAATAGTGCTCTCCTCATCACAAGTGATTCTCCTTTCTCAGGTTTGCCAACTAAACTAGGTGATCCAACAGGTTCTTCTTCAACATAAGTTGTTCTTCCACTGTTCTTTGTTCTTTTACTTGTACTCCCTTGATTACATTCAAATGCTCTATGTCCTTCACCTCCACACTTGAAACAAGTACCTCTGAATGTTCTCTTATCAAATCCTCTTCCTTCTCTTTTGTATCCTTTATTCCGATATGCATTATAATTACCTCTGTGATGGAAATTTATGTCATTGCTCCAATAGGCATTGCTATCTCTATCCTCCTTTTTGAATGTGTTGTCAAACTTGTTCTACTTTAAAAATGTTCTGTCACCTTTGGAAAATGTTCTACCTTTCTAAAATTTACCTCCTCTACCTCTCTGTCTCTAATCATGGATCTCACTCAACTTCCCTTCAACTTTCAAGGCAAACTGATATGCTTCTTCCAAAGATGTCATCCTTACCAAACTCAGTTCTTCCTGAATGTTCAATCTCAATCCATTGATGTATCTAGCCACTTTATCCTTGCTTTCTTCACTATGTCCAATCCTTGTGATCATCTTATGAAATTCTTCAGTATATTCCTTCACAGATTTCTCCTTTTGTCTCAAGTTATGTAATCTATTCAACAATTCCAACTCATAGTTAGTAGGTATAAACTGATTCTTCAATTTTGTCACCATTCTTTCCCACTTTGTAATCTTTTCTTTTCCTTTTCTGTTTCTATCTAACTTAACTTCTTTCCACCATATAGTAGCACATCCTTTCAAATTTGTCTTTGCAAATTTCACCTTCTCTGGATCTTCAATTTCTTCATATTCAAAGTATTCTTCTATGTCATTTATCTAGTCAATCAATTCTTTAGGATTCAAATTACCAGTATAGTTTGGCACATCAACTCTAGGTCTCTTTCTAATATTTGAAATAGCTCACAACATCTTTATTTGATTTGATTCTTCTTCTTCATCACCTCCTAGGGTTTCACCAATTTGTTCAACAGATTGAAATTATTCTTCATCATCACTTTCAACATTAGGTCTTAGTGTCAATCCTCTTCGCCTATCTTCTTCAATAGCATCCAATCAAATTCTCATTGTTTTCATCATTTCCATCATCTTATCCATTCTACCAACAATTGTTCCAATGGCAACAACTCTCCTTGGTGGCATTCTTCCTAGGATCAAGTGTAAACTACCTCAAGTTCGGTGATCAGGCTATAAGGTGACAACTGCCTCACAGTCAGTGATTGATTACGACACAAGTAACCTCCCTCAATTCGGTGATCTATCCACAACAAGACCTTATGGAATTCCTTCACCAACTTCACTCAATTCACTCCCAAAGATTCAAACTTTCGCTCTGATACCACTTGGTGCAATCATGGTAGAAGGGTTCACAGAATGAACTATCCAGACCACGTAGCAAGAGTAAACTGAAGCAGAGGAAAAGAATAACTTAACTCCTTATAGGCAAAGTTCATTAAAATGGGCTTCAACCTTATAGGATCTACAAGCTTCACAAGAAATCTTTCCACAAAAATAGTGACACCAAATTGCGTTTCAACATTTCTAACTCAAACAAGGTCTCAAAGATAAACCATTACAAAGTCAGTCTATTCATTCCTTTACCAATCCTTCATTGACTGTCCTTGATGTGCAACTATGGCACTCACACTGTGAGGACAATGGATAGCAAACTTACAGGTTGACTGCACTTTGACAGTGCCTTGACAGGCTTGTTCCTTGTAGCCCTACCAATAAAGACTGTCAAGCACAACTTTTACCATAGAACCCTCCTCAAGACTGTAAAGGCATATTTGAATACCCATTAAAGATCTTTAAAACATATCCAAGAATCAATATCTATTACTTTGAAAAGAACTATCCAAAAATGGACTGACAACATGCAAATTAGGCCTATTAGGCCTTGTCACCATAAGGGCTTATTGAAAATGGATACTCCACGACTCCCCATACCTTGCCAATGCTTAGAACACTTCACAAAAGGTCTACAACTTCTCATTGAATCATCAAAAGTACCTTTCCATCAATACTTTAACAAACCCTAAGTCCTATAACTCTTGACTGTTCCTAAAACTCTGTTTTCTGATTATACACAAAAATTTCAGTCCAAAACTTTACTTTCCACTCCTTGAATCTTAGTCCATTGGTCTAAGGCTTTAATAATATGAGAATACATGTCAATAAGATTCTTTTCCTCTAAGGACTAGAGACCTTCAATAGTTCCAATGAAAGAAATATGATTTTCTTAGTTTGTTGTTTACCCTAAATCAGGGTTTTGACAGTTTCTAGAAATCCACAATATCTAACTCAAAACAAAACTAAAATGCATGAGATAAATGTCAAATGGAAAGTGATTGATCAAGCTACCACTTACAATCAATTTAGCATGCATCCTTGCTCGTACAGGTCCGTACAATATCAGAAAAACAACAGATTTCTGTAGAAATACATAAAAAATAGTATTCTTTTATTGATCATAGCCTTCTAATCAACCACCCACGCCATCTCAAATGGTTACAAAGCCTTTTAAAGGCATTCCATACTTGACTCTTCAGTTTCTAACTTCTCCAAATGAATGAAACTACTCAAAATACTCTATGACCTTTGGTATTCCATCCTATTGCATCTTTTTTTTCAATTTTACATTGGCAACCTTTACATAGTATGCACTATTTTGCATATTTGAACCTCCTAATGACCTAAACACCTAATAGTGACTTGATTAACCTCGTTACAATGTTGAACCATTAAAATTTAATCAAACTCCTATGGAAGTATCAATTTGTCAATGTGCTCCTACACCATACAACCAACCAACAAAGATTTCCAAGTCCCTTGGAAATGTATCTGCAAAAAAAAAACTACCTTTTCCTGCATCTCCTCTGGCTTTATCTTCAATTTCCTCAGCTTTAGACTTCAAATCTTCAGATCAATAGAAAGGTGACCAACAAACCAACAAAATCTACTTCTTGGCCGCCCATGGCAATATGATGTCAAAGCACAACATGATGGTGAGAAGAATACTTATGTCATCACCAAGAATGGAAGACCATTCAAGATGGATCCTATGTTGGAGCAGCCCGGGGGGAAGAAAAATGACAGCAGTGTCATGTTGGTAAATGGCAAAGAGTTTTTAAACCTCTTGAAGGAGAAGGATGCCCAAGGGTATGCCTTGGTCATGAAGCCCAAGAGTGGATCAGATCAACAAGAACAAAAATAGAAGGAGATTCCATTAGAAGTGCAGCAACTCCTAGATAAGTATCAAGACCTTGTGGTAGAGGAAGTTCCTAACTCCTTACCACCCATGAGAGACATAAGTCATCAAATTGACTTAATACTTGGTGCTACATTGCCTAACAAGGCTACCTATAATCTAACACCACAGCAAAATGAAGAAGTGGCAAGGCAAATTCAAGATCTCTTGGAGAAAGGGCTGATTAGGAAGAGTTTAAGTCCTTGTGCAGTCCCAAGTGTACTTGCTCCTAAGAAGGATGGAAAGTGGAGGCTATGTACAGATTCAAGGGCCATAAACAAGATCACCATAAGGTATAGGTTCCCAATGCCAAGGATTGAAGATCTTTTGGATTACCTTGGAGGATCATGCTATTACTCAAAGATTGATTTGAAATCTAGTTATCATCAAATCCGGATCAGACAGGGAGATAAATGGAAGACTTCTTTCAAGATCAATGAGGGTCTTTATGAATGGCTTGTTATGCCATTTGGTCTTAGCAATGCTCCAAGTACATTTATGCGCCTGATGAATGAGGTATTAGTTGAATTCATTGGTAAATTTTTTATTGTTTATCTTGATGACATACTCATCTTCAACAGGACAAGAGAAGACCATGTGAAGCATGTTGGTCAGGTGTTGGACAACCTACATGAGCACAAGTTGATGAGTTCATGAAAACTAAACTTGTATACCTTGGATTTGTCATTTCTAATGGCTGTTTGAATATGGATCCCTCTAAGGTTGAGGCTATTCTCAGTTTGCCTACCCCAAAAATAGTGGGAGATGTGAGAAGTTTCCATGGATTGGCAACTTTCTATAGGAAGTTTATCAGAGGTTTCAGTCACATTAGTGCTCCCATCCTCAACACCGTCAAGGGTGGAGTCAAATGTAGATTCCAATGGACAAAGGAAGCTAATGATAGTTTTGAGTTGTTGAAGACAAAGGTGGCTGAGTTGCCTACTTTAGTACTTCCTGATTTTGATAAGGTGTTTGTTGTTGAGTGTATGCAAGTCAGCAAGCTATTCATGCTATTCTCAGCCAAGAAGGACATCCAGTGGCATTCTTCTCAGAAAAGTTAAATGAAGCCAAGCAAAGGTATTCTACCTATGACTTAGAACTCTATGCAATGGTGCAAGCTCTTAAAAAATGGAGACATTATTTGCTTCCTAAAGAATTTATCGTGTTTACTGATAATCATGCTTTAATCTTTCTAAATAGTCAAGAAAAATTGAACCATAGACATGTTAAATGGATGGAACAACTAAAAGTCTATACCTTCACAATTAAGCACAAAAAAGGTGTTTCTAACAAGGTGGCTGATGCATTAAGTAGGAGGCTGCTCATTGTTCATGAAATTCAGTTAGAAAGCATGGGCATTGACTATTTAAAGGAGTTGTATAAAGAAGATTCAGATTTCAAAGAGGCTTATGATGTTTGTGTGAACTTGGCTAACACATTCCATGGAGAGTATGCAGATTTTGTTTTGCAGGAAGGCCTCTTGTTTAAGGGCAATTTGTTGTGTATCCCTAAGTGTTCCATGAGGGACAACATCATCAAGGAGAAGCATAATGGTTCTTTAGGAGGACATTTTGGCTTAGACAAGACACTAGAACAAGTCACAAGGTTCTATTTTTGGCCAAAGGTGCAATTGGATGTGAGGAAGTATGTAGCTAGTTGTACAATCTGTCAAAGGGCCAAGGGTGTGTCTTCAAATGTAGGTCTATACCAGCCCCTTCCCATTCCCAATAGACATTGGGAAAGTATTAGCATGGATTTTGTGCTTGGGATACCCAGGACAGCCAGAGGGGTGGATAGTGTGTTTGTTATTGTTGATAGGTTCAGCAAGATGGCTCATTTTGTGCCATGTAAATGCACAAATGATGCATCTCATGTTGTAGGTCTATTTTTCAGAGAGGTAGTAAGAATTCATGGTTTTCCATTGTCCATTGTAATCCACAGAGATTCTAAGTTTGTGGGCCACTTCTGGAGGACCTTGTGGAAGAAGTTGGGCACATAGTTGTCCTTTTCTTTAGCCTACCATCCACAAACTGATGGTCAGACTGAAGTGGTTAATAGATCACTTGGAAACCTTCTAAGATGCCTCACAAAACAGCATGGTTTGGCATGGGACTTGGTTATCAGTCAGGCTAAATATGCCTACAATGATTCAAGGAATAAGAACACTGGTAAAAGTCCTTTTGAGGTAGTTTATGGCTTTCACCCAAGGGGACCACTTGAACTGAAGGATCTCCAAGGATGGGATAGAAGGAGTGCACTTGGTGAAGAGTTTTCTACCTCCATGAAAATAGTCCATGATCAAGTCAAGTTACAATTAGAAAAAACAGTCACAAAGTACAAGGAAAAGGTAGATTTGAAGAAAAGAGAAGTGCAATTCAAAGTTGGAGACTTAGTTATGGCATATCTAAGGAAAGAAAGGTTACCAAAGGGTCATCCAACTAAACTCCTGATGAAGAAGATTGGGACATGCAAAATAGTGCACAAATTCGGTCCAAATGCATATGAGATTGAGTTACCATCCGGCCTTGGTATCTCTCCAATTTTCAATGTTTGTGATCTTTTTCCTTTCAAACCTCCATTGCCTAGTGAAAGTGGATCAGATGTGGTGGCTGAAGATGCTGATTGGATCAAGGATTTGCCTCCAAGCAAACCTTTTTAGTTGGAATGTATTCTAGATTCTAAAGTTGTCAAGAAGACTAGGAGAGGTGTCTACAAAGACTACTTGGTGAAATGGAAAGATGTTCCTGACTCAGAGGCCACTTGGATGACTGAAGCAGATATCTTGAAGCATGGCATGACACTTCAACAATTGGCAACTCAAGGGACTTGAGTTCTTCCTACAGGGGGAGTATGGTGCAAAAGCTCCTAGTTCTAGTCATTTTTTAGCTATTTCCTAGTTTGTTGTCATGTTATTTTATTTCCTCTAAGGCTTTGAAAGACATTTTCATGAGTTTGTAATAAGGAATTGGTCCATTTTAAATGTATTTTTCCTTAAGAAATATGTGGTTTCTTGAAATAATGTAACCTCCAACATTTTCTCTACCCTTGGAGGGCAGTTGTATGGTTGGAGGAGGTGAAGTAACGTTGTCCAAGCCTTGTATAGGCAAGAGAATGTATGACATGCTAAAATTAATGAAAGGAGAGAAGTTTTTGAAGGAAAAAATAGTCTTTTCTGCATTTTTGTGAAGACAGTCGTACAGTACGGCCTGGTACGTATAGTTCAAGAACTAAGACTTGGAAAATGTATTAGGGTTTCAAAATAGCTTTCATTTGCATATAGTTAGAGATCTTGACATTTCTATTGAAGGGAGAACCAATTCATTTTGCAAAAACTATTTTGAAACCCTCCAAACTAGGGTTTTCTGTCAAAATGAGGAATTTCTCCTCTATCCTCTGAAAGATCTCACCCATTTTCAGTAGGATGGAGGAAGGTAGGCTAGGTTTCATTTTTTTTTATGGTTTTGTAGGTTGCATGCTTCTCTCCAAGGTATTTGGCATGATTCTATCTAGTCTATACACTGACTAGTTAGCTATCAATGGTGGAAAACAGTGAAGTTCAGAAAAACAGTCAAGCCCATGACCAAATGGAGGGTGTGTTTGATGTTTATGGATGAAGGTGACTTGTCCAAATGCTTATTTGTTCTTGAGTGGCTTACATTTGATGCATTTCCTTTACAAAGCCTTTCAAATTAGGCCTATTTCTAAAAGAAGATAGTTTGCTATCTTTGCTCGCCTGTAGCAGAGGACAGACCTACATGTAGGTGGATGGTTACATGTTCATATTGGGTATTGGAATATGCATTAAGTCTTGGTGATCATTTGGAGATTTGTCAAGTTATCCTCTTGTTAACTGATTTCCAAGGCTACAAGAAGGAGACCTTTCTTTAAGCACTATCATAGGACAATCATATGGTAAACTACTGCTCACTGTTTTGGAAGGTGTAAAACTTAGTTTTTGGGTCAGTGACCTTGTGCTAGTCATGATCTTGATAACCATGTGCTGGGAGTAGTGTCAGGATCCTGTTGGTAGAGGTATTTGGAGTTTAATTTCTGTCCTAGGAGTTGTATGTGTTTGTTGATTGGGTTGAGTAGAGACTCCCCAAAAGAGAGTTGAATAGCCTATGTGGGTGAACATTAGGGTGTGGTCCTAGGCTAGGTCAATCTCTTAAGTAGCCTTGTGTAGGCTTATAATCACATCACCTTTGGAAACCTCTTGAAGGAAGCATTGAAATCTAGGTTCATTGTGTGAACTTCATCAACTACTACCTATACCTCTGCATCATAAACACAATGGAAACAACTCAAATATATGAAACAAATGCAGATTCAGTCACTTATTATATCATAGAATTCAACTACAAACTGGTTGGCAACATGCGCGCTTACAATTAAGTCTTAAAGGCCTCCTTATAGAATATTAGAATATGCACAAGATATAGCTTTGAAGCCCCTTTCACACAAAATCTAAACTATCAATTTCCCAAATCATGAGAACTACTTTCCTATGGATCTACTACATTAATATGTATCATCTCCAATACCAAAGATTCCTCCACGTCAGCCAAGGAAAATCATAAACTCCAATGAAGAGCTGTAACGTGTGTACATGGATAGGTCAGACCTAACTACATAGAACACCTCCACAAATAAATGGAATGGTGTGCAGGTCTCAAGAAAGGTCAACCATGAACCATAGATCATTGACTGATGTGTCATTAGGCTCCACAAGTTGAGGAATGCTCCGCAAGTCTTCTCCCTTATCTGGTTATCTGAGACTGTTAGGATGCTCTATTCTGAGGAAACAATCAATCTTCTGATAGTGATATCTTTCTGGTAACTGATCCAAATGCTTTGAATTCTGAGTATGATGTAGATGAATGAATCTAGATTCTAAGTCCAGCTCCACATAATGTGAAATGCAACTGCAGTAGAATGTGAACCAAAATATAGAAATTGCTTTTGACTAAACTAACTGAACTAAACTAGAAAATGAAAAGAAACAAATTGAATTGCAAATAAAGTGAAATGCACATGTTTTTGGTTGATGCAAGATTTCTCTTGAACTAGGGATGCTCCTGCAGTAGACATTCTCCTTCAAATCTTTGATTTCTTCTTCAGTCCTCTCTAGGTCTTCAAGAGCAACCTTGAGTTTTTCACTATTGATAGACATGCATTCATCTTCTACAAATTCAACAATAGGGATCTCTTCTAGAGGAGTAGGAAACCTTCTAGCTGCCATGTGTTCAACCTCCACGATCTTCCTTGAGCGGTTAGGCTTCTTCCAAAGGACCTAGCTCTGATACCAATTGTTGAACACCTAGAATACTGAGAGGGGGGTGAATCAATATTCTTTTAAACCATTCACACATTAAGCATTTAATCCATTTCTCAAATTCAATAACAGTAAAGTAGATTAAGCATAAAACATACAACCACAATCCATAACACATGAACACAAGGATTTTTACTTGGAAACCCCCAAAAGGGAAAAACCACGATGAGGATTAGCTCACAATATATTATAATAAAGCAAGTGGTTAAAGTTGATACAAATGGTGGAATCACTATCCAAGAATGCTCATTGCCCACTGAGAGAAAGAAAGATAGAAGAGAATAGGTGGCTCACTGCTAGAATTGAGTTGTTACAATTACATCTAACATATGCATGGAATATAGTTGCAATGAAGCTCAAGTTATAGAAACAAAACTTCTCTCACTGATTTGAAATATCACACTTTCCTACTCTGTATTTCCTCATTTCACATCTATAGGCACTAGTCAAGTTATTTGGATTATATTCATATTGCTATATCTATCCAAAGCATCAAAACAAACCTCTTTGTATATCCGCTTCACACACATTATCAAATAGGTCAGCCTAATTCGATGTGACATGTAAAACATGTCATACTAAACTTGTCAGCCCCAAAACTTTACATACACACTTTTTGCCAAGATTCAATCTTTGAGATAGGTTGGCATGGACCTAAAATAGCTCCCACTTAACTCCATAGAACATATTTAGATTTTGCATAACATCAAT
The DNA here is from genome assembly GCA_027924645.1 of Cunninghamia lanceolata. NCBI lineage: Eukaryota > Viridiplantae > Streptophyta > Pinopsida > Cupressales > Cupressaceae > Cunninghamia > Cunninghamia lanceolata. Next base: position 779,539 of record BSBN01001297.1, read on the forward strand.
GCCTTCAAGTCAGCTTCATCGGCAAAGTAACAATAACATGAACTAACTGTCAAACCATAACTCGGTATATAGAACTTCAAATTGCCTCAATCTTGGAATATACACTCTTCAAGTGTCCATAAACTTATCCTCATATCTACATAGCAAAATGTTCACCTGCAGTGAAATGCAGAGTATCTCAAATCATCATTGAGACTGTAAATGCACTGTTTATTCAGAGTGTGATACTCAGACAACTCTAACTTTCATTCTGGAGGACTTCAAACCTTGAAACTTTAGATTTACAATATCTAGCCATGTGTTTACAACACCTTACAATTGCATAGATAAATATTCTATACCAAAGGAATGTGGACCAAATTACTCACATGCACTTTACTGGATAAGACTAAACTCTATCATGCAAACTTCTGCTAATCACATCTTTCACACTAGAGGTCATTAATGGACAAAATTCTATAATTAGATGTATTTAATGATCAATATGTTGGAAATAAGGTAGATAACTAAGAGGGTGGTGAATCAGTTATCCTTAAATTTTACTTTCTTTTCTTATCTCAATATTCAATGATATATCAAAACATGAAAGCATAAGCAACCATAAGAACAGAAATGAAATTAACACACACAACACAAGGATTTTTACGTGGAAACCCTGTTGAGGGAAAAACCACAGGCTAACTAACCCAAGATTGTATTCTCTATTAAAAGAATAGAAGAGTACAAAATGGCACTTGCCAATTAGGGCTCACTACCTAAGCACACTGCTCACAAGAGGCCCACTACCTACAAGAAACTCACTATCTACAAATGCTTAGAGATGATACGAAGGTGTTTGAACTAATGAACAACATCCATACATGCAAGAATTTAGTTTTCGTTAGGCAATGTATACTGATCTGATACATTTCATTCTTCCTCTACTCAATATCACTTTTCAGTCATATTCTAGATTCAGATCTTAGTTTTCGCACTTCTTCCTATATTTTCTTCATCTTCTTCACACACAACAATATGTCACAAGCTTGAATCTATCGAGTATATATATCCTTATCAAGGATTTCCAACAACTTCATAGTTGGCAACATGAACACTTGGAATATTTGCAAGTTTCTGTTCTGTCAGCTGAATCCTTGCTTGGTTGATGGTGTGTGTCAAAAAATTAGACATAGAAGTCATTAATCATGTTGGCCAATAATGTACAATGCCACAAATTGCTTAATCAACATCTTTCATACATCCAGATTGAAGTCTGGTACTCTCCTCAGTCAGTTCTTCCTCTATCTTCTCTATCTAACTGGACCTCAACACATAGAAGCTCATATCATTTTCATGCTTTATCACTGGAGGCTAAATCTCTAGAATAAAATAGTCATGATACCCTTCTTGACTTGTCCAAGTCCACTGCTTACTAAGTTACACCATCTGAGAGATTCAGACCTGATTGTCAGACCATGTTGCATACTCTATTTTTGTCCACCGAACCAAAACAATCTTCACTCTGACTTCTGGTATAGGCATATTATGTACTGTAGATGTGTAGAATAGACTTTCTTACCATCAATGACAACACTTATAAAGCCACACAATGTCTCTTGCCAACAATCTCCCCCTTTAGCATTGATGGCAACACTTAGTGAAAAATGGCTAAGTGTCACAGTAACTCTCACTTTGCTTGTGCTCTGTTTCTTTGCACTACTTTACCGGAGCTCCCCTTTTGTTGAATTACTCATTTTTCACCATTCTTCACTCCCCCTTTGACATCAATGGCAAAGGGTGGAATTCGCATACCAAAATTGTGCAAAAATTATTATATACATGGCCGCATATGTATATACTATTAGTGTAGGTTCTTATTTCCTAGTTGGGTTATTCATTTTTCCCTATATTCCTAGGTTTTTCCTACACTTCTTTTAATCTTGCTCAGGTTAATAAAGCATGTATTATTAGGCGAGTGGTTGCGAGGTGTCACCTTCCTACATGTGAGCATCCATTAGCTATCTTGGGAAGATGGTTGCTCTTGATTGGTCGATGTTGCCACCTCCTCCCTCTTCCTAGTCTATATAAGCATGCTACCTGGCTTGTATTTTATATCTTTTACTTTTGCATCCTCTTAATGCTATTTTACTTCTAGCATTTCCATTACTCTCTTGGAGACTAACTTTGTGTTGCTATTTTGATTTTGTATCATTTGCATTCATAGTTTAGATATCTATTCTTTGCACTAGTTTTCTAGGTTAATAATCTTTTTAGATTCTAATATGGTATCAGAGCTAGGCCTAGGCTAGGAGCCCGAAGAACATGAGAGGTGTGGCTTAAGGGGGCGTGTTGGTGTTGGAAATAAGCCACACCTAGACCAATGATGGATTGGTCCAAGAGGGGCTAGTAGGTCAGTGGTCGAGCACTCCAGCAGCGAATGGAAGGTCCTAGGTTCAAGTCCTAGTTGGTCCATGTCTCAACATATACAAATCATACATTATACTTACATATACTTAAATATATCAACAAAGGTTGTCTTCAACTATACAATTTCTATGGCCCAACTCCTCTTCATTCTATCCAAAATGGAGATGTGTCCACTTAACAAAAACTCATATGCTTTTGCCCTCTTCAAATCTATCAGATTACTGGTCTGGGTTGTACTTTGAGCATTTGTTAAAGCATCATGAAATACTTCTAACTTAGGAAGGATTATTCCTCTGACTTCACCCATTATGTCCATCAGATGTCTCTTCTCCTTAGCCAGTTTCTTTATCTCATTTATGATAACAATTGCTTGATATTCTTGATTTACTAGAGAGATGGTAAGAGGACCAAAATTCTGAGACAGGCTCAATAACTTTTCTTCTTGTTCTTTCATCTTCTTTTCGATGTCCTTTGAAACTCCAGGCCAAGATAAACAAAATTTATATATATCTCCTCCATCCTTAAGAGCATTTTCAATGCTCTTTATTCCAATGTCTAAGGTTCTTCTATCATTGTTAATTAGTCCTTGTACCTCACTGAACCTTTTTTCAGAGAACGCTTTCTGGACCTTAGTTTCTGCTGATTTTTCAAGAGATTCAAAGTGAGAATTGACAGAATTAACCAAGTTTTTCAATTTACCAGATGGAGAGGCAGATGCATCCTTTTGATATGTAGGCAAGATCTTCTCTAGTACACCAGATGCAAGATTCAATAGTTCACTATCCCCCATGTATGATTTTAGAAGTTTCTCTTTTGCTTTGGCCTGAGCAAAAGATGCTACTTTCATTATCTAAACTGGAGAGAGAGAGTCAAAATTTAGTGGGCCTTGAATCAACTCAGGTTCATCTAGCTCCATCATTTCTTTGGCCAGGGAATTCTGTACTATCTCTGCAGTGTCTCTTGTTGGTGATTTAGACTTCCTTCCTTTAGAGATATCAGGACTGACTGGTTTGGATAAGTCATCACCAACCTTTTCTACTTCTTCTTCTTCTTTTACCTTATCATCTTTCTCTTGAATCTCCTTCTCTTCTCTTCTTCCTTCCCCTTCTTCTTTAATGCCTGGAAGATTTGTCTTGGCAACTTTGCAATCCAGAGGAGTGACATTATCAGAGTTTACTGCTTTGTGAACTTGCTCTTCCAGAATAGAGGAGTCTAAGTTCTTAGATTTATCTTCATCTATTTTCTTTAATCCTTCAACATCCTTGTCAGAGAATTCTTCATCGATTTCTTTTAATCCTTCAACATCCATGGTAGAAGGCTCTTCATCTGTTTCCTCTACAATAGGAATATTAAATCTCTTCAAGGCATTCCAGAGAATTTCTTTTGTTACATTTGTTATTTGATCAGTTTCCCCAAGCATGAGCTTATTCATTCTTGCCTTGCTATGGAACCCATCATTAATGTCCTTAAAAACCATGTTCATTTGCTTCAGAGTGATAGAAGGACATAGTTGTATCACCATCTGCTCTTAGATCTCCAAGTATTTTTCCATGGCATTCTCTTTTCTCAACTCTAGTACTTCTTCTAGGCTCTTAGGAATTAAAGAAATTATTTCAATGAAGGCTTTGTTGTAGATGTTCAAATACCTGACAATTGCCTCTTCAAAAATTCTCTTATCTGCATCAATGTATTCATCATAAAATTATGTCACCGACTGTAGGTTTCCATCTACAGTGATGGCTTTGATGATGTCTTCAATTGATAGAGTGGGTTTTTCAGCAAATTCCTTTGTTTTCTCTTCCTCATTTCTACTATCGGAGGACTTCCCGGATGTTCTTTTCTTCATCATTTTCCTAATTTCCTCATCTGATTCTGTCTCTTCATCATCCTTTTGGCTCATATATGTCCTTGTGGCTTTGGTCTTCATTCTCTTTTCTTCCTTTCTGGATGGCTTGACTTCCGGTTTGGTAGTCTTTGAGCTTTCTTTCTTTGCTTCTTGTCTTTCTTTTTTTCCTTCTCTATTTTCTCTCTATTGGCATCTACTGCCTCCTTTGATATGTCAAATCTTTTGGCAAGTTCTTCAACTCCCTTTCTTACTTTTCTCTTTATCTCAGGCTACCTTAATTCAACATGTATTTTTTATGCTTAGCTCTTCAAAGGTGCCAAACCTTTCTGCTTCAGTGTCTTTAGGTTGGCTCAGCAAGTGTTGAACATGTACCTCCAAAATGTTTTCATCAATGTCATAGCCCATGGGCATTATCCACACAGTTCTTGGCTCAACTGCCTCCATTAGGCATTGATCAGTGTCAACCATGAAGCAAATTGTGTCTTTATATTTCTCAACTATTGATTGTGGCATTCCCTCTCTGGCATGCATCATGCTTTGGAAATTCTTGAAGTAACCCCAGAGGGCTGAGTTTTGGGCTTGAGCATCACCAAGTCCATACATGTAATCTCTAATTTGAATTACAACAGGTTTATCATTTTTCCAGACCCAACCCTTTGATCCAGGTAGCTCATTCATGTTGCAAGGTGTGGCCCTTGGTCTCCTTGTTCAGCACAGCACTGTGTTGGTTTGTGACAAGGGGTTAACCACCTCCCATGCTTGTTAAGTCAAGTGGTTGTATCAGGCATTAATAGGTCGATCTTTTGGTGCAACGGCAGCTAACAATTCATATAGTAGAAAAATAGACACAATAGAAGACTGGCATATCTGAAAGAGTTTTTCTTACCTTTCTTGATCTTCTACAAGTTTTCCATCAGTTGACTTAGTAGAAGCTCACATAGATCATAATCTGTATCTTCCTTCAACATTTGATATGCAGCATAGATTGTTGTACCAAACATAGAATTTTCCCTGCTCAAGTTGTAGATTTTGTAGCCAATTATCATAGAAGTAAACTTGGCATCCGGATCTATGATGTCATCTATAGTCATTACTCTTTTGTCAAATTTCAATCTAATGGCATCAGTTACTGTTTGGTTCTTCACATATTTGAGTGCGGGTAACCCACCGGTTGAATGCAGTTCGGTCACATCCCTAATGGCATCTTTGGTTATCTTGAATGGCCTCATTAGCCACATAAAATTATCATGCATTCTACTTAGAACATACCAGACCCAATAATCTTCTGCAAAAGATTGAAAATGTATGCAATTTTTGAAATGTTTGTCCCTTATGGTCTTGAATTCAGGTCTGAGTTCAAAATTCTCATCTATTAACTATTTTCAATAGATGTCAAACAATTTTGAGTCTCCAAAATCTTTGATGTTTGCATGGATATAAACCCTAATATCTTCTACATAGAAGACACCGTGCGAAACACTAGAAAATGCTCCCAAGGGGTCAACTTCTAGTGACTTGTAAGGGTGTTTCTTAAATTTTGGTCTTGGCCTTTCAGAGATATTAACAACCATTGGAGTAGCCATGCTAGCAAAGAAAATTGGAGAGAATTTGTAGAAGGGAAATACCTTTTTATACCCTAGGGTTTGAAGCTGATGTCAGAGTGATTTTCTATTTGAATTCAATCTTTATCTTCAACTTGAGTAACCAATAGGATCTCTTCTCAGAGCTCTTCTTTCTTCTTCATGAGTGCAAGTGTGTAAATAATGAGTGAAAAACCTTTTTATCCTTGCACAGAACCTAATTGCCTTTTGTAATAAATGCAAAAACTTTAAAGTCATCCGGTCACCCTACTTCTTAAGTGAGCTTTTCATGAATCAACTTGCAGATCTTCAAACTAGAACCTTAGTGTGTTGATAACACCTAGGTGCCTTAAAGACTTTCCTCTGGATCTGTAGATCAGAGTATTTTATTTTCAGATCATACCAGATCAATTTGTATTTCTTAGTTAATACTGGATGGTTTCCAGAACTGGATCTACTCAAGTGGTCATAAACCTTGTGAAACTTCATTCAAACCTATCACATTTTGACTAAAGGTTCTTTGGGGGATTTTATAGGAACCCTTTAATCCACAACATCAGATGTTCACTCAATGTGCCAAATTTAGGCACTTACTGGTTGGCTGGGGGAAAAAGAATTTCTCTATAGCTCCCCCTGAGCTAGAGCTCATCTTTTAGTTTCTGGAAGGATTATCAGCACTTGATTCCGGTGCAGATCCATCTCTAATATTCATTATACTCTTCTTTACCCAAATCTTGCTCATCTCCTTTTGAACTTCATCCGCATTTACTTTACCTTTTCCTTTATCTTGTTTATGATCATGTTTTATTGGACCCCTTTCATCATGATTTCTGCTTCTGTAGAATCTGGCTATATGACCAGATTTATTGCAATTGTAACACAAAACATTTCTTTGCTTATTTGGTTGATATCCTTTTGATCTACAATTATTAGCCATATGCCCCATTCTATTGCATGTAAATCATCTACCATTGAAAGAATTGTTGATTTGTATATTTCTGCATTCATGAGATTTGTGACCATACCTTTTGCAACTAAAACATTAACTAGAGAAGGATGAATTATTCTGATCAATTCTATTCCTGCACCGAGTTACTATATGACCGAATTTGTTGCAATTGAAGCAATTTCCATTGAAAGATGGATATCTTTGGGCATTTGGTTGCCTTACCGAACGTCTTCTAGGCCTGTTCCTTGAACTTCCTAATCCAAAGTTCCTTTGACCAGATCCAGAGCTTTCACCTTTCTCATACCCCAAGCCATGCTGATCATCAACCATCTTTTGACTTGCAAGAAGAACTTCAAGTTGGGCTGAGCTTATCTTGAATTTTTCTTTGTATTCATTTGCAGATTGAAGATCTTGTTTAAGAGTGTCTATTTGGTTCTCAAGTTGTTCTTCATTGTCTCTAGCTTTTCAAGATCAGATTCAAGATACCTGATTATTCTATCCATTTTGTGGTAGTCCTCTGGTTTCTCCTTGAGTGATTGTTTTAGTTTATCTTTATTTTTTCTCTTCTCTTCAATTTCTTGGGTGAATTTCATAACCCCTAATTCCATTTCATGTCTTATCATAATCACTTCTTTTGACAACTTCTCACATAGCTTAGTTTTCTCATTCAAACCATCATCAGTATTATTGGCTTCATTCTGATTTATTAATTTCTGGAGTAGTTCCTTTCTCTTTTTCACAGAAATACTAATTTTTTCTTTCAGCTCATTGATGAAATCATCAGCTTCCTTAAGTCTTTCTCTCAAATTATTGACCTCAGAGTGGGATTGTTCAAGATCATCTAGGGCAAACTGAAGTTGTTCTTTCATACCATATGCATCCATTAAGATTCCTAGATCTTCCTCAAGCTGTTAGGCTTGTTCAGAGGAACTTAGCTCTGATACCAATTGTTGGAAACACGGCATATAACTAAGAGGGGGGTGAATTAGTTATCCTTAAATTTTACTTTCTTTTCTTATCTCAATATTCAATGATATATCAAAACATGAAAGCATAAGCAACCATAAGAATAGAAATGAAATTAACACACACAACACAAGGATTTTTATGTGGAAACCTTGTTAAGGGAAAAACCATGAGGTGACTAACCCAAGATTGTATTCTCTGTTAAAAGAATAGAAGAGTACAAAATGGCACTTGCCAATTAGGGCTTACTACTCGAGCACACTACTCACAAGAGGTCCGCTGCCTACAAGAGTCTCACTATCTACAAATGCTTACAGATGATACCAAGGTGTTTGAACTCATGAACAACATCCATACATGCAAGAATTTAGTTCCGGTCAGGCACTGTATACTAATCTGGCACATTTCATTCTTCCTCTACTCAATATCACTCTTCAATCATATTCCAGATTCAAATCTTAGTTTTCACACTTCTTCCTATATTTTCTTCATCTTCTCCACACACACCAATATGTCACAAGCTTGAATCTATCTAGTATATATATATCCTTATCAAGGATTTCCAACAACTTCATAGTCAGCAACAAGAACACTTGGAATATTTGCAAGTTTCTGTTCTGTCGGTTGAATCCTTGCTTGGTTGATGATGCGTATCAAAAACTTAGACATAGAAGTCATTAATCATGTTAGCCAATAATGTATAATGCCACAAATTGCTTGATCAACATCTTTCATACATCTAGATTGAAGTCTGGTACTCTGTTGGTTAGTTCTTCCTCTGTCTGCTCTGTCTGACTAGAACCCAACACACAAAAGCTCATATCTTTTTCATGCTTTATCATTGGAGGCTAAATCTCTAGACTACAATAGTCATGATACCCTTCTTGACTTGTCCAAGTCCGTAACTTACTGAGTTACACCATCTGATAGATCCGGACCGGATTGTTAGACCATGTTGCATACTCTATTTTTGTCCACCAAACCAAAACAATCTTCACTCTGACTTCTGGTATAGGCATATTATGTATTGTGGATGTGTAGAATAGACTTTGTTGCCATCAATGACAACACTTATGAAGCCACACAATGTATCTTGCCAACAATCTCCCCCTTTGGCATTCATGGCAACACTTAGTGAAAAATGGCTAAGTGTCGTAGTAATTCTGTGAGGCCAATTATTTCACCACCCTTATTTTGATCAATTACGCTATTTTGTGTTGACATTATCAGACATTAGTGACTATGCTTCATTATGTAGACCTGAGGTTTTACCTCCTGATTATGGTAGGACACTGATTTGACATATGTGATTTGGTTTGATCATATTGGATGATATTTTGTGGTTCGACATATGGGATATAGTAGATGTTATATTGCTATGAGTTTCTAGTTCATTATGTGATGTGGACTATTTGACATATAATTCAAAATGTAGTTTAAATTGGAGTTATGTATTGATGGTTATTGATGTATTCGAATTGCGTGAATTTAATTCTAGTTGCTTCGGCTATGTTTCCCATGATATGACTAACACTTGATCGAGATGTGCAGGTTTCACATTCCCTAGCCATGGGAAAATCAGAGGTAGAGTTCACACTATGTTATCCCCTGTAAATCTGATCCATTCCCAAGAGGGATAAGGATCACATTTGAATTTGAATGTTGATTTAAGTAATTGATTTAATTTTTATTATTTCGGCCTTAGTACCCCTTGTCTATTTATTTAATAATGAGTGTTGTATAATTTTACTTGATTTACACCACTTGGTATTTATTTTATTTTGAGGTCATTTAAATGTGAGTTTTAACCCCTTTTGTGAACCCTAGAGTCCCAAAAGCTACCCTAGGTGGTTACCCATGAGTCTAGGGTCAACTTGGACCATCTAACCCTAGATTTGACTCAGGTTTGGTCACTCTAAACCTTGGTTTGGTAAAAGTGACGAAAATTTAAAACTAAGGGAAGTGGGAGATGAGTCATGCCTTGGGAAAGACTCATCTCCCTTCCCAAAGTTTGGGAACCCTTTCCCAAGGAAGACTTGGGAGGTCTCCAAGACCCCCAAGTGTGTGGGAGCTTTCCCCAAGACTCTCACACACGTGTAAGAGCATCTTGGAGGAAGATGGCTCCTTGAGAGAATAGGAGGATGTCATATGGCATCCCTTATCCTCTTGTGGGTGTGAGTGGGATTGCCACCTCACCACTTGTCCTCTCACACATGTGTGAGAGCACAAGTGGATAAGGTGAGGATTGAGAGGGAATGAGAGGACGACACTTGTCATCCTCACACTTCCTCTCCCTTGCAAGTGGCATGGGAGGAGGAAGGAGAAGGTGACAAGTGTCACCTTCTCATTCCTCAAGGTCAAATTCATGGCCTATATTATCTCCTCTTGTTGAGGAGTGGAGGTTCTTCAATTTTATTCTTTTTGCTTTATTTTGGGAGGAGTTTAGAGAGTTAGAGACTTGGCTTGAAGGATTGGAAGGCTTGGGAAGCCTTGGAGCTCTTCACCAACTTGCTTCCATTTTAAGGGCTTTGAGGGTAGGCCTTCTTAACTTGTTTTCTCACCCTTGTTATTTATGGTATTGTGTTTTTGTTTTGGTTGTTTTGCTGTTTTGCATTGTGTTTTTGGGATGGGTGTATAGTGAGAGCACCTCCAATGGAGGTAATGCTCAACTTGTCATGGGTAGGGGAAAGGAACCTCCTTGAGGTCTCTCCCACATTTTGTGTTTATGCCTTGAGGGCTTTTATTGTTGAGAAGATTACTAATGGCAAGAGTGCCATGGAGATTATTATGTTTTTTGTGGAAAATGGTGTTTGAGAGTTTGTCTTGAGGCCATGAGTTGATACTTCATCTTTTGGGAACCCTTTTAAGTTGAGGGGTCCATTCCCTACCCTCCACAACTCATGTTTATGAGTTGAGTTTTGTGACGATCCTATGGGCTGTTTTGTGTTGTTGATGTTTTTATTTTGTTGTGAAGTGTACACCCGTGTGGATTTTCCTACCTCCCCAGCTCGGGGGTGACCCACTTGCGGGTCTATGGTAGGGAGGAGAGCTTTTTGGAAGTGGCTGGTTTTGTGGTTCTTGCTGTTGTGTATGTGTGTAGGTTTTTAAGTGGAGGAAGAGAGTAGATGGAAGCCCTCTTGTGTGGATTTAGTGGCAGATTTCTTTTGGCTGTTGTAGCCATGGCCTCACTGTATTTATTTTGGCAAGTTTAATTGCCATGGAGAAGGATGTGATGTATAGTGATTCGTAAAGTTCCTGTATTTAATTTATGGCTGCTTATTCCCTATTTTTTTGTGAGTTAAGATTTGGGAAATGCATGAGAAATGTGAGTTAAATTTCTGTCATTGTTTGTTCTCAAAAAAATAGGCATGTGTTATAATGCTGCTGTTAGATCTGTTGTAGTTAAAAAGGGGAGAAATGCATTTTCTGTTTTGTATAATGTTCAAAAAAAGAATATATATATATATATATATATAATGTAACTCCTTTCTATTATGTTGTAGTGAAATTCCTAAGTACTAGTGGTTGTTGAAAAGAAAGTAAAACTAGACTGAAATGTATTTTCCACCCTATTGCTGTTCAAAAGAGAAATAATGCACTATGTATATTTTTTTTTACTGCTCAAAGAAAAGTATATATTTCCATTATGGTATGATTCTATTTTTTGTAAAAAAAAAAAGAAGAAAAAGAAATTATACTTAGTTATCCATTTAGTATGAATTAGTAAAGAAGAGTAGGTAGTTGAAATAATAATATTTTATTTGATGTGGATTTCCATTTTATTTTGGCACCAAGAGAACATAATGCATTCTGTTTTATGTTTCAAAAGAAATAGGAAGAAATTTACATTAGCTATCTTATCAGTTTATAAAACTATGTTAGTGATTTATATTTCATTTCCTGTGTATATGCTTGAAAGAAAGAGAAAATATAGAAATAAAGATTTTGTTGCATATACTGTATACACAAATATAAATATGATTACATGTATATCAAACTATGAGTAGTTAATGAAACTGATATATATATAATGCCTATTATATACATATATGTTTCTGAAACAAAAACAAAATAAGTTAGATTTTGTAAAAAAAATTAAAAAAATAATAATAATAATAATAATAATAAACAATAAAGGACTGTGGGCAGCGGCACCGCCCATAGCACTTTGTTGTTTATGTGAGAGGGTGTGGGGGAGGAGGCTTAGCCTCCACCCACACCCGCGGGTGTGGATGGAGGCTAAGCCTCCTCCCCCACATCCCCTCCCTACTCTCATCCGCTGCTACATAGTCACAACTCCCCACACCCCACACACACGCCTTCGTAACCCCCACACCCCACCAAAAACTTCTGACTACGGCCTCCTCTCCCCAACGCGCCGCCCGCTGCTCTCTTCGCACCCCCCCGCAAACCGCTCTGTCGTCATACTACCATTGCGGTCGACACCTCCCACGCCACAGTTCCTTAACCTCCGCAACTCCTTCGGCAGACCCTCTAGTGCACCGTTCACGCCGTCCTCTGCACCATTCCTCCTCCACATAGCTCCTACCTTCGGCGGTGGCGGCCCTTTTACTCTTACATTTTGCAGTTTATTCTCACAAGTTTCTCTCTTGAACCAAACATAAATAAATAGATGAAAATAAATAAATAGATAAACATTGCTTATACCTCCATGGAGGTTGTGGAAGGATCCATGATTTCCACTTTTGATCAAAACCCTAGCCTGCAACAAAAATAGAGAACAAAAAAAAAGAAAAGGGGAGGCAAAACAAGATATGAGATTAGGGCAAGTAGAGGAAAGAAAACTTAGAAAAATAAAATAGGGTTGTCCATTTGAGAACTTAGTGTTATTTTCAAATTAGGGATTTTTCTCATTTTGTTTAGGAGAGGATATTTTTTTATTGGGGGGATTTTAATTGTGGGTTTTTACTTTTATTCTTTTCTAAACCTTATTTTCTTTTATTGTTTAATCTTTTTAACTCTTGGCATAATTGCCTTAATTATTGAGATTTAAGTTGGAATGAGTTGATTTTTAGCATTATGGTTTTGCCTCATCTTGTTGAATTTAAATTTTTGATTAAGAGTATTATCCCCCTTCCCTATTTTATAGAATTATTTTAAATGGGGATAATGAATTTCCTTTTTGACGAATTTTTTTATCTTGTCAACTTCATCTGTTTTATTATTATTTTACGGGGAGAGTTATTTAAACTCTCCCCCTCCCTCAATTAAATTTTGAGTCAGTTATTAAATACAATTGCCAAATTGTATTTAATAACAAACTTAATTAACTTCTTAGACCTTTTGACGTCGTGTCATTTAACTTTATTTTATTTAATTATTTTAAATCATCTCTGAATTCATTCTTTAGATTGATTTAATTTATTATTAATTTTTACTTAATTGTCCTAAGGGTGATTTATTTTGAATTTTAAATTGCATTTATTAAAAATGTGTTATGCTACCGAAATTTTGCTAGATTTTTAGGGATTATTTTATGTGTTGTTTTAATTATTTTAAATCCATCTTTCCACTTTAATCACGCGCCATCTTACCATATTGCCTTATCAATTTTTGATCTGAGATATGTTGGGGTTCGATGCTGACGAAATCATCTTCACCTAGGAACTTAGGGTTCAGATTAAACCAGTCTAACCCTAGATGCGACACACTACGTGTCATATACCCCCTAGACGACCTTCACCATCATGATTACATTGACATGTCTACGCCTATGCGTATTGCCACCGAGCACGCAGACGCATGCGAGGGGGTTCCTAGGGATAGGTAGAAAAGTTTTTCGCAGTTCGTGTCATGACCACATGTCAAATGTGGACATGACACATGTGTTGTGTGTCGTGACCACATGGGAAATGCAGGCATGAAAAACTCCCCCTTTGCTTGTGCTCTATTTCTTTGCATTTCTTTACTAGAGCTCCCGCTTGGCTGAATTCCTCATTTTTCACTATTCTTCACTCCCCCTTTGACATCAATGGCAAAGGATTGAATCTGCATACCAAAATTGTGCAAAAATTATTATATACATGGCCGCATATGTATATACAAATCATACATTATACTACATATACTTAAATATATATGCAAAGGTTGTCTCCAACTATATAATTTTTGTGGCCCAACTCCTCTTCATTCTATCCAAAATGGAGATGTGTCCACTTAACAAAAATGCATATGCTTCTGCCCTCTTCAAATATGTCGGATTACTAGTCCAGGCTGTACTTTGAGCATCTGTTAAAGCATCATGCAATACTTCTAACTTAGGAAGGATTATTCCCCTAAGTTCATCCATTTTGTCCATCGGATGCCTCTTCTCCTTAACCAGTCTTTTTATTTCATTTATAATAACAACTGTTTGACATTCTTGATTTACCCGAGAGATGGTAAGAGGACCAAAATTCTTAGACAGGCTCAACAACCTTTCTTCTTGTTCTTTCATCTTATTTTTGATGTCCTTTAAAACTTTAGGCCAAGATAAACAAAATTTATACATATCTCCTCCATCCTTAAGAGTGTTTTCAATGCTCTTTATTCCAATGTCTAAGGTTCTTCTGTCATTGTTAATTAGTCCTTGTACCTCACTAAACATTTTTTCAGAGAACTCTTTCTGGACCTTAGTTTCTGCTGATTTTTCAAGAGATTCAAAGTGAGAATTGACAAAATTAACCAAGTTTTTCAAGTTATCGGATGCAGAGGCAGATGCATCCTTTTGATATGTAGGCATGATCTTCTCTAGTACACTAGATGCAATATTCAATAGTTCACTATCCTCCATGTGTGATTTTAGAAGTTTCTCTTTTGCTTTGGCCTGAGCAAAAGATGCTACTTTCATTATCTAGACTGGAGAGAGAGTCAAAATTCAGTGGCCCTTGAATCAACTCAAGTTCATCCAACTCCATCATTTCTTTGTCTAGGAAATTCTGTACTATCTCTACAGTGTCTCTTGCTGGTGATTCAAACTTGTTTCCTTTAGAGATATCAGGACTGACTAGTTTGGATAAGTCATCACCAACCTTTTCTTCTTGTTCTTCTTCTTTTACCTTATCCTCTTTCTCTTGAATCTCCTTCTTTTCTCTTCTTCCTTCCCCTTCTTCTTTAGTGCTTGGAAGATGTCTTGGCAACTGTGGAGTCTGGAGGAGTGACATTACCAGAGTTTACTACTTTGTGAACTTGCTCTTCTAGAATAGAGGAGTCTAAGTTCTGAGATTTCTCTTCATCTATTTTCTTTAATCCTTTGACATCCTTGTCAGAGAATTCTTCATCAATTACTTTTAATCCTTCAACATCCAAGGTAGAAGGCTCTTCATCTATTTCCTCTACAATAGGAAGATTAAATCTCTTCAAGGCATTCCAGAGAATTTCTTTTGTTTCATTTTCTATTTGATCAGTTTCCCAGAGCATGAGCTTATTCATTCTTGCCTTGCTCCAGAACCCATCTTTACTATCCTTAAAAATCATGTTCATTTGCTTTGGAGTGGTAGGACATAGTTGTATCACTATCTACTCCCGGATCTCCAAGTCTTTTGCCTCGGCATTCTCTTTTCTCAACTATAGTACTTCTTCTAGGCTCTTAGGAATTGAAGAAATTATTTCAATGAAGGCTTTGTTGTAGATGTTCAAATACCTGACAGTTGCCTCTTCAAGAATTCTCCTATCTGCATCATTGTATTCATCATAAAATTCTATGACCGGCCGTAGGTTTCCATATACAGTGATGGCTCTGATGATATCTTCAATTGATAGAGTGGGTTTTTCAACAAATTCCTCTATTTTCTCTTCCTCATTTCTACTATCAGAGGACTTCCCGGATGTTCTTTTCTTCTTCATTTTCCTAATTTCCTCATCTGATCCTGTCTCTTCATCATCCTTTTGGCTCATATATGTCCTTGTGGCTTTGGTCTTCATTCTCTTTTCTCCCTTCTTGGATGGCTTGACTTCCGATTTGGTAGTTTTTGAGCTTTTAGGAGTGACAGGAATAGAACTCTTGGAAGATCTAGTCTAGGAGGAGGCTTGTGTCGAAATACTTTCTTTCTTTGATTATTGTCTTTCTTTTTTTGCCTTATCTATTTTTTCTCTAATTGCATCTACTTCCTCCTTTGATATGCCAAATCTTTTAGCAAGTTCTTCAACTTCCTTTCTTACTTTTCTCTTTAGCTTAGGCTACCTTAATTCAACATGTATTTTTATGCTTAGCTCTTCAAAGGTGCCAAACCTTTCTGCTTCATTGTCTTTAGGTTGGCTCAGAAGGTGTTGAACATGTACCTCCAAAATGTTTTCATCAACCTCATATCCCATGGGTATTATACACATAGTTCTTGGCTCAACTGCCTCCATTAGGCATTGATCAGTGTCAACAATGAAGCAGACTGTGTCTTTGTATTTCTCAACTATTGATTGTGGTATTCTCTCTCTGGCATGCATCATGCTTTGGAAATTCTTGAAGTAACCCCAGAGGGCTGAGTTTTGGGCTTGAGCATCACCAAGTCCATACATGTAATCTCTTATTTGAATTGGAACAAGTTTATCATTTTTCCAAACCCAACCCTTTGATCCAGACAGCTCATTCATATAGTAGAAAAAAAGACACAATATAAGACTGCCATATTTGAGAGAGTTTTTCTTATCTTTCTTGATCTTCTGTAAGTTTTCCATTAGTTGACTCAGGAGAAGCTCACATAGATCATAATCTGCATCTTCCTTCAACATTTGATATGCATCATAGATTATTGTACTAGACATAGAATTTTCCTTGCTCAAGTGGTAGATTTTGTAGCCAATTATCATAGAAGCAAACTTGACATCTAGATCAGTGATGTCATCTGTAGTCATTGCTCTTTTGTCAAATTTTGAGCTGCTAGCTTTAGTTACCGTTTGGTTCTTCACAGATTTGAGTGCGGGTAACCCACCGATTGAATGCAGTCCAGTCACAACCCTGATGCCATCTTTGGTTATCTTGAATGGACTCATTAGCCACATAAAATTATCATGCATCCTACTTAGAACATATTGGACACAATCATCTTCTACAAAAAATGGAAAATGTATGCAATGTTTGAAGTGTTTGTCCTTTAGGGTCTTGAATTCAAGTCTGAGTTCAAAATTCTCATCTATTAACATTTTTTGATAGATGTCAAACAATTTTGAGTCTCAAAAATTTTTGATGTTTGCATGGATATAAACCCTAATATCTTCTACATGCAAGACATTGTGCGGAACACTGGAAAACACTTCCAAGGGATCAACTTCTAGTGACTTGTAAGGGTGTTTCTTGAAGTTTGGTCTTACCCTTTCAGAGATATTAGCAACCATTGGAGTAGCCATGCTAGCAAAGAAAATCAAAGAGAATTTGTAGAAGGGAAATACCTTTTTACGCATTAGGGTTTGATGTAGATGTCAGAGTGATTTTCTATTTGAATTCAATCTTCAGATTGAACTTGAGTAACTAGTAGGATCTCTTCTCAGAGCTCTTCTTTCTTCTTCATGAGTGCAAGTGTGTAAATAATGAGTGAAAAACCTTTTTATCCTTGCACAAAACCTAATTCCCTTTTGTAATAAATGTACAAACTTTTAAATCATCTGGTCACCCTGCTTCTTAAGTGAGCTTTTCATGAATCGTCTTGCAGACCTTCAAACTAGTACCTTAGTGTGTTGATAACACCCAGGTTCCTTAAAGACTTTCCTCTGGATCCACAAATCAAAGTATTTTATTTTTAGATCATACCAGATCAATTTGTATTGCTCAGTTAATACTGGATGGTTGCTGGAACCAGATCTACTAAAGTGGTCATAAACCTTGTGAAACTCCATGTGAACCTCTCACATTTTGATTGAAGGTTCTTTGGGGGATTTTATAGGAACCCTTTAATCTGCAACATCAGATGTTCACTCAATGTGCCGAATTCAGGCACTTACCAGCTGGCTGGGGAAAAAGATTTTCTCTATAGCTCCCCCTAAGCCAGAGCTCACCTTTTAGTTTTTGAAAGGATTATCAGCACCAAATTCTAGTGCGCATCCATCTCCAATATTCATTGTACTCTTCTTTACCCAAAACTTTCTCATCTCCTTTTGAACTTTATCCGCATTTAACTTACCTTTGCCTTTATCTTGTTTATGATCATATTTTACCAGACCCTTTTCATCATGATTTCTGCTTCTGTAGAATTGTGCTATATGACTAGATTTATTGCAGTTATAACACACAACATTTCTTTGCTTATTTGGTTGATATCCTTTTGATCTGCACTGATTAGCCATATGCCCCATTCTATTGCATGTAAAGCATCTACCATTGAAAGAATTGTTCATTTGTATATTTCTACATTCATGAGATTTGTGACCATACCTTTTGCAACTAAAAAATTGACTAGAGAAGGATGAATTGTTCTGATCCATTATGTTCCTACACTGAGTTGCTTTATGACTAAATTTGTTGCAATTGAAGCAATTTCCATTGAAAGATGGATATCTTTGGGCATTTGGTTGCCTTACCAGAGGACTTCTAGGCATGTTCCTTTGACTTCTTGATCCAAAGTTCCTTTGAATAGTTCTAGAAATTTCACCTTTCTCATACCCCAAGCCACGCTTATCATCAACCCTCTTTTGACTTGCAAGAAGAACTTCAAGTTGGGCTGAGCTTATCTTGAATTTTTCTTTGTATTCATTTGCAAATTGAAGATCTTGTTTAAGAGTGTCTAGTTGGGTCTCAAGTTGTTCTTCATTGTCTCTGGCTTCTTCAAGATCAGATTCAAGATGCCTGATTATTCTGTCCATTTTGTGGCAGTCATTTGTTTTCTCCTTGAGGGATTGTTTTAGGTTATCTCCAGTCTTTCTCTTCTCTTCAATTTCTTGGGTAAATTTCATAACCCCTGATTCCATTTCATGTCTTATCATAAAGACTTCTTTTGATAGCTTCTCACATAGCTTAGTTTTCTCATTCAAATCCTCATTAGTATTATTGGCTTCATTCTAATTTGCTAATTTTTGGAGTAGTTCCTTTCTCTTTTTCACAGAAATACTGAGTTTTTCTTTCTGCTAATTGATGAAATAATCAGGTTCCTTAAGTTTTTCTCTCAAATTATTAACCTCAACGTGGGATTGTTCAAGATCATCTAGGGCAGACTAAAGTTGTTCTTTCATACCATATGCATGCATTGCGATTCTCAGATCTTCCTTAAGCTGTTACGCTTGTTCAGAGGAACTTAGCTCTGATACCAATTGTTGGAAACAAGGTAGATAAATGAGAGGGGGTGAATCAGTTATCCTTAAATTTTACTTTCTTTTCTTATCTCAATATTCAATGATATATCAAAACATGATAGCATAAGCAACCATAAGAACAAAAATGAAATTAACACACACAACACAAGGATTTTTATGTAGAAACCCTATTAAGGGAAAAACCATGGGGTGACTAACCCAAGATTGTATTCTCTATTAAAAGAATAGAAGCTTACAAAATGGCACTTGCCAATTAGGGCTCACTGCTCGAGCACACTGCTCACAAGAGGCCCACTACCTACAAGAGACTCACTATCTACAAATGCTTACAGATGATACCAAGGTGTTTGAACTGATGAACAACATCCATACATGCAAGAATTTAGTTCTGATTAGGCATTGTATACTGATCTGGCACATTTCATTCTTCCTCTGCTCAATATCACTCTTCAGTCATATTCTGGATTCAGATCTTAGTTTTCACACTTCTTCCTATATTTTCTTCATCTTCTCCACACACACCAATATGTCACAAGCTTGAATCTATCAAGTATATATATCCTTGTCAAGGATTTCCAACAACTTCATAGTCAGCAACAAGAACACTTGGAATATTTGCAAGTTTCTATTCTGTCAGCTAAATTCTTGCTTGGTTAATGATGTGTATCAAAAACTTAGACATAGAAGTCATTAATCATGTCAGCCAATAATGTATAATGCCACAAATTACTTGATCAACATCTTTCATACATCTAGATTGAAGTCTAGTACTCTGTCGGTCAGTTCTCCCTCTATCTGCTCTATCTGACTAGAACCCAACACACAGAAGCTCATATCTTTTTCATGCTTTATCACCGGAGGCTAAATATATGGAATACAATAGTCATGATACCCTTGTTGACTTGTCCAAGTCCACAACTTACTGGGTTACAACATCTGAGAGATTCAGACCTAATTGTCGAACCATATTGCATACTCTGTTTTTGTCCACCGGACCGAAACAATCTTCGCTCTGACTTCCAGTATAGGCATATTATGTACTATGGATGTGTAGAATAGACTTTGTTTCCATAAATGACAACACTTATGAAGCCACACAATGTCTCTTGCCAACACAATATCACTATGTCAAAACCACAAGAGATGATCTTCAATGGCAGAACAATGCAGACCAGAAAACTAGAACTCTATACACTAAATGTAGTATATTGACACATAGCCAAATTTCACAACATATACCTTACTGGATCAAAACTCTTCACACAATTCTCTTCTTTAGGAGGAAATAGATGGACCTATAAGGAAGATGATCAAACTCTCTTGCAAAATCCCTATTCAAACAATTAATTATCTCATTTATCAAAACACTCTGGCTTAGTCTAAACTCTGTCACCTTTGAGCTTTGTTGCCATCACTACTATAATCTTACAACTGTTATTGCCATCAATGACAACACTACATAACATCATGCTATGTCTAATCTTTAGTATGCTATCAATCTCTTCATCAATGATATTACCAACAAAAATACATATCCCACTAGGAAAAGAAAAACCTACATTAACAAATCTAGTAAGATAGCTTTGCCAATATCAAAATACCTAGTGCTCCATGTTTGATATACCTTGATGAAATTATATTTCTATTTTAGGAATAAAATACATGAAATCTCAAGCAACTTACATCCATGGCATTCCAAAGGGTTGAGCTCACATTATTTCTCGACATCTACCAATGCTTCTTACTATTGACCAAATTCTGAATATGTCCACCATTTATGAACACAACTAAAGACTTGATCCCACAGTAACAATAGAGGCCTTAAAGTTCTAAGGGTGAAAACAACATCCACCAAACAAAAATATAAAATGTTCAAATTGGTCACTTGTTTTGCTTGTTAGCTAATGAAGACATACCACATGAATAAAAATCTAGTGGCAATGGTCAATCTAAAGTATTTAATAGTTAATTTGCTCCATGCCATTAGTCATAATAAATGACAACTCTATCATATTTTAAGGGAATATATATCATTTATATAAAATTTTAATGGGTTGGTTTAGGAGAAATTAAATTCTAAATTTATATAATTTGAATTTTCAAATTTTATAACAAATTATTTGTTTACAGTGTTTATATTCTTTTCTATTCATGCTATAGTTTTTGTAATAAGAACCTTAGTTTCAAAGTGCTATTAACACTTGTCTAGAATGTGTCATTTGAAACATTGAGTAGACCTGTATTTAACCATTTTAGAATGGCTTTGTCATAGCTCATTTATCCATGTTTCCTTAAATTATTTATTAACTTGAAAGTTGAAAAACAAAAACTGCAACTGAACATAATTATTATATTATTTCAAACACACTTCTATTGATTTTTCAATTACAAAACAAGTAACTATTATTAGACTACTTTAAATTGGCCAATATGTGGCAATTGTTTTCATAAAAATAAAATAGCATATTTATATTTTTAAAAATATATCTAAAGCACACCGATAGATATCAAATATAAAATTTGCCCATCACTTTTTACTTTATCTTTTATAATAAAACATATTGGTTTAAGAAAAAAAATTGAAATTAGTATAATAGAAATAAAAAATAAAACAATTTATAGAAAATAAAAAACAAAACAATTTATAAAAATAAAAAATAAAAACAATTTATAGAAATAAAAAATAAAAACAATTTTGTCCCAGGAAGATCCATTTTGGATGGAGTGCTAATAGCTCAGGAGGCCATCCACTCGATTCTCAAAAACAAATTTCCTCCCATGTTGGTCAAGTTGGATATTCGGAAGGCCTATGACAAAGTGAATTGGAGATTCCTTTTTAAAATCTTAGAGGCCTTTGGGTTCCAACAAGAGTGGTTAAATTGGATGTTTGAATGGATCGCCAGCTCCAGAGTATCAGTCCTTCTTAATAGCACTCCAGAGGGATTCTTTAACATCTCAAGAGGACTAAGGCAGGGAGATCCCATCTCCCCCTTCTTTTTCATTATCATGGCCAATGCCTTGGGTAGATTTATTTCAAATTTGTGTTAGGAGGGGCACATCTAAAGTATCCAAATTACAAGAAACATGCCCCGATTTTCACACCAACAATTTGCGGACGACAACCTGCTTTTTGGGAAAGCACGGGAAGGAGAAGCTGTAAGGTTTAAAAGAATTTTAGATCTATATTCGAGAGCCTCAGGACAAGAGGTCAATAAAGCTAAATCAGAGATTTTTTTCTTTAATACTCCCCCAGGAAGCGAAGAAAAGATTTTAAGGATTCTGTCTTTCGGGAGAGGATCACTACCCTATAAATATCTCGGGCTTCCCTTAGTAAAAGGGATTCATCTGGGCAACTCTTGGGATTCCCTATTAGGTAAGGTCAAGTCCAGATCAGAATCATGGAAAAGTAAATGGTTGTCTTGGGTAGGGAGATTGACACTTATCAAGGTAGTCCTAGTAGCCATGCCTATCTATATGATGTCTTGTTTGCCTCTGGCTAGTAAAATTTATAAAGATTTAACCCAACTGATGAGGAATTTCTTTTGGAAAGGCTCGATGGAGCAGTTCAAATTCCCGCTCATGAAGTGGAAGACAGTCTGTGAGCAGAAGGTAAAGGATGGGGCTAGGGTTAAAGACCTTCTTTGACAGAATTAGGCTCTTGGTGCGAAGTTGGTCTGGTTGATGCATGATAGGCCAAACCTCAAATGGGTTAGATTACTAAAAAATAAATATTTGGATAGGAGAGAAGATAGTATTTTCACCACTAGACTCCTTCCAGCTGGATCCAGGATCTGGAACTTTATCAGTAAGAGCAGGGACTTAATCTCCAAGTACCTTACCTAGGAGGTTAAGGAAGGTAAGAATGCAAGGTTCTGGGAGGACTCATGGGAAGGTTATCTAGCCTGAGAGAGAATTGCGGATTTGGCTCCTTTAATGAACATCAAAAAATAGGTTTGGGGAGATAAATTTTTTAGCTATCTCTCCTTCCCTTCCACAACTCTTGATCCTCCAGTTTGGAAGAGTGTGAGGGGTTGGGGGTTGGATCTGGGTCTGACAGACAGGTATGAAGAGGAGATGACTAGAAGAAGCATTTGTTATAGAAGGGGCTTGGATACGTTGAGGTGGAATGCATCAAAATCAGGGGAGTATTCAGTTAAGGAAGGTTACAAAGCTCTTGCCGGTTTAAATGATTCTCAAGGTTTGGTCCCAACAAAGCTTTGTTGGAATAAACATTGTTTACCGAAGGTAGGGGTCTTCTTGTGGGTGGCAGTCCAAGGTAAGGCATTAACAGCTGACATACTTAGAAGGTTAGGCCTTGAAGGTCCTTCAAGGTGTGTGCTTTGCAGAGAAGTAGAAGAAGATGGAGATCACCTTTTTTTGCACTGCCCCTTTGCAGCTATGGGGTGGTAGTGGCTATGGAATAAGTTTCATTGGAGCTTAGCTCTTTTGAGAAATCTTAGGGATTGGTTGACCACCTGGCCCCTCCTATTCTAGAAAGCTATGTTTGGCGGCTTGTGGATTGTTGCTCCTTCTATTTTGGTGTGGGAGATTTGGAAAGAGCGCAATAGAAGAATTTTCCAGGAGAAAGAAATGCCTTGGGTTTTGCTGTTGGCAAGAGACACTATATGGATTCATGGCTGTTGTCATTGATGGCAACAAAGGTCATCCCACATATCTGCAAGTCATGGTGTGTCTCTACCGAAAGTCAGAATGAAGATTGTTGTGGTCCGGTGAACAAGAACAGAGCATGTGGCAAGGTCCGACAGATTGGTCCGGATCTCTCAGAGGAAGTGTCTTGGTACAGTGCGGATTTGGGGAAGTCAAGAGGACTACCTTGAGTAGTATATTCCAAGGATTTAGCCTCCGGTGATGAACAAAGAAAAAGATATGAATAGTTGAGTACCGGATTCCTGAGAGACAGTGAGAACAGAGGAAGAACTGACTGACAGAGTATCAGACTATTTTCTGGATGTGTTACTGTTGATGGTAAAGGTTGTGAAGGCATGAATCATGTTTGGCCGACATGATTAATGATATCTACAAGTATATGCTTGATCCGCATTGCTTGGTGAGCAAGGATTCAGCCGACAGAACAGAGTTTGTAAGAAACTAGACTGTTCCGGATGCCGACTAGAAAAGTGATGAAATTACTTGTGCGGATATATATAGAGGATGGATTTAGTTGTGAAGATATGAAATTGTGTGAAGGTGTATGCGAATAAGTGCAGAACAAAGCAGAAGTAGTAAGAAAGATCCGGTATGTGAAAGGATAGTAGAATAAAGAACAGAGGAAAGATGAAGTGCAGCAGATCAGTGTACTGAGCCTAACCGGAACTGAACTCTAGCATATGTAGATGCTTCCAATCAGTTCAAGACTGTG
This sequence comes from Cunninghamia lanceolata, assembly GCA_027924645.1. NCBI lineage: Eukaryota > Viridiplantae > Streptophyta > Pinopsida > Cupressales > Cupressaceae > Cunninghamia > Cunninghamia lanceolata. The sequence goes on from BSBN01001297.1 coordinate 803,901, forward strand.
ATTCTTATCACTTTGTAGACAGTGTGTCTCCTTGTAGGCAGTGGACCTCTTTGTGAGCAGTGTGCTCGGGCAGTGAGCCCTAATTGGCAAGTGCCATTTTGTATTTCCTTATTCTTCTAACAGAGAATAATCTTTGGGTTAATCACCCCATGGTTTTCTCCCTTAACCGGGTTTCCACGTCAAAAATACTGTGTCATGTGTTTCTCATTTCATGGTAATGTTTGTTTGTTTGATTCAATGCTGCTTTGATTAATAAGAAAGTTCAAAAGAAGAAATAATTAGGATAACTGATTCACCCCCCCCTCTCAGTTATCAACAATTGGTATCAGAGCAAGGTTCCTCCTAATAGAGCCTAATAGCTTGAGGAAGATCTGGGAGTTCAAATGGATGCATATGGTTTAAGGGAGCAACTCAAGACTGCCCTTGAGGATCTTGAACAGTCAAATTCTGAAGTCAATGAATTAAAGGAAAGACTCAAACAGGCTGATGAATTCATGAGAGAATTAAAGGACAAATTAAGTCTCTCTATGAAAAAGAGAAAGGAGCTGCTCCAACAATTGGCAAGACAAAGTGAAGAAAGCAATACAAATGAAGAATTGACTGAGCAAACCAAGTTATGTGAAAAGTTATCAAAAGAAGTCATTATGTTAAGACATGAAATGGAATCAGGAACTATAAAGTTTACTCAAGAGATTGAAGAAAAAAGAAGAGCTGAAGACAATCTAAGACAATCCCTTAAAGAAAAATCAAAAGAATGCCACCAGATGGACAGGATTATCAGACATCTTGAATCTGATCTTGAAGATGCCAAAGATAATGAAGAAAAACTTGAGGATCAAATTGCCTCTCTCAAAAGAGATCTTCAAACAACAAATGAATATAAAGAAAAATTCAAGATAAGTTCTGCCCAACTTGAAGTACTTCTTGGAAGTCAAAAGAGGATAGATGACAAGTATGGTTTGGGATATGAGAAAGGAGAAAGCTCCGGATCCGGTCAAAAGAATTTTGGATCAGAAAATCCAAGGAATAGGCCTAGAAGACCTCCGGTAAGACAGCACAATGCTCAAAGATATCCATCTTTCAATGGATACTGCCACAGCTGCAACCACTTTGGTCACAAAGCTAATCAGTGCAGAAAGAGAATGAATCAGATTAATTCATCCTTCTCTGGACAGTGCTTTAACTGCAAAAGGTATGGACACAAATCCCATGAATGCAGAAATATGCAAGTAAACAAATCATTCAAAGGTAGATGCTTTACATGCAATAGAGTAGGTCATATGGCTAATCAATGCAGATCAAGAGGTTATCAGTCAAATATGCAAAGAAATGTTATTTTCCAAATCTGTAATAGGTCTGGTCATAATGCTAAAGTCTGCAGAAGCAAGAATCAGGACAAAAGAGGTCCGGTGTATAATCAGAATCAAGACAAGGGTAAATAAAAGATGAATGCGAATGAAGTTAGGAATCAAATGAGCAAGATTTGGGTGAAGAAAAGTTCAGAGAATGTAGAGGTTGGATCCGCACCAGACTCTGGTGCTGATATTTCTTCCAGAAATTAAAAAGTGAGCTCTGGCTCAGGGGGAGACTCAAAGAAAATCCTGTTCCCCCAGCCAATCAAGTGGTGATGGATGTGACACAAGATGCGGAGTAAAGGGTTTGAAGATACCAGTCCTGAGATGATCCAGACAAGATTTCAGAGGTCCGCATGAAGATATAAAGAAGTTGTGATCGATCAAGTAAAGACCTGTTCCGGGAGATGCTCCGGAATGACAGAGGACTACAAAAGGGTCCGGAGAGATCCGGAAGTACATTATTTTACTCTGCGGACTGGACAGAATGTTTGGGATGTTCTTGTAATGTGTCACCTCGATTTATTCATGATTGAAAGATCCGGATGATGTTCATAGATCAGGACTGATCCGGGATACTCCAAGCTATCCGGATAAGGCAAACCAGAATAATATAGGTCGAGCATTTATTGCCATCAGATATTAGGGTTTGCGGAGCAATATAAGGGATTTCTCAAAAATCATTTGCTCATTCTACACTCAAGAAGAAGCGAAAAGTGGAGCTCTGCAACAAGATTCATCAAGCACACCAAAGATCTCCTGCCGAAGTCATTGCATAAAGAAATCAATCCAACCACTCCGTGCAAACCGAAGGCGCATAAGGTATTCTCCATTTTCATTATCTCACTGCAAGAATGGCTACTCTGAATATAGTTAAGATCTCTGATAGACCTCGTCCCACATTCAAGAAACATCCTTACAAATCATTGGAGGTAGATCCACTAGGAGCCTTCTCTAGTGTTCCTCATGGTGTATTGCATACGGAAGATATTAGGGTTTACATCCATGCGAATCTTGAAGACTTTGGAGAATCAAAACTGATGGATATCTATCACAAACAATTGATAGATGACTCCTTTGAGATCAAACTTCAGTACAAAGCCATCCGGGACAAACACTTTGCACAGTGCATTCATTTCCCCTATTTTGAAGAAGATGAATGGGTCCGGTATGTACTAAGTAGAGTACATGACAACTTCCTATGGTTGAACAAGCCCTTCAAGATCACCAAAGATGCAATTAGGGCTGTAACCGGTCTGCACTCATCTGGTGGATTACCTGTTCTCAAGTCTGTCAAAAATCAGACAGTTAGTGATGCAACCGGATCCAAGTTTGACAAGAGAGCTATGACAGTTGATGACATCACTGAACCGGATGTCAAATTTGCATCTATGATAATTGGTTACAAAATCTATCACTCCAGTAGGGAAAATTCAGTACCGGGAATTGCAATCTACACAGCTTATCAAATGTTAAAGGAGAATGCAGACTATGACTTGTGTGAGCTTCTTGTAAACCAACTTTTTGAAAATCTGCAGAAGATTAAGAAGGACAAGAAAAACTCCTTCAAGTATGGCAATCTGATCCTTTGTCTCTTCTTTTACTACATGAATGAACTTCCCGGATCCAGTGGATGGATATGGTAGAATGACAGACCGGTTGCCATCCAAATAAGAGACTATTTGCATGGACTTGGGGATGCTAAAGCAAGAAATACAGCTCTATGGGGATACTTCAAGAACTTCCAAAGCATGATGCATGCAAGAGAAAGAATACCCCAATCCCTTGTTGAAAAGTACAAAGACACAGTATGCTTCATGGTAGAAACAGATCAGTGTCTAATGGAGGCAGTAGAACCAAGAACTGTATGGATCATGCCCATGGGGTATGAAGTGGATGAACAAATAGTGGAGCTGCATGTTCAACACATGCTAAGTCAGCCCAAAGATCCAAAGGCAGAAAGGTTTGGAACCTTTGAGGAGCTGAGTGTAAAGATACATGTAGAACTCAGGGAACCGGAGATAAAGAGGAAGGTAAGAAAAGAAGTTGGGCATATTGCTCAAGGCCTAGGCATCTCAAAAGAGGCACTTCATGCTAGCCAGGAAAAGAGAAGAAAATCTGAGGAAGAAAAGAAAGAGGCAGAAAAGAAAAGCAAGAAAAGTGCTCCGGTGGAATCCTCAACCTGGACCAGATCATCTAAAGGATCCACACCTATCAAAACCAAAAGCTCAAAACCGGAAGTCCAGGGATCCGGTAAGAGATCCAAGACAAAAGCCTCAAGAGCTTATCAAAGCCAAAAGGATGAAGAAGAAACTGAGTCAGATGAGGGAGTGAAAGAAATAAAGAAACAGAAAAAGAAAGAATCTGGTAAATCCTCTTCTGGCCGAGACAAGGAAGAAATGACAGAAGAACTTTCTGAAAAGCCCACCTTGTCTCTAGACAGTGTAGTCAAATCAGTCACTGTGGATGGGAACCTTCAACCGGTGGCTGAATTCTATGATGACTACAATGAGGCAGATCAAAAGATCCTGCAGGAAGCTATAATAAGGTACTTGAACATCTACAATAAAGCTTTTATTGAGATTATCTCTGAAATTCCAAAGAGTCTAGAGATGGAACTAGAAATAAGAAAAAACAATGCCATGGCAAAAGACCTTGAGATCAGGGAACAGATAGCTATTCAGCTATATCCTTCAATTGATCACAAAACAATGAACATGATATTCAAGGACTGCAAGGATGAATTCAGAAGCAAAGCAAGGATGAATCAGCTTATGCTTGGTGAAACCGACAAGGTGGCCAAAGAGACAGAAGAGATCCTCCGGAAGGCCTTCAAAAGGTTCAATCTTCCTGTTGTAGAGGACTTAGGTGCAGAAACAGCTGTGGACTTGGAATCATCTGCTCCGGAAGAAGTGGACCTTGAACAGACTAACATCTCTCCTCTGGTTTCCCCTACAGTCTCTGGATCCCAAGAAGAAGAGAAACTACAGGAGAAAGAAGCAGCAGTCAAAGAAAAAGAGGTTGACAACACCAAGGATGTAGAGAAAGAGATGACCCCAACAGAGAAACATCTGTCTCCGGCAAGAGACACAGCACAAACTGTTCAAGAATTCTTGACAAAAGCCACTATAGAAATTGATGAACCGGACCTACTAAAAGGACCATTAGATTTTGACTCTTTGTCACCGGTGCAAACAATGAAAATAGCCTCATTTGCAAATGAGAAAGTCAAAGGGAAACTACTAAAGTCTCATATGGAAGACTGTGAGTTGATAGAGGCTGCCTCCGGAGTGCTTGAGAAGATTATGCCATCGGTCCAGATAGATCCGGCAGCCTCCTCTTCCGGTAATCTCAAAACCTTAGTCAGCAGTGTTAGTACACATTTTGAATCTCTAGAAAAATCAGCTGAAGAAAAGGTCCGGAAGGAATTTTTGGATAAAAGATTTTCAGAAATACTAGGATCAATCTCTAATGATAGAAGAAATATGAGCATTGGAATAAAGAGCTTAGAAAATGCTCTTAAGGATGGTGGTGACATTTACAAATTTTGTATATCCTGGTCAAAGGCAACAGTTGAAATAGATAAGAAAATAAAAGCGGAACAGGACAAACTACACAGTTTGTCTCAAAGTTTTGATCCTCTCTCTTCCATAGTAAATCAAGAATGTCAAACTATTGCAATCACAAATGCAATAAAGAACTTTGAGAAGGAAAGGAAGAATATTACTAACCGGATGGGAGAACTTAGAAGGATTATAATCCCTAAGTTAGAAACTATGCATGAGGCCATCAGTGATGCTCAGACCACTGCCCAAACAAATGATCCGACAGATCTCAAGAGGGCAGAAGCTTTTGCATTTTTTTTGAGTGGTCACATTTCAATTTTGGATAGAATGAAGCAAAGTTGGGCTACAGAACTGATCCAACTGAAGACATCTTTTGCAGACATTCTTCAGTATATGTGAGTATGTAAATATGCGGCTATGTATAGAAAATTTTTGAAAATTTTGGTGTGTGGACCCTACCCTTTGCCATTGATGTCAAAGGGGGAGTGAGGAGCAGTGAAAAATGAGGAATCCAACTAAGGGGGAGTTCCGGAAATTGTATATAAAGACAGAGCATCAGCAAAGGGGGAGCATAGTGTAAACACTTAGTCATTTTTCACTAAGTGTTGCCATCAATGCCAAAGGGGGAGATTGTTGGCAAGAGACACTATATGGATTCATGGCTGTTGTCATTGATGGCAACAAAGGTCATCCCACATATCCGCAAGTCATGGTGTGTCTCTACCGGAAGTCAGAATGAAGATTGTTGTGGTCCGGTGAACAAGAACAGAGCATGTGGCAAGGTCTGACAGATTGGTCTGGATCTCTCAGAGGAAGTGTCTTGGTGCAGTGCAGATTTGGGGAAGTCAAGAGGACTACCTTGAGTAGTATATTCCAAGGATTTAGCCTCCGGTGATGAGCAAAGAAAAAGATATGAATAGTTGAGTACCGGATTCCTGAGAGACAGTGAGAACAGAGGAAGAACTGACTGACAGAGTATCAGACTATTTTCCAGATGTGTTACTGTTGATGGTAAAGGTTGTGAAGGCATGAATCATGTTTGGCTGACATGATTAATGATATCTACAAGTATATGCTTGATCCGCATTGCTTGGTGAGCAAGGATTCAACCGACAGAACAGAGTTTGTAAGAAACTAGACTGTTCCGGATGCCGACTAGAAAAGTGATGAAATTACTTGTGCGGATATATATAGAGGATGGATTTAGTTGTGAAGATATGAAATTGTGTGAAGGTGTATGCGAATAAGTGCAGAACAAAGCAGAAGTAGTAAGAAAGATCCGGTATGTGAAAGGATAGCAGAATAAAGAACAGAGGAAAGATGAAGTGCAGCAGATCAGTGTACTGAGCCTAACCGGAACTGAACTCCAGCATATGTAGATGCTTCCAATCAGTTCAAGACTATGATTCTTATCACTTTGTAGACAGTGTGTCTCCTTGTAGGCAGTGGGCCTCTTTGTGAGCAGTGTGCTCGGGCAGTGAGCCCTAATTGGCAAGTGCCATTTTGTATTTCCTTATTCTTCTAACAGAGAATAATCTTTGGGTTAATCACCCCGTGGTTTTCTCCCTTAACCGAGTTTCCACGTCAAAAATACTGTGTCATGTGTTTCTCATTTCATGGTAATGTTTGTTTGTTTGATTCAATGCTGCTTTGATTAATAAGAAAGTTCAAAAGAAGAAATAATTAGGATAACTGATTCACCCCCCCCCCCTCTCAGTTATCAACATTTGCTTCTTAACAAAATTGAATCAAGCATAGTTGAAGTAGTAAACTCAAGATTATCAGACAAAGATCCTGTTCATCTCACTCACATAGGGTGGGATGCAGAGATGATGAAAGGTTGGAAGGGCCTTGTCCCTATCCCCTTGGTGGGAGCAGGCAGTCAAAGCACTAAGGAAGCAAGGAGGCTGGTCAGTTGGACTCCCCCAGAGGAAGGTTGGTTTAAGCTGAACTTCGATGGGGCTTCCCAGGGTAATCCAGGTTAGTCTAGAGCAGGTTGCATTATTAGGAACTCAGCTAGGTTAATAGTGGGTAAACTAGCTGCTCCCCTTAGAAATGGAACCAATAATGAGGCAGAAATGCAGGCTTTAATTCTCAGTCTTAGGTTGGGTAGGGAGATGGAGATTAGAAACTTGGAAATAGAAGGAGACTCCTTGATTATCATCAACGGACTTAGAACCAAGAAGCTTGTAAACTGGAAACTACAAGCGAAGCTAGACCAGGCCCTCTCCTTGCTGGAAGGATTTGAGAAAGTAACTTTTAATCACATTTTGAGAGAAGGAAATCAGGAGGTTGATAGGCTATCTAACCTTGGGACAGACGGTTTTTCGATCAAAGAGATCCTTGTCACTCTAGCTCGTGGTCCAACTTAAGAGAGGAATGTGTGGGTGGTTGGGAGGGAGCCTTGCCACCTCATCATGGGTGGCAAGGCTGAGACATATCAGGAGGATATGATGGTTCGCAGAGGCAGAGATTTGGCACCAGTGGAAAGGGTTGGCGCATTCATTAAGTCTAGTGTGAGTCTTGGAATGAGCTGGGAGTCGAGTTGGACGTCGAGAAGCTTCGACAGGCACTGTGATAAGTAGTCAGCAGAGGTTGCAATCTCTACAAGTTTTCTCCCTCCGTTAGCTGTCAAATGCCTTCGCATGTTGTGGTTATTGTTTCTGTAGAAGCCATTCAGTGTGGGGGAATGGACACCCCGGTTAGGCTTACTAGTAAGAAAAGGTAGATGGCCTTTCTTGGGGCTATTACTGATTTAAGATTACAGTGAATGCTTCGTTGCTCAGATGAGCTGATGGTCGGGGCGGTGAAAATGCTGTTCGAAAAAACCTTCATGAATAACAGTGAAAGATATAGGCTGGATACTAATATTTCCTCACGGGTGTTGGCTATGCTCCTTGAAATTGGAATGGATAAAGCAGAGGTAGCGACGATAATGAAAGGAATCTTCAACTCTGAGCATTTAGGAGACCTAGATTTCTCCCTACAGGTTGCTAGGCCAGGCGTTGGTATCCCACGGCCAAGAGATTGGCCTTTGCTTGCAGATCCAGGGGAGGTTATCAAACTATTTCCATTCATTCTAGATTCCAGAGGCTTTCAGTTGGTGCTAATGAAGGAGCAGGCCGAGATAGTAGCAGATTACATTAAAAGATCCCTTGGGATGACACCGGTGGATGGGCTTGACTGGGTTGAAGGCTTTAGTAGGAAGCTATATGACTATAGTAATTAGAGGTAGTTGGTGCCTGTGCTTCCTTTTGTATAGACGAAGCAAGGTATATATAGGCTTTTCAAGTGATAAGTAGGATATTAGTTCTAGTAAATAGATAGCGGGGAATCCTGTGGGGTTAAAATAATTGTTCCCCAGTCTTGGTGGGGCTCCTGTACGGTCCTCTTTTCTAGCCATGGAAAGGTTGTAATCTATGTAACTTTCTGCCTGACACTTTAATATAAATCTATATTACGAATCAAAAAATAAAAATAAAAATAATTTATAGAAATTTAATTTTTTGTAATTTTTGCAATTTAATTTACAAGTTTACATGCTTTCAGCCCCTTATTACAATTGCCTCTCGACCTAATTATTTGTTTTTTTATAAATTACTGGCAGCGTTTCATTTCCCATTATATATATATATTAGTGTTTCATTTCTTATTCTTGGCATTTATAAATTACTCACTAAAATATTTGCATTTTAGTTTAATATAGCAAAACCATCTTTGAGAGTGGTGTATTTATTGTGGCGTTTCATTATGATCCACTACCACAATACATTGAATTTTGTTTGATTTTATTTTATTACTGATTACATGAATCTGAATCTTTCAATAGAAAGCCTATGATGTAATTATTTCATAAATTTTGTTGTGAAGGCCACCATATATATAGGTGCACTCGAAAGGCAATAAGGGAGTGGGTGGCAATAGGACAGGTCTATTGTGTTGGAGTTCCTTAACGTGTATACCAAGTGGTGGATCAATTTCATCCATTGTAATTTTCCTCACGAGTCTTCTGCTCCCATCATATACATTGATTTCTTCTGCAAATACAACCACGGTCCATCTGCTATTGTTAACTGAAACATTATTAATTTCTTTAGGCAAACTGATGTCTACTGGACACCACCTTCTAGAGTTTCTATTTGGGTCTTCATCCTCTAATTCCCACATAAACCAACACTCCCTGTCAACCAAAATTAGATGCTCATCACTCCCTGCCAAATCCCAAAACAATGAAGAAATGCTATACTCTTCATCCCTACGGTGATTTTCAAAGTCTTCATATGTATCATCGGAATCTCTCTCAATAGCATTTGGTGGGGGTGAGATTTTTGTCTAGCGTCTCTTAGAAATATTTAATTCTACAACTCCTCCATTGTGGAATAAATGATCCAACCAGTAAAATCTTCCTTTGTAGTAAATTCCTCTCCCATAAACCCAAAATCTACCTGAATCTTCCTAGCTTAATCTTCCTCCTTCCTAAGAATCGGATGATGAATCATAGACATAAATCCACTCTAGGTTTTGACCTATCACAATAGTGAATTTGTCAGTGGATGAATCAAATGCATTTCCATTATATTGGTTGAGGATTCTAAGTCGAGGGACGCACTTCCAAGCCCTACTCTTTTCCTCATAGATAAGAAATCTCAAATCTTTATAAATACAAAACATGGTGTTGCCTGCAAACTCTATGTAATACTCAAATGGAACTTTGTAAATATCTCCACTTCCTTCCATCACCCATGACTGAAATCTCTCATTATACTCAGGATTAACGAATTGAAATAAAAAAGTAGATGTGTAAGCTGTTGGAAGAATTAATCTTCCATCAAAATATTTAATGCACCCTGCCCCCGCATCAGACTTTGGAGACTCCCATCTCCCTCCAGCACCGTTGGCCTACCGCATTCATTCCGGTAGGTGAGTTTGAATTCAAGTGAGTTGAGCGCCAGTTTTCTAGGTATGTAGAATTTAAGAGTTAGTCTACAGTAGCAGAGGAATGTGAAGGAGTAGCAGCAGAAGGAATAAGAAGAATGTTCTAGTAGAGAACAAGAGTAGAGTCAGATAGAGAAGGTGTGAGTGAATCCTGCAGCAGCAGAGGAATGTTAAGGAATATAACAGTAAAGAGAATATAGGAGAAAAGAATGTGTGCAGCAACACAGTGATGCATGGATAGCTATAGAGTTTCTACAGGCAGCTCCAAAATCATTTGGTTTGCAGCTCCAGTGATTGGGGCAGAACAAAAGAACAGAGCAGCAACTTTGCATTGTAATCTGTATGAATTTTTGTATGTATTCATAGTTAAAGGAAAATATATAAAGATATTGCTGTCCATCTACTCTGTCATCTCTCTTGTCTTTCTGTGGTTGTGTATTTGTTTTATGTTATTCCTATTTTGCTGTAGCATTTGTTTTTAGAATAGTACTCTGCCCCTCCCCTGTTCCATTTTTTTGCCAACAAGTGGTATCAGAGCCCTATTTTTCTAGGCAGTTAGATTTTTTTGTGGGTGTTCATTATAAGCCCTAGTTTGTCTAGGCATTCATGGCAGGTGGAGATAGCAAAAGATGGCAGCAACCACCTACATTTGATGGGAAGAACTATGACATATGGGCTAAGAAGATGAAGACCATTCTGGTTGCAAATGACCTATGGGATTTGGTCACAAATGGGTTCACAGACACCACAGACTCAGCAGCCTATGCAGCCCTAACGAATGCTCAAAGAAATTAGTTAAAAGAAACAAGAATGAAGGATGCAAAATCCCTCAGTCTAGTTGAGGTAGCCTTGACAGAGGCTATTTTCCCCTGCATTGCAGCAGCAAACTACTCAAAACAGGCATGGGAAATATTGCAGAACAGTTATAAGGGAACTGACAAGGTAAGATCAGTCAAGCTCCAGCTGTTTAGAAGAGATTTTGAGACCCTTCAGATGAAGGAGAGTGAGTCTATTTCAGACTTTCACACTAGGGTTTCTACCATGCTAAATTAGTTAAGGATAAATGGAGAAACCATGGATGATCAAAGGATTGTTGAGAAAATCCTAAGGAGTCTACCTTATAGATTTGACACTATTGTGATTACCATTGAAGAGACATAGGATCTGTCCAAGTTGACAGTGGATGAGTTGATGGGCTCTCTACAAAGCCATGAGCAGCGGTTGAATAGATCCGCTCCTTCCCTTGAGCAAGCCTTCAAGGCTCATACCAATGCAAGAAGTAGGGGAAGAGGAAGAAACAACAGAGGCAGAGGTCAAAGAGGTAGAGGAAGAAGCAACTCTGGAAGAGGAGTTTCAAACAGCTAAGAAGAGGCAAGTAGCTCACAGCCAAGCTATCAAGAAAGGAAGAAGAATAGTAGCTCTAATCAAAGGTATGACAAAACAAATGTTCAATGCTATTACTGTCATAAGTTTGGCCATTATGCTAGTGAGTGTAGAAAGAAACAACGTGATCATGGAAGCCAAAATGCTAATGTAGCAAATGAGTACAAGGCTGAAAATGAAAATCAGTCTAAGTTGCTTATTGTGTGCAACCTTACTGAGAAGAGCAGCCCTGAAGTCTAGTATTTGGACAACGGTTGTAGCAACCACATGAGTGGTAATGAAAACTTGTTTGCCTCCATTGACAGAAATGTCAAGTCTGAAATCATGATTGGGAACAATCAAATGGTTCTTGTCATAGGAAGAGGCATCATCATAGTCCTTAGCAAGCAAGGTGAGAAAATGCAGATCCAGGATGTATATTATGCCCCAGGCATAAAACATAACCTATTGAGCATTGGACAGATGGTCCAAAACGGTTATAGAATCCTGATGGAAAATGGAGAGTGCACAATATTTGAAAAAGGAAGCAGTAAGAAGGTCATTGTAGCAGTGCAGATGATGAGAAACAGAATGTTTCCCCTGTCGTTGTCTTTGGTGCCATCTCCAGCGCTAACTCTGGCGCTATCTCTAGTGTAGTTTCCTGCACTATCTCCAGCGCTCACAGCAGTGGGACAACAAACTGCCTTTAGGACAGTCATCAAAGACCCATCCAAATTGTGGCATTTGAGGTATGGGCACTTAAGCTTTTCTGGTTTGAGTTTATTGTCCAAGAAAGGCATGGTTAGAGGGCTACCAAATATTGTAGAGCTCGATGGAAAATGTGAAGCCTACATTTTAGGAAAGCAACACAGGAAACCCTTTCAATCATGGTATTCTAGAAGGGCAAGAGCACCATCGGAGTTGGTGCATTCAGATTTGTGTGGCCCTATGAAGACTCCCACATTGGGTGGGAATGTATACTTCATGACCTTCATTGATGATTATAGCAGAAAAATCTAGATTTATTTCTTGGAAAACAAATCAGAGGCTTTTAAGAAATTTAAGGAGTTTAAGGCATCGGCTGAAAAGCAAAGTGGCCGACATCTCAAGCCCCTAAGGACAGATAGAGGGGGAGAGTATATCTCCAAACAATTTCTAAATTTTTGTAGGTATGAAGGCATTGATAAACAGTTCACAACAAGGTACACTCCATAGCAAAATGGAGTAGTTGAAAGGAAAAACAGAACCATCACAGAGATGACAGCAAGCATGTTGAAGGCAAAGGGACTGTCAAATGATTATTGGGGTGAAGTTGTCACAACATCGGTCTACCTATTGAATAGGTGTCCTACGAAGGCTGTTCATGATAGGATTCCACAAGAGGCGTAGACAAACTGTAAATGGAGTGTTGAGCACCTAAGAATCTTTGGGTGTGTGGCATATGCATTCGTACCTAAAGAGAAGAGGCAAAAATTTGATGATAAAGGTGAGAAATGTATCTTCATAGGCTATAGTGAAGAATCACAAGCCTATAGACTGTATAATCCCATCACCAAAAAACTTGTGATTAGCAGGGATGTTGAGTTCATAGAGAATGAAGCATGGGATAGAACGGTGGACAACACCATGGGTATTTTAGTCACAATGCCCCTTGAATATGAAGAAACTCCAGAGGACAGCAACTCCGGAGGAGCTACGGAGAGTTGCATCTCGGGGAGAAATTACTGTAGAGCATTGGAAAACAACAGTAGCAGCTCTGGAGGTGTTCAGCAAAGTAGCTTTGGAGGTGGACATCAGCATTGCAGCTTCAGACATCAGCAGCTCTAGAGGTCTGCAACTCTAGAGATCTGTAGCTCCGGAGATCCTTAATGTAGCAGCTCCGAAGGTTGTCACAGCAGCAGCTCCAGAGGACAAAACAGTAGCAGCTATGGAGATAATTCAGACCCCACACTCATATCATTGATTCCACGGAGGACAAGGAGTGTGAAGGACATTTATGACAGCACAAGGTATGCTGATGATGATGAGAATTTGGATTTTGCATTATTCACTTGTAGTGATCTAATCTACTTTGAAGAAGCTGTGAAAGAAGAGAAATGGGTTAAGGCCATGGATGAAGAATTGGATGCCATAGAGAGAAATGACACATGGCACCTAACTGATTTACCCAAGGGTAAACAAGTGATTGGAGTTAAGTGGCTCTATAAGACCAAGTCTACTGCTGATGGAAGGATTGAAAGACATAAAGCAAGGCTTGTTGTCAAAGGGTACAAACAACAGCCTGGAAGAGATTATGATGAGACATATGCACTAGTTGCAAGGCTAGAAATAGTTCGGGCAGTCATAGCAATTGCAGCCCAACACAAGTGGAAGGTGTTTCAAATGGATGTAAAATCAGCCTTCTTGAATGGAGCGCTGAAAGAGGAAGTGTATGTGGAGCAGCCACCTGGCTATGAAGTCCCAGGGCAAGAGGACAAGGTATATAGGCTCCAGAAAGCCCTCTATGGGCTGAAACAAGCACCTAGGGCATGGTACAGTAGAATAGACTCATATTTAGTGAGAAATGGCTTTAGCAAAAGCAGCAGTGAGCCCACTCTCTACATCAAAGCAGCTGAAGGTAAAATTTTGATTGTTGTTTTGTATGTAGATGATCTGATTTTTATTGGCAATAGTGATCTTTTCATTGTTGATTTCAAAGAGGCAATGAAGAATGAGTTTGAGATGATAGACTTAGGTCTGCTGAAGTATTTTCTTAGCATTGAGGTCAAGCAAACAGAGCATGGCATATTTATTTTGCAAACTAACTATGCCAAACAGATTGTGAAGAGATTTAAAATGGAGAATAGTAAACCTACCCCTACACCAACAGCTATAGGTCTGAAATTGAGTAAAGAGGACAGCAGCAAGGAAGTAAACCCAACCCTCTACAAGAGCATGGTTGGAAGCCTCATGTAATTGACAGCAACTAGGCCTGATTTGATGTATGCTATAAGCCTGATTTCTAGGTTCATGGAGAAACCTAAGGACACACATTGGTAAGAAGGAAAGAGGATCCTGAGGTATGTGAATGGCACAATAGGTTATGGCATCTTGTATGATGTTTCTGATGAATTTATGTTGGCTAGGTTCATGGATAGTGATTGGGCAAGAAATGTAGATGACCGGAAGAGCACATCCAACTATGTATTTCACATGGGTTCAGGCATGATATCATGGGCATCTAAGAAGCAGCCCATTGTTTCTCTCTCCACAGTAGAAGCGGAGTATATTGCATCAAATGCAGCAACATGTCAGGCTATTTGGTTGAGGAGGATCCTTGCAGACTTGAATGAGCAGTAAGAAGATGGTACAACCATTCATTGTGACAATGCTTCATCAATAGCCCTGACAAAGAATCCAGTCTTCCATGAACGAAGCAAGCACATTGAGATCTATTATCACTTCATAAGGGAGTTGGTAGAATGAGGAGAGATTCAGTTATAGTATTGCAGATCCGAGCAACAGCTCGCTGACATTTTCACAAAGGCATTGCCAAAATATTCTTTTAAACGCCTAAGAGATAGGTTTGGCATAGTGGACAGCTCCAGAGGTGTGCAGCCTCGGAAAGAGGATAGCTCCGGAGGTGTGTAGTCCTACAAAGAAGAGAGCTCTGGAGGTTTAGATCTGAAAAGATAGCTGGAGAGCTCCAGAGGTCCAACTCTGGAATGTATGTGCAACTCCAGAGATGCTCTGGAGATGCAGAGATTGAACTCAGGAGATGCAGGAAGTTAGCTCCGGAGATACTTCGAAGATGCTAAAGCAGGAAGTCAGCTCCGGAGATGCAGACAGGGTGCTCTAGAGATGCACAGAGTAGCTCTGGAGATAATACAGAGTGGCAGAAATAGCTCCAGAAAGGCAAAGGCAAAAGTATAACTCCAGAGATTAGTTCCAGAAAGAAAATTGCTGAATGACATTTGACTTCAGATTAAGGGGGAGTGTTGGAAGAATTAATCTTCCATCAGAATATTTAATGCACCTTGCCCCCGCGTCAGACTTTGGAGACTCCCATCTCCCTCCAGCACCGTTGGCCTGCCGCATTCATTCCGGTAGGTGAGTTTGAATTCAAGTGAGTTGAGTGCCAGTTTTCTGGGTATGTAGAATGTAAGAGTTAGTCTGCAGCAGCAGAGGAATGTGAAGGAGTAGCAACAGAAGGAATAAGAAGAATGTTCCAGTAGAGAACAAGAGCAAAGTCAGATAGAGAAGGTGTGAGTGAATCCTGCAGCAGCAGAGGAATGTTAAGGAATATAACAGTAGAGAGAATATAGGAGAAAGGAATGTGTGCAGCAGCACAGTGATGCATAGACAACTACGGAGTTTCTACAGGCAGCTCTGGAATCATTTGGTTTGCAGCTCTAGTGATTGGGATAGAACAAAAGAATAAAGCAGCAACTCTGCATTGTAATCTGTATGAAGTTTTGTATGTATTCATAGTTAAAGGAAAATATATAAAGATATTTCTGTCCATCTGCTCTGTCATCTCTCTTGTCTTTCTGTAGTTGTGTATTTGTTTTATGTTATTCCTATTTTGCTGTAGCATTTGTTTTTAGAACAGCACTCTACCCCTCCCCTGTTCCATTTTCTTCCAACATAAGCGAGATGTATGTTTGGATATATTCTTTGCATGGCAGCATATGAGGATAGCATCTCATTCCACGCTTTCCACACAGTCCTCAATCTTACAAGGCTTTTTCGTGGGAGCAGCCTTGCTATGACCTGTAATGTAATTTCGTTGGGGAGGTTTTGCCAAACTCCAATTTCCATCTCCATTTTTGCAACTCAGCTATACTAAACTGCTACTTTTTGATTTCTTTGCTACTTGCCCCAAAACATAATTTTATAGGGCTTTATCACCATTCAGTGTGATATTTCAATGTAAAGGGCCACATCACCTTTCATTGTGGTGTTTCGATGTTTTGTTTTTCCATGCATTGGACCATTCTATTTAAATATCATCTATTTCAATGGTCAAACAATCAATAGAGATTTTACACCTCATTCATAACAAAAAGTGGTAAATATTTGTCCTATTTTTATTGGCTAACATTAACCTTTGACTGTTGAAGTGGATGATATTTAAAAATAGTAGTGACCTCATGATTCAACTTCACAAGCTTTCATTCCTACAGAGGTTATTAATGTACTCATTGAATGCTAATAATTCTTAATCTTTTAATATTTTTATCAAAAATTCCATACTTATATATTATAATTTTTACTGTATAGATAAGATATTAAAAACATCTATATCTAAAAGCAATTTCAAGATATCTAAAAACCTATTATATTAAGATAAAACATTCAACATTCTACTATAAATTAAGATGTTTTTGGAGATATTTAAATCCTAGTTTCCATCATGAAAATCAAGACCAATTACTTGAGCACATCCCACTAGGTTATAAAAACATTCTACTATAAATTAAGATGTTGTTGGAGAGATTTAAATCCTAGTTTCCATCATGAAAATCAAATAGCCCAATTACTTGAGCACATCCCACTAGGTTATAAAAACATTCTACTATAAATTAAGATGTTTTTGGAGAGATTTAAATCCTGGTTTCCATCATGAAAATCAAGTTGCCCAATTACTTGAGTACATCCCACTAGGTTATAAAATAAACATAATATTTTTTTATATTCTATATAATATCTAATAATTGAGTACTATATAATTCTATAAATATAAAGTATATTATTCTTTATTAATCCTAACATCGTTCTTTAGCCATACATCCAAATAAGAGATAAATAAAACTTCTAGATAATTAAGAATCATAAGAGAGGTGGTTGAATGAATGAATGTAGCATCAAACGGTTATTGGATAATTATACATTTAATAAAATAAAAGTGGATTTAAATTGAATCACTAACTAGTTTAAATGGGAAAAAAATTAGATCCTATTGAAGAATCAATTCTAGATATTTCATGTTTTTACATAGATGTATTTAAGATATCTATATTAATATTAATATAATGTTTATAATTAAATATTAATTATTTAACATGTAAATAATTGTCAAATTTAAGTTAAGGGGTTCTTATTTACGTGATCACCATAATTCCATTTCAATTTTTATTTCTAATTTTTTCTTTTTAAATAATAATATTATCACTTAAAAATAAAAAATAAATTTAAAAAGTATAATATTGAACTCTACATGTATGTCACATCCCTTGTGTTAGACACATTATAAATATAAAATTTTAAATTTTATATTATAGTGCAAATAATAAATAAATGAAAGATACTTTTAAAACCAAATAGATTGTCAAAATAGGAAGACACAATTAATTGCAAAATCATGGGTGAGAGGGAAGAAAGCTAAGTTGTTAGGGGAGGAGAGAAATGAGCTGGAATGCCATTATAAGAAGGTATGGGCATTCATCAAAGCATAAATGATAAGAGGAATTTAGTTAAATGTGGGACTTGTTGCACTGGAGAAAGAGGAAGAGTTGTTGTTATTAGTTCCTGCCGTGGAACTATAGGGGACGAGCAGATTTTAACAAGTGATTAAACATACTCCTCTTAGAAAATCATAGTGCAAATTTCCTTGCAGGTAATCTATATTCCAAAGTTTATAACCCAAACATGCTTAGAGGATAGTGAACGACACATTTGCTGGACTGTTATTTGTACTGTTATTTGTGCTGGTTTATGACTATAGGGTATCAGAAGGATGAGAGGGTTTTACAAGGCAAGAGAAAGAGTAGCTTTTGAGAAGGCGTAGCGTTCAGAGTATAGAGTTTTTTGTTTAGTGTGTTTGTAGATTTAACACACACCGAACAAACCCGTGTTGATAGGCATGTTGCATGTGAATGCAATGTGGATGCAGAAAATATTGACAGATGACGGTTTCAGCATGTAACAAAAATAGCAGAGCATTTGTAGACTTGAGGTTTTCATAAAATAATCTGGATGCCTGATGCAGATACGCCAAGCCACAGGCTATATCTTTAGCAATCTTGAGACGGGAGATCCACTATAAGGGCTTCCCTCTTTGAGACTTGGCACCTGATAAACAAAAGAATTTGGTCCTTTATTGCTGCATGACATGTTTGTTTTCTTCATTATATATCTTGATTGCTACAGGACATGTTTGTCAATCGTTCCAGGACCTCTGGGGTTTTGACATCAAATTATTTTATTCATTCTAGACCTGGATTGCTAGATGACATGTTTGTCTTCATTCTAGGGCTTCGGAGGTTTTTACATTGAAAATGTTTTCTTCATTCTATACCTGGATTGCTAGATGACATGGTTGTCTTCATTCTAGGGCTTCGGAGGTTTTGACATTGAAAATGTTTTCTTCATTCTATACCTGGATTGCTACATGACATCTTGTTTGTCTTCATTCTAGGGATTGAGGGGTTTTGACATTAAAATTACCAGATCAATCTATGAATGCAAATTTTTAGGAAACTTCATTATCCTTCTAGGATCTGTGGGACGAAGAAAAATTAGTATAGATTACAAAGTTCCGTGCAAGAATTTTATTTGCTAAGCAGTGGGATGCAAGTATCAGGGCATATCTGAATTAGTGGCTAGATGCATTACAGAATTGTTTAAGATTAAGAATTAGACATTGCCTATGTAAAGTCCTAGATGAAGAAATAGGTGGCTCTGCAATGTTCCCCTACTTATACTCTGAAGTATCTAGCCTATACTTTCTATATAAGCGTTGCTTGGTCCATATTTTCTAAATTTTAGAATTTTATCTATAAAAGGAGATATTTTTCAGAGAGCTGAGTAGATTGTTGCAACAACCTTCTAGACCCTGGTACCATACTTTTCTACCATTGTTTATTACATTATCAAATCATAAATATTTTCTGACTGTTGATATAAGTTGTCAAATCATAAATATTTTCAACTGTTGAGATTAGTATTCTGAAGGACGTTGCCAAACATAACCTCAAGGCAAGGTGATGTGGTATTCACAGAAAGGGTAGTGTCAACTGTCAATACATTTCTCTTCTTTTTTTGTTCATTTATTATCATTTATAGATGTTTATTTTTTTTAACCTTCAAATAAATGCAACTGACAGGTGTAAAACTAAACTCTAATGCCATCTTCCCAACAGCCTATGCTAGAATGGAAGCTTTGGAATAGGGTATGGATGTCCATCAAAGCATAAGATACTCAACCCTTCTGTTACTGAAAGGTGCAACACTTGGAATTATTGAAGGGCATACATTTGTATTCCATATTTTGGACACAAGCTCAACATTAGTTGTTGTATCTTATGGTTGTTCACTCAACACTGTTTAAATCCTTGCCCTTAAATTTAGTTTTCAAAATTTGACTTTGATCTTTTGTGACACTTTTAATGCCCAAACTCTTAGGCAATTCAGGGATTTAGGGATCAATAGAGTTTCTCTAGGAGTTTAGGCCTTCCAGTCCCATAACTTCTAAAACTTCTTCCACAACAACTATAGCTTTCCATAGCAACCGTGACTTTCTGTGGCAACTAAAACTTTTGAAGCAACGACAACAAAACCAGCACCTTTTGTAGCATTACATGAAAATTTCTTAGCACTGCCAAAAAACATGAAAAGCAAAGGAAAAATATCTTTCTTTATCTTAAGATACAAAGCAAAACATTTCAAAACCAAAAAAAAACTAGTGAAACATTTACAGCCTAAAAGAAGCATTCATATTACAGATTTGTTGAGGCCATGACAATTGGCACTACAGAAACTCATGTTATATTTAACAAAGCCACTATCTTGACAGAACCACCCTGCCAGCATCCGACAAGAACTTAGCTACAACGTGGCCTTGTTTTATAGGCCTTATTTTATATGGGATTACACTTATGCTAACTGGAATAGCCATGAGATTAAGTGCACTCAAATAGGGGAGCAATGATTTAAAGATTTTTGGGGCAAAAATTAGAGGGGTGTGACAAGGAAGGATGGGGCAAAGGAGTGATGGCTTGGAAGTGCTAGATTAACAAAGATAACATATCAAAGTAGCAAAATAGTTGCATAAACAGGTATTAACTTTTATTCTAGCACTATTGTTGCCTTCTCAGAGTTGGTTGTGGGACATTATTATTCAAAATTGGCAGTAGTTTCTCACCCTATGTAAAAAGAAAAGGGAGGGCATAACTAAGGCACGTGAGTTTTTTTTACAAAATGTCTCACAGAAATGTGACCTCATGGAATACCAGGTGGCAGAATAATGTAAAAAGGGCTTTGTTGGAAAGGATTTAGAAACCTTTAAGCAAATGCAGATAGAATTTGGCTTGCTTGTGCTCAACTAGGAGCTTGGGAAGAGGGTATGGATACCTATCAAGCATAAATGAAAATGAATTTGTATCAGATGTTGTAATTGCCTAAACTATTTCCTATCACCACAATATTCAAAAAAAATATTCACATAATTTAATAAAAAGGAACTTATTTATAAATTCTCTCTTGAATGAGATCAAATGTGATTAATTCTCTCTATAGTTTCTATAGTGTGAAATTCTAAATTATTCACTCTTATAACTGATAAATACATTAATCTAGGTTGTATAATATTATTTATGTATATCAAATTCATATATCTTATTGTATGCTGGCATTTATGTTGTTAGAGTCCACATACTAGGCTATATATTATCATTTGTGTTGATAAAAAATCATATACTTAGTTGCTTATGGTTGTTAATGTCGATAAAATTCATATACCTAAGTTTATATTATTCTTAAGGATGATAGAATTATACCTAGTTGTATGTTATTATTAATGTTGATAAAAATCCACTTACATAGAGCTTATAAATTGCTATTAGAATTGTATATGGTTTGAAACCCTTAATAGAATGGATAACTAGAATAAAATGTGTACATGATCACCATGATAGGAGAGAGTAAGGACCTAGCTATTGGAAAATTAAGGTTTACATGTATTAAAGTCACCTTAGTTTAGTTTTAATATTAATTACTTAGGAGTTAGTTTCATGTTAGGTAGTTTGGGAAAGTTATGGGAAAGAAATGTTTTATAAGCACTTGCATAAGTCATTTTAAAACCCCAAGCATGTAAAAATATTATTATATTTATTTATTAGCAATGATGACTTAAAATTGAAACATCTGTGTATGCAATGGATTAAGTTTACAATATTTTTGTTTTGTATGAAAAATGAGAATGATAATAACTAGAACATGAACTAGATCAAACCCTTTTCCATATAACATTTTATTTAGGGTAAAATTGGATTTTGTTACTCTTTGTTGTTTAGATGGTTAAATCCTCCTTTCACCCTAACATTGAAGGATCTAGGGTTGAATGGCAAGCACTATCATACCCTAGAGTCACTTTCAGATGTAGGGAAACTTGGATTAGGGAGATAATTATCAATTTTTCCTTCGCCTATGCTCAATTGACCATTAAAACCCTAATTATGCAAATATGACAACAAATTAAAGAATTACGGAAAAAGCTCTTGCAGACGGGAGTAAAATACCAAATTACAGAATACCTATTTTCGAGGTTCTGAAGTAGAACAGTTAGGGACACTAGAGTGGGCACCCAAGTCCAAGGTACCTAGTTTTTCAGGGAATCTAGACCTCCTTCAGGCACTAATCAGCCTTGTGACTTTTGTTTTTTGGAATATGTCTGCGAAGGACACTGGAGCGAGTGCCCTAGTCCCGGAAGTGCTCCTTTGTCTAAATTTTCTTCAGATCCTAAATCCTTGATGTCTTCCCAACCTTCCTACAACTCCACTTTTCTTAGATGCGACACCTATAACCTACAATCACAAGACTTGGTTTGGGGGTTGTGGTGTTTAGAGGTTTACCTCAGTCAAACCTTGGAGGACACTTAAGTCTCCGAACACCACTATCAGATAAAGAGAGCATGCCCTTGTGAGGCAGAGGCCAAAAACTAAAGGAATCAATGATAAAAACATAATGATATGTCACCTTGTAGTGAAGTTTTCACGGAGGAGGATGCTCTTCATGCCATGAAGGAATTAATGCTCCAATCTACAAATATCAACACACAACACACAAGTCTGCTCTTGCAACACAATAGAAAGCCTTGAATCACCTTTAGAACACAATAACTTGCTATTAATCATCTAGTTTACAAATGAATGCCTACACATGCTTATATATGCACATACAAGCATTCCCTCCAAGATTTTAAAAATCAAAATTTACCGTGTCGACAAAAGAACCTCTTAACAGTCATAAATCGACACCTGAAAATTGGGACTGCCCTAAAATAGGACAGTACTAGGGTGTGGGCACCCAAGTCCTCCCCCCTATTTTGGGTAGGGTATAGCTCAAGGGGTCCACCTAGGTCTCATTCCATCAGAATGCTAAAATGTGAACTAAAATGTCCTAAATGCATGCTAAAGACCCGGGAGCTAAACCTTATGAGGGAAAAGCCCCCGAGGGACATTTTTTGACATTACATTTAGCCCCCACTTTAATGTATGTATGAATGCAAGGCCCACACATGCATTAAAGTAAGGTCACAAACACAGTAAACACACCAAGCATGGAGAAGACATGCCAACCGCATAAAAGATAGTAACAGGCACACAAAACACGAAGAAGATAGTTACAGTCACATAGAACACATAGTAGATAGTTAATGCATAGAAGACACATTAATGCATGGAAGATAGAAATGATATCTTTTCTTTTCTTTTTCTTATATATATGAAATGCAAATGCAAGTACTGGAAAGTAAACAAACCTCCCAAAATAAAGGAAGCACTACTCGATGGCGCTGGTCTCTGCATATGGGGCAACACACACAATACATGCAAAACCTCCCAAAATGCATGAAGCACTACTCAAAGGCATTGGTCTCTGCATATGGGGCAACGAACACGCCATACAAAACAAGCACACCAAAACACACACTTGAAGACATGGAGAAAGCATGGCAGACAAGCGATTGTGTGTTTCCTATTTCTAGGCTCATCACCATCTCAGGCACATTACAGGCACACATTGACGATTGGGCTTCACCACAACAACCACCAAAAACACACTTAAGGGTTGAGTTAGTCAAAAAGCCACTCCCTAACTCCATAGAGGACTTTTGAAAATGCAACCCCACCCACATCACGGAGACACCTTATAGTGAAAAGAAAGCATGGCATACCACCCCACCTACGTCATGGAGACGCCTTACAGTGAAAATGAGGTATGAGCTCAAAAGTATACAACCCCACCTACATCACAGAGATGCCTTATGGTGAAAAGGAGGTATACACAATAGATAGATTGATTGATTGCAAACAAACTCAGGATGCAGGAAGTACTCATTGTACTAGCCTACACCTAAGGACAAGCACATTGCTAACATCTATAACAGGCAACTTACCTTATATATGCCCCCACCTTAAGGTGGTTGATAACATGCAATGATATTAAGCATGTTAAGGTAGGAAGAAAATACACAAGGGAACACCAACTTTCGCAAAACCCATGCCCCCCAAAGGTGACATGTACTTTACGATCATCAAATGTTCCCACAAACACATCCTTGCAAGAAATATGTCAATGTCTACAACATCATGATAAACAACAACATCAATGCATATGATTAACCACACAAAGAGCCAAGGTTATACAATGAATTCAGAGTTTGAGGATAACTAGGGGCTATACCATGAAGCTCTCTGAATCAAGTACCGCCAAGGCTAGATTCAAAGGCAAACAAAGGTTCATGGAGCAACAGTATCATTAAGGTTTGTAACTGCGACAGAAACATCATGAAATTCACTACGCAGAAAGCACGAGTGCTTCCACTAGCCAAGAGTCGAATAAAATATACAACCCCATTGTCATATTAGGAACTATAGTCCATTTTTTTATTGCTCTCGAAGGGGATACTAGGTCCACATCAATATAAATGTTTGTCATCATCCGCCTGCTAGATGGAACCACTAGAGAAAGGGAAACAATAAATAAGAGAGGAGAAACAAGTGTGTTAGGGACGGTCATGTAGGAGGGTTCCCCCAAGTCACCAACTGTGATGCTATGTCTGTAAGATACAACACACAACAATGAAATCAGAGAGAGGCAATATAGAAGAATGATGATACAAATAGAAGGTCACAATAGAGGTAGTCTCCTGGTATCCTGAACCTTATAGGAGAATCTGAGGTCATTCCAGGAGGCCTAAACAACACATAACACATCGCGGGGGAAGCACATTATGATAGAAAATAAAAATTTATAGATACTTACCTATAGGGTCTTCCAGACTAAGTCGTATCATCAAGTAAATCATCGTCATCCTCCCACTCCCTAATGTTAGAGGAAAGTGGGACATAAGATACCATAGTCCAGTTCATGCCGTGCTCATCATGTTGTTCATTGTTAGGATCATGTTTGTTTAGTTCAATGTTAGGATCAATGTTTTCTTGTTGAGATCTAAGGTAAGCCCGTCACCTTGCCTTCCTCCTTTTTGCAAGTTGATGTTGATGTATTTGACGACTCAGTTTTTGTAACATAGGGCTTTGCTCTGTTATTGATTTTTGTGTTGTAGAGGAGGAAGCACCAAGATCAAAGGTCCTTTGTCTAGGTGGAATATGTTCTTGTACAAGCTTACTATCGTATTTATCCTCTATCCTCTATCCTCTTAGTGATGTCCAAATGACTTGAATATTCAAACAAAGGAGGGACATTAAAGGTCTTCTCTTCTTTAGTGAAATTTAAGGTGTCTGAATAATCAACTAAAGGAAGAAGGTTAGTGGGAGGATCCACAGATGTAGGAATGTGATTATTGTTAAATGAATGTTTATTTTCTACCCATGGAATATGCTTTGTTAAAGGGAACACTTTATTCACTATTGCTTCATCTTGGCCAGGGAGAGCAGTGGAATTACTAAAGCTATCCCTAGTTTTCTCATTTGATTATTCAGTTATAGGGGAAGTAGGATAACTTATGGGATCATCATCAGCTTTTCCTTACTACTCATGGAGAAGAACTCAGTAAGCTTTCTAATATCATAGGATGTTCACTCATGAGGGTTAAAAATTGGTCAAAATCAAGGTTTTTGACAAATGAATGCAAAGATACCATTGAAAAATGACATGAAGGTGCCATTTCAATGTAAGATCATATTTTGAAAAGCCTTTTCAATTTTGTGCAAAAGTCAAGAGCAAAAATAGCCCAGAATGCTTGATATTTCGATACTTTTTCAAAGCCAATGATTGAAACAAAGGATGCTGTCAGGATTTCAGTCAAGGGAAGAAAGTTATATGTCTGATATGAGTCCAAAATAACAATCTAATCAATCTCAACACACTCTTGATGCAAATCCAAGATAATGCCTAGTCAAAATATAGTGAAAATATGTCAAAATAGGCAATTTTTCACCAAAATTCAATGCAAAAGAGCGTAACAAAGGGTATTGTGAGGAAAATGATGATGGAAAGTAAATAATATCAGCAATAATAGCCACTTGATGCAAAAATTTGCAACATAACATGATTGTAGTGCCACTTAAGGTAAAACCTTAGTGAAAATATAGCAAAATATGCAATTTTTCATGGTTTTTCAATTCCAAGACCTAGCAAATGAGGTGTTGTAAGGAATTTTAGGAGTTACAGTGAAGAATATTAGTAATATTAGTCACCTCAATCCATAAAATTGACACAACATGCTTGGAGTGCAAACTAGGTCAAACCCTAGGGCAAAAATAGCCAAAATGTGTAGTTTTTCACCAAATTTTCACTACAAGAGCCCGTTAAAAGGGTGTTGTGAAGCTTTTTATGAGAGGAAGAAATTATTACCCTGATAATAGCAAAATAATGCAAAAACATCTTTAACAACACACCTACGGTGCAGGTTTTGAGGGTCGATAAGGCCAAATTTAGCGAAAATTATCGTTTTCGAAGCCCTAGGTTTTAGATCTTGGAACAAAATTCTATGTGAATGATTTGAAGTCTGATTTATGATGAAATTGGATTACTCTCAGATCTAAAAATGATTTTCAAGCCTTAACATGCAAATTGCCCATGCAAATTTAATGAAGTTGCACCAAAATTGCTAGTCTTGAACTCCTATATGCTACAAATGGATGAGGTTTAACTTAGTCTTTTTCACAAACCCTAGGTTAACAATGCATCAAAATCCTAGTTTTACAAGGATTTTCTTATAACAGAGAAAATATGATAGAAACCCTGAAACTAATTGCTTAGAGCTAATCAAGGGAATGATAAAACCTATCTCTGAAGAGAAGAGGTGTTGTAGACCTCAGTGGTACCGCCAGGTCCTATAAGCACAAAAATCATGCATAGCCTCAATGAGGAGCTTGATGATGACTCACAATCCTTGTCATGCACATGTAAGCATGAAATAATGTCCTCTCAGCAGCAATTTTCTTGGCAACATGTGGTTTCTTCTTCCTTTTGTTGTTTCCCCTTTGTCAATCTTTCTCTTCCTTCACTTTCAATACTTTTTTGACACTTGTCGATTCACGTTTCCTCTGCTTGCAACCTTGATCCTAAGCCTTGTATGCATCTTGTAAGTGTGTTTTCACCTTTCCCTATTGTTTTTCATCCAACCCCACTCCTAGGAGCCCTCTAGAGGATCTCCCTAGCCATCTCCAACTTTCAGTTTTCAGTTTCAGTCAACTAGTACAAATCTCCTATTATTTCTAGATCTCCCTCAGGAGATCCTACTTTTGCAATTGGAGATTTGGTTTTTGACACATGACTGACCTATTTCTAGAGGTAGATCCCTTTCTTTTCACCTCCTCTTCCATTTCCCACCATGCACTTTCACCCAGGTTCCCTCTTCTGAGGGTGGCCCATGGGTCATCCTAGGTGACCTTGACTGGTGAAAGGGGCGACCCATGGTTGACCCTGCCATCTTTTCCAGTTGTTGATTGACACGCATTTTTCATCCAATAACACTTTGTTTTCACTCATTTTTGCTTTTGTTTCATGAAATTTTGTCCTAAATATAGAGTTAACTATTTCATGCATTCAATAATACATATTTAGCTATTTTGTAACTCAACTTGACCACCCATGCATTCCTCTGTTGCAAGTATGTGCCTAATCGATGTTGTCATTGATGTCAACATATCCTTGTTGTCATTGGTGTCAACTGTATCTTATTCTATTACTTGTTTAGAAGACTTGTATGTTGAGGCTATTGAGAAAATTAGTCTCTCCAGAAGGAACAAGTGAGTTATAGAGAAGTGCAGTATAGACAGTGAGTTGTATGTTGAAGAACAGTCTGGTAAACTGCTCCACATTTATTTCTTCTTGAAGATCATGGTTTGTGGATTGGAAGTAAGTTAGAGGTATGACTAAATATGTTACATTCTAGGTTTGAGCCCTCTGCATGAAGATTTGAGTGAGTTGTGTTCACAAGAGTGAAACCTATTTTTTTTGTAACTTCAGTTGGGGGGTAAGTGCAAAAAGATGGGGGGCCAAAAAGGGGTCTTAAGTGGCCACTTTTTTTCTGAAATCAAGAAATGTTGGCCTTGGATGAGAAATTGAGCATAGTTACACTCAAAATTTGGATATACAATCAAAACAATGTTCGTAGTACTCTGAGTCTACTTTCTAAACTACTATTTTTTTAAAAAAATAGTATAGATTAAGGTGTTCAAAAGAGGGAGCCACAGAAATTAGTGTTGTTTCTGTCAAAAAAACATAACATAGCATGTTTTGTGGCTCCCTCAAAAGGTCAACTTTTTTTGGGTATTTTTAAAATCGCTTCAGGAGAAATTAGCTAACAACATGTAGTTTATGCCCAATTTTTATGATAATTTTTTGATGAATATTTGATTTTTTACTAATTTTCAAAGTGGACACATCCTAAAAAATAGAATTTTGGCCATGCTACCTCTATAAATTTTGAAAACTAATTGAAAATCATTTTTTTCTTTTTTTAATATGTGTAGAATGGAGTCTAGTTTCTAAATATGTTTTTTTTTTGAAATTTTAATGAATAGTTAATTTACAATGAAAAAAAGACCAAACAGTGGTTTTTGCCCAAAAACGGACACAAACAAAAGAAATTAAAGATGAAAAGCTTAACATTATCAAAATGTGAAAAAAAATCACATCATCAAATAGCTAAGAGAAAGCCTAACATTACCTAGGTGTTTGATTTGTTTGACCTTGAAACACATGCAAATTTGAGGGTTAGCACTAACAAAATTATGTGAAATCCTGTAGAATATGGAAAAACACGTCTCTGGACATTGAGAAGGCACTCCAAGGCTTTGGGTTGGAAATCCAAAGAAAATCCCAAGCCCAAGGCTTGGGGTTTCCAAAGTGAAACATAACATGAGCGCGTTATAATGCGCTCGCGTTATGTCCCCCTTGAATTTTTTTATGTTCAAGGTTATCAATCATGTATGTATGTATGTATGTATGTATGTATGCCTATATGTATGCACGTATCTATGTATGCCTATATGTATGTATGTATAGTGTCAAGGGTAGAGGAGGGTAGAGAAGGGCATGAGCCAGATAGGGGAGGAGAGGGGTGGATAAGGATTGAGTGATTAAGGTTTAAGGTTGAGGGTTGAGGGTTTAGGGATAGGATTTAGAGTTTAGGGATAAGGGATTAGAGTTTAAGACCTTGAGGGATTAGGGTTTAGCATTGAGGCTTTAGGGATAGTGTTTAGGGTTGAGGGTCGAGGGATTAGGGTTAAGGTAGAGTGTTAAGGGTAGAGGGATTAGGGATAGGGTTTAGGGTTGAGGGATTAGGGTTTAAGGTATAGTTTTGAGGGTTGAGGGTTTAGGGATAGGGTTTAGGATTTAAGGTTTAAGTGTTGAGGGTTGAGGATTTAGGGATAGGGTTTATGATTTAGGGATAAGGGATTAGGGTTTAGGGTTTAGGGATTAGGGACTAGGGATTAGGGTTTATGGTTTAGGGATGTACAATTAAGGGGTACCATAAATAAACTAGAATTTAGGAAGGGTTGGAAAAATTTTGTGAACCATCATGGGTTGGAGATTAGAGATTTTCTTGTGTTCAAGTACATATCCAAGTCATAACTTAAGGTTAAGATATTTCAAAGAACAGGGTGTGTGAAAAACATCAATGCTCTTCATCTTATGAATACCAACATTGATACAGATAAAAGATGCCCTTCTTCTAACAGAGTATGGAATTCAAATCAACCAATGGGTAACAAGTTGTCGAATGAGTTGGTTTAGTGGGCATGCCTCCTTCTTCAAGGCCCAGGTGGGTAGCAGTGGGATGTACAATTAAGGGGTACCATATAAATAAACTAAAATTTAGGTAGGGTTGGGAAAATTTTGTGAATCATCATGGGCTGGAGATTGGAGATTTCGTTGTGTTCAAGTACATATCCAAGTCATATTTTAAGGTTAAGATATTTCAAAGAATAGGGTGTGTGAAAAATATCAATGCTCTTCAGCTTATGAATACCAACATTGATACAAATAAAAAATGCCCTTCTTCTAACAGAGTATGTAGTTCAAGTCAACCGATGGGCAGTAAGTTATCGAATGAGTTGGTTTAATGGGCATGCCTCCTTCTTCAAGGCCCAGGTGGGTAGCAGTGGGATGTATAATTAAGGGGTACCATAAATAAACTAGAATTTAGGTAGGGTTGGGAAAATTTTGTGAATCATCATGGGCTAGAGATTGGGGATTTTGTTGTGTTCAAATACATATCCAAGTCATATTTTAAGGTTAAGATATTTCAAAGAACAGGGTGTGTGAAAAATATCAATGCTCTTTCGCTTATGAATACCAACATTGATACAGATAAAAGATGCCCTTCTTCTAACAGAGTATGTAGTTCAAGTCAACCAATGGGCAGCAAGTTGTCGAATGAGTTGGTTTAATGGGCATGCCTCCTTCTTCAAGGCCCAAGTGGGCATGAGTGGGATGTACAATTAAGGGGTACCATAAATAAACTAGAATTTAGGCAGGGTTGGGAAAATTTTGTGAATCATCATGGGCTAGAGATTGAAGATTTCGTTGTGTTCAAGTACATATCCAAGTCATATTTTAAGGTTAAGACATTTCAAAGAATAGGGTGTGTGAAAAATATCAATGCTCTTCCACTTATGAATACCAACATTGTTACAGATAAAAGATGCCCTTCTTCTAATAGAGTATGTAGTTCAAGTCAATCGATGGGCAGCAAGTTATCGAATGAGTTGGTTTAATGGGCATGCCTCCTTCTTCAAGGCCCAGGTAGGCAGGAGTGGGAAGTACAATTAAGGGGTACCATAAATAAACTAGAATTTAGGCAGGGTTGGGAAAATTTTGAGAATCATCATGGGCTGAAGATTGGAGATTTCGTTGTGTTTAAGTATATATCCAAGTCATATTTTAAGGTTAAGATATTTCAAAGAATAGGGTGTGTGAAAAATCTCAATGCTCTTCAGCTTATGAATACCAACATTGATATAGATAAAAAATGCCCTTCTTCTAACAGAGGATGCAATTCAAGTCAACCAATGGGTAGCAAGTTGCTGATCTTGAATTGGTTTCTAATGAAGAAAACAATGATGTTGTTGAAGCAATGGAAGAAAATCAAAATTGTAAGTCTAATTTAATTTATTTCAACTTTCAAAGTAGGCATTTGAATTGTAGCTTTACCTAGAGGATTGGTATGACAAAAACTTAATTATGTTACAAGCCTTTCTTTGAAGAACCTTGGACATTATGGACCCTATCATCTAGAAAAGCACATGACAGTGAACTCTGTCCCACCTTTCAAATCAGATATTTACCTTTTTATTCAATGAAAATGAAGTCACAGAATGTAAACCGACCATGCATACTAGTAAGATTAAATTCTCTGTCTTCTATTCTTATTACTCTTACTTTATTAAGAGAAGAGTGTCAAAAAGAATAAGTTTAATTGTAAGCTAACGTAAGGCAAAACAGTTTTGTTATTACATTTTTCTAAGGGATCTCTAATAGTCTAATATAATGTAGTCTTCTATAATATGAACATCTGCATTTGTGTGAATGCTAAGCTTTAATATAGTAGAGTATTAAATCATTGTAATCAGCTATTTATTGGGTTAAAATAACTTTTTTTTTGTAATGGTTTGGGAATGTAGGAGTTGCAAAAAATAGGTGAATGTCCTCTACAATTACCAAGAGAAAAAAGTTTAGTAGTTCTTGTGGATAGAGCCAGTAAACAATGGGAGATTATTTGCCTATTTCATAACAATATACCTCCCCTAAGTGCAGGGTGGACAACAAGAAACATAGATGTACCCCAATGCAAAGCTTTTCTCATAATGATCATCCTTCTAATTTCAAATGTTAATTACTCACTGTGGATGTACCATACGTAAACCTTTTCTCATAGTGTGTACACCTATTGGCATAATGAACCCCAGATGGGCCAGAAAAACATGCCATATAACATTACTAACATTAAAAAAGTTCATAGCCATTTTTCTGACATATTCTTGCAACTCAAATATCTTTAAGAGAAGAGTGTCAAAAATGATGGGTTTAACAACCTAACATAAGGCAAAGTAGTTTTGTTGGGTTTAGGGATAGGATTTAGGGTTTAGGGATTAGGGTTTAGGGTTGAGGGATTATAGTTTAAGGTATAGTTTTGAGGGTTTAGGGTTTAGGGATAGGGTTTAGGGTTGAGGGATTAGGGTTTAGGGTTGACAGATTAGGGTTTAATGTTGAGAGTTGAGGGTTGAGGGTTTAGGGATAGGGTTGATGGTTAAGGGATTAGGGTTAAAGTAGAGTGTTGAGGGTAGAGGGATTAGGGATAGGGTTTATGGTTGAAATCTTAATGATTGAGGCTTGAGGCTTTAGGGCTGAGGGTTAAGGGATTAGAGTTTAAAATATAGTGTTGAGTGTCGAGGGTTTATGCATAGGTTTTAGGGTTTAAGTTTTAAAGGTTAAGGGTTCAGGGATAGGGTTTAGGGTTTAGGGATAAAGGATTAGGGTTTAAGGTATAGTGTCGAGGGTTGAGGGTTTAGGAATAGGGATAGTGTTTAGTGTTTAGGGATGAGGGATTAGTGTTGAGGGTTGAGGGATTAGGGTTGAGGGTTGAGGGTTTATTGATAGTGTTTAGGGTTGAGGGTTGAGGGATTAGGTTTTAGGGTTGATGGATTAGGGTTTAAGGTATAGTGTAGAGGGTTGAGGGTTTAGGGATAGGGTTTAGGGTTGACGGATTAGGGTTTAGGGTTGACGGATAGGGTTTAGGGTTGAAGGTTTAAGGATTGAGGGTTAAGGCTTTAGGGATGAGGGTTTAAGGCTTAAGATATAGTTTCGAGTGTTGAGGGTGTAGGGATAGGGATTAAGTTTTAAGGGTTAAGGGTTGAGAGATAGGGATTAGGGTTTAAGGTATAGTGTTGAGGGTTGATGGTTTAGGGATGGGGTTTAGGTTTGAGGGATTAGGGTTTAAGGTTGATGAATTAGGGTTTAATGTTAAGAGTTGAGGGTTGAGGGTTTAGGGATAGGGTTGATGGTCAAGGGATTAGGGTTAAAGAAGAGTGTTGAGGGTAGAGGGATTAGGAATAGGGTTTAGGGTTGAAGGTTTAAGGATTTAGGGTTGAGGCTTTAGGGAAGAGGGTTAAGGGATTAGGGTTTAAGATATAGTGTCAAGTGTCAAGCATGTAGGGATAGATTTTAGGGTTCAAGTTTGAAGGGTTAAGGGTCGAGGGATCAGAGTTAAGGGTTGAGTACATTGAGGTTCAAGGGCTGAGGGTTTTTGGATAGGGTTGAGGGTCGAGAGATTAGGATTCAAATAGAGTGTCAAGGGTATAAGGATTAGGGATAGGGTTAGAGGGTTTACGGATAAGGGATTAGGGTTTAAGGTATAGTATTGAGCCCATTGAGGGTTTAAGAATAGGGATAGTGTTTAGGGTTTAGGGATAGGGTTGAGGGTTCAGGGATTAGAGTTAAGGGTTGAAGGATTAGGATTTGACATTAAGGGTTGAGGGTTGAGGCTTTAGCGTTTAGGGTTTAGGGATAGGGTTGAGGGTCGAAGGATTAGAGTTTAGGGTTGAGGGATTAGGGTTTGACATTGAGTGTTGAGGGTTGAGGTTTTAGGGTTGAGGGTTTATGGATAGGGTTGAGGGTTGAGGGATCAGAGTTAAGGGTTGAGAGATTAGGGTTTGACATTGAGGGTTGAGTACATTGAGGTTTGAGGGTTGAGGGTCAAGGGATTAGGGTTAAAGTAGAGTGTCAAGGGTATAAGGATTAGGGATAGGGTTGCAGGGTTTAGGGATAAGGGATTAGGGTTTAAGGTATAGTATTGAGCCCATTGAGTGTTTAGGAATAGGGATGGTGTTTAGGGTTTAGGGATGAGGGATTAGATTTGACGGTTGAGGGATTAGGATTGAGGGTTGAACGATTAGGGTTTAGGGATAAGGTTTAGGTTTGAGGTAGACAAGGAGCGACTAAGAGACATAGAGAGGGGAGAGGTAGAGAGGTAGAGAGGTGAGGGGGAGAGATAAGTGAGATATAGAACATGAGCTAATTAAACTAGAGGTGAGATATTGTAAAGGTGCTATCGAAGGTGAGATAGGGACACATATTTATGGATCAATCTATAGTAGGACAAAACGTGAGCATGTTATAATGCACTCGCATTTTGTCCTGCTATAGAAATAGTAAAAAAGTGTTGACCCCAGTGATCCAGGCCCACATGCTCTATTTGCATGCTAATTATGTGCGTGCTCTGAGAAAAAAGAAGTGCTTTCATGCTGTTGGGAATTTCACATGCACATTTTACATTCTACCACCTTTGCATGATATTTCCACCACCTTTTCTGCTTTGCCAACTTGAGAAGGAGGAAATAACATAGTTTTCACACCAAGTTTGATGCATATCTATTCAAGTTTCAATTTTTGTAGTGTTGCAATGTTAATTGTGATTCAATTTTAGGAATTTAATGTTATAGATTGGTTAATAGTATTGTTGTTAGTAATTATATTTGAGTGTTATTCAATTTAACATTGAAAAGGAAGCAAGTGGTGAAAAACTCAAATTGTTGAGGAGTTTGATGCAAGAAGAAAAAAACACTACATAATTGGGTACTCTCTCCATTCGAATCTTCATTTTTTAGGTATATCAAATCTTTACATGCATGTTCTTTACATTTTTCTTTAATTCTAATTGAATTACTTTATCATGCTTTATCATGCATGTTTAAAATAAACACATTCCCAATCAAGAAAGTAGCCTACAATCTCACATGATGCCATGTATATTTTCTACACTTGGGCTCTTTAATAATTATGTGTAATAAACAGACCTTAACATACCATGATGTCAAACTATACAAGAATAAATCCTTACGACATAATAAAAATACAATCCACTATTATCTTGTCATATTAACAGGTTAAAATACAAATGAATAGGTGCCCAGATCATACAAGTATGCACATGACATGATGATTTGTATGCACATATCTTGGGCTAGGACATTCCTTATGCACCTATTCATGATGATTTGTACATGCACATGACACAACAATTGTTGTCTATTCCTTCACAAGACACCCAAATCTGAGTATCCCTAGTACCAACAAAACACCTTCTCAATTCCAAATCCTAGTAGCCCTAGTAACAACAAACATGTCAAATTGGGTCTGCCTCAACCTTTTCAAGCATGAAGTCCCATGTACTCTTTTCATGGTTGCAATAATTTGCTTTGTATGCTTTGTACCTATTTTGGTTGAGTGACATTTATTCTTTTACATGATGATTGTATGTACATTTACTATGAAGGGTTAAATGACATATATTTTAGTTATTTGTATGGATTCATTTCTTAGGAACTAATATTGGTCTCTTTATCATGCTACAGACAAATTCTCCATCATGCCGAGGAAACGATCAAGAATTAAACCAACACAGGAAGAGATAGAAGCTAAGAATGTAAAGAAAGTAGTGGCTATGAGGGAACTCTGTGAGAAGAGAAAATTGGACATGATAAATGAAGACATGCCAATTGATGAGGAACCCATCACAAAGAGATATGGTATTGGCGGCACAAAGAGAATGATTGCAAAAACTTCGTGCTACGAGAGATTTGAATACCATAGTTGGAGACACATCCTTTACTGCAAGTCAACATGTAGGGACACCATCTACCATATCTCAAGTTGAGTGTACATCATCACTCACATGTGATGAAGGAGGTACGCCATCATTCCCACCTCAACCTCAAGGTATGTCATCTATTCCATCTTCAATCGAAGGTATGCCATATATCCCATCTCATTTAAATATTGATGAAATTCCTAATGTTGAGATGAATTTATCTAACTTAACACCACCTAGAATTTTGCATAGAAAGCCAAAGTATTTGATTGATATTGATGAGAATATTTTGCAGCCAATAGAAGGTAAGATTCCAAAACTTACTTGTAGAAGATATGCTCATAAGATTTGGAGATTGTTCTTTGAAAAGTTAAATGAGACTACAAAATGTCAACTATTCCTTGAAATGATGCGAAGTATAAAGTATAGGTCCATCATGAAGATTATTGGGTTGAGAACATTAGAGGCTTCAAGTGAAAAATCTATTGTCAAGAATCTAATGAGTGCGTATGAGAGTGTGGGTAACACCTCATGCACAAAAGATAGTAATGCAACACGGCGTGTGATTACATCGGCTATAGTAAGTAGTCAAATGAGGAAAGCTTGTCTCATTAGAAAGACGAGTCAAGAATTGAGAATTAATAGGAAAACTTTATCAAGAGCCGTTGGAAGATGCCAAAGAATTATGGGCATTCTCGGGGAGACTACCACGAAAAGATAAAACAATTGTTGAAGCAGTGAGATCACTAATTGAAGACTTTTGGAAGAATTACACAACGGTATCTCTGAATCAAAGGGATGTGGTAAGAAGGACAATTGGTAGTCAGAACTGTGAGACTCATCCAAAGCATTTTTTGGATGAGACTCAAACACAATTTTATGGTAAATTTCTAGAGAAGTATCCTCAAATTAAAATTTGTCAAAGATATTTTGAAATGATAAAACCTTTCTATGTCAAGATAAATCACACATGCACTACTTGTTGTTGTAGATTACATATTAAATTTTCTAACCATTTTGATATTTATAGGTCTATATGTTTAGATATGCATACTAACAATGTTTTGCAGGGTTGTGCCATACGTGCCCCACCAACATCTTGAAGAGACTTCATATCAAGAATTTTATGTGAAAGAGAGGAAGGTCAAATATTCTACAAAAAATTATGCTTGGATGTCACATGTCATCATTGCGGTGGCTTGCAACACTTGCTAATATGTGAACATATGAAAAAAAAACACATGCAGTTCGAAACGAACTAGTATAGTTTGGCAAGTATAAAATAGTGGCATACAATACAAAAGATGGTAAAGAAGCAAAGAGGTGTGAATTGGTTATTGAAAAGATTCTAGTGTATCAGTTTATGCCTATATTTCATGACAACATAGTGTATGAGTATGCAAGACATGCCCATAGAGCTCGATGGTTCGACTTGCAATTCAAGTTATGCAAGGACACATTTTTGGTTGGTAGCATTGTTTCAGTCATCGACTTTGCAGAGAACTATAGTCTACAGCCACAACGTGAGGTGCAATCACAATATTACAACTCCACATAGGTTTCTATATTTGTGCACATTGCATTCATTCATGCGAATGATAGTACAGAGGGTGACAAAAAGATCATAAGAGAGAGTAATTTCTATATTAGTGATGATCGTATGCATTCTATGGAGTTTGTGCAAGGTTGCTTTCAGGTGTTCTACAATGATTTGGCTAGAAGGGGCATATCGTTCAGTCAACATATCATATGGTCAGACAACTGTGCATCACACTTCAAGAACTCTTAGAATTTCTATTGGCTAAGTAGGAGGCATAATTTTACAGGTATTCAGCATATGTGGAACTTTTGTGAGGCTGGGCATGGAAAGGGGGAGTATGATGGTGTAGGAGCATGTATCAAAAGATCCATAGCATGAGAAGAGTTAAAGTATAAAGACAATGCAAATTTGACAGATGCAAAATTGATTGTTGAGTGGTGTAATGCTTCCATGGGTCCAGATAATGAAGGTAAGTCTTCAGTTCATAGATTTTTTTGGTTGATAGATGATACTAACATTGCACCATATGAGGATTGTTCTACACTGACAGGATCAAGTGAGATGCACTCTTTCAAAAGCTCAATTGCATGTTCATGGAGTATCCATACATGAAAGATATCATGCTTTTGGTCTTCCTATACAATTCAAGCCTGGGATGAGTATGAGTCAAAGGAGTGGGTTGACGAATGGTAGTTAAGTTATCTTAGCCCACTTGACATGTATCGACCCCCGACGGCACTGGAACTAACACAGATGGAATCATCAGTTGACTTTGACCACATTGTTGGTAGGTGGTGATTAATCAAGAAAGTACTGTACACTAGCCATGTATCCTCGCCTACATAAACAATTTTCTAGAGCCTAAATAGAAAATCCTATTTTTTGTAACCGACATAAAAAAACCCTATTTTGTAACCGACAAAAAGGCTTGATAAAAGCGGCTAAGGGTTAGGCTTTTGAGATATAGTATTGTAGCATTTTGCAGCGGTGTTGAGTTGCAGGGATTGCTGATTGTAATCAGTTTGATTTACTGAATAATAATATTGGACTCTCTATTTGGTGGATGTAGCCTGAGTTTGGGTGAACCATGTTAAAAATTATCTCTCATTTTTATTATTTTTGTGTATTTCCATTTCTCTGTTTAATCTTTATTTGCATTTAATTGATATCTTCTGTTGGCTAACCCTAACAAGTGGTATCAGAGCGGGTTGTGTTCGATTATCATCTATAGGAAAGTCTCACAGTTGAGAGGGAGCAATGGAGGACGAGGGTAAATTGAAGGTTGATAAATTCAATGGGCAGAACTATCAGTTATGGAAGATGCAGATGGAGGATTACCTCTATCAAAAGGATTTATGGATGCCGTTGGAAGGAGTATCCAAGAAATCAGAAACAATGTTTGATGAGGATTGGAATCTTCTTGACAGAAAGGCACTGGGAACCATTCGGTTGTGCCTGGCACCATCGATATCATTCAATATAATGGAAGCGAAGACAACAGATGGTCTAATGAAAGCTTTGGCTAAATTGTATGAAAAACCCTCAGCCTCAAATAAGATATTTTTCATGAAGCATTTGTTTAATTTGAAAATGGTTGAAGGTGGATCTGTGACAGGTCATTTAAATGAATTTAATATGATTCTCAGTCAATTGACTTCTTTAAATGTAAAATTTGGTGAAGAAGTTAGAGCTCTCTTGATATTATGTTCATTGCCTGAAAGCTGGGATAGTTTGGTAATGGCGGTTAGTAAATTTGTTTCTGGTTCAAATACCCTGAAATTTGATGATGTTGTTGATGTTATTCTGAGTGAGAAAATTTGTAAGAAAAGCCTCAGGTGGATCCACATCAAGCAGTGTTTTGAATGCAGAAAGCAGGGGCAGATCAAAGGAGAGAGAAAAAGGTTTTGGAGGTCATGGGAAGTCACGAGGAAAATCAAAGGACAAAAGATCCCAAACCAGAGGACCAAAGGATTGCTGGTATTGTGGGAAATCAAGTCATCTAAAGAAAGATTACTGGTTTTAGAAAAATAAAGAAGGAGACAAACAAGAAGGCAATAAGGAGGTAAATGTGGTAAGAAACAAGTCTGAAGATGATGCTTTGATTCTTTCCCTAGATAATGCTGATGATTCATGGGTTTTAGATTCAGGGGACTCATTTCATGCTACACCCCATAGAAATTATTTTCTTGATTATGTCCAAGGGGATTTTGGGCTGGTTTATTTGGGAGATAATGAACCCTGTTAGATTATTGGAAAGGGAAGAATCAATATTAAGTTGTAGAATGGGAATCATTTGCTACTACAAGAGGTAAGGCACATTTCAAAGGTCAGTAGGAATTTAATTTCAGTAGGGTAGCTAACTAAACAAGGTTGCACTATTACATTTACTGATAAAAATTGGAAGGTTTCAAAAGGTGCCTTAGTAGTAGCAAAAGGTGTGAAAGTAGGCACCTTATATCTTTGTACAGGTCATACTATTCCTTCTACTTTAGCTGTTACAAAGAAAAAACAAACAGGTTTAGGAATAGTTGCTGCAGGTTTGCAGGAAGAGACTGAAAAAGTTACTGCAGGTTCTGAGACAACACTGTGGCATAACAGATTTGGGCATATGAGTGAAAAAGGTATGAAGGTACTTGATTCTAAGAAAGTTTTACCAGGTCTGAAATGTATTAATATGGATTTCGTGAAAGTTGTGTGTATGGTAAACAAAAGAGAGTCAGTTTTCTCAAGGATGGGAAGCAAAAGAAAAATGATAAGTTAGAGCTTATGCATACAGATGTATGGGGACCAGCTTAGGTATCTTCTCTCGGTGGCTCTCTGTATTATGTTACATTCATAGATGATGCAACTAGGAAGGTCTAGATTTATTTCCTTAGATAGAAATCTGATGTATTTAAAACATTTAAGAAATGGAGAAGCTTGGTTGAGAATGAGATGGGTAAAAGATTAAAATGTCTCAGATCTGATAATGGCGGTGAGTATTACAGTAAAGAATTTGAAGATTATTGTTCCTTTAATGGAATTCGTAGGTAGAAAATGGTTTCGGGGACTCCATAGGAAAATGGAGTGGCTGAATGCATGAATAGGACAATAATGGAGCATGCAAGGACCATGAGATTGCATGTTGGGCTGCCTTTAAACATATGGGCAGAGGCTGTCAACACTGTTGTATATTTAATTAACAGAGGTCCTTCAGTTCCTTTGGGCTGTGGTATTCCAGAGGAAGCATGGATAGGTAAGAAGGTGAGTTATTCTCTTCTAAAAATTTTCAACTGTGAAGCATTTACACATATAGATTCTGAAAATAGAACCAAACTGGATGCAAAATCAAAAAAATGTACCTTGGTTGGATATGGCATTGATGAATTTGGTTATAGGCTTTGGGATTTTAAAAATCAGAAAATTGTGAGAAGCAGGGATGTTATATTCAATGAGAAGGTGTTGTACAAAGATCAGTTGCAGCAACATGAGAAAAAATAAAAGGATTATGTGGTGCTGGATGATACTCCAAATAGTGATGTTCCAGTGGTTCCTCATGCTCCACAATAGCAACCAGAAATACCACAAACTCCAGTGAATGTTAGATGATCAACAAGGATAAGTAGACCTCCTGAAAGGTTTTCTCCCTCTTTGTATTCTATTTTGTTAACAGATGCTAGTGAACCAGAAGGGTATGATGAAGCTATGCAGGTGGATACATAGGTTTAGTGGGAGCTTGCAATGAAAGAAGAAATTGACTCCTTGCTGAAAAATCAGACTTGGGAGCTGATAAATGGGTTTACCGGCTGAAAGAGGAAGATGGAGGTAAGAAAAGATTTAAGGCCAGGTTAGTTGTAAAAGGATTTGCACAGAAAAAGGGCATTGATTTTGATGAGATATTTTCTCCGGTTGTCAAGATGACTTCCATTCATACTGTTTTAAGTATTGTGGCTGCTGAAGATTTACATTTGGAACAACTAGATGTGAAAACTACCTTTCTCCATGGTGATTTGGAGGAGGAGATATACATAGAACAGCCCCAAGGATTTGAGGTCAAAGGCAAGGAGAAATTGGTGTGCAGATTGAAGAAGAGTTTGTATGGCCTAAAACAAGCACCTCGGCAATGGTATTTGAAATTTGATAGTTTTATGATTGAGCAAGGCTACAGTCAGTGTAATTCTGACCATTGTGTTTATTTTAAGAGGTTGGATAATGACAGCTACATTATTTTATGTTTATATGTTGATGACATGCTTGTAGCTGGGTCTAACATGGATCACATCAGAGAGTTAAAACAACATTTAGCATAGTCATTTGATATGAAGGATTTGGGGGCAGCAAAACAAATCCTTGGTATGAAAATTTGCAGAGATAGGATGAACAGAAAATTGACTCTATCTTAGGTTGCTTATGTTGAAAAGGTGTTGTAGAGATTCCACATGGAGAATGCAAAAGCTGTCAGCACACCTTTGCCTAGTCATTTGAAATTGACTAAGGAGATGTGTCCTAAGACACAAGAGGAGGAAGAAAAAATGTTCAAGATAGCATATGATTCAACTATAGGAAGTTTAACGTATGCCATCGTATGTACGAGACCGGATATTGCACATGCTGTAGGAGTTGTTAGCAGGTATATGAGTCATCTCAAATTTGAGAAATGGAATGCAGTAAAATAGATTCTCAGATATTTGAGAGGTACATCCAACAAACACTTATGTTTTGGGGGCTCTAATACTGATTTAGTAGGCTATGCATACTCAGATTTAGCAGGGGATATTGATACCAGGCAAAGTACTACAAGTTATGTCTTTACTGTAGGTGGGACAACAGTGAGCTGGATCTCACGATTGCAACAGGTGGTTGCTTTATCCACCACAGAGGTAGAGTATGTAGCTGCAACTGAGGCAAGCAAGGAGATGATATGGCTGACCTCTTTCATGGAAGAATTGGGCAAACAATAGGATAATAGTTCTTTGTATACAGACAGTCAGAGTGCCATACATCTTGCAAAGAATTTTGCTTTGCATTCAAAGACCAAACACATACAGTTGAGGTATCACTTTATTCGGTCGGTGTTGGATAATGGACAGTTAAGGCTGGAAAAGAGACATACAGATGAAAATCCAGTAGATATGTTTACAAAGGCAATTACAAGGGAGAAGCTAAGCTCCTCTGTCATGCCCACATTTCACATGCGTTCACAACATGTGTAACACACATGTTATGTCCACATATGACATGTAGACATGATATGAACTATCAAAAAAATTTCCTTTGCTACTTGTAATCTCTCCCTCGCATGCGTAAGCGTGCTCAGTTGCGAACGTTTAATTGTCAAAAGTTGGTCTCTACATAATATCCTATACACATGTGCATGTTGATATCAATCTCTATGTGATGTCGATATATTTGCATCACTGATTTAATTTATTTATCTCAATGAAATCTCCTCCTTTTATAGTCTACCCAAAAGGATTGTTATTTTAACTGTGGGATCGCGTTTACTATTATGGGTCGTTCTGTTTTGAATTTTTTTTTAAGTGTTATAAGTCAAATTAATTGTCTCTCTATTTCACTGATTAATCGTTTAAATATATTTTCATATATTTAAATATTTTGTCTTTCTTAAGATATATGTTTTTTTTTTTTTTGTTAAAAATCCCCTTTCCACAATTGACTAAACGGTAATCAAATATTTACCTATATAATTATACTACAATTATTTATTTATACTCACACACACACACACACACACACAGATATATATATATATATATATATATATATATATAAGAACTATTATTTGTATACCACTAATGAACTAATCCTTTTTTTTTAATTTGAAAACAAACATTTGCAATTAAATAACACAAATAATTGTATATATATACATATGCACTCACATATGTATATAAATATATACATTTATTTTAATTGTAAACATCCTTTAAAAATATTCTAGTGGGAACTCCACTCTTTTAAAATACCATATAAATGGAGTATTTTCTAAAAATACAACTCATGGCATTTCAATAGAAATACCCTAACCCTAAACATATGTTATTGTTGTTTGTAATGTGTTTGTTGCAGGGGTTATGGAGCTGGGCGGTAGCGGCACCAGAGAAGGAGGTCGACGCTAGCAGGGGGCTGAGGCCATGAAGGAGGGGAAGTGGGGTGGTCGTGGAAGGAGGTGGCAGGGGCAAGGTGAATGGTGGAGCGGTGGGAGGTGTGGCTTGTTGCAGGCCGCGGCAGGCATGGCGACGGTGGCGGACAGGCCATGATGTGCGGTGGGGTATTGGTGGTCGCGGGGGTGTGGGGAGGAGCGGAGCCCCACCCACACCCCACTTCATGGGTGTGGGTGGGGCTCCCCCCCTCCTCACACCCCCATCCTTTATTATGATTCGGTGGGGGGTTAATCTCCCCCACCACTGTTCCTTGTATTTTTTTTTGGCTGTGTAAAATGTAAACACAGCGAACTCTCTACCATTTATTTCATTTCAATTTCGTAATATAAATCAATATTAATTTTAAATATATATATATGTGTGTGTGTGTGTGTGTGTGTGTGTGTGTGTGTGTGTATGTATCGTTTGCACAAATACATCTAATTTTTAAACTATTTTAAATGTGAATATATATATATATATATATATATATATTCACAAGTGTTACAAAAATTCTATTTTTACAATTTCACTTAAAATGAACTATTAAGTCTATATATATATATACATATTCTAGTTTTCACAATCTAACTTAATAATGAAAAATTTAAATAAAAATATAACAAATTTTCACAACCCAATTTAAAATACAACAAATATATATATACAATTTAAACCAAGATTCAAAGTAATTCCTTTTCTCTCTACCTTTAACATTTAAATTTCATTATAGCAGTTATTCAAATGAAAAAGAATAATAACCATTTAAATATGTATGTGCTATTTGCAATTTTATTAAGTAAGTTTTCCTTTTCAATTACTTTTAAAGAATAGAAGTAAATACATGATCTACTGAATCTTTTCATTTCAATACACACAATAGTCAAGTAAAATTCCTTTTTGATTATTGTTTTCCCATTGAATACTTAAATTGATTTCAAATCTAATTTCAAAGACAAGTTTACAATGTTCCTAATTTCTGCAAATTAACTTTCTCAC
Organism: Cunninghamia lanceolata; assembly: GCA_027924645.1. NCBI lineage: Eukaryota > Viridiplantae > Streptophyta > Pinopsida > Cupressales > Cupressaceae > Cunninghamia > Cunninghamia lanceolata. The sequence continues at coordinate 847,841 of BSBN01001297.1, forward strand.
TAAAGGATACAGAAGATAAATTTTACAACTGATTTCAAACCAACATCCAAACTTACAACTTACAAATTTGGTAAACAAGCACTTTCAACTGAAAGAATCCCTTACAACTCACATACACTCAAAGGGAGGCATTCACTTTCTTCTCCCAGCTTATACAATAGAGGTAATGTAATAAACAAATTAAGTCACAACTAATAACATGGTAAGGGAGGATTATCTCTTCACTCCCAAGGTAAGAATTTTTACAACAATTTCAAGAGAGAAGTTCTCTCTACAACTCTTACTTAATGAAACTACAATGACCAAGCTCTCATTGCAAATAGGAAGACAGGACATTTTCTTTAACAAGGTAAAACTTCTTCAATCCTTTCTACATGCTCCAACAGTAACCTGCAAGACAACAGGGAGACAACAACAACCATCTAGCTCTCCTCCCTACCTTTGACCCGCAAGAGGGTCACCCCCAAGCTAGGGAGACCATCCTCATATCTAGGGTAGAATAGACCAAACTCATCACAACATTGGACATCAACATCAAGCAATTAACACTCACACACCCATGGTTGACTCACCTCACAAAGACTCAGCTTAGGTGAGTTCAAGGAGGGTAGGGAAGTAGACATCTCTACCTCTAGGTGTCATCCTTTCACATTTATCACATTGTATCACAAGGCATCAAGCCAACAAATTTCTCTTCCTCAAGGCCTCAAGCCTTCCAGATAAATCAAATAACCAGGGATATCCCAATAGGCTCTCAAAGCTATTTAAAAGCCCTCTAGGCTAAAAGTAACAACATGCCCTCAAGGCATTTCTTATAACAAGAACCCAAGATGACACCCGAGGAGGGTCACAACTTCCCTTCCCTTCCCTATACAAGATGAGCATTACCTTCCAATTGGAAAGAGCTCTTTCTACACCCAAAACAAACCCCAAAATAATAACAGAAAACTCATAGAAGACATTTGCAAACTCATTCAACAAGTAAGCACAAACATACATTACAAGCAATAGATCACACAAGAGAGTAGTCTTGTTACACCAACCTTTCAAAGCCCAATTATGGATGAAATTTGATGAAGAGCTCCTCTCTACCTTCTCTAAAATCTTCTTCTTTCCACAATAATCCAACCCCCTTACTCTCCTCCTCCTCTCCCTTTTAAAAACTAATTCCCTCTATTTTCCTAATTTCCCAAGTGGCATTAAACAATTAATCTACAACTCATCCATTATCCTAGTGGTCATAAAACAATTAACCCCCACTCCATAGGTTCCCCACGAGAGTTCTTTTAACAACACATGGAGAATTTAAAATACAATAAGTAAAATAAAATACAAAGGGAGTGGATGACACACTACCCTAAATAAGGGGAACCCCACCAAAAGAGAGGCACATGGAGACAAACACTCCATTATCAGGGGATCATGGATTTGTTCCATGACTTGGAAGTGGCCCTAAGTGTGGATTCCACTCATCCCATTGTCCCCATGCTTCCAAATTCGTCACTTAACTTCACTGTGAAGTTTAAGTGACCATATGGAAGTTAACCCAAGGTTATCCTAGTCAAAAAGGTCCCTAGACCCATGAGGTATAACCCAGGGTTGATTTTTGCCTAGTTAGAACTCCCAGAGTCAAATAAAACACAAGAAAAAGGGTATTAAAGAAATAAAATTTAACAAGATTAAAAAACAACATTTCTTACAACACTTATCATAATAAAAGTAAATCAGAAGATAACCCTTATTCCCTTGACTTCATGCAACATTAACACATTACAACATTACAACATTTTCCAAACACAAGGTTGATCTTAGTTCCTCATGGAACTAGATTGGCTCACAAGGGATGCAACATAGGTATGAGATGGTCTCCTGTATTTGTGGTTTCATTAGTAATACCTGCACACTCAAACTTGAAGTCAATACCACATAGAGATGTCATAGCCGAAGCAAAACTAAATACATGCATCTTAAACATTCTACCATATAATCACATTGAAGTTCCATATCCATTCATCATTTTCTTAGCTGCAACATCTAATTATCATTGCATAATTTATTTCTTTAAAAATCAATTAGGTTTAATAAGCAAGATTCCAGATCAAAAGTCTCTCAACATATAAATAACAATCAATATCACTACAAATAGTCTCATGAACAGTAGTGTAAAAAGAAGGCCTCACATCCTCTTCAACTTCGGTTGGTCTTCTAGACTGAAAACAACAAAAATAGAATAGCAAAGTCTAGGGTGCTTATTTCCAGTGGGAGCTGCATGCACAACAGTGTTGTCCAGGTTCAATCTCCAAGTGGGAGATTGTTGGTAGTTGGTGACTGATCAAGAAAGTACTATACACTAGCCATGTATCCTCACTGGGGTTCGGGGCTGAGCCGAGCCTTGAGCGGGGGTTTGGGGGCACAGCCCCTAAAATTTTTTTTCTAGAGCCTACATAAACAATTTTGATAAAAGCGGCTAAAGGTTAGGGTTTTGAGATATAGTATTGTAGCATTTTGCAGTGGTATTGAGTTGCAGGGATTGTTGATTGTAATCAGTTTGATTTACTGGATAATAATATTGGACTCTTTGTTTGGTGGATGTAGCCTGAGTTTGGGTTAACGACGTTAAAACTTGTCTCTCGCTATTATTATTTCTATGTATTTCCATTCTTCTATTTAATCTTTATTTGCATTTAATTGATATCTTCTGTCGGCTAACCCTAACACACATATCAGATCTAGTTCAACCAGGTAATATATCTATTTGCATAGTTTTTAAAATTCATAATGTCATCTTACTTTGTAGTGTTTTTGTGATGTTGACTAATTTCATCTAATTTTCTACACATATTAATGTAGGGCATATATATGCAGTTATTGTAGATGAAGATAATGAAGAGGGACCATATTATTACTTATGTCATTGTGTTGAGGCCAAAAAGAAATTGGAGGCCCCAGTTGCAAATGGAGAAAGCATCGAATACCCTACAAGCTCAGTGGTTATTACTGGAACATGGCTTAGAAGGTACCCACATAAGAGTGTTAATATTTGGTTGTTTTAAGACTTTGACATGCATCGAAGATTCTTCATTACTCGAACCCTATCATGGCATCCAATGTTCATTTGATATAGTATCAGGGTAGACCCTTGAACAAAATCTTGTGGAAGGTGTGTGAGTCTGACCATGAAGCAATACTTGACACAATAAAGAGTAGAATAGACCCAGATGGTTCATTGGATTAACTTGTAAGTATTCACATTGATTTTGTAAAGTCATGTTACATTGAGTTGTAAGTATGTACATTAATATGTAAGGTTTGTCTTTTTTTATTTCTTGTTGCACTTTTACACATATACACTTTTTTACATCATCATGTTATGCTTCATGGGGTTAGACCTAAGTGATGGATGAAGTTGATCCTGAGAATAATGTATAAAATCTAGGTAATGTATAAAATATAGGTGCCTCTAGGTGTCTTGGTTTCTAACTAGATAATAGGTGTCTCTAATTGTGATGTAGAGGCAATGGGATAGTTGGAGGATGGCAAACTAGACAAGGTTTCCTTATGCTCTAAAGCCCAAATTTCATGATCATTATACAAAAGTGGGAACAGCAGTTAGAGACTCTGAATTCTTCATGGAAAAGGTGATTTTAGATGCTATGGGACCCATTCCAATCATTTCCAAAGGCAGACCAAACTCAGGATTAACATTTCCTTCACAAACCCAAGAAATGGCTTGTAGCCCTAAAAAAGGAGAACAATCCTAATAAATTTTGATATAGATCTTTAAACAAAGAACTTGGACAATCAGTAGATACCCATTTGGACTCCCTATCACATTTCCAAAACTAGGTATAGGTTGTTTTGGATGATATACCCTAACCTATAACTCCTCTCAATAACCTAGAGCCCCAATTAGGCCTAAAATACAAAGAGACCCCCCTTAAATTCACACACAAAACTCAACCAATGACTTGAGCACTTAGTAGTCATGCCAAAACTATGAATTTTGTGGGTTTTATCCTCCTACAATCTACTATTCCCAAAAATGCCTCTATAGTTCCTTCTTTATGTCTCTAAACATCACCTAACACATGGTTTTGTAAGGTTTCCTCAAAGAAAACTTCTTCTCCTCAAATTTCCTGCCAAAACCTCATCATAGCATACTAGAATAGACCTACTACAGCCCATTCCACTGATCAAAAGTGAATCAAATTAGTGGAATGGCTAAAAAATGCATGATTCTTACCAAAACCCTAGATAAGGGTTTCTTAAACTGTTTTCAGGAAAATGAGTCTTACTCTACTCTAGAATTGTTTCAAGATGCCAAACTAGATGAAAATTAATTTCAACTCACTCTAGTTTCATTCTACTACCATAGTCCTTCACAACTTGTCCGTACAGAAATAGGGTACAGATTGCTACAGCAGAATTATATAGAAAATGCAGAATTTCTAAATTTTTATTACTGTTTCTCCTCCAAAAGACTTCTCCAAGACTTTTCCTCCAATTCCAAAGTCTTAGAAAGTATATACAATGGATTGAGAGACAGTTGGGTTTGATGGAGGGTGTATAATTATTCTTCCACCATCGAACTGCCCTATCAGTTTCAAAACAACTACTTGCCATTGTTGCAACTGTCCTAATTAGGACTGCAGCGACTTGTTTAGGCTTAGTGAAGCCTTCAAAACACTTGAAAATTGTATTAAACCTTTGACAAGACTTGACATGCCTTTCTAACACTTTGACATGCTTTTGCAAGGCTTACAGCATGAGGTTTTACATGACTGCCCCTTAAGACTTTATGACTGCCTCCTATACAATGTATGATTGTATGATGGCTTATTACAAACATGGCATTATAGCCCTTATTACAACATGAGAATGGCATCCAAGACCTTATTGAATCCACAAAATAAAATGAACAACAAAAACAAGAGAACTCAAGACCTTAGTCTTCTTGGTGCTCTTACACCAAATTGTGTCTTAGATATATACGATATGTCAACTAGGTAGATAGAGACTAGAAAATAGGTGTCATGCATCTACTAGAATACATGTGTCTTAGGTCTTAGGTGAGGCCACATGAGCTTCCACCTTCACATGGTTCACCTTGTCAGTATAGAATATTTATATTTCTTGAAGCTAAGGGAAGCACTTTTTCTTAATAGCAAAACTTTATCGACTTCAGTTGCACTAATGGTGCAGGGGCACCTAGGTTGTTATGCCTCCAAGAGGGGTCAAAAAATAAAATTTTGTTTTGATTGAGTCAATTGTATGTAATAAGGTCTTCTAAGACCATTTCATTTGTTTTTAAGTCACTTTGAGTCATTTGGGGTCAGTTTGAGTCTTTGAGTCCTGTTGCAAAAAAGTGTCAATGTTGTTAAGTTGCACAAAGTAACTTTTACATTTTTGGTGTCTTGCTCCTGATGCGACCAAACTGACAGTTCCAACACATCCATATGGGTATGTTTAGGCTAGGCATGGTTCTATTTTTCACCCAAACATGTCGAAACAGTCTGAGCTACATTGTACCGACGATATCCCTGAAGAGTCCAAAGTGCAAAAAGACAACAATCTTTGATGAGATGTTTCTCAAAAAATATGTCACTTAGAAATATTTCATCTGAGGTAAGACGATCAATAGAGTTCCTCTACAATAACCTCTCTCAGTTTTTTATATCTCTGAGGCATTTGCCCATGGTGAAAAGTTTTCTGCTGCCCCAAAAATCGTCAGAAGGAGGCAGTGTAAAGTTGCAAAGGGGTGTAACTTTCATCCTACTCCTAATGCGACCAAACTAACTATTCCAATGCATCTGGATGGGTACATTTATGCTAGGTATGGTCCTATTTTTCACCCAAACATGTTGAAACAGTCCGAGCTACATTGTACCAACGATATCCCTGAAGAGTCCAGAATGCAAAAAGGCAGCAATCTTTGACGAGATATTACTCAAAAACCGTGTCACTTAGAAATATTTTGTCTAAGGCAACATGATCATGTAGAGTGCCTCTACAATAACCTCTCTCAATTTTTTATATCTCTAAGGTATTTGCCCGTGGTAAAAGGTTTTCTGCTGCCCCAGAAATCGTTAGAAGGAGGCAGTGTAAAGTTGCAAAGGGGTGTAACTTTTGTCCTGCTCCTGATGTGACCAAACTGACTATTCCAACACATTTGGATGGGTATATTTACGCTAGGCATGGTCCTTTTTTTCACCCAAACATGTCGAAACAGTCCAAGCTACATTGTACTGACGATATCCCTGAAGAGTCCAAAGTGCAAAAAGGAAGCAATCTTTGACGAGATGTTACTCAAAAACCATGTCACTTAAAAATATTTTGTCTGAGGAAACACGATCACGTAGAGTGCCTCTACAATAACCTCTCTCAATTTTTTATATCTCTAAGGCATTTTCCCGTAGTGAAAGGTTTTCTGCTGCCCCAAAAATCATCAGAAGGAGGCAGTGTAAAGTTGCAAAGGGGTGTAACTTTCATCCTACTCCTGATGCAACCAAACTGACTGTTCCAACATGTCTGGATGGGTACATTTATACTAGGTATGGTCCTTTTTTACCCAAACATGTCGAAACAGTCTGAGCTACATTATACCAATGATATCCCTGAAGTGTCTAAAGTACAAAAAGGTAGCAATCTTTGATGAGATGTTACTCGAAAACTGTGTCATTTAGAAACATTATGTCTAAGGAAACATAATCACGTAGAGTACCTCTACAATAACCTCTCTCATTTTTTTATATCTTTGAGGCATTTGCCCATGGTGAAAGGTTTTCTACTGCCCTAAAAATCGTCAAAAGGAGGCAGTGTAAAGTTGCAAAGTGGTGTAACTTTTGTTCTTGTCCTCGTGTGGCCAAATTGACAATTCCAATGCATCTGGATGGGTACGTTTAGGCTAGGCATGGTCTTTTTTTGCACCCAAACATGCCGAAACAGTCTGAGCTACATTGTACCAGCATATTAAATTATTGACAAATATTGAATCATATAAACACATACAAATCATTTTAAAGCATAAACTAACCCCTCCAAGTCAAAGTGCATATTAAGGTATGTGAAAAAACTAAATATTGAATGGATGCCTAAGCTAGATGAAGACTTTTAACGTACCTCATCCTTCAATCATTATAATTGTTCTCAAAAGACATCATCAAAACATGAAAAAACTCTAAGACTTGTAGTTTTAAGTTGATTTCCTCCAAGGCACCAATGTGAGGTTATTTTGATGGCAAAGGGTGCCTTGATTCATGATGTTGAATCTCCTTCCTCCTAGGCACCAAAATGGATAGTTTAGACAAGAAAAGGTGCCTTAGTATACTTAGCTCATTTCTTGGCAATTTGATGGCTTCAATCACTTGTTCAAACCTATAGGAGACCATTTTACACTTAGGCACTAGATCTTAGGATTTAGAACATCTTCCTTCAAGGTGCCAAAATGAGGTTATTTAGACACAATAGTGCGCCTCTATACAAGATGCGTATTCTCCTTCCACTTAGGTGCTCATTCATGATAATCCAAGTGACAATAGGTGCCTAGACTTCCTTTGGTAAGATTTAGTCATTTTGAAGGTTCTAACACTAGGTGCTACAGTTGGAAGTGATTTGAAGTTCATTTTCCTCTAGGTGCTCAAAATGGGTGGTGGAGACAAGAAAAGGTGCCTAGGCTTCTTTTGACGATTTTCAAAGTCTTCCTAAGTTATATTAAGTTATATTGACCCTTAGGTGCAAATGGATGATCTAGGATGACTCTAGGTGCAATCTTCACTAAGTTTAGACTTCACTTTACATCAAGGCACTAAAATAGATAGTTTAGAGAGAGGCAAAAATGTGTCTAGAGGTATGATGCTCAGTTTGATGCGTTTGATCAACTTTTATAATCAAGATAAATTGTCTCCATTAAGGCGCCCTCCTTTATACTTTGAAAAATCCTTTGAATATCAAGGCACAATTTTGAGGTTGTTTGGATGATGAAAGGCACCTTGAGTTCTAGGCGGAGTTTTGAGGTTGTGCAAGTAGAGAAATGTGTCTAAGGTCTTAAAGAAAATTTGTGCCTAAAATTGAAAATCCCCGAGGTATGACTTATGGAAGCCTATAGCCCCAATGTTATGTTGCATACTAAAATTAGGTAAGACTCAATGTAATCTCATAACCTCCCCTTATATGCAAGAGGAATTACATTTAATAACCACAATGGTCATCAGGTGCTCATAAGCATATGATTTTGACTATCTTATTTAAAACAACAAACATACTCTTTGCATCCCAATAGAGTATAATAACAAGAAATTAAGAAATATTTTCAATTGACCAACTCATAAAGAATATGGATCAGCATACTCATTTGAATATTTTCAACTGAGCAACTCATAAAGAATATGAATATTTTTTGTTCAACATGATGATTCATTTTTTTTTAAATACAACTTTTATCTTTTAGTTCCAAAATGAGGTTTAGGTGATACTTGAATAATAATTGCTAGCTTATTGGATCAACAAACATCCTATGTAATACAATTGGACTTTAAATATTTGAAGTAGCCATCTACAAATATCCATTCAAACGTGGATTTATAATGCAAGTATGGACACCATCAATAAAAAAGATTTGTATTAACCAAATATCCATATAGGCATACATCAATATCTATCAATATAAGTATAACATATATACAAAATAGCCATATAGGCTTACAAGAATGCCATATAGGCATACAATGTCAACTCTATGCAATAAAAAATATATGTCCACAAATGCCATATAGGCATACAACAAAGGAACACAATAAAAAGGCATTCCCCTCTGGATGGTGAAGAGAATAGATCACAGGCAGCCTTTGATCTTCTAGGGGATGGAGACGCATATGTGGGTGGTCTACTACGAACTCGAGGGTAGTTCTTCTTGCATCTTTAGTTGTTACAATAAAAAGTATAGACATTAATATATAGAAATTACATGTTATAAAAAATGAAACATTTAACAAAATAATCACTTACCACTACCATATAATCTATCTCCTCACTTGCCTCAGTATTAGGAATAGGCCGTGGTGATGTCATGTCCTATAGAAACCATCTAGAAATTAAACTTCAATTCAATAATCTTTTAATTTTTCAAAAATAAACAACTATAACAATGAATATAAATTGAAATTTACTAGTCTGCCTCATACCCCTATCAATGTCATGGAGCTATGGATCGTAGAGGTCACACCATGCTCCATTTCCCTATGAACATCAAGAGGTGTCTCCGCAACTTGCATCATTTGGACATAAAACACAATTATTCAATTACGAAAACTATAATAGTGATACAAATCATGGCTCCTAACATACACACACATTCATCTAAACATGGAAGTACACACAATAAAGTACACAAGTCACATACAAAAATCTAGTAAGTACAATTCATTTATTAAACTATTTATTTTATTACCTCCGTGAAGCTTTGAGGTCCACCACCGCTGGCAGGTGTTGCCGTGAAATCTCCAATATTAACCTATTCAACATCCAAAATTAGATATTAGAATACCATTCATATAACGATGCTATTCACATGTAATATTTATAATTATTTACTATTTACATACCCTGACAGTAGATGATGTAGTGTAATATGCAGGTGGAGAACCACTAAAAATTGCATCAATGCTATGACCCTAAAATTTCATTAAAATCATCAAACTAAATTAGTTAATCTTGCATTTGAAAAATAAAATTTAATAAATTAAATTCAATAAACTTGATAATATTTACCTGAGTATCAAGGCTAAAAGTCTCACTCAGGAGGGTATCTGTCATCACCATCTACTCAGCTATAGATGTAGCCTGTGCACCTGCGTCCTGACTATCCATGGGGTCATAACTACAGGCTGACCCACAAGTCTAACAAGCATGTGGTGGGACCCTACTCCTCGCACTATCTCCCAACCCACGCTATACTACAAGACTGGCATGCTCTATGATGCTCTGGGTCAGGCAGTAATGGACTGAAGTGTATCAACCTCAACACTCTCCTTCACAATAGAAGGGATAGAAACATGCTCATGGGTTGGTCTGCTGATTACTCATATCACTGCCCACTATGGGTCAACACGTGCCCCTGGTCTATCTTGTGTTGACCCCCTACCTCTACCCTGGAAGTCCCGCATATCAAAATAGTTTGGCACTTTATTGAGGACAAACTCGCAGTAGAGTTTCCTCAAAAAGTATTGCGGGACCTCATTATTATTACATGGAGGATGGTCAAAAACCATCCACCACCTCTACCCAAAATTATCCCTTATCACTTGGTTGTTGCACCAATGGATAGGGAACCTCTTGCATGTAATGGGTGGAGGTTGATTTGTTTGTGGGTTTGTGAAAATGGAACACGAGTCTAATTTTGTAATTTGTAATTTTTTCACATCTTCATATGACAGCTTGTCTGCATAATAGTCTCTAAACTCTCTCCTCTTATCCATCCAACTAGATATTTGCTTGCTAATTGAATCTACATTTGATAACATAGATTCAAGAGATTGAGCAAGTGTGGACCTATGCAAGGTTGAAGTGGAAGGATCTTTCAACCTTGCAATTATGTCTTCAATTTCTTTTTTATTGTTTTCAATTTGCCCCATTAGATTTTCTTGTGTTCCAGGGGCATGTCAAGGAATAGATGGAGGAGTTTGTTGTTCGGCAAGTATTTTCTCTTCAAGATTTTGTGGATTTTGAGGAGGAAGAGGAGGAGGTGCATTAACATTTCCTGACAATTAATGAAATTTACATCAAAAATCAACTCAAACCTACTTATTTAGAAACAAATTCAAAGAAAAAAACAAATAAAACTCACTCATTTGGCCTTCTCGATGTCATGGCGGCAAGCGATGAATTGGTAAGATTTTGGTGTTGAATCAACTTTTCTAAAACACGAGTGTGCTTCTTAGGGTTTGCAGGCCGCGGGTGTAGAGGAAAACAAAGAAATGAAATTAACACAAATGCTCTTTTTTTAATTTATAGTTAGTCATAAAATGCTCATGTTATAACGTGAGCGCGTTATGGTTTGGTTTTGACAAGCCTTAGGCATAACATGCTCTTTTTTTAATTTATAGTTAGTCATAACATGCTCGTGTTATAACGTGAGCGCATTATGGTTTGGTTTTGACAAGCCTTAGGCTCGTCATTACCAAACCATAACACGAGTGTGTTATAATGCGCTCGCATTATGTATTAAATTTTTTTGAAAAAAATTTGGCCACTTTTTGGCCCCCCAACTTTTTGCACTTACCCTGGGAAAGGAAGAAAATATTTTGCTCCGCATTCCTCCGCAATAAAGTATTTTTCTCTATGGTTCTAGAAGGAAGTCTGGGATGATGATAAGTGCCTACAGTTGCAATGGTTTTTGGTTTGGTGGTATGCAAGCTATCTTTATTATATGACAATTGAAGACAATATAGTTCATGTGTTCCAGTGAGAAGATTCCTATGGATAAACTGGTTAAGGTTCATGTGGTTGCTCCAGATGATTATAACATTCTTGTGGATGTCTCCTAATCATGTTCCTATCTTGATATTGGTCTGCATTAAGGACTTGAGATAATATTCAAAGATTGTTCCAAATAGTGTAACGTATAACTAGTTTTGGCCAACCTAGTTAATCCTAGCGATTGCAGAGATATCTAGAAGATTGTGGAAGCGTGTTATGGGATGGAAGATTGTGTTTGAGTCCCAGCTAAGGCATGGCATGATCTGCATTTCATTTCCTTTGAATAATGTTGTAATAGGTCATGACCTATTTTGTAAATGTTTGTAATACCGACCATGGAGATTCCTCCAATGGTTGATGATTGTGATGCCAACCTTGATGATCATTCCAAGGTTGATGTAGTTTATAAATACTTATTGTTGAGTCGTGGAAAAAGTGTCCTTGAGTGAAAATGGAAAGATAATAAGAAAGGTCCAAAAGGCAGAGTAGAACAGAGGAATTATTGTACTTCAGTCACAAATATAGAAAGGTGTTGATCGTGGCAAAGAGCCTAGCAGTGAGCCACCAATAGGGTTTAATAGCCCTTAGGGTTTAACAACCCTTATTGTAATCTTGTTGGGTTTAGGATTAAGGTAGTGAGCCTGCTAGACCTAGTTGTTCTTCATGGCAGTAAGCTAGTATGTTTAGGCCTGTGGAGTGACCAAGCTGAACATCATTATTTTAAGATTGCGGTATATATTGAGAGCTAATCCTCTCTATGGTTTTTCCCCACCTTGGGGTTTTCCATGTAAAATATGGTGTCTCTTGTGTTTGATGTTGTATTTGTGGTTAAGTTTATGATTTCATGCATGCATTGTTAAATCATAATAATTGTGGATAAGTGATGAATGTTTAATTGCAGAAAGTGTTTAAGTTTTTGAGACAATTGATTCACCCCCCCACTCAGTTATCCGGTGCATATCAACAATTGGTATCAGAGCCAAGTTCCTCTAAAGAAATTTTAACAGCTTGAGGAAGATCTAAAATGTCTTACAAGAAGGAAGCACCACATTTTGATGGAATGAATTATGTTCTCTAGAAGGCTTGGACGAAAAGTCATCTTCTTTCTCTTGGTTACAAATTATGGAAAGATGTAGAATTAGAATACACCATACCTCCAAATGGTCTGATGACTGAAGATGAAATCAAAGAATATGAGATAGATATCAAGGCAAAGGATGCTCTGCTAAGCTCATTAACGAACTCAATATTGATGAAAGTTGTGACTCTTGAGACTACAAATAAGGTATGGGAAAAGTTGAAAAATCTGTATGAAGGAGATGATTCTGTGAAGGAAACCAAGTTACAAAGTCTAAAAGTGAAATATGAAAATTTGAAGATGAATGATGTTGAAAACATATCAGCCTTTATGCAAAGAGTTGATGAACTTGTTACAAGGATAAAAGCCATAGGCGGAACTCTCAATGAAAAGGAAGTTGTTATGGAAATTCTCAAATCTCTACCTAGGTCCTACTATCACAAGGTAGCTGTAATTGAAGAATTCATGCAAGTAAAAATGGTTGACAGGGATCTGCTGCTTGGTAAGCTTACTGCTTTTGAAATGAGAGAGTTTAGTGATGCTCTGTTGAAAGTTAAGATGACCTTCAAAGCCAGTACTCCTGGAAGTACTTCCAGATCAAAAAAGTACAAGGTAGAATTCAATGATGAGTTTGATAAAGTTGAAGCCAACTTCATGGATAGATTGCAAAGAGAATCCAATAAGTATAAAGGAAAATTGCCTTTCAAATGTTTTTCCTGTGGTAAAATAGGTCACTTTGCTTCCAGATGTCTTGAAATAATTGAAAGAAATAGAAGAAGATATGAGAACAGGCCTAGGACCCAAAAGAAGTGTTATTATGTTGAATATTTTGATGATGATGAAGGAGTATCAGATAATGATGAACCAGATAATGATAGTTCCTCTATAAATGAATGCTTGTTTATTTCTATTAAGGAACATCCCATGTCTACTAATTCTACTAGTTGTCTGAAAGAAGAAAAACTAGTGGAAAGTACTTTGGCTTCTCAAGTCATTAAGGACAAGGATGAATGGGTTATTGATAGTGGCTACTCTCACCACATGACTGGTAACAAGAGTAAGTTTGTGAGTTTGGAAAGATATGATGGTGGACTGGTTAGGTTTGGAGATGATACAATTGGTAAGATTTGTGGGAAAGGATCTATTTCTTTTGATGGCAAGCATAATACTGAAGATGTTTTGTATGTGAAAGGATTGAAGCACAATATTTTTAGTGTGTTTTCGATGTGTGACAAGGGCTATGATTGAAGCTTCAAGGACTTGATAAATGCAAGATCAAGGAAAGCTCTAGAATAGCCATTGCAACTGGTAAGAAGACCAAAGGTAATATCTATCACTTGAAAGGAACTAATAACTATTGCTTGTTGACTTAGACTGATGAGAGTTGGTTATGGCATAGAAGGTTGTGTCACATAAATTTTGATAATGTTATGTAGATAAGTACTACACATATTGTTAGAGATTTTCCTAAGCTTGTGAAGCCTACTAATCCTATTTGCAATGAATGTCAATTTCAGAAATAAAAAATAACAAGTTTCAAAAGCAAGGACCAATCAATTGGAGGACTACTTGAGCTAGTGCATATAGATTTGTGTGGACCTACTAGAGTAAGAAGTTTGCAAGGAGACGGGTATTTCATGTTTCTCATTGATGATTATTCTAGAATGACTTGGGTCACCTTTTTCAAAGAGAAGGCTGAAGCTCTAGATAAATTCAAGTCATTTAAGGCAATGGTTGAAAATGAGATGGATTTGAAAATCAAATGCTTGAGGTCTGATAGAGGACGAGAATTCACATCAAATGAATTCAATTTCTTTTGTGAAGAACATGGAATAAAGAGAACTATCTACACCTAGAACTCCACAACAAAATAGAGTTGTTGAAAGGAAAAACAAAATAGTTCAAGAAGCTACTAGAACCATGATGAAGGAAGCTCATCTTCTGGAAGTATATTGGAGAGAGGCAATTCACACTGCTGTATATATGCTAAATAGAGTTCAAGTAAAAGGTAACAGTTCAAAGACTCCTTATGAATTGTGGCATGGTAGAGTTCCTATTGTGAAATATTTCAAAGTTTTTGGTAGCAAATGTTATATCAAAAGAGAAGAAGATTTAGGCAAGTTTGATACTAGATGTGATGAAGGAATCTTCCTTGGTTAATCCACCAAGACCAAGGCCTACCGGTGCTATAATAAGAGACTGAATAAGATCATTGAAAGTGCAAATGTTAAAGTTGATGAATGTAAGGAAAGGTCTTTAGAATCAAGTGGATATGAGTCAGATGATCTAGATGTTTCAGAAGTGGTGCAACATGAAGACAACCCAGATGAAGACGAACAAGCTTTGATTGAACTTGAAACTGTGGAGGAAGCTTGCAAAGATTAGAATTGGATAAATGTTATGGAAGAGGAATTGATGCAGATAGAGAAGAATCAGACTTGGGATCTTGTTCCCAGACTAGTAGACAAGAATGTAATTGGTACAAAGTGGGCCTTCAAAAACAAGATGAATGAGAATGGTGAAGTGGTAAGAAAAAAAGCAGGGTTGGTATGCAAAGGATACACTCAAGTTGAAGGAATAGACCTGTTGATGTTTGTTTTTACACATTCATAACAGAAGTTAAAATTCATAAATGAACCTAACTATCTTGAAACATACGAAGAAATCAACTAAGATTACTTGATCCCAAGTTTCCTTATTCGTCAGGTCTTGACCTGTTGGATAGTTCAGTAGGTTATTATGAAGCTGTAATATGCAAGGTGCCTTACGTGGTTTAAAGTGGGTTCTGTGACATGCTAGACTTTAATTATGTAAACCAATACAAAGATCAACTTTCTAATCATTCCTTTGCATAAAATCCTTACTGTACCTCAAAGCTTCATGTGATCTATATTAAAACATGCTTTGCTTCTCAACTATATATGAAGATTATCAAGTATCAACTTATTACTCTTAAAATTCTTCAAGTGTTAGATAATCTCCTTTAGATTTTAATGTTTAAGCTATGTACTTCAAATTTGTTGGGAAAAGTTAGAAAGACTAAAATATACCGTCATTCACTACAAGATCTAAATGCTCTGTTATGCACACAATAAGAGTATAGTAAATTTAATGAAACCAATAGACTAAATCATTAAATGCACATACCCTGAGTATTTTCACAAATATTGCATTCAAGATTGCAAGATTTAAGAGAATTTGTTTTGGATGTAAGGAAGGGGTAGAAGACACTCAAAAGATAGACTTAGACTTCTAGGTTCTCTCAGATTCAAAACACAGTCATACAAAATTTATAATGTAGAAATGACTCTTAGCTTTATTGATCAAATATACCAAAACTTACAGTGCTTTACAGATACATTAAGAAAGCTGGACATTCCATGCATTCCTTAATGCAGACAACAAGCGACCTCCTCTAAACAAAAATACTTTACTCAAAATTCTCAAAAAGAAATTACAACTTCTGGCTGAATGCTAAAAATCCCTGTGTAAACTAATATACAAGTAGCAATGCTTCATATATAGCATTTGAATTCTTCCTTTTGCTACGGTTCCAATTCCATTCTACGGTTGTAACCACTTTCTTATGGTTACATGTCCTTTTTCTCTTGACCAATGATGTGCCTTCATTTCATAACCGCCTGCCAATCCACCACCTGGCATCTTTTCTTTCCAACGGATGTTCTTGGAATCTTTCCGAACAAGATTCCCACTTTATGCTGCCTTTTCCTGCCAAAATTCTACGTTTGATTTTCCTTCAAAATTTCTTGCTCCTAATTGCTTTTCTCCTCATGTTTCTTGTATTTTCTAAAGTTATCAATTACATTTTGTATGAAGGTATGGTCCCCTACTGGACTCTTTGCAAAGATAAACTCTTGCAACGTCACCTTTTCTTTCAATTCCTTCTCCTTGTCTCTAGAATCCTTTGTCCTTTTCTAGTATTTCTTCATTTTGACTCTTTCTTTTCTTCGTCTCTTGCATCCCTCTTCTGTTTTGGGGCCATCCTATCAAAACATACGTGTCTCACTTTTCCGTTTTCACCATACCTAGGGTTTTTTACTGTAAATTTCTACTTTGATTATTTACCCTAATTCATTCCCCACTCCTATTTTAACATTTACTATGCTCTTATCCAGCTAATTAAACATTGAAACGGTAAATTGCCTAATGCCCATGTTTTGCAATGAAACTATTGAATTCTAACGGTATCCCACCAATTGAATTTAAACTGAGTTTAGGATAAATACCTATTCTTCGCAACCGTTTACCATTGACTTACTTTTACTATTCTACCATTTTCAGCTGCTGTAATTCTATCACTTTCCCTCATTCTAGTAAATTCCAGTTTAATCTGGGCAACAACTCCTTTTCTGTAATTTTCAGCTTCAACAGTATATTTTGAAAGCAAAAAAACATTCAAATTGCCCTAACCCTCGTTAAATCTTTCTCGATTGAGTGTTAGGCCTGCATTAATTACATCTATTAATGCGCTATAGTTCCATCTTTCAATCTGGTGTTCAGAGTTTTTTGAACCTCCTTTTCTTACCGTTAGTCAAATTCTACATACATTCTCCTCTATGTATATTTCATTGTATGTCCTTCTTATATCTCTTCGTTGTATTTCTTGTCTTGTATAAGTGCACATACAAACACCATATACAATCACTTCCTTACCTTCTCTTTCCCGTGATGCATATGATTCTTTGTATATCAGTATTTGTATATTTAAACATACAAACGCCAAAATATACAAAGGCCCTTTTCTGTTATTTAATTCCTTTTGACATCCGGGTATGTATATTGGTTTATATATCGGATATACAATGTGAAAAAATAGAATCAATATACAACTGGTGGGGTCCACCCTATCTTTAAAACTTATGCACAGCCGCAATGCATATTACCTTTATGTTACTTTTGGACCTCAACCCTTTACAAATCGCCTTAAACTTACCTTCAAATCTGTGATGTACACAGCTCAATTTGTCTCTCGGAACATATACAAGCGCGGAGGTATATGGTGCGGGAGAACCTTGGCTTTGATTAAATTGTAATATTACAACATTGTAATAAGGTTATTTTGAGTCATTATTATGTGTCTTGGAGACTAGGAGTCTTAAATGTGCAAAATATTGCAAGAATGTACAAGTTGCCAATGTAAAATTAGAAAAAATAGTCATGTTGCTAAAAAGACAGTTTTGGGAATTTAAAAGGTTATTTTTGTGTCTTGGTCATTGGAAGGAAGTGGAAACTGGAGAGACATGTTGAAATTCCTTTAATAGGTCTTGTAACATCCAAGGAATTCGTGGGTGATTGAAGTTATGAGTTTGAATAGAGAAAACCACTGTTTTTCTGCATTTCTTATCAGAAATTTGCTGTTTTCTGTTACTGTACGGCCTTGTACGGGCAAGGACTGATGCCAAGTTGGTTGTAAGTGGTAGTTCTATCAGTCACCCTCCATTTCCTTTTTGTTGCATGCATTTTTGTGTTGTTTTGTGTAAGATATGTCAATTCTTGTAAAAACAGTCAAACCCTGATTTTGGGTGAACAGCAAGCTAAGATAACTGTGTTTCTTCATTTTTTTCCATTGCATGTTGCTGATCCTTAGTGGAAAATGACTATAGTAACAATTGATTTCATATTTGAGAGGTTTTGAATCAAATAACTAAGGTTTAAGAAGGAAAAATCAAAGTTTATGACTATTTTCTGTGTGATAGTCCAGAAAACAGTGTTTTGGGACAGTCAGCAGTTTAGTTGAGTTTTCTTTGATATTTTTATACAGTGAAAAGCCCAAACATGAATGCAATGGTGTGAAACAATCAATATCTTCTTTATGACCTTTGATTAGACCAGATGGTCAAGGTTTACAACAAATTTGAGAATGTTCTAGTGCTGTTCTGTTTTGTTTAAGACTGGTAAAGGGCAGAAATACTGTGATTTTTGATATCTTACTGTGGAGTGAACCTTCAATATGGTAGTTTGAGTTTGTGGAAGACATACATTGAATTCTTAACACTTTATTCAAGTTAGAACTGACCCAGGAATGCAGATTTATATCCTTGGATAATGCTGCTCTGTCAAGACTGAGTATGACAATCACTGTCATGACTAAGTATGAAGATATTGTGTCTGAATGATGGTTGCAAACCCTATGAGTGGATTAAATAAGATGTTTTTAATGTTTATGATCCATGGTAAAGGTTACAAGATCCCTATATTGGGAGAATACCAAGAAGATGCAAGGTTGACAATTGGGAATGCATTACTCATGGTTAAAGGGCAGATTACTAGTCCATGAGGAAGTTTCTATTATAATACAATACATGCAATTTTCAAACATGTTTTGAATAGTTCAAAGAGGGTCTTAAATGTGTATTTACTCCATGTGTTCTATGCTAGAGTTTAAGTTGTGGACTGACTATCTTGAGTGAAGGGCTGCTAGTTGTAAGGGCAGATTGTAAAGGCACTAAAACAAAGTTGTTAAGTCTGAGTTTCTAATGACCTTGTATGGTCTTACCCTGTCACATACATCATTTCAAAGTGTTCCATGTGATCAGTTTGTAGAGATTGAGGGAAGAAGTAAGTTTTTGGTTTTGTAGTCTACAAAGAGTCAATGTCAAGATGAAGAAGGATAGGTGTCATAACTCATTGTTGTGAGATATAGTTTGAGATGATCATCTTGTCTGCATAAGTATACCACAAATTAACTCCACTTGATAACTCTTTGGTTCCGTAGTGTATATAAAAGAATGTATATTTTACCTTGTATATCCTGAAACATACAAAAGGCAAAAAAACACAGCAGTTTAAGTTCATTCTGTAACTATTGTGGTTCCGGCTTGTATAAAGTGTTTATATATTTGGTTGTATATCTGTTTCGTCCAAATATACAAACCCAGGAATACAAGCGATGGACTTAACATTTTATTCACTTGAACTTTGAACCATTTCAATTCTGACTTGTATAAAATGCAATGCATACCTAATATTCATTAAGTCTTAATACATTGTATTTACCCAAATTTATCTTTCCTTCGAATCCGTGTTGTATAAAGTTGGATGTATGCCCCTCAATGCCCTGCATACAAAACACAACATATACAGTGATGTATGTAACCCCTTGTATCTCTTGATTGTATATTTGGCATCTACCAAATATACAAGTGCTAAACATATATCAAATATGTCAACCTTGATACCTCCTTCAGTTCCGCTATGTATAAATCATTACATATCAGCTTTGTATGTCAAAACATACAAAGCACAAAATATACAGACTTAATCATCCTTAATAACCTCTTCGGGTCCGCGACCTGCATGTGGACAATGTATATTAGCAATGTATTCCTTAGCCCACTCACCCACTCACCAAGTGCAAATTATGGATTTGTGGCCTAGGCTATTGTCTAACCCCTGAGACTATTTCTACACCTTATGGAAGGTCTGCAAACACCTTTCCAATAGTTGGTTTGGTTCCCAACTTCACACAACCCTTTAACCTTGACTAGGCCTAGTGAGGCTACTAGCCCTCTTCTACTAGTTTTCTTCACACCAAATGACAAAATCCCAAAGGAATAGGCAAACAAATGATGGAATTGAACACCCTTCAGGGCACCCTAACAAACCTCCAAATCTCCAATCCCAACTCTACTCCAGCAGTTCAAAACCCCCACTAGGTCTCTAGGCCTAATTAATCACTTTAGGCCTGGGTTACAAAGCAAAGGGTTTAAATTGGGTTCGTAGGTCAAGGGAAGGAATTTAGAAGGCCTCTACTAGGTCCCTACAACACAAAACCACCATCCATTCATTCACCTTGTCTGGATTTTGTCACCTACAATGGCAAATAGCATAAAACAGGCCAAATACATGGTAATACTTGACCTAGGGCATCAAATTAAAAATAGAAGACTACATTTCCTGACAAAAATATTTTGGAATCTTATAGTACATATCCCTAGCCTACATTTCACCCATTTTTATGAATTTTCACTGGTGGGAATGCATTCTAGGGCCGGATTTCTATGGCTGCCCTAGAAAACAGAGTTTTCAGACCTGTTTTGAAAGAAAAATCAATAACTTTTGATCCTGACCACTTCAGAACCTCAAACTAGTTTCATTGGAACCCTGACTCCAAGCACTTTTAGAAAAAGTACATTTGCACTATGGAAAATCTGTACAGTCCATACAACAACACGTTTTCTTCAGAAAAATAGTCAAATTCTTGATTTTTGTGCCCAAAATCGCATACAAAATCTCTTTTTTTTTCATTCTGGGGTGAGAGGACAACAATGTGACTTGACCTAAGTTGGTTTTCAACTGTCCAAACAAATTCAACTTCCAAAAATGGGTTGCAACTGACCAAATGTGTCATTTGACAACATTGACAACATCGGTCACTATGACATTTTGCAATAACACAAAGAGGTCGATTGGTTCAACTTGTCCAATGGAACCTAACCAACCACCATTCCCTCTAAAACATGCCAAAACACAAAAATTTCCAATTAGACTCAAAAACAAACAAAAAACCAACATTAGACCTACTAGGCCTAAGTGGCATAACTAGGGTCCAAATGGACTAAGAAGGATTTGAGGTTTATATAGTCACCCCAAACCTCTTGACCATACAAAATGGACCAAACAACAATGGCTAAAAGCCTTATTACAAAACACATTGAACAAAAAACATAACTTCTCAAAAATGCATCAAAATGCTCTTAGGTGCCCTGCACCATACACCCACTGTCAAAGAGAACTCAAGTCTCTTGAGTTGGAATGGTGTCAAATGTGAAACGTGCCTTCTCAATGTCTACCCTGCTCATCCAAGTGGCATCCTCCTGAGGTTTGTTTAGCCACTTCACCAAATAGTCATGATAGGTGTGCCTTCTAGTTTGTTTTGTAATCCTCTTGTCCAAAATGCACTCAATCTAATTTGGAGATGAAGGAATGAGTTCCTGGAGTGTATGATCAGTTTGATCTTCTTCAACAGTAGTATGAGGATCAGATCCTTTATAGGGATAAAGGTCTGAAACATTAAAAATAGGAGACAAAGCAATGCCATCTGGAAGTTTGATTTTGTAGGCATTTTCTCCACATTTCTTGAGCACTTCACAAGGCCCAATCTTCTTCATGAGTAGCTTGGTATGTTTACCTACAGGGAGCCTCTCCTTCTTCTGATGGATCATTACCAAATCACCTTCCTTGAACTACAAATCCCTTCTTTTCCTGTCAGCAAACTATTTGTACTTCTGTGAAGTGGACAGCAATTTCTGTTGTACTTGTTCATGGACATCTTTCATGACTTGAACAAAGTCTTCAGCCAAGGCACTACTGTTTTCCAGTCCTTTAACCTCCCTAAGTTCCAAAATACCCCTTGGGTGAGTGCCATAAATAATTTGGAAAGGAGACAGGCCGGTACTTCTATTGACAGTGTCATTGTACGAGAACTCTGCCTTAGCCAAAATTGAATCCCAACTAGCACCCTGCTCCTTGGTTAGGCATCTTAGGAGGTTGCCAAGTGACCTATTAATCACCTCTGTTTGTCCATCAGACTGAGGGTGATAGGCAGATGATAAGGACAAATTTGTACCTAGTCTCTTCCACAGTGTCCTCCAGAAGTGTCCTATGAACTTGGGGTCTCTATCTGAGATTATGGACAAAGGTAAACCATATAACCTGACTATTTCTTTGAAGAAAAGACCTACTATGTGTGAGGCATCATGTGTGGTTTTACAAGGGATGAAGTGAGCCATTTTTGAGAACCTATCTACAACCACAAAAAAGCTGTCATGTCCATTCTTTGTCCTAGGCAAACCAAGTACAAAGTCCATGCTAATGGAATCCCAAGGCTTTGAAGGAATAGGTAGAGGAGTGTATAAACCTGCATTTGATGTATGCCCCTTTGCTCTTTGGCAAATTTGACAAGTTTCAACAAACTTCCTTACATCGGTTGGCAACTTGGGCCAAAAATAGTACCTCCTAACCAATTCTAGGGTCTTATCAATACCAAAGTGACCTGACATGCTACCACAATGCTTTTCCCTGATTATATTCTCTCTAACAGATCCTCTTGGGATACACAACATGCTACCCTTGAAAAGATATCCATCTTGCAACAAAAAATCAGAAAAATTAGTATTATACCTTCCTGTCATGGCCTTGCAAGAGAGGTATGGTTCTTTGAAGTCCTCATCTTCTGCATATTGATCCTTGATGGCTTGAATACCTGTACTTTCCAACTGTATGGTCTGCACAACAAGATTCCTCCTACTTAAGGCATCGGCTACCTTATTGGCCACTCCTTTCTTGTGTTTTATGGAGAAGGTGTATGTTTGGATGTACTCCATCCACTTGACATGTCTGTGATTCAACTTTTGCTGCCTGTTCAAGAAGCTTAATGCATGGTTATCAGTAAAAACTATAAATTCCTTTGGCAATAAGTAGTGTCTCCACTTCCTCAATGACTGAACCATGACATATAACTCTAGATCATAGGTGGAGTAGTTTTGTTTTGCCTCATTTAACTTCTCACTAAAGAATGCTACAGACCTCCTATCTTGACTTAAGACTCCCCCAACAACCCTCTTACTTGCATCACATTCTACCACAAAGACCTTGTCAAAATTAGGAAGAACAAGGACCAGTTTTTCTGATATTTTTTTCTTTAACAGTTCAAAGGCTTGGTTGGCCTCATTTGTCCATAAAAACACACATTTCTTGCCCCCTTTTATGGTGTCAACAAGTGGATCACAAATGCCACTAAACCCTCTAATGAACTTTCTATAAAAGCTACACAAACCATGGAAACTCCTTACCTCTGAGGCTGTTGTAGGTGTTGGCCAATTAAGAATGGTTGCAACCTTACTTGGATCCATTTTTAGGCTGCCCTTGGAGATGACAAACCCCAAAAATATCAACTCTTCTTGTTCAAGTTGACCTCATAATCCTCAGGGACAAATTGCTTCTTGATTTCAAGTACCATCTTCCTCCATGTAGAGATAGGATTCCTATCATCTTCTATCCTCTCATTTTGAAAAAAGTTCCACCAACTCAAGGCTGGCCCTTTCATTCTTGACTTGGCAATCCTCACTTTCTGATTTTCTGCCACTTCTTCACATTCAAAATAGTTCTCCATTGCCTCAATCTAATCAAGGCACTCCTCTAGATTCATCTTACCAGGAAACATAGGTAAGTCTGCTTTAGTGTCCTTCCTACTCAACTTTCCAAGTGCATCTAGGAATTGTCTCTCTGACATGCCTCCTTGTGGCTCTTCCATTGGCACTTCTTCTTCCTCATCTTGATCCTCTTCATCTAAATCCAAGATGACCTCTGGCTTCTTCTTCTTGTCTTTGTCTTTCTTCAACTTTTCTATCTCAGCCTCCATCTTTTTGTTCTTGGCTGCTTGCTCTCTCACTATCTTTGTCAATTCGGCATTAGTCACTCTTGAAGGGACTTCCTCCTCTTCTTCTCTATCTCCCATCTCTTTGATGGCTCTGATACCACCTGATGTAGAGTGGCACAAGGGAAGGTATTAACACAAGATAAGTTTGGTTTGTTCTCCTTAGCCCACTAACCCACTCACCTAGTCTTCAACCAAGCAAAGCCACTCACCAAGTGCAAATTATGGATTTGTGGTCTAGGCTATTGTCTAACCCTAAGACTATTTCTACACCTTATGGAAGGTCTGCAAACACCTTTCCAATAGTTGGTTTGGTTCCCAACTTCACACAACCCTCTAACCTTGACTAGGCCTAGTGAGGCTATTAGCCCTCTTCTACTAGTTTTCTTCACACCAAATGACAAAATCCCAAAGGACTAGGCAAACAAATGATGGAATTGAACACCCTTCAGGGCACCCTAACAAACCTCCAAATCTCCAATCCCAACTCTACTCCAGCAGTTCAAAACCCCCACTAGGTCTCTAGGCCTAATTGATCACTTTAGGCCTGGGTTACAAAGCAAAGGGTTCAAATTGGGTTCGTAGGTTAGGGGCAGAAATTTAAAAGGTCTCTACTAGGTCCCTACAACACAAAACCACCATCCATTCATTCACCTTGTCTAGATTCTGTCACCTACAATGGCAAATAGCATAAAACAGGCCAAATACATGGTAATACTTGACCTAGGGCATCAAATTAAAAATAGAAGACTGCATTTCCCGACAAAAATCTTTTGGAATCTTATAGTACATATCCCTATCCTACATTTCACCAGTTTTTATGAATTTTCACTAGTGGGAATGCATTCTAGGGCTGGATTTCTATGGCTGCCCTAGAAAACAGGGTTTTCAGACCTGTTTTGAAAGAAAAATCAATAACTTTTGATCCCGACCACTTCAGGACCTCAAACTAGTTTCATTGGAACCCTGACTCCAAGAAATTTCAGAAAAAGTACATTTGCAGCTTGGAAAATTTGTACAGTCTGTACAACATGTTTTCTTCAGAAAAATAGTCAAATTCTTGATTTTTGTGCCCAAAATTGCATACAAAATCTCTTTTTTTTTCGTTCTGGGGTGAGAGGACAGCAATATGACTCGACCTAAGTTGGTTTTCAACTGTCCAAATGGACTCAACTTCCAAAAATGGGTTGCAACTGACCGAATGTGTCATTTGACAACATTGACAACATTGGTCACTATGACATTTTGCAATAACACAAAGAGGTCGATTGGTTCAACTTGTCCAATGGAACCTAACCAACCACCATTCCCTCTAAAACATGCCAAAAAACAAAAATTTCCTATTAGACTCAAAAACAAACAAAAAACCAACATTAGACCTACTAGGCCTAAGTGGCATAACTAGGGTCCAAATGGACTAAGAAGGATTTGAGGTTTATATAGTCACCCCAAACCTCTTGACCATACAAAATGGACCAAACAACAATGGCTAAAAGCCTTATTACAAAACACATTGAACAAAAAACATAACTTCTCAAAAATGCATCAAAATGCTCTTAGGTGCCCTGCACCGGTAATTCACAATACACTTACCTGTTAGTCCACAGAACGCAATGTCCATGGCTTGCTAAAACATGGCACCTGCATTGATTAGACCAAATGGCATTCTTCTGTATGTAAAATTACCCCATTTACTAGTAAACATGGTTTTTAGTCTATCTTTCTCATCGATTAGGACCTAGTTATAACCCAAAAAACTGTCTAAAAAAGACATCATCTTGGGTCTAGTTACTGCCTGTAACACTTCATCCATGGAAGGCAGAGGATAATTATCCTTCTCAGATGCCTTATTCAAATTCTTGAAATCTACGCATAACCGGATGTCACCACTTTTCTTCCTAACAGGTACTAAGTTAGCTACCCAAGTCGAATGTCTAACAGGGAAAATTATCCTAGCAGACAACAGTCTTTTTACTTCCTCAAATATTAGTGGCTCTAAAATTGCATTTACAGGCCTTTGCTTTTGCCTAAATGGTTTGACATCTAGTTTTAATGGTATCACATGTGTTATAATGGATGTGTCATATGTCTTTAAGTCTTCATATGTCCATGCTATAACGTGTTTGTACTCTTTCAGTACATCAATAACTTCTTTTCTAATTTTTTTAGGACAAACCTTTCCAATTTGCACATTTTGGGGATTCTACTCTGTCCCCAAATTATATGGCTCGCACTTACCCCCCTCAGTCCTGGGTAAGCCCTTCTATCTCACTACTCTGTCAAAACCGAAGATTTGTTCTAACTCTATTACCCCTTTTGGCAAGAAATTATTCTTTAGGTTGATGATGTCTTCCTCATCCCAGGATATATCAGGCCTCTCCTATTCATCAATAATTTGGGCCTCAAATACTTCATTGCAAGTTAGAAAATCTATGATTTGCTGGTCTCCTTCAAATACCTGGAAATGAGTTACATTATCTGGCACACTGGGCACATTTACTAACTCTATAGCAAATCTTTTTAATCCAGATAGTGTTAAAGGCTCTAAAGTGCTAGCAGCAACAGCTAGCACATCAGGCCTATGGTTCTGTTCCCTAGGGATATGCTCTAAGTTGAAAGCATCAAATGACTCTATTAAATCCCAGACTCTATGTCTATAGCAAACCATTTTCTTGTAATTACAAGCATACAGCTTCCTGACCTGTTTGACTACTAACTTAGAGTCTGAAAATACTCTGATCATTCTTACCCCTTTCTTTATAGCCATGACTAAGCCATAAATTAAGGCTTCATATTCAGCAACATTGTTAGTACAAGCAAATTGTAACCTATATGCTGCTAGGTATGATTTACCTTGAGGATCTATGAGCTCTACGCCTGCACCTGCACCCTGTTTAGACTTAGACCCATCACACTTTAATGTCCACATGCCCTTATTCTTTTGACCTTTTCCTTTGACATGCTTCTCTCTGTCTACCACAGGTGTAGCGTTATCTTGTTTACTCTCCTGTAGTTCAGGCTGACCTATTTGTTCACCTATCCTTTCAGTGTATAGATCTAAATGACACACATCTTTGCTTGAACTTTCTCCTAACTCTAGAGTTTCTACATCTATGGGATTCAAAAAGTGCCCCTCAGGTTGACTAGAACTGACCTTTCCCTCTTGAAATTCCCACTCCTTTGTGCATTTTAAATATTGATACTCAATAACATCCCTACACATTCCACACTCTTCTTCAGAATGTGGCTTACCGTGAACTCTACACCTATCTTTATATAACTTGCACTGGACCGAAATGTTTAGTTCTATGCATTTTTCTATTTCTTGTTTAATGATCTGGCTAAAGTTACTTAGTGTACTATTTTCCTCATCAGAGGAATTTCCATTAGACTCCACAAATAACATTGTTTCCCTGCTAAGAGGTCTCTCCCCAAAATTTAGCATTAAGATCTCCTCAATCTGCACCCCTTTGTTAGTAACCCTATAAACACCAGGCTCAACTGAGGCATATAATATTTCATTTGTCCTATTGTACTCTGTGATCATATGCTTCATCCTAGGTTCAGTGTCTATTCTAATTTGGTTTGGTACACCTCTCCACGGCAACTACATGTGTGAGAAGTCAGTAGCCATGTATCCGTTAAGAATTTTTGACCAATCTCTACTCAATAACATCCCATAATTTTTAGGTATATCAACCACTTGGATGTCAATGAACTGACTTACCCTGGGGTCTGAAGCTAACTACATCTGAATATGCATTAGTTCTACCACATTAACTTCAGTTTTATCTAGCTGTGTGACAACTTTGACAGACCTAGTGGGAGTCAAACCTAAGGTTTTGCATATACCCAAAGGCATCACATTAGCTGAGGAACCCGAATCCACCATACAATTGTGTAGGTTCTTTCCACACAATCTAACAGTTAACAAGAAAGGAGGAGTTTCCTTCTTATCAGCATAGATTACTACATTTGTGTTAGAAGGCTACTTAACTTTCTTACTTTTTTCCTTTGGCTGTGTCTCTCTATTAGGTACAAGTACCTCAATAGAAGTCTCTCCTATTGCAGATGTATCCAAAGATTTTATAAAGGCATTTCTAACCTTTGGAGTTTTTAACAACTCACACAAAGGTATACTGACCTTGATTTTCTTTATTTCCTCTGATAAATAGTTCATCAGTCTCAAGGTTTCTGTTGTCTCCGTTTTATTTGTTTGGACCCTTGGCGATGTTACTCCACTATTTGTCTGGTGATTGGCCTTCAGTAGAGCTGGGTTATTGCTAGCATTCTAGTCTGGGGGTGTGTTGAAATTGTTAGGAGGAATAGACGTGGTGAAAGGACCTCCTGGCTTAGTGTTACTTCTGAGATTATAAGTATGATTCCTATTGGACTGCTGGAAGGCTTGCACTTCCTCTATCTCATGCAACACCTCATTTTCAGTTTCAAAGGGAAACTGAAAAGCATTTAGTACTAAGGCTGTCTCAGGGTACAGGTTTTCACAATAATAGGGTTCTTCATCTAACAATTGGTCATCTTCCTCTTCTCTAAATGTGAAAATTTCTAAAACTAGAGCGGTATCATATCCAAAGGGTACTATCTCATTACCTTTTGGAACTAAGAACTCAGAAGTAGGGGCCTGGACATCCACATTATAAATGCTTGCTGCCAGATGAAACTGGGGACAATCTAACTCAGCATGGGCACTAGTATTGTGAATTCTACACTAGTTTCTTAGTGCCACATTAGCCATTTGGATCCTTGTTGTTTGTTTTGTGTCCTGGTTGTCCGCATTCTCGAATGGAGAAGCTAGGGTGCCATTGTTAGGGCCTGTGTTCCATGATTTGGGATGCCTAGGTTGGTTCTGGTTTCTATTATTGTTACCCCAGGCTCTGTTATCAATAGTAGGTCCTCTATTCATCTATTGTCCTTGGTTATGATTTTGATTTTGACTATGATTTAACCTTGATTAAAACTTTGGCCTTGATTAGAACTCTGGTTTTGATTGTAACCCTGATTCTGATTTTGGTTATAGTTGGGGTTATAACCCTGGTTTTGGCTTTGGTTATGGTTTTGATTGTACCCTTGATTGCCCCTACCGTAGAAGTTCTCATTTCTCAATTGGGTCATCTCGGTGGACAATCTTCTTAGATGTGCAGTAATTTCTTTGATGTCTTCTCTTTCTTCTTGTGCCTTTGCTATAAATGCATCCTAAGGCAGTTGGAAAAAGGCCTGGCCACTATGTTGACTCTTACTGACAGTATTACTGGTGTAGGGTACTATAGCCTGGATCGAGGCTGGGCTGTATACATGAGCATATGTGGGGATTGTGTTTAGCGATGGAGTATTCTGCGAAGGAACTCCACCCCATGACTGTGTTTGATTTTGCACTCCAGGATTCCCTCCATTGAGGAATGGATTATAAGTCGTCTGCCTCATCTCCTGATTCACAGAGGCTGCCTCTTTGTAGGCTTTAGATACTATATCTATGTCAAGCTTCCTCTTGAAAAATATGGTGGTTAATGGATCTAAGGCCACATAGTACATGGCCAACAAGGTGTCTGGGTTTACTGTGTACAGGGCCACAATCCTAGAATAAGCCCTCTAAAATCTGTCATTGAAATTATCTATCAACTCCCCTTCACCCCTCTTAATCATAGCCAGTTTGTGGTATAGGGTGGAAGGGTCTATAGGTCCTCTAAATCTAGACAGAAATGCCTCCTCCATAAGTGCCTAGGAGGAAACATAGCCATTAGGTAGGTTTACATACCAGTTAGATGCTTGCTCATTGAAAGTGTAAGGAAATAACCTACAGACTACATCTTCATGTTCTAACTGAGCTCTGAAGCAGGCCTCCTTAAATATCCTGATATGATCCCCTGGATCTTGATGTAACTGGTATTTAGGACATATTTTCTTAGGGTTCTTTGGCATTTCATGATAGTCAACAAAATATATGGGCGAGTTGACAGCAAAATATGCCATTGTAGGTACCTGTGCTTGACCAGGCCCTATGGGAATACCTAAATTTCTGGGCGTACTTGGACTTCTGGGTGGGCTAGGACTTCTAGAAGAACCTAAGCCAAGACCTACGGACCTGAATGAAGAATTATCAAGACTACCAATACTATGAGTGTTAAGAGGTGATCCAGGAGGCGTTTCAGATGAACTTCCTGTATTTGATGTTTTGGGACTCCAAATTAAATGACCTCTACCTTGTCTTCTATCAGGTAACTGCACAAATATGTCATCGAGACTGGCCCTAGACCTAGTCACCCAGTTACTGTTATGAGCCAGCTTTACTCAACTTACACCTCTAACCCTTATCGGCCCTCCTTCTAGCACCAAAAATTGTTGATGTTTGTTTTTACACATTCATAACAAAAGTTAAAATTCATAAATGAACCTAACTATCTTGAAAGATACGAAGAAATAAACTAAGATTACTTGATCCCAAGTTTCCTTATTGGTCAAGTCTTGACCTGTTGGACAGTTCAGTAGGTTATTATGAAGCTGTAATATGCAAGGGGCCTTACATGGTTTAAAGTGGGTTCTGTGACATGCTGAACTTTAATTATGCAAACCAATACAAAGATCAATTTTCTAATCATTCCTTTGCATAAAATCCTTACTATACCTCAAAGCTTCATGTGATCTATATTAAAACATGCTTTGCTTCTCAACTATATATGAAGATTATCAAGTATCAACTTATTACTCTTAAAATTCTTCAAGTGTTAGATAATCTCCTTTAGATTTTAACGTTTAAGCTATGTACTTTAGATTTGTTGGGAAAAGTTAGAAAGACTAAAATATACCATCATTCACTATAGGATCTAAATGCTTTGTTATGCACACAATAAGAGTATAGTAAATTTAATCAAACCAATAGACTAAATCATTAAATGCACATACCCTGAGTATATTCACAAATATTGCATTCAAGATTGCAAGCTTTAAGAGAATTTGTTTTGGATGTAAGGAAGGGGTAGAAGACACTCAGAAAATAGACGTAGACTTCCAGGTTCTCTTAGATTCAAAACACAGTCATACAAAATTTATAATGTAGAAATGACTCTTAGCTTTATTGATCAAATATACCAAAACTTACAGTGCTTTATAGATACATTAAGAAAGTTGGACATTCCACGCATTCCTTAATGCAGACAATAGGCGACCTCCTCTAAACAAAAATACTCTACTCAAAATTCTCAAAAAGGCATTACAACTTCTGGCTAAATGCTAAAAATCCCTGTGTAAACTAATATACAAGTTGCAATGCTTCATATATAGCATTTGAATTCTTCCTCTTGCTACGGTTCCAACTTCCATTCTACGGTTGTAACCACTTTCTTATGGTTACAGGTTCTTTTCCTCTTGACCAATGATGTGCCTTCATTTCATAACCGCCTGCCAATCCACCACCTGGCATCTTTTCTTTGCAACAGATGTTCTTGGAATCTTTCCAAACAAGATTCCCACTTTATGCTGCCTTTTCCCGCCAAAATTCTACATTTGATTTTCCTTAAAAATTTCTTGCTCCTAATTGCTTTTCTCCTCATGTTTCTTGATTTTTTGAAGTTATCAATTACATTTTGTATGAAGGTACAGTCCCTTGCTGGACTCTTTGCAAAGATAAACTCTTGCATCGTTACCTTTTCTTTTAATTCCTTCTCCTTGTCTCTGGAATCCTTTGTCCTTTTCTGGTATTTCTTCATTTTGACTCTTTCTTTTCTTTGTCTCCTGCATCCCTCTTCTATTTTGGGGCCATCCTGTCAAAACATACATGTCTCACTTTTCCGTTTTCACCATACCTAGGGTTTTTTACTGTAAATTTCTACTTTGATTATTTACCCTAATTCATTCCCCACTCCTATTTTAACATTTACTATGCTCTTATCCAGCTAATTAAACATTGAAACAGTAAATTGCCTAATGCCCATGTTTTGCAATGAAACTATTGAATTCTAATGGTATCCCACCAATTGAATTTAAACGGAGTTTAGGATAAATACCTGTTCTTCACAACCATTTACTGTTGACTTACTTTTACTGTTCTACTATTTTTAGCTGCTATAATTCTGTTGCTTTCCCTCGTTCTGGTAAATTCCAGTTTAATCTGGGCAACAGCTCCTTTTCTGCAATTTTCAGCTTCAACAATATATTTTGAAAGCAAAAAAACATTCAAATTGCCCTAACCCTCATTAAATCTTTCTTGTTTGAGTGTTAGGCCTGCATTAATTACATCTATTAATGCGCTACTATTCCAACTTTCACTCCGGTGTTCAGAGTTTTTTGAACCTCCTTTTTTTACCGTTAGTCAAAGTCTGCATACATTCTCCTCTATGTATATTTCATTGTATGTCCTTGTATCTCTTCGTTGTATTTCTTGTCTTGTATAAGTGCACATACAAACACCATATACAATCACTTCCTTACCTTCTCTTTCCCGCGATGCATATGATTCTTTGTATATCGGTATTTGTATATTTAAACATACAAATGCCAAAAAATACAAAGGCCATTTTCTGTTATTTAATTCCTTTTGACATCCAAGTATGTATATTGGTTTGTATATCAGATATACAATGTGAACAAATAGAATCAATATACAACTGGTAGGGTCCACCCTATCTTTAAAACTTATGCATAGCCGCAATGCATATTACCTTTATGTTACTTTTGGACCTCAACCCTTTACAAATTGCCTTAAAATTACCTTCAAATCCACGATGTACATAGCTCAATGTGTCTCTCAGAACATATACAAGCGCAAAGGTATACCACAAATTAACTCCACTTGATAACTCCTTGGTTCCGCAGTGTATATAAAAGAATGTATATTTTACCTTGTATATCCCGAAACATACAAAAGGCAAAAAAATACAGCAGTTTAACTTCATTTTGTAACTGCTATGGTTCCAGCTTGTATAAAGTGTTTGTATATTTGGTTGTATATCTATTTCGTCCAAATATACAAACCCAGAAATACAAGCGACGGACTTAACTTTTTATTCACTTGAACTTTGAACCATTTCAATTCTGACTTGTATAAAAGACAATGCATACCTGATATTCATTAAGTCTTAATACATTGTATTTACCCAAATTTATCTTTCCTTCGAATCTGTGTTGTATAAAGTTGGATGTATGCCCCTCGATGCCCTACATACAAAACACAACATATACAACCAATATGCACTATTCCATAAAATTTGGATTCCACGATGTATGTAACCCCTTGTATCTCTTGATTGTATATTTGGCATCTACCAAATATACAAGTGCTAAACATACATCAAATATGTCAACCTTGATACCTCCTTCAGTTCCGCTATGTATAAGTCATTGCATATCAGCTTTGTATGTCGAAACATACAAAGTACAAAATATACAAAGACTTAATCATCCTTAATAACCTCTTCAGGTCCGCGACCTGCATGTGGACAATGTATATTAGCAATGTATGCCTACTTGTATGTTTGGATTTGATGCAGAGTGGCACAAGGGAAGGTATCAACACAAGATAAGTTTGGTTTGTTCTCCTTAGCCCACTCACCCACTCACCTAGTCTTCAACTAAGCAAAGCCACTCACCAAGTGCAAATTATGGATTTGTGGTCTAGGCTATTGTCTAACCCTTGAGACTGTTTCTACACCTTATGGAAGGTCTGCAAACACCTTTCCAATAGTTGGTTTGGTTCCCAACTTCACACAACCCTCTAACCTTAACTAGGCCTAGTGAGGCTACTAGCCCTCTTCTACTAGTTTTCTTCACACCAAATGACAAAATCCCAAAGGACTAGGAAAACAAATGATGGAATTGAACACCCTTCAGGGTACCCTAACAAACCTCCAAATCTCCAATCCCAACTCTACTCCAGCAGTTCAAAACCCCCACTAGGTCTCTAGGCCTAATTGATCACTTTAGGCTTGGGTTACAAAGCAAAGGGTTCAAATTGGGTTTGTAGGTCAGGGGAAGGAATTTATAAGGTCTCTACCAGGTCCCTACAACACAAAACCACCATCCATTCATTCACCTTGTTTGGATTCTGTCACCTACAATGGCAAATAACATAAAACAGGCCAAATACATGGTAATACTTGACCTAGGGCATCAAATTAAAAATAGAAGACTACATTTCTCGACAAAAATATTTTGGAATCTTATAGTACATATCCCTAGCCTACATTTCACCAGTTTTTGTGAATTTTCACCAGTGGGAATGCATTCTAGGGCCGGATTTCTATGGCTGCCCTAGAAAACAGGGTTTTCAGACCTGTTTTGAAAGAAAAATCAATAACTTTTGATCCCGACCACTTCAAAAATTCAAACCAATTTCATTGGAACCTTGACTCCAAGCACTTTCAGAAAAAGTACATTTGCACGCTGGAAAATCTGTACAGTCCGTACAGCAACACGTTTTCTTCAGAAAAATAGTCAAATTCTTGATTTTTGTGCCCAAAATTGCATACAAAATCTCTTTTTTTTCATTCTGGGGTGAGAAGACAGCAATATGACTTGACCTAAGTTGGTTTTCAACTATCCAAATAGATTCAACTTCCAAAAATGGGTTGCAACTGACCAAATGTGTCATTTGACAACATTGACAACATTGGTCACTATGACATTTTGCAATAACACAAAGAGGTCGATTGATTCAACTTGTCCAGTGGAACCTAACCAACCACCATTCCATCTAAAACATGCCAAAACACAAAAATTTCCAATTAGACTCAAAAACAAACAAAAAACCAACATTAGACCTACTAGACCTAAGTGGCATAACTAGGGTCCAAATGGACTAAGAAGGATTTGAGGTTTATATAGTCACCCCAAACCTCTTGACCATACAAAATGGACCAAACAACAATGGCTAAAAGCCTTATTACAAAACAAATTCAACAAAAAACATAACTTCTCAAAAATGCATCAAAATGCTCTTAGGTGCCGTGCACCAGGATTGTTGCCGATATACACTCGGGGTATACATACAAGCGTTTAACTCGATTCTAACCTTTTTTGGATTCCGCATTGTATGTATGTATAAAACTTTAAAAATGCATACAAGGGAAAAGAGACATACAATTGCCCTTGTACATGAAAGCGATGGTGAAAGTAACCAAGTAAAAAAATGACTTTGCATATACAAAGGACTTTGTATATGTAAAGCGAAATACAAACCTAAATGTACATTTTA
Source organism: Cunninghamia lanceolata (assembly GCA_027924645.1). Taxonomy (NCBI): domain Eukaryota; kingdom Viridiplantae; phylum Streptophyta; class Pinopsida; order Cupressales; family Cupressaceae; genus Cunninghamia; species Cunninghamia lanceolata. The sequence continues at coordinate 882,989 of BSBN01001297.1, forward strand.
CCAAAAAAGATCATAACTTGCAAAATATGGCAAATTTTAAGATGGTTCAATAAGCAACCCTAGCTTATTTTTCACAAGGAATCCAACCATATCATGCACTGGTATTGAAAATACATTTTTTCTCTATTTTTAACGAAGTTTGCAACTCTTTTAACCCTCCTTTTTCCCTTTACCACCAAGCAAAACAACACACAAGCAAGCAAAAGAAAAGCCACAGCAGGGGTCCTCATTTTGCTAAGGAGTAAAATGGGGTGTGTTGTGAACATCACAACAAGACCTTGAAGAAACTTTTTTCTCCAGTGACAAGGATTGAAGCAATAAGGATGTTTTTGGATTTTGTAGCATACAAAGATTTCAAGGTTTATCAAATGGATGTGAGGTCTACTTTCTTAAATAGAGAGTTGGAAAAGGAAGTCTATATAGAACAACTGGAAGGATTTCAGTCAACAGATCAGGGTGACATGGTATGCAGATTGAAGAAAGCTTTGTATGGATTAAAACAAGCTCCTAAGGAATGGTATGCATGATTGGACAGGTACCTGATATAGATAGGGTTTAGTAAAGGTACTACAGATAGCAATATCTACTTCAATATCAATGATGAACAAACCCTAATTGTTGCAGTTTTCATTGATGATGTTGTTTTTGGAGGCAATGAAGGTATGTGCTTAGTTTTTGCTAGAGAAATGCAAAGTGAATTTGAAAAGTCTATGTTTCGAGAGATGAACTTCTTTTTAGGTCTGCAAATAAGTCAATTAGATAAAGGTATCTTCATTTCTTAGTCTAATTATATGAAAGAGTTGGTAAAGAAATTTGGGATGGAAGAATCTAAAACAGTATGCACACCTATGATAACTAGTTGTAAGTTAAGAAAAGATGATAACTCACCCATGGCAGACCAGAAAAGGTATAGATCTATGATTGAAGGATTACTTTATTTGACTCAAACTAGACCTGACATAATGCATGCAGTATGTCTTGTAGCAAGATTTTAGGTAGAAGCCAAGAAATCACATGTGATGGTAGTCAAAAGAATTCTAAGATATTTAAAAGGTACAATAGATTATGGTTTGTGGTACCCTAAGACTATAACTTTACTCTTAGTGCATACACTGATGCAGATTGGGCCGGAGATGTGGATGATAGAAAAAGTACAATTAGAGGTGCATACTTCTTGGAAAAAAGACTAGTATCTTGGTTGAGTAAGAAACAAGATTCAATATCCCTATCTAGTGTAGAAGAAGAATACATTACAACAGCATACAGTTGTACTCAAGTGTTATGGATGAAGTAGACTTTGAAGGACATCAAAATCGTGTATGAAGATCCCATTGCAATCTTTTGTGACAACACAAGTGCCATAAACATATCAAAGAATCCAGTGATGAATTCAAGGAAAAAGCACATATCCATTAGGTATCATTTTCTGAGAGAAAAGGTGATAGAGAATGAAGTCAAGTTAGAATATGTTTCTACCAAGGATCAGATTGCAGACATTTTTATCAAGCCTTTGCCTAAGGATACTTTTGAGTTTCTCAAAGAAAAGTTAGGGGTTATCACCCCTACTCATCTAAACTAAGATGCAAAGTAGTGCATCAGTTTAGAGGTGCTTAGATGTCTTGATTGATGCTTTTCAGGGCTACTTCTCAGGGGGAGTAGTCAGAGAATTCAGAAGAGAGATTAGATCAGAGTAGAAGAGTGCAAGTATGTGCCCTTTTCCATTGATGTCAAAGGGAGAGAGAAGTCATGTGAAAAACTTAGAGTGCAGATGTGTAAGAGAAAGGGGGATAATTTTAGAGAAAGAAAGAGTGTAGGTGTGTAAAGAGAAAGGGGGAGAATCTTGTCTTGATGGTTGTTGCAGTTTTTCACATCATATGTTGCCATCAATGACAAAGGGGGAGATTGTTGCAAATATGTGCCTAATCGGTGTTGTCATTGATGTCAACATATCCTTGTTGTCATTGGTGTCAACTATATCTTATTATATTACTTGTTTAGAAGACTTGTATGTTGAGGATATTGAGAAAATTAGCCTCTCCGGAAGGAACAAGTGAGTTACAGAGAAGTGTAGTACAGACAGTGAGTTGTATGCTAAAGAACAATCTGGTAAACTGCTCTGCATTTATTTCGACTTGAAGATCATGGTCTATAGATTGGAAGTAAGTTAGAGGTATGACTAAGGATGCTACATTCCAGGTTTGAGCCCTTCACATGAAGATTTAAGTGAGTTGTGTTCACCAGAGTGAAACCTGCCTTTTCTATAAGTTTAGTTGGGTCAGGAAGAAAGTATTCTGCTCCGCATTCCTTCACAATAAAGTATTTTTCTCTACAATTCTAGAAGGAAGTCTGGGATGTTGATAAGTGCATACAGTTGCAATGGTTTATGGTTTGGTGGTCCGTAATCTATCTTTCTTTTATGACAGTTGAAGGCAATATAGTTCATGTGTTCCGGTGAGAAGATTCCTATGGATAAAGTGGTTAAGGTTCATGCGGTTTCTCCTGATGATTATAACATGCTTGTGGATGTCTCATAATCATGTTCCTATCTTCATATTGGTCCACATTAAGGACTTGAGATTGTGTTCTAAGATTGTTTCCAGATAGTGTAATGTGTAACCAATTTTGGCTAACCTAGTTAATCCCGGTGATTATGGAGATCTCTGGAAGATTGTGGAAGTGTGTTGTGGCATGGAAGATTGTGTTTGAGTCTCAACTAAGGCATGGCATGATCCTCATTTCATTTCCTTTGCATAATGTTGTAATAGGTCAGGAACTTTTTTTTAAATGTTTCTAATACTGACCTTGGAGATTGCTCCAATGGTTGATGATTGTGATGCCGACCTTGATGATCATTCCAAGGTTGATGTAGTATATAAATACTTATAGTTGAGTCATGAAAAAAGTGTCCTTGAGTGAAAATGGAAAGATAATAAGAAAGGTCCAAAAGGCAGAGCAGAGAAGAGGTAGAAGGAAGAAGAGGAAGAGTAGAGTAGAGGAATTATTGTACTTTAGTCACAAATATAGAAAGGTGTTGATTGTGGTAGAGAGCTTGGAAGTGAGCTTCCTGTAGGGTTTAACATCCCTTATTGTAATCTTGCTGGGTTTAGGGTTGAGGTAGTGAGCCTGCTAGACCTAATTGTTCTTCATGGAAGTAAGCCAATATGTTTAGGCCTGTGGAGTGACCAAGCTTGAACATCATTATTTCAAGATTGCAATATATATTGAGAGCTAATCCTCTCTGTGGTTTTTCCCCACCTTGGGGTTTTCCACGTAAAATCTGGTGTCCCTTGTGTTGTTTGATGTTGTATCTGTGGTTAAGTTTCTGATTTCATGCATTCATTGTTAAATCATAATAATTGTGGATAAGTGATGATTGTTTAATTACAAAAAGTGTTTAACTTTTTGAGACAACTTATTCACCCCCCCTCTCAGTTGTTCAGCGCATATCAACATGTTGGTAGTACTCAGATTTTTTTTCTTAAAATAGGATGCTTTTCTATTTTAAGGATTCAATGATGTGGATGATTGATTTTATAACCAATTAAATCATTTTTTATATTTGATTTTAAGATAGGACCTATCTTGTACACATAGAACAATGTGATAAGATAAGGAAATGATAAGATAAAAATAAAGTAAATAAATAAATTCATTTAATTTATTTTTAAATGATAGAAGAAAAAGATAAATTTAGAAAATTGGAGAATGAACATAAATTAAATAAATAAATTTATTTAATTTATAATGATGATGAAAAGATAAATAAAAAAAATATTGATTTTATTTATTTATAAGAGGAATAATGAGATAATTAAATAATTAAAGATTATTTAATTATAGAAGAAAATAGAGAAAATTAGATAGAATTAATTTAATAAATATAATTTATTTAATCAATGATAGCAAGACGATGATTTTAGAAGAAAATAGATGACTAACCCAAGTGTGCTACACAAAATTGACAAATGAGGTGAAAATGCAAGAAATTGTCAAATGATGAAAAAAGTCAAGTTTGGGTGTCTACATTTTGCCCCTCTTTGAGACAATGTCCGTTAGGACATTGTTTCAAAGAAGATGAAACTAATGCATAAAGATAAACAAGATATGCCCAAGTGAAACTGGTGGGTGATGCCCCCTTGAGAGGAAAACTAGGCTACCCAGAAAAAGGCTGGGTTGACTCGCAATTAGAACACACTTGTTTGATAGGATGAAAATGATGAAGAAAAAGATAATGAAATGGAGGAAAATCAAAGTTGGTCAATCCTTGTGAGAGCTATAGGTTTTATTGTGGTAAATGAATGAATGGTGAATGATGGGTGTAGCTTTTGACAATGGTTGTACATAAATTTAGAGATAAATTGCAATCCTTATGTTTGATATAACATGTGGATATTATGCGCCAAGGTATAGAAGACCAAGGTGTCAATGTATCTAATGCAGATAGCGTAATACAATCTTGTCTACCATATGAGGGCAAGATGTTGATCCAACATACACAAGATATGAATATTAGCTGTTCCAAGATGGACTTCGACTCTATAGGCAACGATTTGAACTTATTTCCACTAAACATAATAACACATTTTTGGTTATATGTATGGAAATAGTCTTAGCATAGAAGAGTCTTAATGCATAAGAGACTGTTTAGCTTCTCAGATGCAAAATATATTGATATACAAGATGTTAATCCCAACACCGACAAGATACCATTAGGCATAGTAAGAGAATAATATCATCCCACAAACACAACATACGAAATAAAATGACCATGCCCTAGTCCATACTTCATCGTAACATACCAAGATATAATGAATCAAGGCAGTCTAGGCTAAGTATTAGAAAGGGACAAAAAAATAAATCAAAAGAAAACAAAGACAGTCATGATATTATCTTTCCAATAGAGGGTGCTCTTGGATGGATTCGATAGAGCCTTGTTGTGAGGAAAGATATATCCCATTGAAGGCTGAGATGCTGGAGTGATATAGCAAATGTTGGCTAAAGGCATGTGGATAGACATCTTTGTTTTACCCTTCATTTGATGAGTTCTTTGAGCTATCGCGACTTGCATGGTTTGCTTTCCTACTTGAGTTAGTCAAAGGGAGATGGAAGAATAGAAGAGATGAAATGGGGATGAAAGAATGAATTGTCTATGCTTGCGTACTGGATACTTCCTTCATATTTTAGACTACATACATACCTTGTATCCACGAGATCAAAGCACAGTACGATGATGATGATACATGATGATATGTAGTTTTGTTTATTGATGATGTGGGAGATAGATGATAGAAGAAAGTGAGATAGAAGAGAGAAGATGATGATGAAAGATTAGAAGAAGGATGAAAGATGGAAGAGGTCTATCGTCTATGCCTGAATCTAGGTACTTCCTTCGTATCGCAGATTTCCTACATACCTTGTATCCATGGGATCAAGGCACTTAATGAAAAAGATAAGATGTAGTTCTGATTTATGTTATTGATGGTGATGATGAATGTGGATGGATTGATCGGTTTATGGATTGATTGGGATTGATTGGATGTTTGATGATAGTTCGTTGGGTGCTTGGTGATGTGAAATGTTTAAATGTTATTGGTATAGTGCTCGATGATGATGCTTAAAAGATCCACTCCAAAAACTAAGCGCAAGCAAGTGCCCCCAGTATGGGTTTAATTTATTATGGATGATGAGGGATGGGGTGATAACCTAGACCTAGAAGGATGATAGACAAAATGATATGTCAACTCTAACAAACTCCAAAACCCATGATAGCAGTAAGCATAAGGATGGAAAAGGGAATGATCTTATTGGGGATGGATAAGTTTATTATGAAAATGGGCTGATGTTGTTAGGATATAGACAAAGCTTATTATGGATGGATAGACAAAAAATGAAGACTGGGTAGATGATCAGATCTGGTTTTACACATAGCGCATGTTTGCCAGGTTTTCACTATGGTACTTATCCAAGGCACCTATTTACCAGGTTTCACCAGAGGACAAATTATTTATCTTTACTATTTTGAATTTTTTTATGGAATATTCCAAGGATTGGGCATAAAATTTGTTCAGATAAACACTATTGATGGGTTCATCCAAAGGAATGCCTTCAGGTGTTGAGAGAATGTAAGCTCCTAATCCATAGACGGATGTGATCACATATGGTCCTAACCAATTGGGTTCAATTTTGCCTTTCTTCTCACGATCTGTTGATTCTTCTGATTCTCTTTAAGGACAAGGTCTCCTACCTAGAACCTTCTTTCTTTGATCTTTTTTTTGTATCTACGACAAAGATGATTTTGATAGACTTGGAGATGATTGAGTGCCATGAGATGTCATTCGTCCAATAGCTCTAGATCATTTAGCCTAGATATCCTGTATTCCTCATCAGAAATGAGATACTACAATGATACTCTCAGTGAGGGGATCTCAACCTCTATAGGTAAGATAGCTTCGATGCCATATACAAGAGCATAAGGTGTAGCACCAATGGGAGTTCTGACACTTGTGTGATAAGCCCACAACATTGGATTAATTTGTAGATGCCAATCACGACTAGCTTCATTGACTGTCTTCTTAAGGATTTTCATAATGGTTTTATTAGAAGCCTTAGGTTGGTTGTTACTCTGGGGATACTATAAGGTGTTGAGAACCTATGTTGGATATGAAATTTGCTGCAAAGCTCATGGACTTCTTAGTTCTTGAAGGGACATCCATTGTTAGTAACAATGGCTTGTGGAACTCCATAGTGGCAAATGATATGATGAAGGATGAACTTGGATATTTGCTTGTTGGTGATATAAGTCATTGGTATGGATTCTACCCACTTTGTAAAATACTCTGTGGTGGTAATGATAAACTTATAACCATTGGACGAGGTTGGATGGATCTTTCCTATGAGCTCGAGTCCCCACTATGAAAAAGTCATGGTGTAGTAACAGGTTGTAACTCATGTGCTGGAGCATGTATCAAATCCCCATGTTTTTTACATTGTAGACAATGCTTAGCAAACTTTTGTGCATCTTTCTCTATTGTTGACCAATAATATTTAGCTCTCAAGAGTTTCTTAACAAGACTAGGGCTGGTAGAATGCAAACCACAGACACCTTCATGTACCTCATGTAAAGCAATGTTAGCTTCCTCTGAGTCAAGACATATAAGAAGGATACCATTGAGACTCTTGTGGTATAGGCTTTCTCCAAGGATAGTGTAATGAGAGGCTCGACGGATGACAGTTTTGCGTTAGGTTTTGGATAATTGAAATGGAAAGCTACCATGGTGGAGATACTCATATATATCCTCATACCAAGGAGAATTGAGACCAACAAGTTCACATACGTGCTCAGATTGTGGAACTTCAAAATCTAGTATCAAAAGTTGTTCAACTAAGAACTCACATATGTGTGCATTGGAAGGCATGTCTAGAAGAGAACAAATTGTAGCCATAACGTCTTATGCTTTGTTGTTGATCCTAGGAATTTTCTCGAATGTGATCTTGGAAAAGTATTTCTTGAAATCATCTACCATCAACTTGTATGGGAGAAGCTTTTCATATTTAGTTTGATATTCATCCAAGAATTGTCTGATAACCAATTGTGAATCTCCAAAGACTTGTAATTGTGTGATAGCACATTGTACAGCCATGCGTAGTCCTGTGATCAAACCTTCATATTTAGCAAAATTGTTTGTGCAAGGGAAAGCAATCCTGTATGACTTCGGTATACAATCTCCTTGAGGTGTGATGAAACAAATTCTTGCTCTAGATCCATGTTGTGTATATGATCCATCAAAGTATAATTGCCAAACTACTGAAGGATATAAGTTGAATAGCTCTTCATCAGGAAACTCAGGATGGATATGATGAATGTCTATTATTAGCAATAATGCTAGCTGATCTATGATTACTTGTCCTTTTATAGCTTTGTAATCCACATACTCTATATCAAACTCACTTAGGATCATTACCTGTTTTGCTATTCTTCTAAAGAAGATACTTGAGAGGATCAAACTTAGATATGAGCTTTGTACGTTGGTTTAGCATATAGTGTCACAACTTTTGGGAAGAAAACACCACCACTAAATATGCTTTTTCCATGGTTGTGTAGTTAAGCTCATAGCCAACAAGAGTTCTGCTGACATAGTGGATGGCTTGTTCTTTCCTTGCTTCATCATGTTGAGCTAAGAGAGCACCTAGATCTGCTATTGTTAAGGAGATGTATAATAACAATGGTCGATCAGGTACAAGAGGTACCAACACAGGGGGTGTAGCTAGATATTCTTTTATTTTCTGAAAAGCTTGTTGGCACTTAGCATGCCATTTGAAAGGTTCTCCCTTTTGAAGAAGGTATTAAAAAGCATGACATTTATCTACTAGATGTGCAATGAATCTATGGATAGACTATAACCTACCTTGTAAGTTGCGAAGTTGTTTCAAATTGGATGGTGGAGGCATTTCCATTATAGATTTTACCTTGTCGGGATCCACTTCTATGCCTCGTCAAGATACAATATAACCTAATAGCTTTCTAGATGTTACCCCAAATACACATTTATTTGGATTTACTATCACTTGATACTTCTCCAGTCTATCAAAGATCTCTTCCAATACTTGTAGGTGGCCTTCTCTAGTTTTTTATTTTCCCAAGATGTCATCAACATAGTCTTCCATTATGGTATGAAAAAGGTCATGGAAGATAACTGTCGTGGAAGATAACTGTCATGGCTCATTGATATGTTGCCCCTGTGTTCTTAAGACCACAAGTTATGACAACCCAGCAATAGGTACCCCATGGACATATGAAAGAAGTCTTGTATTGATCTTCTTTTGCAATTCTAATATGATTATAGCCAAAAAATCTATCCATTAATGATAGCATTTCATGTCCTGCTATGAGATCCACAATGGTATATATGCTTGGTGATAGAAAATAATCCTTGGGACAAGCTTTGTTAAGGTCTTTGAAGTCAGTACAACAATGGATGTGGCCATCAGGATTTGAGACTAGTACTAGATTTGAAACCCATTTCAGATAATCAATAGGCCTTATAAACTTAGCACATAATAATTTCTAAATTTCTGCTTTGACCAAAAGTGTTATTTGAGGATGCATTTTTTGAAGCTTTTGCCTAATCAGTTTTACATTTGGAGATATTGCTAGATGATGTACAACAAGTGAAGGATCTAATCCTAGCATATCTGCATAGGTCCATGCAAAGTTAATTGTTCTTTTCATGAATAAAGCAGTGAAATCTTTCCTTTCCTGATCTGATAATGATGTTGCTAGGAATGTGATCTTGGGATTCTATGTTGTCCCTAGATTCATCTCTTGAGATTTCTCTATTAGCAATGGTGACCATTCTTGATATTCAATGGTCAAAGGAAGGTCAAATCCTCCAACCTCGGGTGCCTTGGAGAGGTTTTCACCCTCAGATATGTCCTTTATTTTTACTTTTTCATGGTCAAGAGGTGCCTTGCAGTTTTCACCTAGTGACCTTATCTTTTTTTATTTTATTTATTTCACTTTTGCCACTGAAGGATTTGACACTTCCCCCAAAATATGATAACAAAGGTAGATCCATCATGAAGCATGCTTTGTGAGATACCAATGGTATGCCTTGTCTCAAACCCATGAATTCTACTATAGCTTCATCATTTTGAAATGTGTCTAGAATAGGTGCCCCCTGATGGTCCCAATCGACAAGGTGAGGATATACAAATTTGAGGCCGGATGATGAGGAGTACCAAATGGATAAGGTAGATGAAAAGGTAAAGATGGATGTGTCTTGGAATAGTTTGGTTATGTGGAAGGAAGAGTCATCGATGACATCTATATTAGAAGTCCCTTATGTGGGAAAGGCTTTATCTACTTCCTCAAGAATACACTCAATGTCCTTGGAAGGTGAAACCTCCTTACAATACCCTATACCTTGCTTATTAAACTTCTTGGTAACACTAATAGGTTCAATAGGTCCCTATCCATGTGGTCCTAGGCCTCCTTGTCCTTTGTAGCCAATATTCTTGATAATGCGAAAGCCATTGTTATATCACTCCGCTTTTAGAGTAATTTGATCGTTTTCATCAAAGAAGAGCCAAGAGTTGATGTCATCAATATCTTCATCTTCGAGCATACCTACTTTAATGAATATGGTAGGAGGTTCTTTGATAATGGTTGTAGATGTAGTAGCTTTGGATATGCATGGTTGGCCATAAGATTTTGGAGATAAGGGAAAGGTTCCTACACAACAAGATTCTTGTAAAGTGTACTCACCGAGTCCTTTCTCTTGGTATTTAGCATCAATGGTGGGGATGTATTTACTAGATGAGGGCTTATTTAAGTTAGATGGATCTACATAGGATGTGGATGGATGTGCTTCGATGTTGATGGGGCAATGATTGGTATCTTAATATTTAGTTTGAAAAGTGCGACAAAACTCAAATGGATTTGGATCGGCGGGGATTGTGACTTCAACTCCATTGTAAGGAAATTTGAGGCATTGATTGTATGTAGATGGAACAGATTTAATGTCATGTATCCAAGGATGACCAAGGATAATATTTTATGGCAATTCAATGTCTAGGACTTGGCACTTGGTATTGGTGATAATAGGACCAACCTTGATGGATAAATAAATAATCCCTTCAGATTCTCTCTCAGCATCATCATATGCCTTGATGATTATACTCTTAGCAGTCTCAATATGATCCTTAGAATATCCCAATAATTTGATAAGATTTAAAGAACATATGTTTAATCCATCTCCAGCATCTACTACTATTCATTTGACACGACATTTGTTTATGTAAACTTTGATATGGAGGGCATCATTATGAGATGGATCGGGTGATGAGAGATCTTTGTCAGAGAAGGTGAAGTGGTAGGGTGATGTAATACTAGCTATCATGGTTTGAAATTATGTAGTGTAAATATCATTAGGGATTGACAGCTCTTGTAGGGCTTTATCAAGGATGGCTTTATGGGCAGGTGATATATGCAATAACTCTAAAATGGAAATATGAGCGGGGGTCTTACCAAGATGGTCAAGGATACTATAGATATAGGTTGGGTGTATGGTAGCTGGTGCTCCTTGGATAGTAACATGACCTCAATGGGTGGTAACAACACAATCAGGGGCTCCTTAGATAGTGTCCAAGGCTTGACGAGTGATATCAGGACAACTAGGTTCTTTTCCTCTTATGGTAATGGTGGATATACAAGCTTGTTCATTGTGACCAATAGTGGATGATTCATAGGTATATTGGATATTCTTCCCTTTATTAGAGGTACTTGCCTTGTCATGTGATGGAAGTGGATTCTTAAAAGCATCAAGGTCATAGTTTGAGGTTTGTTTAGGTGGATTGACACTAATGGCTCCTTGATCGATGAGATTTTGAATCACATGTTTCAATTTCATGCAAACTGATGTGATATGTCCTTTCACTCTATAAAATTCACAATATTCATTATCTTTGTACCAATTGGGTTTATATTGTGGTTCTTCATATGGTCGAGTCTCTAATAGTGTTATTGTGCCTACTTGTAAACATTTCTTTAAGACAGATTCAATAGGTTATCCCAAAGGAGTGAATTGATGCTTAGGGAATGGATTTGTTTTAACTTGGTCTCATGGAAAAAATGGTGTGCTTTTGTTTTCTTCTTAGATATGGATGGGAGGTTTCATAGTTTGAATATTCTTTGCATCAACATTGCCATCATTTACAACATTTTTATTTTTGTTCCAAAAGCGAGATTTATCATTTGAGGATTGTGTAGTGTCTTTGGTTTCCTTGAAAATCTTGATGACACCTTTAGCAATTAAATCTTTTTCAGTGTTGGTTCCTTTAGATATAAGCTCATTAAAGGTGGTGGCACTTTGTAGTTGCAATTGAAAGGATAGCTCAAAATGAAGGTTTTGAACAAAGATATCTACTTGTTGCTTCTCGGGGATTTGCCATGAAAACTTACTAACCATGTTTTGCCATCATTGGATGAATGATGAAAAAGTTTCCCATTGTGTTGTTTATTGTTGGCAAGATCGTTCATGGTTACCTCATGTTCAACATTGAAGAGAAAGTGTGTGACAAATTTGCTTGAAAGTTCTTTGAAAGATTTGATACCAGGTGGGAGATGTGAAAACCATTCCAAGGCTTGTCCCCCAAGAATTTGAGGGAATAATCACAAAAGATATGTGTCATTGTAGGTGACATCAAGACAAGTGACATAGAATGTTCAAAGATGGTCAGTTGGATCTCCTTTTCCCTTGTACTTGTCAAATTGTGGGATCTCAAAATGTGGAGGGAAAGGTATCATTTGTAATGACTTATCAAAAGGATAAGGAAATACATCCTCAAAAGAAAATGTTTTCTTCATTTGTCCCATACTCATGGCATCAAGTCACTGGTATATTTGTTTAACGTGTTGCTCCATATCAGATAGTTGTTGTTGCAAAGGATTTTGGTGGCTTGGATGCGGTATTTGATATACCGGGGTATTGTTTGGAGGTATTGTTGTGAGATGTTATATGGTGGGGTGTAGGTATTTTGGATTTGATTATCAAATGATGGAAAGGTGTGGGTGTTTGAGGATGGATTGACACCTTGAGTTTGCATTGCATGTGAACCATATGATGGATTAATGTATGACATTTGTGGATTAGATATTGGCAAAGATTGAGATTCATTAGATGAATTGATATAGGATATATGTGGATTAGAATTGGATGGAGCATGGGATACAATATGCAGATTAACATAAGACATTTGTTGGTTGGATGGTTGCGATCTAAGTGAATGGATTTGATCAATGTATGGAGGTGATTCAAAAGTTTAGTCAATAATTGGAATATTAGTATTGGATGACACTTGTGATGTTTGGATTAAATCAATGGATACAGATGGTTGGGATGGTTCAACATGCGACACACTTAGATTGGTATGTGGTGCCTGTGTGACATGCAAAGGAGTTGTGTTCATGAAGGAAGATACCCTGGGATGGGATACATAAGATGTAGCAACATGAGATACACTTGGATTGGAGGCTTGAGGTGTTTGAGGCACATGCAAAGGAGCTATGTTTATGGAAGAAAGTGGAGTGGATTGAGATACATGAGATGGGGTGGCATGCGACACAATTTGGTTAGGTACTTGAGGGGCTTGTGACACACAGGAGTTAATAACATTGGTTGGTGTCAACAAAGGTTCGATGGATGTAGGTACATGGAATGGAGGAATAGACAGAGTGGTAGAAAGTGATGTTGGAATGTTGTGTGGAGATGGTGTAGATATGGTGGACATGGTAGTAATGGCCTTATGGGTATCCTTTGCAACAACAAAAACATTGTTGGTTGGTTCAAGTTTTTGGATTGTGGAGATATCAAAGTCACTTGGCAATTTGACTCTTTCTTGAGCTAGTTGGGTGAAAATTTGTTCACATTTTGACCTTATGATCCTATTGGAAAGTCACATAGCTTTATCATATTGGAGCTCTAGATCATATGAATAGTCTATTAGATCTAGGGCACACAACTGAGAGGGGGGGTGAATCAGTTGTACAAAAACTTTGCTTCTACTTCAAACACTTGATTCTTCTTGTTAATTAACAGCATATCAATTAATCATTTATGAGAGCACAAAGCATAAACACCAAAGCAGATAATCATCAACACATTTGACACCAAGATTTTTGACGTGGAAAACTTGGTTAAGGGAAAAACCATGGGGTGATTAACCCAAGGATTATTCTCTGTTAGAAGAATAAGAAAAATGAATGGCACATGCCAAATAGGGCTCACTACCCGAGCACACTACTCACAAGGAGGCACACTTCCTACAAGAGACACATTGTCTACAAGATCATAAGTATCATAACCTTGACCTGGAGAATGACATCTTCACCATGTCTGGATCAGTTCCATTTAAGCTCGAGACACACCTGCTCTGCCTTTCGCTCTTTCACTATTCCACACTCATCCGCTGCTCAACACACTTTGAAATGAATTCTCAAACCTTTATTTATACAAGACATCAACTTAGGAATAATCATCTAAGTTAGCACTCAACCATAAGAACATTCGCAAGATGAATAACACATCCGGTCAGCCACCACAAGAACGTTTGCAAGATGAGCAACTCATCTGATCGGTTAGTCTGAACAAGAACTTCATCTGGAAGAATATCTTCAATTTGAGGCTCTACCACCAATGCGGACCAACAACACAACCTCAACATGATCCAAGAAGCTTCACAAGCTTGCCTGAATGACCAGGTACATCCGTACTTCCTCTATTCACTGGAATCTCTTCTCTTCCTCATCTGGAACTTCAAGAACACAGTCTATCGCCACTGTCATACTAAAACATGTGCTTCCAGGCCTCCAAATCATGAATAAATTGAGATGACACATCACAAGGACATACCAAACACTCCATCCAATCTGCAAGGTAGGATAATGCACTTCCAGATCTCACTGGACCTCTTTGTAGCACTCTGTCACTCCGAAGCACCTCCCGAAACCGGTTCTACTTGATCAATCACAACTTCTTCAAATCTTCATGCGGACCTTTGAAAACTTAACTAGATCATCTCAAGACTCATATCTACAAACCCTTTAATCTGCATCCTTTGATCATCAACCTATTGAGTACTTTTGCCTTCTTCTCATCATTGTTCTTCATTGTTCCTAATTGAGACTAATTTTCTCAATATCCTCAGCACACAACTCATCCAATTCTTCTTGTTAATGCAATATGAGTATGTTGACATCAATGACAACACTGATTAACCTCATACTTGCAACAATCTCCCCCTTTTTCATTGATGGCAACATATGATGTGAAAAACCATCAAGACAAGATCTTCTCCTTTCTGTCACAGCTCCCCCTACTAGCAACAACTCTTCACATGTCTTCTCTTCCTTTACTGCTCCCCCTTTGATCATCAACCACTTTTTTTCACATGTCTTCTCTCCCCCTTTGACATCAATGGAAAAGGGCTCATACTTGCAATTATAACACATCAGAATCATACCAGCTGCTCCCCCTTAGTAGCAGCTCCCCATCATCAATCTGGATCACAAGATATGACTGTGATATCCACCGGACTGATGCACATCAGTGCATCCTAGTTCATCACCGGAGGGGCCATGACCCCTAACTTCTCCCGGAGATACTCAAAAGAGTCCTTGGGAAGAGGTTTAGTAAAAATATCTGCAATCTGATCCTTGGAGGGTACATACTCCAATCTGACTTCACCCTTGTTCACTTGCTCTCTTAGAAAGTGAAACTTGATAGATATGTGTTTGGTCTTAGAATGCAACACCGGATTCTTAGAGATATTTATTGCACTTGAATTATCACAGAAAATTGTGATAGGCTCCTCATATTCTACTTTAATGTCTTTTAACATCTACTTCATCCATAAGATCTAAGTGCAACTACTTATTGTTGCAATGTATTCTGCTTCAGTTGTAGACAAAGATATTGCCTCTTGTTTCTTCCTTAGCTAAGAAACCAACATTTTTCCCAAAAAGAATGCTCCTCCACATGTCTTGCCCAATTTGCATCTGTGTATGCATGAAGAGAGAAATCCTGGTCTCTAGGATACCATAGACCATACTCAACTGTTCCTTTCAAGTACCTAAAAATTCTTTTGATTGCCATGACATGAGATTCTCTAGGATCAGCCTAAAATCTTGCCACAAGACCAACAGCCTGCATTATATCTGGTCTAGTCTGAGTGAGATACAATAGTCCTCCAATCATTGATCTATACTTGGTTTGATCTGTTTTAGGAGAGTCATCATCTTTGCTCAACTTACATCCGGTTGCCATAGGAGTGTTCATTGGCTTTGAATCTTCCATTCTGAATTTCCTCAACAATTCTTTTGCATATTTGGTCTGACAGATAAAGATGCCTTTCTTTGTCTGAGTAATTTGCAGACCCAAGAAGAAATTCATTTCACCAAGCATTAACATTTCAAATTCACTTTTCATTTGATTTGTAAAAGTTTTACACATACTATCTTTTCCTCCAAAGATGATATCATCAACAAATACTTCAACAATCAAGATGTTTTCCCTATCTATTTGGAAATATAGATTACTATCAGCAGTACCTTTGTTGAAACCAATTTGCACAAGATGTTTATCCAACCTTTCATACCATGCTCTTGGGGCTTGCTTCAAACCATACAGTGCTTTCTTCAACTTGCAGACCATATCATCATGATCAGACAATTGAAATCCATCTGGTTGTTCAATGTATACTTCTACTTCCAAATCACCATTTAGGAAGGTAGACTTGACATCCATCTGATATACCTTGAAGTCTTTGAAGGTAGCAAATGTAAGAAATAATCTGACTGCTTCAATTCTTGCCACTGGAGCAAAGGTCTCTTCAAAATCAATTCCTTCTATTTGAGAGTAGCCTTTGCAGACCAATCTAGCTTTGTTTCTAATTACTTCACCAACTTCATTTAGTTTGTTCCAGAAGACCCATTTGGTTCCAATCACATTCTTGTTTCTAGGTCTAGGAACAAGATCCCAAGTTTGATTTTTCTTAATTTGCATCAATTCTTCTTCCATTGCTTTGGTCCAATTTTCATCATTGCAAGCTTCATTGATTGTTTTAGGTTCAATCTTGGAAATCAGACAGTATTCATTTAAATCTAGAGCAATTTTCCTCCGTGTTTGTACCCCTTTTCTTTTGTCACCTATGATCTAATCTTCAGAATGATTTAGAGTTACATACCTTGGAACTTTGGGTGTTTCTTGCACTACTGTTTCTTGATCAGGCTCATTCAGACAAGCCTCTTCTTCCTGATTTACCGGATCAGTCTGAATTTAAATTTTAGAGGAGGATTGAGCTCCTTGCACCAGAGAATCATTCTTATCATCTTCATCACATTCATAGAATCTTGAGGGCTTCTCAATACCTTCATCAACCTTCACATTTATACTTTCTATCATCTTTTTCAATCTCTTATTGTAACACCAGTATGCTTTGCTTTAAGTGGAGTAACCCAAGAAAATTCCTTCATCACTTCTAGCATCAAACTTTCCTAAATCTTCATCTCTTTTGATGTAACACTTGCTACCAAATACTCTAAAATATCTCATAGTGGGAGTTATACCAAACCAAAGTTCATAAGGAGTCTTACCGGTATTGCTTCTGATTTGAACTCGATTAAGAGTGTAGGCTGCAGTGCTGACAACTTCTCTCCAAAACATCTGAAGAACATTTGCTTCCATCATCATTGTCCTGGCTACTTCCTGGATGGTCTGGTTCTTTCTCTCATCTACTCCATTCTATTGTGGAGTCCTAGGAGTAGACAACTATCTCTTTATACCATGCTTCTCACAAAAATCTATGAATTCACCGAATGTGAATTCACCACCTCTGTCAAACCTTAGACATTTCAGTTTCAATATGGTTTGATTCTCTACCATAGCTTTGAAGATTTTGAACTTCTCAAGGGCTTCTAATTTCTCTTTTAGGAAAGTGACCCACATCATCCAGGAATGATCATCAATTAGTAACATGAAGTATCTATCACCTTGCATACTCTTGATTCTTGTCGGACCACATAGATCAGTATGAACTAATTCCAACAATCCGATAGAGGACTGGTCCTTGCTTTTGAAAGAGACTCTGCTCTATTTACCTAGTTGACATTCTTTGCACAAACTATTTGTAGGTTTCACCAATTTAGGAAGATCTCTTACAGCCTGAGTATTGCTTATCTTGATGATGTTATCAAAATTTACATGACACATCCTTCTATGCCATAACCAACTCTGATCAACTTGAACAAACAAACAACTCTTATTTGAACCAACTAGATGGAAGATATTACCTTTTGTTTGTGTACCGGATGCAATCTCAATTCTGGAGCTTTCAAAGATCCTGCATCTTCCATTTTTGAACCGGAGATCATAACCCTTATCCACCAACTGACCAACACTGAGAAGATTGTGCTTCAATCCTTCAACATATAGTACATTACCGATTTTGCTCTTTCAATCAAAAGAAATAGTTCCCCTACCTCTGATTCTGCTAGCAGAATTATCACCAAACTTTACCATTCCTCCTTCATACCTTTCCAAATCTAAGAACTTGTTCTTGTCACTTGTCATGTGGTGAGAACATCCACTGTCAATAACCCAATCATCCTTTTCTTCAACTTGGGCAACCAAAGCTCTTTCCACAACCTTATGATTGACAGATACAGAGGATATTGAATCTTCTTCCTTGATGGCAATAAACACCCATTCATTTCTGGATTTGCTTCCTATTTCTGATTCATCATCTATTACTCCTTCATTATCATCTTCTTCATGAACATAATAACAGTTCTTTTGGAACCTTTGTTAGCATTTGACCTTGCAGATCTTTCCGGACATCTTGAGGCAAAATGACCAATCTTATTGCAGTTGAAGCATTTAAAAGGTAAGTTTCCTTCATACTTATTGGATCCTCTTGGCAGTCTCTTTGCAATGAGGGCTTCAAGATGAGTTGTTTCTGCTTCTTCCTCTTCCATGTCTTTTCTTGCTTAATCATACCATGATAGCTTCCTTGAAGAGTTTTCTCCCGGATCAAATCTTTGTTTGCCTTTCACATAGGCACTGGCTTTGAATGCAGATTCAGTCTTGGGGGGATCATCTCCAAACTCAGTCATTTCAAATGCACCCAGTTTGCCAGCCAACTACTCTCTTGTGACTGTTGTACGGGCTCTGAATTCATCAATGGTAGCAACCTTGATTTTGTAGGCAGCAGGAAGGGATCTGAGGATTTTGCAAACAATTTCATTTTTATCCAGAACACCACTAGCATTCCTGATTCCACATACCAGCTCATTTACTCTTGGCATAAAGGTAGTGATATTTTCATCATCTCTCATCTTCAATCTTTCAAATTTCCTTTTTAGACTTTGCAACCTTGCACTCTTAACAAACTCATCTCCTTCATGCAGAAGTTCCAGTTTAACCCAGATCTCATATGCAGTTGGTAGGTCAATAACATTTGAGAGTTCTGTGTCATTCAATGTGCTTAGAAGAGCTTCTTTGGTCTGCAGATTGTTTTCAGCATCTATGATTTCATTCAGAGTTGTCGGACCACTCTATGGAGGTACATAAGCCTTTGTGATCATGGACAAGTAAGCTTTTCCCATACACTCCAAGTGACATCTCATGCGACCTTTCCAAAGTGAGAAATTGGTTCCATCAAACTTCAGACTATCCTTCTTGTATGACAACATACTGGATCTCCTCAAGCGGTTAAGCTCCTTTCAAAGGAACTTGGCTCTGATACCAATTGTTAGATCTAGGGCACACAACTGAGAGGGGGGGTGAATCAGTTGTACAAAAACTTTGCTTCTACTTCAAACACTTGATTCTTCTTGTTAATTAACAGCATATCAATTAATCATTTATGAAAGCACAAAGCATAAACACCGGAGCAGATAATCATCAACACATTTGACACCAAGATTTTTGACGTGGAAAACCTGATTAAGGGAAAAACCACAGGGTGATTAACCCAAGGATTATTCTTTGTTAGAAGAATAAGAAAAATGAATGGCACATGCCAAATAGGGCTCACTGCCCAAGCACACTGCTCACAAGGAGGCACACTGCCTACAAGAGACATTGTCTACAAGATCATAAGTATCACAACCTTGAACTGGAGAATGACATCTTCACTATGTCTGGATCAGTTCCATTTAAGCTCGAGACACACTTGCTCTGCCTTTCGCTCTTTCGCTATTCCACACTCATCCGCTGCTCAACACACTTTGAAATGAATTCTCAAACTTTTATTTATACAAAACATCAATTTAGGAATAATCATCTAAGTCGGCACTCAACCATGAGAACATTCGCAAGATGAATAACACATCCGGTCGGCCACCACAAGAACATTTGCAAGATAAACAACTCATTCAGTCAGCTAGTCTGAACAAGAACTTCATCCAGAAGAATATCTTCAATTCTAGGCTCTACCACCAATGCGGACCAATAACACAACCTCAACATGATCCAAGAAGCTTCACAAGCTTGCCTGAATGACCAGGTACATCCGTACTTCCTCTACTCACTGGAATCTCTTCTCTTCCTCATCTGAAACTTCAAGAACACAGTCTACCGCCACTGTCATACTGAAACATGTGCTTCCGAACCTCCAAATCATGAACAAATTGAGATGACACATCAC
Source organism: Cunninghamia lanceolata (assembly GCA_027924645.1). Taxonomy (NCBI): domain Eukaryota; kingdom Viridiplantae; phylum Streptophyta; class Pinopsida; order Cupressales; family Cupressaceae; genus Cunninghamia; species Cunninghamia lanceolata. The sequence continues at coordinate 903,191 of BSBN01001297.1, forward strand.
AAGGACATACCAAACACTCCATCCAATCCGCAAGGTAGGATAATGCACTTCCAGATCTCACCGAACCTCTTTGTAGCACTCTGTCACTCTGAAGCACCTCCTGGAACCGGTTCTACTTGATCAATCACAACTTCTTCAAATCTTCATGCGAACCTCTGAAAACTTAACTGGATCATCTCAAGACTCATATCTACAAACCCTTTAATCCGCATCCTTTGATCATCAAACTATTGAGTACTTTTGCCTTCTTCTCATCACTGTTCTTCATTGTTCCTGATTGAGACTAATTTTCTTAATATCCTCAGCACATAGCTCATCCAATTCTTCTTGTTAATGCAATATGAGTATGTTGACATCAATGACAACACTGATTAACCTCATACTTGCAACATAGTCTTCATCGGTAGGTTGATAATGTGGTACATGAGTGGATGACGAAGGTCCAAAATGATGTTGTGGCATTTGAGTGGTTAATGAAGGTCATGTAGTATAACCTTCAGGTACAAACATGTCTTTAGGCATTCTAGTCATAAATTTTGAAGCATCCTTAAGAGGGGTAGCTTGAAATTGCTATAAGTTGGCTTCCATGGATGCTTTGTATTGGCTCCTTATGCAAGGCATTGTTTTGAGGATGTTTTGGATGTGATGTTTTGGACTAGTTTGACAAGGTTAAGACTCTTGGATGGTTTTCTTGGTTTGATTGTTTGATAGGATTGGCCTGATCAAATGTTTGGATTGATTTGGATTGTTGTTTTCTTGGCTTGGTTTGATAGTTTGATTTGGATAGATTTGATGGATTGATTATCCCCCAAGAGATAGACTCATGAACTCAAGGGTAGACAAGATTGGTTGTTGATGCTAAAATGATCAAAAGGACAAGTTAATGATCAAATCCAAGGGATAATGTTGGTTTACTTGGTTGATTGATGTTGCTGGCTAGTTTTAGAGTCTCAAGAGGATGGAGGGCTCAACAAATCCAAAGTGTGATAAGATCAGGCTGGATATGATGAATATTCACTGTAAGTGATTAGTTGATTTATCTGGAAGCTAATAGCAGACTCAGGATTGACTAGTAATGTGATTGTTAGACTAGATAACTAATAATAGGCTACAATTTACCAAAGGTGATGTTGTTCAAACCAAAGGTGACTAACTATAGCTTAAATACAATTAAGGATAATGCAAAGAAGACTATCTGAGGATCAACTGTGACTTTATGCTATTTAAAAGTGACTAGGTAAGGCTCAAAGGTGACACCTGATAATTTAAAGGCACCTGTGTTATAGTCATAGGTGATTTCAAAGAAAACTAGAGGTGAGATTCTATGGTTCAAAGGTGAGTGACTATTGTTCAGATGCGAGAGACTGCTAATCAAATGTGAGTTTCTAGGATAGTAAATTGTTTTTGGGCAAGTTTTGGTTTGGTTTTGACAAGAAAATAGATGACTAAAAATACACAGACATACAAGATACTCACAAACATGTATAATCTAAGTTGGAAAGGACAATATTTACTAGATTCCCACTGTGGAAAAATCTGAGCCGCACTTATTCAGAGCAGATAGCTTAGAAGTTTGGTGGTACTGGCTCCCCCTTACATGACACACACTTCTCGGGAACACCAAACTTCAAATTCCTAAAGACCTAAAGATCTCAAGGAATTTTCTATCTCTACTTTGAACTGTGAGAATGTGGGATGACTTCAGAGGTCTGACCTCCTATGCCAACAAATAGAAGGATTTTGGCCACTAAACAAATGGTTTCTAGTGAATATTCGGGGGACCGACACCTTATGAGCATCCAACAAGCCACTTAAATATTTAACTAGCTCTACTAGGAGTTTTAATCTACGCTAGGTACACCTCCTTTCGAACTAGCACTGTATGGTAAGCACTTATACCATTTTAGACTTGGCTTTCTCCTTATCCTATTTTGTATAGCGGACTAAATGAAAGTACGACTTGGTGTCGCAAATGAGTTCTCCTTGTGGATGTGTCTCAAGAGTAGGCCCACTCTAAAGGTAATAACAAGTTCTCTTGTACCCAAGATCCATTTGATAGGCAAGGGGAGAGGATACTTTTGTTATTAGCTTAGGACTACAAACATGCACAACAAGAAACCAAAAAAAACAAAGCGAAAATAGAGCAAACAAAGTTTTTTTTAAGCACCAAATCCAAATGTTCCTAAATTAGTGAAAAATATGATGAGTCTTTGATCGATCGATCTTAAAACTAATTTTTTAGTAGTTTAAATCCTCCTTTCTTTGACAGACGATAAGAAGCTACACAAATATATGTTAGATGCCAAAGAAAAATCAAGTTCCAAATGTATAAACCAGATGTGAATGAACAAAAATCAAAGGCAATCACCTATGAATCAAATGCGATGACAAATTTACCAAATGTGATCACCTATCATTCAAATGGGAGTTTGTATCGTGCAAAAGTGACTGAGGATCATGCATGTGTGACTGACTATTTACCAAAGGCATTTGGATCTTGAAAAATCTACAAAAGCTCAAAATTGAGGTTAAGATAAATGATCAATAGCCAAATATGAGAGCTCTGATAACCCCTAAAGATGAATTGCTTGAGTTGAATCCTATTTTTTTCAAAATACCACAAAAGATCCAGCTAATTGATATGATTAGGTCAAAGACAAATCAAAGTCCAAATAAACTAGCTTGAGGATGATATAAAAAGCTTAGGTTTAGCAAATAAACTAGCTTGCAACCCAAATTAAACACAGAAAATGAAATAAAAAACCTAGAAGATCTTACAAAGACATAAAAACATCAAGAAACCCTAGATAACTAAAGGCGATCATCTGCCAATCATATGTGATTTTCTATGAGCCAAAGGTGATCGACAATGGTGCAGATGCGATTTGTTCCATACCGACTGTGATTTATGACCATGCAAAGGTGATGATCTACCATTCAAGTACGATGCTCTGCGAATCAAATGTGCTTTGCATATCTAGACTTCAAAACAACTTTCAAATAAAAATGTTAATCAAAGACGTGAGTCCCACCAGGCGTGCTAAAATGTGTTAGCAGGAAAAATTAGGTTAACAAGATCAAGCATTGCAAATCAAACCTAATCCTACCACCTTCAAAGAATCCATCTAAATGACACAAAATGAATGCAAATCAAAGAACAATGTCATCTAGATTGTATGATTCCTTGGTTGGAATTGTGGATTGCTTCCCAATAGTGAACAACCATAATTGCCATAGCTACAATGATGATAGATGATATGCTCAAAGTGTTCAATGGATGCTCAATGGACTCAATATGCATGAGATGATAATCTGGATGCTTTGAAGATTGTGTGGGATATGGATGAAATGAGGTGAGAGGGTGTTTATATATCTCTCTACTAAGATTGATCAACGGTTGAGATTAAACAAGAAGCATAGATGAATGTGTACAAGACTTGTGTCCATAGGGCTAACTTTTATTAAATGATTGTAGTTGGTTTGTTGGTAGTATTAAAATTATTTTTCTTAAAATAGGATGCTTTTCTATTTTAAGGATTAGATGATGTGGATGATTGATTTTAGAACCAATTAAATTATTTTTTTTATATTTGGTTTTAAGATAGGACCTGTCTTGTACACATACAAGAATGTGATAAGATAAGGAAATGATAAGATAAAAATCTATTTGAATTTATTTATTTTAAATGATAGAAGAAAGAGCTAAATTTAGAAAATTGGAGAATGAACATAAATTAATTAAATAAATTTATTTAATTTATAAGGATGATGAGAATATAAATAAATAAAATATTGATTTTATTTATTTATAAGAGGAATAATGAGATAATTAAATAATTAAAGATTATTTAATTATAGATGAAAATAGAAGAAAATAGAGAAAATTAGATAGAATTAGATGGAATTAATTAAATAAATATAATTTATTTAATTAATGATAGCAAGAGGATGATTTAAGAAGAAAATAGATGACAAACCCAAGTGTGCTAGACAAAATTGACATATGAGGTGGTGAAAATGCAAGAAATTGTCAAACGATGGAAAAGATTCAATTTTGGGTGTCTACACCCACATGAAGAGGAGAATTTATTATAATTAAATATTATTTCCTAGGCACTTGGAATATTCTTTGCAAGGTGTCATTAAGTGGGGAAACCTAATTTGTTCTATGATAGCATCTATGATCATAAAGATAATTTTAGTTAATGACATCATCTATAATAGTAATTATTGATAATCTATAAGAGAAACTTTTAAATAAGGTATGTTATAATGGTTTATGATATATTCCTTACAAGGTGGGAGTTACATATTATTCCTAGAGATTCCACATCTGTGAGAGTAGTGAGAATTTCTACCTCCATATTTGTGAGTCAATGTGGTTATTTTTTACACCTATTTTTGGCCTTTGGTATTAGAACTTTGTTTACAATACTATTTTTGGTATCTTGTATTATATTTGCCTATATATTGAGGCTTTGATATAGTGATTTGTATGAGAAGTTGTAGGTAGATAGGTGCTATCAAACTCTTGCTAGAAAGAAGAGTGAAGTGTGTTGTATATTTCTAATCTCATTTGTGAATATTAATACATACTTGGTGTTTTCTTTTGATGGTAGATTTTTTCCTAAAAGGGTTTCTCCATGTAAACCTTGTGTTGCTATGGTTTGTTGATTTATTATTATTGTTGATTTATGCTTCCACAAGCAATCTTTTATTGTAGTCTAATTATTAAGAGATTAATTTTAGATTTTTGAACACTAAATTTTTTTAAATTGTAGTGGTTTCACCATGTTTCTCAACACTTAGTGTCGAAGCTAACAATTGTGTATCGATGGTGACACATTTATGGAAAGTAATGAATTATTTTTGGATATAATGGGGACTTTTTATTTGTGTGATTTTGTAGATTTTTGAAGAATTAGAAAACCATGGCCTCTACCTCTTGTTTATATACTAAAAAAGTCAATGGCACCTAGTACAAGATGTGGAAGCTAAAGATGCAAGATTTTATTGGAGAAATAGATTCTAAAGTGGATAGCTATTGAAAAAGATAAAAAATCCATTTTCCATGTATAATGAAGATTAGTTAAAGTTAAAGAAGGAGGCATACGGAACCATTCATTTATGTCTTGCATATTCCATCCTGTTGAATGTCTCTAAGAAGACCATTACATACAAGCTATGAAAGAGGATAGGTGATATATATCAAAGTAAAAGTCTAGAAAATAAATTATATCTCAAAAGATAGTTATATTATTTAAAGATGAAAGATGGTCATTTGGTTCTAGATCATTTAAATGCTTTCAATTTGACTTTGATTCAACTAGTTTCTATAGATGTAAAATTGGAAGAAGATAAACACATTATTAATTTGTTCTTTACCCAAATCTTAGGAAATTTTAATTGTTTTAGAGGAGATGAGAATAAGTTCCATGAATGATGGCTTGAAGGATGCCCTACATGTTTGAGGAACGTCGAGGGAAAAATAAGGGTCTAAAGGGAATAAAAAGAAAGATAGATCCAAGTCAAAGGGATGGCAAAAAACCCTAGAGAAGAGTAGAGTTAAGTGTTGGAACTCTAGGAAGAGAGGGAATTTGAAGAAGGAATGAACAAACAAGAATAAATCTTCATATTCCTCCACTAAGAAATCTGTAGATGATAATGATAGTGATACTTTATAATTTATGCTAACACTATTTGCGATGATGTTCAATGCTCATTTATTCAAGTTGCTCCTACTAGATGACTCTCCACAAGGAGTGGTTTTTAAATTACAAAACTTTATGATGGAGAAAAGGTTCTCCTTGGTTACAATAATACTAAGTCAATTATTGGTAAAGGAAACATACAGTTGTGTTTCAATGATAGAAGAGTTAAAACTATTATTAATGTTTTGCATATTTTGGGACTTTCAATAAACTTACTTTCTATATCCAAGTTTAATTATTCTAGTGTGCATGTGATATTTGGAAATCTTGGTTGCAGGTTGGTGAGAGGGAACTTGGTGATAACTAAAGGATCTTGGACTTGGACCTTGTTTAGTTTAAATTCATCTACATTTTGTAACTCTACCAATGTAACTAGAAATACTAAAAATGCATGTATGTTGTGACACCTACATTTGGTTCACATAAGTGAAAAATGTCATAGGACCATTATTACTAAAAAAAAATTGACAATTTTTTTATTACTCTGTTGATAAAAATTATTTTTGTGAACATTGTGTGTTTGATAAATAGAATAGATACTCATTCTTTTTGGGAGTTATAGAGAAAAAATATTATTATAAATCATTCATTCATATGTGTTTGATCTAGTGGAGGTGGATTCTATGAGAAAATATCAATTTTATATTTCATTAATTAATGATGCCTCTAGATACACTTGGATTTATTTTATGCATGTTAAATACAAAGTTTTCAATAATTTTAAGAAATTTAAATCCTTAGTTCAACATAAAATGAATTATAAAATAAAGGTATTGAGATTAGATAAAGGTGGTGAATATTTCTCCATTGAATTTGATGAGTTTTGTATGGATGTAGGTGTTATAGAGTAAAATGTGTACACTAGCATTTTACACTTAGTTTAGCATGTGGTTCGACCTAAAATGTTGTCTTTATTAATCAAGACTTATTTTAACACCTTTTTGAGCATTAAAACAATAAAATCCCAATCCCGACGAATAAACCCGATAAAATCAACTTAGGGCTAGACTAAGCCCATGACATTTGGACTCCCCAAAGTTTGTGGGGCTAAAGGCCCAAGGCACCCCGACACCCTAGTCCTAGTTAGGACCTTTAGCCCCTCTTATGTAGTGTTGTCTTGGGACACCTCTTTAGTTAATTCGTGTCAGCCTTGTTTAGTTTTATTTGCCATAAGTGAGTGAGAATGCATTTATAAAGGAGTTTTATAATTCATTTTATACACTAGATGACTACTTTCTTATCAAGAGAACATTTGTAATTTCTTACATGTTGTGATCTTCTATGATAAAGTGCTCTTCATGCTTGGAAGTGTTATCAAATTTTGGAATGGTATTGAAGTTTGTATGTAGGTCTTGAAGGAAGTTTCAAGCCTTCTCCATCACTCTCCTTCTTGGCATAAGATCTTGAGTTATATTTATAAACTAAGACCTTATCTCTTGTGGCAATCATCATCATTTTCATTCATATTTCTATCATATATTATAGATCCGACCTCTGCCCTCCTAGGGCATGCACTCTTGGATCTAATCATTGTTGTAGTGGAGGTGGGAACACCAACATGGGGTTTGACCAAGGAAAGCCCCTATACACAACACAACCTTCTCTTTTTGTGTGTGCAAGTCAGATAAACAGGTTTCTGGAGCTAATTTTTGGGAAGGCAGAGTAGACAGGTATAGGTCTAGTGATACCTAACATTCTCCAAAACCCTAAAAAAGGGCTAGGGTGCCCAAGTGCCTTGGTCCTTGGAATTTTTGTTCCAAGATCTATGTTTTGATCTACTCCTTGACATCTATTGTACTTGTAGTTTTCTGATATTTTCTTCCAACTATTAGTTATTGGTTGATCTATGTCATCTAGGGTTTGGTCATTTGTCCTAGTTTGCTTGTTTGATCTTGGTTGGATTTGTTTAACTCTTGTCTATACAACAAAAGGGTATAACCCCTGTAGTTTGTCTCTCCTTCTTAGGTAGAAGCCAAGCCCAATTTGTGCCCCAATGCTTACGGAAGAAGGGTTTGACCTAGTTTAACCTCTTAAGCTAGATCACTCTTTTCCACATAACATTTTGTTGAACCTGACTTGTCTTGCACTTTTGCATCCTTCTTCTTTTATATATGAGTTGCTTACTACCCTAGATCTGATTGGCATTAAGTTCATTAATCATTTAGCATATATACTTAAACTTTGCATAGTTTCAAAGCTAGGGTTTGTAAAAACATTGTATTTTTAGGAAATCTAGCCTGTTTTGAAACTAGGTGTTGTATATTTGAAGGTTGTTTCAGATCTTGTTACATTGTTAGTTTGTTTAAATCATTTAAATTTGTTGTACCTTGTCATCCTTAGTGTTTAAAGCATTCTAGCATCATTGCATTTGAAGTTTGAAAAGAAAATACTTCATTTTAGATTAGGAAACAAGCATATTTCTCACTTTGCTTGTATCTCATAAGGATAGATCATCATAGAATGAGTTAAGTTTCTAATTTTTACATCAGATCTGATTGGTATTATAGTAATTAATCATTTCATAGTGTTACATTGAGCCTTTGAATCTTTGTCATTGCTAGAAACTATCAAAAAAGTTACATTTTCATGAAAACCTAGTTAATATTGTGTCAAGTGTGAAAAAGGTGAATGATGGAGAATAGTGTGCACACTAGATCAAACTCTCTTCCACAATAACATTAAAGGACAAGGCTAAGACAAATTACTACCAAATGGATGAGGACTCAGCTATAGATCTTGTACTCAAGAGTGCTATGGAAAGATTTGATTTAATCAAGCCTTTTATCAAACCCTAGGTCAATTAATGCACTAAACCCTAGACTTGTAAAGATCTGATTATAATATGAGATGTACAATAGATAACTAGAAACTAATTTCACAATAATGATTAGAGAGATATCAAAACATGTGTCTCAAAAGATGGAAATTCGGAAGACTATTTTGCGGGCGCCCAAGTCTAGAAGGATGGAATCTTCAAAAAATGAAAATTGGAGAAATGTCACAAACAATGTCTTGATGCTAGATTTGATGTCTATTTAGGTAGAAAGACTATTTTGTGGGTGCTCAAGTCTTCTATAGAGGAATATTACTGAAATGCTGTCGGATCATGAAACCCTTTCCTTACTCAGTCTTCCTATGTCTTCACTTTTTCAAATCTCACACCTGTAACCTGCACACAAGAAGAAATGGCATTTGGGGGTTATGGTGTTTAGGGACTTACCTCAGCCGAATCCTAGGATAGAATTCAAACTTCTCAACACCATTGTTTAATAGAGAGTGTGTGCCCTAGTAGGGCAGAGGCTAAACATAAATCAATGAGGTGAAATCAAGTGATGATGAACATAAATGATATCACCTATGTGATGAAACCCTTAGGAGGATGAATACTCTTCAAATCACAAGGAGAGATAGATTATAACTTCAAAAACCTACAACAATACACACAATGACAATACAAATCTTCTCTAGAATCACAATGAATGATTTGAATGCTCTTTACTCCAATGCTTCAAGTTGACTATCACTATCTTGTTGACCAATGAATTCAAAATCACACTTATATATGCTTTCCCACTAACATTCATCAACTTAACCAAAAGAGCCAACAAGGAGAAACCCTTTTAATGGTCTTATGTTGAAAGGCATTTAAATTTTCCCTGACCAATTAGGGAGGACTTGGGTGTAGAAGCCCAAGTCCCAAGGTACATTTTTGGTCTGGGGTAAGATAAAATATAGGCCCCTTGTTCCAAAATTGCTTTAGTTTCAAGGGATTTTGCATCGGGATGAATAATTAGAATATATAATGTTATCATGGGAACATAGGAGCTAAACAAGTAGGTAAAAAGACATATGTCCACTTTTTACTCCATAACGTTAAATGGGAGGATTAGGTAAGTAGTTTTTTAAATTTGTGAAAGATTTTTGACAATCAGAATTCCATTGGAATTCTGATTCTTTCTTGAGTAATTGAGTGAAAGGGTGAGTCCTCTACACGAGTTGTGATACAAATCGACGAGTGGCTTGAATCTTCTCTTATAAACTACAAAGTTGAGATATATTTTGAGGAGGTGGCATGTTAACAATCACATCAATTTTCTTTTTGCCTACTTCAATACCTCGATGCGAAACTATAAATCCCAACAATTTACCATTATCTATGCCAAAGACGTATTTATAGGGATTTAAGCGCATGTTGTATTTTTGTATCCGTTCAAATATTTGATGAGGGATTGTGACATAATCTTGGTGACCAATAGACTTTACAAGAATGTCATTGACATAATCCTCTAAGATGTTATGAATATAATAATGAAAGATAAGTGTCATGTGTTGGTTTTACGACAAACAATTGAGAGGGGGAGGGAGTGAATCAGTTGTCACAAAACTTTCTTTTCTTTAATCACTTAAATCCTTCTTGTGTTTCAACAACATAATAATAATTCAATCATGGAAGCACAATACAACAATTCAAGAGCAGCAACACATTAACATATATGACACTAAGATTTTAATGTGGAAAACCTAGTTAAGGGAAAAACCACAGGGTGACTAACCCAAGATTGTATTTTCTGTTAAAAGAATAAGAAGAACAAAATGACACTTGCCAATTAGGGCTCACTGCTCAAGCACACTGCTCACAAGAGGCCCACTACCTACAAGAGACATACTGTCTACAGAATGATAATATAAATATTACATCCTTGAACTGGAAATTAGCATCTTCACCATGCTTGAGACATATCTATTTAAGCTCAACACTTCTACTCTATTTTTCACTCTTCTACTTTCTACCACCCACTCATCTTCACTAGGGATACTTTAAAATGGCTTCACAACTCTTATTTATACAAGACATCAACTTTGGCATGATCATCAAAGTTGGCACAATACATACTTTATTTTATTACAGAGCAAATACACAAATACAACTTGATTTGTTACATGATCTTCATGCATATCACCACATTGTCAGCCACACATATCTGGGACTTCAATCTTCTTAGAGGAACATGCCATGCTTCACAAAATATCTTTAAGATCATCCGCAAGATGTGTAAAACATCCAATTGACCAAGATTAGGAAGAACATCATCATTCAGAAGTAAATCTTCAATTACGAGCTCAATCTTCAATGTGGGCCACCAACACAAACTGGACACAATCTAGAGACCCCCACAATCTTGCCTGAATCACCAAGAACATCCACACCACTTCTGCTCATTGAAATCATTTGCATCTTCATGTGGAACCTCAAGAACACAGTTTGTCATCACTATCACATTAGAATAAATGCTTGTAGACCTCCAGACCATGAATCAATTGAGTTGTCAATTCACATTGGCTTCATAAATACTCTACCATATCCATAGAGCAAGATATTGCATTTCTAGATCTTACTGGACCTATTTCTGTCACTTTGTCACCTCTGAAAAGCTGCCAGAACCGGTTTAACTCATATGGCCATAACTTCTTCAAATCTTCATGCAGACCTCTCAAATCTTGACTAGACCATCTTTAGACACATATCTACAAACCTTTGATACACATTCTATGATCTTCATCTATCTGGGATCTTTACTTCATAGAGCTTCACTATTCTTCTTTATTTCTGATAGGACTAATTTTCTCAATATCCTCAGCACACAGCTCAAGCAATCCTTGACATCAATGTAACAAGAGTATGTTGACATCAATGACAACACCGGTTAGGCACATACTTGCAACAATCTCCCCCTTTGCCATTGATGGCAACATATGATGTGAAAAACTATTTTAACCATCAAGACAAGAACTTCTCCTCACTAACTGTCATAGCTCCCCCATCAACAACAATTGCTCCTGCTTTGATTAGCAACCACTTCTGTTCTTCACATGTATTCTCTCCCCCTTTGACATCAATTACAAAGGGCACATACTTGCATTAATCAGAATTATACAGACTACTCCCCTTGAGTAGAAGCTTCCTATCATCAATCTAGATCACAAGATATGACTGTGAGATCCACTAGACTGATGCACATTAGTGCATCTTAATTTAGAACCGGAGGGGTAATGACCCCTAACTTCTCCCCAAGATACTCAAAAGAGTCCTTAGGTAGAGGTTTAGTAAAAATGTCTGCAATCTGATCCTTAGAGGGCACAAACTCCAATCTGACTTCACTCTTGTTCACATGTTCTCTCAAAAAGTGAAATTTGATGGATATATGTTGTCTTTGAATGCAACACCAAATTTTTTGATATATTTATTGCACTTGAGTTATCACAGAAGATTGTGATAGGTTCCTTATACTCCACTATGATGTCTCTTAGCATTTGGTTCATCCACAATACTTGAGTGCAACTACCTACTACTGCAATATATTCTTCTTCTGCAGTGGACAAAGATATTGCCTCTTGTTTCTTGCTTATCCAAGAAACCAATCTTTTCCCTAAAAAGAGTACACCACCATTGGTACTCTTCTGATCATCCACGTCTCTTGCCCAATCTACATTTGTATATGCATGAAGAGATAAATCATGATCCCTAGGATACCATAAACCATATTCAACTATTCCCTTTAGATATCTAAGAATTCTCTTGATTGCCATGACATGAGATTCTCTAGGATCAGCTTGGAATCTAGAAACAAGAACAACATCATTCATAATGTCAGGTCTATTTTTAGTAAGATACAGTAGTCCTCCAATCATTGACCTGTATTTTTTCTGATCATCCTTAGGAGATTCATCATCTTTGCTTAGTTTACATCTGGTTGCCATGGGAGTATTCATTGGTTTTGAATCTTCCATCCCAAATTTCTTCAACAATTCTTTCACATATTTGGTCTAAGATATGAAGATTCCTTTCTTTATTTGAGTGATTTGCAGACCCAAGAAGAAATTCATTTCCCCAAACATAGACATCTCAAATTCACTTTTCATTTGATTTGCAAAAGTATTGCACATACTATCTCTTCCTCCAAAAATAATATCATCAACAAATACTTCAACAATCAAGATATTTTTATGTTCAATTTTGAAGTATAAGTTACTGTCAATAGTACCTTTGTTGAAACCAATCTTCAAAAGATGCTTATCTAGTCTTTCATACTAGGCCCTTGGGGCTTGTTTGAGTCCATATAGTGCTTTCTTCAATTTACAGACCATATCATCATGATCAGACAACTGAAATCCATCCAGTTGCTCAATGTATACTTCTTCCAAGTCACCATTCAGGAAGGCAGACTTGACATCCATCTGATATACTTTGAAATCCTTGAAGGCAGCAAAAGCAAGAAATAATGTGACGACTTCAATTCTTGCTACCGGAGCAAAAGTTTCTTCAAAATCAACTCCTTCTACTTGAGAATAACCCTTGCAGACCAATCTAGCTTTGTTTCTGACTACTTCACCATCTTCATTCAGTTTGTTTCGGAAGACCCATTTGGTTCCAATCACATTTTTGTTTCTAGGTCTGGGAACAAGATCCCAAGTGTGATTTTTCTCAATCTGCATCAATTCTTCCTCCATTGCTTTGGCCCAGCTTTCATCATTACATGCTTCACTTACTATTTTTGGTTCAATCTTTGGAATTAGACAATACTTTTCTGAATCTTGAGCAATCTTTCTTCTTGCTTGAACACCTTTTCTTCTATCACCTATGATCTGGTCTTCAAAATGATTCAATCTTACATACCTGGGAGTTTTGGAAATTTCTTGCACTTCTATTTCTTAGACAGGTTCATTCAAGCTTATCTCTTCTCCTTGTGTTTCAGGATTCTCTGGATCAGCCTAGATTTGTATTTCAGAATGGGCTTGAACTTCTTGAACCAAAACATCATTCTGATCATCTTCTTCATATTCATAAAACCTTGAGGGTTTTTCGATGCCTTCATCAACTTTCACATTTGTACTTTCTATAATCTTTCTCAATCTCTTGTTATAACACCAGTATGCTTTGGTTTGAGTAGAATAACCCAAGAATATTCCTTCATCACTTCTAGCATCAAATTTTTCAAGCTCTTCATCTCTTTTAATGTAACATTTCCTACCAAAGACTCTGAAATACTTCACAGTAGGAGTGATGTCAAACCAGAGTTCATAAGGGGTCTTACCAGTATTACTTCTAATTTGTACTCGATTAAGTGTATAGATAGCAGTGCTTATAGCTTCTCTCTAGTAGATCTGAGGAACATTTGCTTCCATCATCATGGTTCTAGATGCTTCTTGGATGGTTCGGTTCTTTCTCTCCACTACTCCATTCTGCAGTGGAGTCCTTGGAGCAGATAGTTGTCTTTTTATCCCATGTTTCTCACATAATTCTATGAACTCTCTGGATGTGAATTCTCCACCTCTATCAAACCTAAGACATTTTATGTTTAACTTCGTTTCATTCTCTAACATAGCCTTGAATACTTTGAATTTCTCAAGAGCCTTAGATTTCTCTTTCAAAAAGGTCACCCACATCATCCGGGAATAGTCATCAATTAGTAACATGAAATAGCTATCACCTTGCAAACTCCTGATTCTTTCCAGTCCACATAGATTAGTATGTATTAAGTCCAACAATCCAATAGAAGATTGTTCCTTACTTTTGAATGTGACTTTGCTTTGCTTACCCAACTAACATTCTTTGCACAAGCTGTTAGTAGGTTTCACCAGTCTTGGAAGATCTCTTACAACCTGAGTATTACTTATCTTGATGATGTTATCAAAATTTACATGACACATTCTCCTATGCCACAACTAACTCTGATCAATCTAAACAAATAAGAAACTTTTGCTAGTACCAACCAAGTAGAAGATGTCACCTTTGGTTTGAGTACCGAATGCAATCTCTGTTCCAGAACTTTCAAATATTTTACATTTTCTATTTTTGAATCGAAGATCATAGCCTTTGTCTACCAACTTCCCAACATTGAGAAGACTGTGCTTCAGGCCTTCAACATACAGTACATCACTGGTTTTATTCTTTCCATCAAAAGAAATAGTTCCTCTACCTCTGATTCTGCTAGCAAAATTATCACCAAATTTTACAACTACTTCATATCTTTCCAGATCTATGAACTTATTTTTGTCACTAGTCATATGGTGGGAGCATCCATTGTCAATGACCCATTCATCGTTTTCTTCAACTTGAGTAGCTAGAGCTCTTTCTACCTAATTATGATTGATAGATTCAGTGGGCATTGGATCTTCTTCCTTGATGGCAATAAACACCTAGTCACTTCTAGATTTGTTTCCTGTCTCTGATTCATCATTTGTTACTCCTTCATCATCATCATCTTCATGAACATAGTAACTTTTCTTTTGGAATCTTGACCTATTTAGATTTTTCCTTGAAAATCTTTTTGGACACCTTGAAGCAAAATGACCAATCTTGTTGTAGTTGAAACATTTGAAGGGCAATTTTCCTTCATACTTATCAAATCCTCTTGGCAGTATTTTTGCAATAAGGGCTTCAAGTTGAGCAGCTTCTACCTCATCTTCTTCTAGATCTTTTCTTGCTTTTTCATACCATGATAGTTTCTTTGAGCAGTTCTCTCCTAGATCATACCTTTGTTTACCTTTTATAGAGGAGCTAGCTTTGAATGTAGATTCAATCTTGGGGGGGCATCTCCAAACTCAACCAATTCAAATGCAGCCAATTTACCAACCAACTGATCTCTTGTGATATTTGATAAAGATCTGAATTCTTCAATAGCAGCGACCTTGTGTTTGTAAGCAGGAGGTAGGGATCTAAGATTTTTGGCAATAATCTCATCTTCATCCAAGGTTCCACTAGCACACCTAATGCCACAAACAAGCTCATTTACTTTTGGCATAAATGTAGTGATATCCTCGTCTTCATTCATCTTCAGGTTTGCAAATTTTCCTTTCAAACTTTGTATCTTGGCACATTTAACATATTTGTCTCCTTCATGCAGAAGTTCTAGCTTTGCCTAAATCCCATATGCAGTTTTTAAATCCATAACATTTGTCAGGTCTGAATTAGATAGGGCACTTAGTAAGGCTTCTTTAGCATGAAGATTATCTTTAGCATCTTTGATTTCATCCACATTTGTCAGACCATTCTTTGGAAGAACATACTTCTTTGAAGTTATGGTCCAATATTACATTCCCATACATTGCAAGTGACATTCCATGTGGCTTTTCCAAAGAGTGTAATTAGTTCCATCAAACCTCAGACTATCCTTTTTGTAGGAAGACATCCTGGATCTCCTCAAGCAATTAAGTTCCTTTTAGAGGAACTTGGCTCTGATACCAATTGTTGATTTTACGATAGACAACTGAGAGGGGGGGTAAATCAGTTGTCACAAAACTTTCTTTTCTTTAAGCAATTAAATCCTTCTTGTGTTTCAATAGCATAATAATAATTCAATCATGGAAGCACAATACAATAATTCAAGAGCAGAAACACATTAACATATATAACACCAAGATTTTAACGTAGAAAACCCAGTTAAGGGAAAAACCATGGGGTGACTAACCCAAGATTTTATTCTCTATTAAAAGAATAAGAAGAACAAAATGGAACTTGCCAATTAGGGCTCACTACCCAAGCACACTACTCACAAGAGGCCCACTACCTACAAGAGACACACTGTCTACAGAATGATAATATAAATATTACATACTTGAACTAGAAATTAGCATCTTCACCATGCTTGAGACAGTTCCTTTTAATCTCAACACTTCTGCTCTGCTTTTCACTCTTCTCCTTTTTACCACCCACTCATCTTCACCAGGGATACTTTAAAATGGATTCACAACTCTTATTTATACAAGACATCAACTTTGGGATGATCATCAAAGTCAGCACAATACATACTTTATTTTATTACCGAGAAAATATACAAATACAACTTGATTTGTTACAAGATCTTCATGTGTATCACCACACTATCGGCCACACATATTTGGGACTTCAATCTTCTTAGAGGAACACGCCATGCTTCACAGAATATCTTCAAGATCATCCGCAAGGTGTGTAAAACATCTAGTCGGCCAAGATTAGGAAGAACATCATCATCTAGAAGTACATATTCAATTACGAGCTCAATATTCAATGCGGACCGCCAACACGAACTGGACACAATCTAGAGACCCCCACAAGCTTGCATGAATCACCAAGAACATCCACACCACTTCTGCTCACTGAAATCATTTGCATCTTCATTTGAAACCTCAAGAACACAGTCTGTCATAACTGTCACATTAGAATAAATGCTTGCGGACCTCCAAACCATGAACCAATTGAGATGTCAATTCACATTGGCTTCATAAACACTCTACCAAATCCACAGAACAAGATATTGCATTTCTGGATCTCATCAGACCTATTTGTGTCACTATGTCACCTTTGAACAGCTACCAAAACCGGTTTAACTCATATGGCCATAACTTCTTCAAATATTCATGCGGACCTCTTAAATCTTGATTGGACCATCTTTAGACACATATCTACAAACCCTTTGATACACATTCTCTGATCTTCATCTATCTGGGATCTTTACTTCATAGAACTTCATTGTTCTTCTCTATTTCTGATAGGACTAATTTTGTCAATATCCTCAGCACACAGCTCATCCAATCCTTGACATCAATGCATCAGGAGTATGTTGACATCAATGACAACACTGGTTAGGCCCATACTTGTAACATCATGGAGTGTTGATAAGTTTCTCAGGAATTCTTTAATCCAAATGGCATGACCAGCCAAAAAAATGTTTCCCACGGGGTGATAAAGGCTATTTTATATTGATCTTGAAGGTTGATGAAGATTTGATTATAACCTGAAAAACCATCCATGAAGGAAATTAATTCATGGCCAACTATTGAATTGACAACATATCAATGTTTGGAAGAGGAAAATCATCTTTCAAAGAGGCAAGATTTAAATCTCTAAATTCGGTGCAAATTTGAACATGATTGTTAGGTTTAGCGACAACCATAATATTCGAAATCCAAGGTGAATAGTCAATAGGGTGGATAAAACTAGCTTGCAAAATCTTTTCTATCTCAGCTTTGACTAATAATGTGACCTTGGGATTCATCTTATGACTTTTTTGTTTAACTGTCTTAACATCAGGTTGTAACACGATATTATGTATTACAATTTTAGGATCAATGCCAGGCATGTCTGAATAATTCCAAGCAAATAATTTGGAAAAATCATACAAAAGTTTTGTCATTTCTTCTTTTTCTTCTTTGTTTTAATAGTCTCCTATAGGGATAACTTTTTCAAGGTTATCCTTCTCCATCAAGACATCGACAATCTTTCCATTAAGTAAAGTAATGCGGTCAGGGAGGCTAGGTGAGTGGGATGATTTCATAGATTCTTTAATAGGTGTTAGAGTAGAATTTATCAAGCAAGTGGTTTTCCCAAAGTATGCATCGATATTTAAATAATAGGAAAACCCACGATTGTGATGATAATAGGGCAAATTGTCATAAACTCCCATAAATTCAATTAATGCTTCATCTGTAGAAAAATTATCCAATGGGATATCTCTTGATGGACAATTTACGTCTATTATCTTAGGATATATTTGATTGAGTGTTGATATAGTGTTAAAATTAAGGTTAGGATGTTTGTAAGATTTAGTAGGCTTCAAAGAGTGGTATCTAATACCAGTTGTGTAGTTAATTGCAGTAGCTTGTAATGTACTTTGATTCCTTGTTGATGTACGCCACACCCATTACCTACATAGTTGCAATTTTTAGAAAGGATTTTAAATCCTCGACCATAAAGGGATGCCATCTCTTTGGAAGATGGTGGAGCCTCATAGGTCTCACATTATGTAGTGTAAGTAAGAGTGTTGTCTTTATTAATGACTAAAGAAGCTTTAGGTTCTTTAGGTGTTTCCATGGATTGCTTAGATGATATCGACACAACATTTGATGTTTCAAAGTTATTGATTTTATATTCCCCTATAAAGGTAGGAGTAAAATATAATGAATGCCAATTGTCACGAAGAAATACATTTGATGATGGTTGAGAATCTTACACAACATTATTTGTGGCAAGAGATATTAATGAATCAAGTCTTAAATTATTTAGAATCTTATGATTGATTACTTGTTTTTGTGTTTCAATATGTGAACAACTTTTCACTTCCCGATCGACTTCAATGGTTTGAAGTCTATTTGGATATATAAACTTTATTGATCAATGAAGGGTAGATGGAACTATCCCCATAGTATGAATCCACGGTCTTCTTAGAATCATATTATATGAAAGTGCACTGGGCATGACATGAAAAAGGGTAGATAATGTCATAGGTCCAACCTTTATGGGTAAAGTTATGGTTCCCAAGGATTTTCTACCAACATTATCAAAGCTGCGAATGTTAACCTTATCCAGTTTAATTAATTTTGTATCAATGTTGATTTTATGTATTAAATTAATACCACAAACATTAAGAGCCGATCCATTTTCAACCATAACTCAATATTTGAACTTTTTATTTATTGTGATGAAGATTATAAGAGGATCATATTGTTTTTAAACTTCCATCAAGATGATAATTCATATTGTTGGAACAGAGTGTCTATTTTAGTCGCATGCATACAATCTAACAGAGCTACTACATCATTAGGATTAACAACAGGTGGTACAATCACCTTTTGTAAAGCTTCCTAGAATATTCCATGGTATGTAGGTGATGTTTGTATGAGTTCCCAAAGAGAGATCTTAGTAGGAGTAACATGAAACTACTCAACAAGATCATAATCTTGACCAACTTTATGCATTAAACAAGGTGGTTGAGGAAGCATAGGTTGATAAGTTGGTAAAGATATCAGAATGTTTGACTGATGCTTACTTTGTTTATCATTCTATGTATTGTATGTATGATCAACCACATTTTGGTTGGAATGTTGTGATCCATCTTGATAATACCATGGACCTACCTCTTAATACATGTGACGTGTAAGGCCATGTGTAGGCCCACTTGAACTTCCTCTAGGGATATTGTTGTGACTGGATTTTATTACCGATATCATGTGGAAGCCCTAGAAAATTGTTAGTCAATCTAGGATTATTGATATATATTTTTTTTACTATGGTTCTATGATGAGACTTTGTATGTTTTGCTTTTATGTATATCTGACTATGGCTATGAGTGGAATACTGGGTTGAGACATATGATTGTGATTGGATTATCATTGACACATACTTTGGTATTCACATATTCTTAATTGAACCTATATGATGTTTTCTAGATTTGGTTTTGTACCTTATTTTAGCAGATTATGCCATTTACTGAGATGTAGCATTATATGATCTCTTGGGTTATGTTCTGTGGATTGGTATACCTGGTAATGGATTGAGTGACTCATTGATATATATATATATGGTTTCCAATTAATTTGTGAGATTTGTTGTCTCATATTAATATGACCTTGATTTCATTATTTATGTATATATATATTCCATGTGCATTTATGATTATTTGAAGTAGCCTAGTGAATGAAAGATTCTTATATGTTACAAGAATGATTAAAATATATGTATATGAAGTAATGATGGTTAATTTTATCTTTGCTTCGGCTATTGTTATCGTAACTGACAATGTGAAAACAAGTGTGCAGGTTGAGCAAGTCGAAATGGGGAAAACACTTGGAGACCTATTGTGGTTTCCCAGTAAGCTAATCTGGCCTATATGGAGAGGCTTAGGTCTATTATTTAGTCATTGTCTATGTCTTGCAAAAGTGTGCTTTGTGAAAAGTGTGTCTTTTAAAAATGTCTTGTATAGAGTATCTTGTATTGGGGATAAGTGACATCATTGTGCAACATTGTGGTATTGTATTTGGGACATGTGATTTCATGTGGTTCATCTTGTGTTAGCATGTATGTTGTCAGTATGTATGAATATGTTCAATATCGTTAAAGTGTGGTAAATCTCGTGAAGCAGTACCTTAAGATTAGAAGTTTAAATATTTGCTTTAGCCTAAAAATTCACTTAAAGGAAGTTTATATATCTTGTTTAAAAGGAAATTATTCAACCTAAGTCATAGGCCAAGGTGGGACCCCTCCTTAAAAGAACAAAGCATTGTTTTTAAATTGATTTTTAGCACTTTTCTTGGGGTGTAAATTTTATGACGGGATTAAAAAAATAAATGATTTAATAAAATAAAACCATGTTTTATGGATGGACTATGTGGAGTCCTATTGTAAAAGCTATGTGGATTAGCAAGGTGGAGACACCTGTTGTCCACCTCTTGAGACACCTATTGTCTCAAAGGGGCAGGTGGAAACAAGTAAACAAGGGGGGGCTTTTTTCATCTTTACTTTTTGGGCTATAACTTGCCTTCACCATGGGCCAGAAAAAATTCTTCCCTAGAAGAGTAACTACTATATTACCTATTGGGGATGTGGGATGTGGAGTTAAACCAGATTGCATCAAGGTCTCTAGAGTCAACAAGTAACCATTGGATCATCTGTTGGAGGAGTAAGAGATGTATACAAAGTTAAACCAACCCTCTGCAATTTTGTGAAGTTGACAAGGTAGGCATCAATCCTTATATATATATATATATATATATATATATATATATATATATGAAGTTATATCTGAATTAAACTTTGGTATAGCTAATGGGTTCCTAATTTATGCTGGAAAATAAATTATTTGTTTATGTTTTGGGGCCTATGTTTGGGGTGAGGTTTCAGTTGAAATTACCCTCAGCTATTCTTGTGTCTTATATTGTTGTTGTGTAATCAATGTAATTGTTACATATATTTGTGTGTTGTGGAGATTATGTTATGTACTGAAGAAAATGTGTTAGGAGTTGTGTAGTCTTGTATGTGTGTGGGCTGTGTACTTATGAAAGAAAAAATATATAAATGAGTTGTGAAGATAAGATGTGTAGACCATCTGTTGGTTCTCTCCCTAGTCTCCATGTGTTTCCCTTAGCTCAGGGATGGACAGTTTTTATCCTAGGTTGGGAGGTGAGATCCCCACTGGTTGTACCCAAGTGTGTCTTTGGTTGCAGGATCTAGAAGGTTAAAAGAAAAGAGCATAAAGCTAGTAGATGTGTCTACTCAAGTATATGCAGACATAAAAGAGGATACTTGATACATTTTAAAAGGTAATGAAACCATAGAGATGAGTTGTTTAGGAGGGAATTCAACCTCATGGGTTAACTGAGTCAAAACTGTTACTATTATTCTCCTTTATTTTATCTGTATAGGGAATATGATAAAAAATAATAGACGATTGACTACTATTTAAATAGTGATGTACTAATACTTCTCTCCTTGTTAGTTTAGGAAGATTTAATGTGTTATTCTCTTCTTTGGTTCTATTATGACTATATATATTGATGTCCATATCCTTTTATAAAATATTTAACTGTGATTCTTATTGATGAACTACCCTTCCATTCTCTATGAATTATTTCCCATATGTCAAGAAGAATTGAAAAATTAAAAAATTTGTATGTAAAGAAATGAAATTGAGTATTGCATAGATTATCTTTTCTTGAACAACAATGTAATTTATTCTACTTGTTATGTATTCTCTTCGAATACTTCTGGGTAAAGTAGTTTTGATAGAGAGACAAAATGAAATAACAACCTCTCATTCTGAGAGCAAACCCTCAAGAGGCACAAATATTCATTTGGAGTTTTCCCTAAAAGACAAATTTTAGTAAATGCATTTCTTTCAGCAATCAAACCCTCCAGATTTTAACAGACCATACACCCAAAAACTATGAACTATATGCAGATTTCTCTGCCAGTATGCCTTTGAATAAAGTTAATATTATTTACCTATTCCTTACATTACACATTTTTTACATCTACAAAGAGTCAACGGAAGAAAATAGACTTTTAAAACAATCCTACACGCAAGGTTGCACCTCACATAGATAGATTGGGTTCTTGAAAAGATTAAGATTAACTTAAAGGAAGGAGAAATAGAGAAGCCTTTCTTCCTAGGTCGTAACTGAACAAATCGTCCTTCTACAGCCACCACAAAGACAAATCTTTTATTAGTTACTTTACCCGATACCTTCCACAATAAAAATATTCCAGCAACATGTATCTAGCAAAAGACCCTAAACTACACAAAAAAATAAATATACACAAGTATTATTCATGCGAAGACTGTACCTATGAAGTTCTCTAAATATTAAAGTCGCCTTTGGTATCTAGGTGCTATTTTTTTACTGATATAGTTATTTCATCCTACCTTAATCGATCTGCACAATAGGAGAGAAAGATAGGCACTAATGTACCATTGAACCGCCATTCCTCTCCAGAGAAAGATAGGCACTAATGTACCATTGAACTGCCATTCCTCTCCACAAACCTGACTTGGCTATGGCAACTGAGAAATTAGCACAGAGATGTTTTCTTTTCTTCTTAAGAAGCATTAGGACTAGGTTGAGCTGGGGAATAGCATCACCGTCGTTGAAAAAAATTCAGCATCTCCACCTTATACAAAGAATATCTCCTTTTCATTTTCTTATTACCTTTCTCCATTGACTTTATGAAGGGTCTGTATTATTTTATTTTGCATAAGTCCAAATTAGTGCCTTGGTGAGGAGTGCGAAGGCACCCTTAAACAATGATACTTTTTTAAAAATGCTACCAGCTTAGTGTATTATATCTTTAGCGTGAGATTAAAAGTTTAACATGTTAGATCTCTTAAAAACCATTTTACGGAGATTTATTTTCATTATTAGATTAGCCAATTTGTTATGGGGATTTACCATTAGGAAAAAAAATTTAGAGTCTGTAGGGCCACCATAGGGAGTAAAAGAAATTGAAATTTTGACCGGATTGTTGTATGTCAAAAAAAAATCTTTAATTATTTGTTTGAGAAATAATGTTGACACCGTAGGTCTCTAAAACCATATTTTTAGTATGGAGTACTTATCATGTTATGTGGATTTTTTTAAAGTCATGTTCCACTTTTTTTTTAAACCCCAAGTTTTAAGTGGAATTTACTTCTCTTCCCCTTCCATTAAAGAGACTTTACATGTTCTTTTTTTTCCTCACGTGGGAAAATTCTAGTTGTTCTTTATTTAGTTTATTCTTTTTTTTAAAGAAGATTATGTGTGAGGAAAGAAAAAAGTTAAAGAGATAATTAACTAGTATATTTATATTTAAGATTTTTCATATTCTTCAAACACAATAAAGATTTCATTCTATAACTGTCCAAGTTTTTTTATTTTTCTATCCATTTGGCTTCCATGAATTTATTTATTTTTTGTTTAGCATGATAAAGATTTCACTCCATAACTGCCCAAGTTTTTCTATTTTTCTATCCATTTGACTTCCACAAATTTATTTATTTACACATTTTATGAATTTTGTTTACATGGAATCTAAATCTTTCAACCCTTGTTGTGAGTGTAGAATGCCTCTCGACATAATAATGAAAGAATTATAGGCATAAGGTATAATTTAAGATGGTACAAGATTTATAGGTAAAAAATATTAGGGGTTTTGGGTAATATTAATTTCTTCATAAGTCACCTTAAAATTTTTAAGGTAAAATGCACATAACGAATATTGCTGGTAAACCTTAAAAGACCTAAAATTGAAATGAAATTTTGTGTCATAACAAAGAGTAATTTAACAAATTAATTTTTAATTGTTTATTTAGTTAATTATTTACGGTAATTGTGTAATTAGTTATAATGATTATTGACATTTTGTATTTAGTTATAATGATTATTTACATAAAGGTGAACTGATTTAACAAATTATATTTTAATTGTGTATTTAGTATTTATGGAAAGTTAGTTGTAAGGTGAACAATAATTTAGCAAATTAAATTTTAATCATGTATTTAGTTATAGTGATTATTTATGGTAACTAAGTTGTAAGGTGGTAATATCTTCTTGTTAATTTTGTCAATAAAGGAAATTGATTTGAGTGCTCTTTAAAACTACTATAGTTATTTATCTTATTTTCACAACAATGAGATGAGTACATTAGTTAGCTCTTAGTTATTATATGCATGAGTTTTCTTTTAGAAGAAATTGGCAAAATTTATTAGTGGATAAAAGCCTTAGGAAAAAATGACGTAGTCACTATACTATAATAGTATACAATGTGGAATAAACCTAATTGGTTTAGGTGGCAAGTTAGTAACTTAAGGCAAATAGTTTATTTAGATTGTGTATTTTAATAACAAGAAGGTGATTTGAGGAATTAGAATGAATAATTGTAGTTTAATTCTTTTAGCATAGTAAATCATTAAGCAAATGGTAAATTTAAGTTTTGCATGTGATTTCTTTCTTTACTATTGTTGTTAGGTGTCATGACAAGCATTATGTCATAGTAGAATTTTACTAACTCAAACCAAAAAAATTTGGGGTTTTGTACCAAGTAAATTTTTTGTGTCTCATCCTCATGTGTGGCCATTACATGTGTGTCTTTCTTCTTAGTGTTTAGCTGTGGACATTACATTAGGTATCAGAATGAGATTTTTACAACTTTGGGAACTCTGGGAAGTATTTTCTAAACCCAACCATGGTTGCACTCATAAGATTCCATGTAGGTTCCAAACTTCTAGCCATGGACTTCTCTGCCATGATGATGAATGATAAATGATGGTCGTATACTCTTGATGCTTATTCTCCCCCAATGATGGCTAGGACAATGATTTGTCATCTCTTGAGCTATGATTATGGTTCCCTTGGCAATAACATAGGTTGTATGTGATCTATAGCATAGGAGAGAAAGAGATTGATTCTTGCTTACACCAAGTGTATCCTATTGGAATGAGTAGGTAAGATGGCAACTAGATAAGAAAACCCATTTGTCACTATATGTATCTTTTGATGCTTTGCATACTGCATAGGGAATAGCTCCATGGTTATACATTTAGGCCTTATAATTCAAGTGTTTAAAAAAAAGTGCTTTTGTAAATTATATTATAAATTTACTCTACGTAAGTATAGAAAGGTTAAATGGGAAATTGATAGAGGAATGAGAATCATCTTCTTACTAATTACTAGATGATAAGTTAAATTTGATTTTCTTATTTTAATTATCTACGTGGCTATATAAGTATTGTTAACATCTTTATGAATGAATTATTTTCATGAACATCAGAAGGTTTTAACTAGACTAGCAGATGCCTTAGATAATTTAAAGAAATTGAATTGATAACTGATGTATAGTGAAATGAGTGTCCTCGTAAGTGGATTGATGGAAAAATTTAATATAAGTTGATTACATTGTATAGTAATTGGACATTAGTCGTCTTGAAAGAGTTTTGTTATGCCTCTTAGATATTTGAAATTGTAATATGCTCTATTGAATAATTCTTGAAAATCAGTACCAACTGTATAATAGATTGCTTGTGAAAATTTGGTTTTAACAAGTAAAAATTAAAAAAGATTACGTTCCTTGTACTATGCTGTGAATGTTAGTGGTCACCTGAGAATTGTCTTAGACGATGTTGTGATGTTGTAATGGTGTACATGTGTAATGATGATATGTGTAGTGATGTGTAAATGCTAATGAATGTTGCAGTCATACCTCAAGTATGTGATATAGGGTATGCCCCTATGTGATATTTGTACATGTGTGTTGGTAAACTTTCTGACCTAGTAGATAAATGTTAAAGAAATATGTATTGAAATGTGTTTTATGGAGATGTGTGAGTCACCCTTCATGTTCTTATATGATGAGATGTTTAGTGTCAACCCTATTTGAGGGCATTCCCTCATGACCACTTTGGAGTACAGTCCCTCTTCTCCCCCACAATTGAACCACATTACTTAGTATGTGTTGTAAATGTTGAATGTCAAGAACACTGAGAAGGGGGTGAATCAGTGTTCTAAAAATCTTTTGATGCACTTTAACATTCAACCATTTTCCAAGATTAATTAAACAAAGGCACAACATGCATATGAATAGTAACCATAAAAAATGACACATGGACACCAAGATTTTTACGTGGAAACCCCAAAATGGGAAAAACCACAGAGAGGATTAGCTCTCAAATAGATATTGCAATCTTTACAAATAATGATGTTCAAGCTTGGTCACTCCACAGGCCTAGAACATGGCTCACTACCATGAAGTACAACTAGGTCTAGCAGGCTCACTGCCTCAACCCTAAACCTAGCAAGATTACAATAAGGGTTGCTAAACCCTGAGGGATGTTAAACCCTAATGGAGGCTCACTACCAGGCTCACTGTCTTCAAGAAGAAGGCTCACTACCAAATCAAATTGATCATGAAAACTAAATACTGCATGAGCATCTGTCACTATGCCAAGATGCAGTCATTTAGAAACTGAATTATGAATCAAAAGTCTTCATTATTGTTGATCTTCTAATTCTACTCTGCTATTCATATGCTCACATCAATCACATGCACACCACACTCATCTCAACTGAAATTCATCACTCTTATATATACACATCATGATTTGATCCATAAATAGGTCGGCATCCAAGAAGTGAAACATGTACATAGAAAGGTGTAGCTTGTCGGCTCAATCCAATGCATTATATGTTATGTGGACCCAAAACTTTGCCCAAACATTTTCAAATAGGTCATCTCTAATCATACAATCACTTAAGTAGATCCTTCACACACTATCTCTTCTTCGCAAAATGATTTATCATACCAGTCGGCCTGTTCCTTAATAGCATGCTTATCAAGTTCATCTGTCGACTTACATCTTTTACTACAGATCAAAAAACACTTCCAAAATCATATCAAGGGTTCTTCACACATTCCCAAACTTACCTTCATAACTGCAAGGCATGATATCATCTTGCGGAGAATTGCGGACCATCAGAGCTCAGACTCTATCTTAGTCGGCTCTATCAAACACTGTGTTGATACTCAATAGCTTTCAACTATCTTTCTGGTGGACTTCAAATCTCATAACTCTGCATTAGACACTTCATACAAGTATTTACAACACCTTAAAACTGTATAACAAGATACTCACATGCAGAAGAATGCGGACCATTACAATGTGTTCACTGTCTATGTTGTACCTCTGTTCACCTAGACTTAGATAATTCTTCCAAATGACTTCTAGAGGAAGTCAGGACTTAATCTCTGGAGTATGGAATCATCACACAATTACTAACATCATTTTTGAACTACATTACCAGATCATCATCTGCGGAAGCACATTGACCCACTTTCTATCCTCTAGTCTATATATGCCCATACTTAGCCTTTTTTTGTCAACTAGACCTAAAATCCAATATGTCCTTCCAGAGAAATGTCTTCTTTTCATGTTGATGAAACTTCTAAGTCTTGTTTCCATCAATGAGAACATACAAGTCTATACCTGAGTAGTGTCTCTTGCCAACAATCTCCCCCTTTGGCATTGATGGCAACACTTAGTGAAAAATGCTTGACTACTCTCTCTTACTATATACACTTTATTCCTTTGCTCCCCCTGAGATGTTTATCCATTTTTCATTAATCTTCTTCTCCCCCTTTGACATCAATGGAAAAGGGTGTGATCTGGAACCAAAAATTTGTCAAAATTTCAAAACGTTTATGTACTCTGTCACATTTTTACAAGTACAATCTTCATCTTAATTTGTGATTGAAGGAAAAATGTCACTATAGATAGTCTTTATCAAAGCTATCTCTCCGTTCAATCTATTCCTTGCACTTTCTAGGATATGGATGTGGCCATTCATCATAAAAACTAGCTTATCTGCCCTCTACACATCTAATGGTGTATCAACTAGCGCGAGTGATTTCATGGCTTCATCTGCCAGATTGGTCATGGAGTCAATTTTTAGACTTATCAATCCCCTTAGCTGGCACAACCTATCTCTAAATTCTCCCATTTTCTTCATCAGAGTGCTTAAATCACTATGAATGCTTGCAACTTGAGCTTCTTTAGTATTTATTGACTCAACTACCAGATTATATGTCTCAGAGATATTAAGCAGTTTGAGTTCCAAAACTTTGGTTTTATCTTCTAATTCCTTTGTAATTTTTGGCCAAGATTGGCAAAACTTATAAACTTTGCAGGCTTCTTCAATGGCACTTTGTATACCTCTTATCACATTTTCTAATGTAGTTTTATCTTTTGTTAACATATCCTTTAACTCAATCAATCTCTTTTCATCGAACTCTTTCCTAACTTTTGCTTCTGTAGATTTTTCAAAAGACTCAAAATGTGTACTTATAGAGTCTAATAGCCTTTTGAGATGATCAATGGAAGATAGCGAGCTGTCCTTTTGAATAGATGGCATCATCTTTTCCAAAACGTTGGATGTATCATTGATCAATTTACTGTCTTGGTCCTAAGATTTCAGCATTTCTTGCTCTGCCTTGGCCTAAACAATAAATACTAGCTTGATTTTTTGTACAGGTGATAATGAGGCCAAGTTGATTAGTCCTTGAAGGAGTTCAAACTCATCTGCAACTTGTTGTTTGCCAGAACCAACTGAGACATTTGCAGTGTCTCTTTCTTTCTCAGATATTTATTCCTAACTCCATTCTGGAGGATTCATGTCCATATTTTCTTGTTGATCTGAGTTTTGCTTTGGTGTAGAGCTTTTCTTAGCTTGATCAAGTTTTTGATTATCAACTTTGATCTTCTCATCAATTTTATCCTTGCTTTCTAGACTTGTTTTAGTTTTATCCTTTTCAGCTATGTCTTGATCATTAGCAGCAGGGGTTTGATCAAATTATTCCTTTTGCACTTCTAATCCTCTGTCTTTTATCAGAGGATTTGTATTAGTTTGCTCCAAGCCTTGATCCACACCGACTTCTGAAATAGATGTGTCATTTCCAACATTTATTTCTTCATTGTCATAGATGGTAGGAATATTTTTTTTTCTTCAATGCATCCAAAGTGATCTCCTTTGTTTCTTTCACCACTTTATCAATTTCTCCCAACATCAATGAGTTCATTCTTCTCTTGGTTCTGAAAGCATTTTTTATTTCTTTTGAGATTTTGGCCTTCTCCTTGGGAGTGATTCCCAAACATAATTGTATCAATGAGTGTTCTCTCAGCTCAACATCGTTTGCCATAGTTGTTTCTTTTCTTGTACTCATTATGTTACCCAGGCTACGTGGAAAATCAATAATAATTTCAATTAGAGCCTTATTGTAGATGTTTAGATATTCTACAACAGTAGTCTCAATGATCCTCTTATCTGGATCATTGTATTCATCATACAACTGAGCAATGGGTTTTAGATTGTCATCCACTATTATGGCTTTGAGAACATCTTCAAGGCTTATAGTTGCTTCCTTTGTCTGAGGCTCATCTTGCTTTAACCTTTTCACAGATCTACTCTTACCAGAGGGTTTCTTTTTGCTAGTTTCTTTGGCCTCAATTTTCATCTTCTTTCTTCCTCATCTGACTTAATTTCTTCTTCATCAATAACTATACTTACATGCATTCTCTTGACCTTAGACTTCTTTCTTTTGTAACTAGTGGCATGTGTTTCCGCATTTGGAGATGGTGTGGAACCAAAGGGAGTGGATGTGGCTTCTACAAAGGTGGAGGATTTGGTTTTTCTTTTTGATTTTTCTAGCCTTTCTGGATCACTTTTGGGTTCTTTCAGAGCTCCAAATGATTCACCTTTTCTCTTTTCTTATGTTTCCTTAAAATCCTATTCCTTTTCCCTTGCCTTTGCCACTTCTTCTTTTGTGAATCCATGTTTTATGGCAATTTCTTCTGCCACTTTTCTCATTTTCCTAGAGATTTTAGGTTTTCTTACCTCAACATGAATTTTAGCATGCAATTCCTTATAAGTCCCAAATCTTTCTTCCTTGGGATCTCTGGGTTTACTTAGCATATATTCGGCATAGTTTTCCAGTACAGCTCCATCTACCTCATATCCCATAGGCATAACCCAGACGGTTCTGGGCTCAATAGCCTCCATCAAACATTGATCTTTTATCACAATGAAGTAGATTGTATACTTGTATTTTTCAACAATTGTTTTGGGGATTATTTCTCTGGATTGCATTGATCTTTGGAAGTTCTTGAAATAACCCCATAGGGCTATATTCTATGCATCAATGGTGCCTATGCTACTCAACAAATTTCTAATTTGGACTGCAACAGGTTTATCATTGGTCTAGAATAGGTTCTTGATACCAGGCAACTCTTTCATAAAACAGAAAAACAAACACATGATCAGTGTGCCAAATTTGAAGGGATATTTACCTTGTTTTGTCTTCTTCAAGTTATCCATTACTTGTTGTTGGAGCAATTCACAGATGTCATAGTTAGTATTTTCCTTAATCATTTGATAAGCTATGTATATGGCCGTGCCTGAAACAAAGTTTTCCTGGTTGGTGAAATAAACTTTGTATCCCAACACCATTGAGGAAAATCTCACAGCATGATCCTCAATATCATTTATTGTCAAGGATCTCTTATCAAATTTTTCTCTGGTAGCCACCATTACTGTATCATTCTTCACAGCTTTCAATAGCGGTACTGATCTAGTAGAACATAATCTAGTGACTACCCTAATAGCATCTTTTGTAATCTTGAAAGGTCTCTCAAGCCATATGAACTCATCATGAACCTTGCTTAACACATACCAAACCCATTCATCTTCCATAAAAGTTGGGAAATCCAAGTACTAAATAAATTTCTTTTCTTCCAATGCTTGATATTCATTCTTCAGATCAAGATTCTCATTACTCAATTATTTCATGTAGAGATTAGTAAACCTGCTATCACCAAATTCCTCTAGGGAAACATGAATATATGCCCTAACATCCTCGGCATGC
The DNA here is from genome assembly GCA_027924645.1 of Cunninghamia lanceolata. NCBI lineage: Eukaryota > Viridiplantae > Streptophyta > Pinopsida > Cupressales > Cupressaceae > Cunninghamia > Cunninghamia lanceolata. Next base: position 934,598 of record BSBN01001297.1, read on the forward strand.
ATGACTCCATGAGGAATCTTTAAGAATGCGCCCAACTGATCAACTTCGGTTGATTTGAATGGGTGTTTCTTGAACTTTGGTCAAGGTCGCTCAGTAATATCAACAACTTGCAATGACACCATCTTAGAATTTTAACAGATTCACAAGTAGGGTTTGAATGAAAATACCTTCTTTCACTGAATTAGGGTTTCCTTTTTCTAGAATTCTCCAAGCTCTTCAAATCTTGGTTGTCATTACTCAAAGTCTACTCCAATCTCTCTAAATACTTGATAGCTTTGAGTGTAAAGTGATTTTGAAACCAAACAAGTTCCCTTTTATCCTTCACATGACTTAACCTAAGTTGTCATAAATGCTTACTGCCAAAAAGTTGTAAAACCCTTTATTGTAGAATATAGTCGATTGGATTGCTCTGCAATATGCTGCACTGACCCATTTCATTCTAGTTTTTCTTTTAAGAGATGTGTTGCATTAGATTTCATCATACACCTTTGTGCCAAATTCTGGCACCCACTTTCTTGCTAGGGGATTTGGATTTTCAACATTGCTCCCCCTAAGCCAGAGCTCTCGAATCACTTCCCAGAGGAAGTATCTGCACAAGATACTGGTACAGATCGATCCCTAACTTCAATTACTTCTTTCTTGATCCATACTTTGTCCATTTTTTTCTTGGTTTCATCCGGATCAACTTTCTCTTTTCTCTTATCATTTCTCTGCTCTATTTTCCTTTCTTTAGAATAGTAATTTCTCTTCACATTCTTGCTTCTATAAAATGTTGCAATATGTCTAGATTTGTTGCAATTGAAGTACACTATATTCTTTTGACCTTGATTCCTTTTATTGATTGGATTTGATCTACATTGATTACCCATATGTCCAAATCAGTTGCATGCAAAACACTTTTCATTGAATGATTGATTGTTCCTTATATTTTGAAAAACATCTCTTACCAAACTTCTACATTCATTTGATCTGTGTCCCATTTTATAGCATGCATTGCACCTAAAAGAAATCTGACTCACTTTACTTCTATACACAACTGCGTTATGACCAATTTTCTTGCAATTGAAACACTGACTAGAGAATGATGGAGCCTTTTGATTTGTTCTTCTCCTACACCGAATAGCTTTGTGACCAAACTTATTACATGAATTACAATAACCATTGAAAGATGGGTACCTTTGAGCATTTGGTTGTCTGCCTGAAGGTCTTCTAGGTCTTCTTCTCTAATTTATGAACTGGTTTCCTCTGTTTTACTTTAATTCAGTGTTTGCTTGACTAGATTTTGAACTTTCCCCTTTCTCAAATCCCAATCCTTGCTTATCATTGGCACTCTTCTGTCTAGCAATCATTTCATCAAGCTTTACTATACTTATCTTGAATTTTTCTTCAAAGCTTCTGGCCTTTTCCAGATCTATTTTTAGACTTACAATTTCTTTTTCAAGTTTTACATAATCTTCTGATATGTTCTTCACAATTAGATTCAGATCATCCTCTGCTCTTGTTCTTTCTTTAACTTCTACTTCCAATTCATTTAGGGCTTCATTTGCTGATATCAGTTGATCATTAAGTTCTTTTAATTTGTCTTTGAATTTCTTGACTTTCTCTTTTACCTTTGAGATGCATTCATTAGCTTGTTACAATTTTCCTTTTAGATCTCTGACTTTTGCTTCAAAATTTTCAAGATCCATAAGAGCCGCTTCTAGTTGCTTGTTTCTTTCATAATTTCCAAGTCTTCTTTCTACCATGATCTCACTATCCTAGATCTTCCTTAACCCATTAGACTTTTCCAAGGAACCTCACTCTGATACCAATTGTTGAATGCCAGAAACACTAAGCGGGGGGGTAAATCAGTGTCCTAAAAATCTTTTAATGCACTTTAACTTTCAACCATTTTCCAAGATTAATTAAACAAAGGTACAACATGCATATGAATAGAAACCATAAAAACATGACACATGGACACCAAGATTTTTACATGGAAAACCCAAAATAGGAAAAACCATGGAGAGGATTAGCTCTCAAATATATATTGCGATCTTTACAAAGAATGATGTTTAGGCTTCATCACTCCACGGGCCTGGAACATGCTGGTTCACTGCCATGAAGTACAATTAGATATAGTACCCTCATTGCCTCAACCCTAAACCTAGCAAGATTACAATAAGGGCTGTTAAATCCTAATGGAGGTTCACTGCCAAGCTCACTTCCTTAAAGAAGAAGGGTCACTACCAAGTACAAATCAAATTGCTCATGAAAACTAAATACTACATGAGCATCTATCACTATGCCAAGGTGTAGTCATTTAGCAACTAAATTCTAAATCCCATGTCTTCATTACTACTGATCTTCTAATTCTGCTCTACTATTCATATGTTTGCATTAGTCACATTCACACCACACTCATCTCAACTAAAATTCATCACTCTTATATATCCACATCATGATTTGATCCATAAACAGGTCAGCATCTAAGAAGTGAAACGTGTACATAGAAAGGTGTAGCTTGTCAGCTCAATCCAATGCATTCTATGTTATGCGGACCCAAAAATTTTTCCAAACGTGTTCAAATAGGTCAGCTTGAATCATACAATCACTTAAGTAGATCCTTCACACACTATCTCTTCTTCACACAATGATTTATCATACCAGTCGGCCTATTCCTTAAGAGAATGCTTATCAAGTTCATCTGTTGACTTACATCTTTTATTGCAGATCACAAAACACTTCCAAAATCATATTAAGGGTTCTTCACACATTCCCAAACTTGCCTTCAGAACTGCAAGGCATGATATCATCTTGTAGAGAACTGCGGACCATCGGAGCTCAGACTCTATCTCAGTCGACTCTATCAAACACTGTGTCGATACTCAGTAGCTTGCAACTATCTTTCCGGTGGACTTCAGATCTTATAGCTCTGGAATTAGACACTTCATACAAGTGTTTACAACACCTTAAAACTACATAACAAAATACTCACCAATAGAGGAATGCAGACCATTACAATGTGTCATGTTCATTGTCTCTGTTGTACCTCTGTTCACTCGGACTTAGATAATTCTTCCAAATGACTTCCGAAGGAAGTCATGACTTAATCTCTAGAGCATGGCATCACCACACAATTACTAACATCATTTCTAAACCGCATTACTAGATCATCATCTGCGGAAGCACACTGACCCACTTATTGTCCTCTACTCTTTATATGCCCATACTTAGCCTTTTTTTGTCAACCAGACCTAAAATCCAATATGTCCTTTCGGAGAAATATCTTTTTTTCATACTGATAAAACTTCTAAGTCTTGTTGCCATCAATGAGAACATACAAGTCTATACTTGAGTAGTGTCTCTTGCCAATAGTAAACTCTTTCCTTTCTATTGTTCCATGGGTTGAGGATGGACCTTAATGTGCCCTGAGCCTATATGTAGTCGTAGTTACAAACACTTGGTAGTTTATAGTGATGTCATCATGGATTTCTAGTATTTGGGAAGTTACTATCAGTTATGAGGTACTAATTCTATATTGGATACAAATAGTGTTATAGCATTTGATTTTGAGATTTAATAGTTATTGTGAACAAAAGGGATCGGTAACTCTGTATATTAACACATTATGGGCTATCAGGATGTTCAGAGAGATGATAGACATGAATTAAGATAAGTGAGACACGGTAATTTAGATGGCAGATCGATAAAATGGTAGTTTGTGTGTAATGAGATAATAGTAGTTAATACTTTTTTATAGGGATAACATGACTTTTGATGTGTCTATTAGTATAAGTATGAGGTATATTGTTCTCTACTTGGGGTAGATGTAGATAACTTTAAACATGTGTGATATCTCAGACACATGGTACATGCTAACCATACAAGCTTGTGGGTTTTCTTTTGTGAGATGGATGTCAGATCCTATAGATGACTTATGTGTGGCATATATTAGGGGCATTGGTACAATGGAAAATTCTGGGGGGTGTGGGACATACTTATTATGAAATGGTGATTCTTTATTGATTTTCATGTGGTTTGAGACCACCATATTATTCTGTGGTTTGAGACCACCATATTATTTCTGTGGTTTGATACCACCCTATGATTTCATGTGGTTTGAGACCACCATATTATTTCTATGGTTTCAGACCAACCTATGATTTCATGTGGTTTGAGGCCACCATATTATTCTGTGGTTTGAGACCACCATATTACTCCACGTGGTTTGAGACTACCATATTATTTCATGTGGTTTGAGACCACCATGATATTTCATGCTATTATCTTATGTGGTTTGAGACCACTGTATGATTCCCCTCCTCCCCTTAGGTGACTTTGTTTCAAAGTTGCATGGTGATCGTAATGTGCAAATTTCTAAGAGATTGTTAAAGTATTTATTTATGTGTTGAATATTTTGCTTGCAAGCTAGCAATGTTATGTTACTTTGGGCTAATTGGCCATTTTTATGTTTGAGTTAGTCCTTTTGCCTCAAGAAGATGTTCTTGGATAAACTTTAGATAATGCAATGATTGTTATTTGATCTCCATTTCTTCTAAGATTCATTTTATTTTCTTTTCCTTTATTTTATTGAGGGTTAACTTATGAGTTGCTTTACTTATTTAACTTTCTTGTTTTGAGGCACTTTAATGTTGCAACTGCTGGTATGTGTGGAGTAATGTGACTATTGTTTACTATCATATCCTAGAGGGATCGTTGATAGGTTGTATAGGGGAGTAGATGGCATGGGGAATCTTGTTCATACTGGGTTATGTATGGTGGGCTCCTAGAGGGGACTCAGAGACCATCTTTCATGATCTACTACTTGGCATAGTGGATTCTACATGACATGGTTATTCATTTGTTATTTGGCACTATGGTATGGGTGATATTGGTTTCCATCAGAGGAGAGATTATATGATGTTACGATAAAATTGGATATTGGCACAGTGGTTACTACATGTCTTGGTTATTCATTCATTGGTTATTTGGCTCCATGGCACTATGGAATTAACTAGTGGAATGATAGTGTTTATCCTCATTGTGATACCATTCTTGATGAGCCTTGTGGTGTGAGTCATGTGATGTCCTTATGTTGAGTGTAGTTTGATACAAGTAAGCTTGGTCTTCATCATGAGTTTCACTTAGAACAATGTGTTATATGATGTGAAAAAGATTCTATTTTGAATAAGGTGTTATAGCTGGAGTTGATTTATGTGATATGTGAGTGTTGTCAAGAATCAAGTATTGGAAATTATTGATTTGAATAGGATATGGTGACTTGATTCAATTTCTTAGCTATAATTGAAATACTTGTGATAAGTAAAGATGAATAAAGGACATGTTTAGCCATCCAAAATGAGGTATGTGGATTTACTTGTATTGATGTAACTTGACATAATATGGCTACTTATTCTTATATGATGTGGTAAAGTAATTTGTTGATTTTAATGGATAGTTCTTTTCTCTTAGGGACTTCCAAGAGGAAGTCTATGCAAGGTGGGAGAATGTAAGGCCATGTGTAGACCCACTTGAACTTTCTCTAGGGATATTGTTGTGATCAGACTTTGTTACCGATATCATGTGGAAGCCCTAGACAATTGTTAGTCAATCTAGGATTGTTGATTATATTTTTGTTACTATGGTTCTATGGTGAGACTTTGTATGTTTGGCTTTTACATATATCCAACTATGGCTATACTGGGTTGAGACATATGATTGTGATTGGATCATGATTGACACAAACTTTGGTATTCAGATATTCTTAGTTAACCATATATGATATTTTTTGGATTTTGTTTCAGACCTTATTTTAGTAGATTATGTCGTTTACTAAGATGTAGCATTATATGATCTTTTGGGTTATGTTGTGTGGATTGGTATACCTGGTTGTGGATTGAGTGACTCATTGATATATATATGGTTTCTAATTAATTTGTGAGATCTATTGTCTCATATTAATATGACCTTGATTTCATTATATATATATATATATATATATATATTCCATGTACATTTATGATTAATTGAAGTAGCCTAGTGAATGAAATATTCTTATATGTTGCAAGAATGATTAAAATATATGTATATGAAGTAATGATGGTTAATTGTATCTTTGCTTCGGCTATTGTTATCGTAATTGACAATGTGAAAAAAAGTGTGTAGGTTAGAAACAGGGAAAACACTTAGAGACCCATTGTGGTTTCCCAGTAAGCCAACCTAGCCTATATGGAGAGGCTCAAGTCCATTGTTTAGTCATTGTCTATGTCTTGTGAAAGTGTGCTTTATGAAAAGTGTGTCTTGTGAAAATGTCTTGTATAGAGTATCTTGTATTGGGGATATGTGACATCGTTGTGCAACATTGTTGTATTGTATTTGGGACATGTGATTTCATGTGGTTCGTCTTGTGTTAACATGTATGTTGTCAGCATGTATGAATATGTTCAGTATGGTTAAAGTGTGGTAAACCTTGTGAAGCGGTACTTTATGATTAGAAGTTTAAATATTTGCTTTAGCCTAAAAATTCATGTAAAGGAAGTTTATATATCTTATTGAAAAGGAAATTATTCATTCTAAGTCATAGGCTAAGGTGGGACCCCTCCTTAAAAGAACAAAGCATTGTTTTTTAAACTAATTTTTAGCACTTTTTTTGGGGTATAAATTTTGTGACTGGATTCAAAAAAAATAAATGATTTAATAAACTAAAATCATGTTTTAGGGATGGACTATGTGGAGTCCTATTGGAAAAGCTAAGTGGATCAGCAAGGTGGAGACACCTATTGCCCACCTCTTGAGAGACCTATTGTCTCAAAGGAGTGGGTGGAAACAAGTAAACAAGGGGGGGCTTTTTCATCTTTACTTTTTGGGCTATAACTTGCCTTCACCATGGGCTGGAAAAATTCCTTCCCTAGAAGAGTAATTGCTACATTACCTGTTGGGGTTGTGGGATGTGGAGTTAACCCAGATTGAATTAGGGTCTCTAGAGTCAACAAGTAACCATTGGATCATATACTAGAGGAGTAAGAGATGTATATAGGATTAAACCAACCCTCTGCAATTTTGTGAAGTTGACAAGGTAGGCATCAATCCTTAATTATATCACTATATATATATTTATAGCTGACGAGTTCCAAATTTATGCTAGAAAATAAATTATTTGTATTTGTTTTTGGGCCTGTGTTTTGGGATAAGGTTTCATTTGAAATTACCCTAAGTTATTCTTGTGTCCTATATTGTTGTTGTATAATCGATGTAATTGTTGCATAAATCTATGTTGTGGAGATTATGTTATGTGCTGAATAAAATATGTTAAGAGTTATGTAGTCTTGTATGTGTGTGGGGTGTGTACTTATGAAAGAAAAACTATGTAAATGAGTTGTGAGAACAAGTTGTGTAGACCACCTATGTGGTTCTCTCCCTAGTCTCCATGTGTTTTCCCCTAGCTTGAGGGTGGGCAGTTTCTATCCTAGGCTGGGAGGTGAGCTCCCCACTAGCTATACCCAAGTTTGGCTTTGGTTGCAAGATCTAGCAGGTTAAAAGAAAAGAGCATAAAGCTAGTAGATGTGTCTAGTCAAGAATATGCAGATATAAAAGAGGATACTTGATACATTTTAAAAGGTAATGAAACCATAGAGATGAGTTATTTAGAAGGGAATTCAACCTCATGGGTTAACTAATTCAAAATTGTTACTATTATTCTCCCTTCTTTTTATCTGTATAGGGAATATGATAAAAAAAATAGACTATTGACTGTTGTTTAAGTAGTGATGTACTAATACTTCTCTCCTTGTTAGTTTAGGAAGATTTAATGTGTTATTCTCTTCCTTGGTTCTATTATGACAAACAATATATGTGTGTGTGTGTGTGTGTGTAAAGGAATGAAATTGATTATTGCATAGATTATCATTTCTTGAACAACAATGCAATTTATTCTACTTGTTATGTATTCTCTTGAAATACTTTTGGGTAAAATAGTTTTGATAGAGAAACAAAATGAAATAGCATCTCATTATGAGAGCAAACCCTCAAGAGGAACAACTATTCATTTGGGGTTTTCCCTAAAAGACAAATTTTAGTAAATGCATTGCTTTCAACAATCAAACCCTCCAGATTTTAAAAGACCATACACCCAAAAACTATGAACAACATGCAGATTTCTCTACCAATATACTTTTGAATAAAGTTAATACTATTTACCTATTCCTTGCATTACAGATTTTTGACATTTGCAAAGAGTGAATGGAAGAAAATAGACCTTTAAAATAATCCTGCACATGAGGTTGCGCCTCACATAGGTAGATTGGGTTCCTAAAAATATTAAGATTAACTTAAAGGAAGGAGAAATAGAGAAGCCTTTCTTCCTGGGTCATAATTGGACAAATCGTCCCTCTGCAGCCACCACAAAGACAAATCTTTTATTAGTTACTTTCCCTGATACCTTCCACAATAAAAATATTCCAGCTACATGTATCTTGGAAAAGACCCTAAACTACACAAAAAATAAATATACACAAGTATTATTCACGCGAAGACTGTACCTATGAAGGTCTCATAAATATTAAAGTCACCTTTGGTATCTAGGTGTCATTTTGTTTTCCTAATTTGGTTCTTTCATCCTGCCTTAATCGATTTGCACAACATGAGAGAAAGATAGGCATTGATGTACCCTTGAACCACCATTTCTCGCCACAAACCCGACTTGGCCATGGCAACTAAGAAATTAGGGCAGATATGTTTTCTTTTCTACTTAAGAAGTATTCAGGTTAGGTTGAGCTGGGACATAGAATCACTGTCATTGAAATAAATTTAGCATCTCCACCATATACAAAGAATATCTCCTTTTCATTTTCTTTTTACCCTTCTCCATTGACTTTATGAAGGGTCTATATTATTTTATTTTGTATAGTCCAAATTAGCGTCTTGGTGAGAAGCGTGCAGGTGCCCTTAAACAATAATACTTTTTTTAAAATGCTACCATCTTAGTGTATTATATCTTGGCGTGAGATTAAAAGTTTAACATGTTAGATCTCTTAAAAACCATTTTACAGAGATTTATTTTCTTTATGAGATTACCCGATTTGTTATGGGGATTTAAGAATTTTTTTTAGAGTGTCGTAGGGCCACCATAGGGAGTAAAAGAAATCTTTAATTATTTGTTTGAAAAATAATGTTGTCACCGTAGATCTCTAAAACCATATTTTTAGTATGGAGTACTTATCATGTTATTTGGGTGTTTTTAAAGTCATGTTTCACTTTTTTTTTCCACCTCAAGTTTTAAATGGAATTTACTTCTCTTCCCCTTCCATTAAAGAGACTTTACATGTTCTTTTTTTTTCCTTACGTGGGAAAATTCTACTTGTTCTTTATCTAGTTTATTCTTTTTTAGAGAAGAAAATTATGTGTGAGGAAAGAAAAACGTTTAAGAGATAATTAATAATGAAAGAATTATAGACATAAGGAATACTACTGGTAAACCTTAAAAGACCTAAATTTGAAATGAAATTTTGTGTCATAACAAAGAGTAATTTAACAAATTAAATTTTAATTGTGTATTTAGTTAATTATTTACGGAAACTAAGTTGTAAGTGAATAGTAAATTAACAAATTCAATTGTAATTGTGTAATTAGTTACATTGTGTATTTAGTTATAATGATTATTTAGAGAAAGGTAAATTGATTTAACAAATTAAATTTTAATTGTGTATTTAGTATTATGGAAAGTGAGTTGTAAGGTGAACAATAATTTAGTGAATTAAATTTTAATCATGTATTTAGTTATAGTGATTATTTATGGTAACTAAGTTGTAAGGTGGTAATATCTTCGTATTAATTTTGTCTTGATATAGGAAATTGATTTGAGTGCTCTTTAAAACTACTATGGTTATTTATCTTATTTTCACAACAATGAGATAAGTACATTACTTAGCACTTAGTTATTATATGCATGAGTTTTCTTTTAGAAGAAATTGGCAAATTTATTAATGGATAAAAGCCTTAGGAAAAAAAATGACTTAGTCACTATATTGTAATAGTATACAATGTGGAATAAACCTAATTGGTTTAGGTGGTAAGTTAGTAACTTAAGGAAAATAGTTTATTTAGATTGTGTATTTTAATAACAAGAAGGTGATTTGAGGAATTAGAATGAATAATTGTAGTTTAATTCTTTTAGCATAGTAAATCATTAAGAAAATGGTAAATTTAAGTTTTGCACGTGATTTTTTTATTTACTATTGTTGTTAGGTGTCATGACAAGCATGATGTCATAGTAGAATTTTACTAACTCAAACAAAAAAAAATGGAGTTTTGTGCCATGTAAAATTTGTGTCTCATCCTCGTGTGTGGGCGTTACATTCATTTCTTTCTTCTTAGTGTTTAGTTGTTGGCATTACATGATGGTAACTTAGCTTTGACTATTTCATCCTAGGATTTGGATCCCACTCCCAAAATTGTTTCCACTTGTGAGGACATCTTGGTGCAAGAAGAATAAATTCATTAACATGTCCCTAACCATCACCACACACTACCTCCATTCTAATGCTCTCCCCTCAAAGGATGAAGCATTAGTCAATGAAAAATCTCCTCTCACAAAAGACCATCCATGGATAGATAATGGGCATTCATCTAACAATATTAAACCTTCTATTGCTACCATAGTCCATGAAGCTTCTATGGATCATTCTATTGATCTTCTTCCTTTAATACAATATTCAAGTTTCTTGGATATCACTAAGAAAGTGAAGAACCTTGATCTTCCTCCTTTAGTCAAATGATCAAGTACCTTGGATATTACTAAGGAAAAGAACCTTGATCTTCCCCATTTAGTCAATTGTTCAAGTACCTTGGATATCACTAAGGAAGTGAAGAACCTTGATCTTCCTCCTTTAGTCAAAATTTTAAGTACCTTAGATATCACCAAGGATACGAAGACCATGGATAGTTCTCATTTGGTTGCATGTTCAAACCCATTGGACATCACTAAAGATACAATCATCAACAATTCTCTAAACAACACTTTACCTTCCCTTCATTCCAATGCTCTCCCTTCAAAAGACGAAGCATTGGTGGATGAAGAAAGGTCTAGCTCACATTAAATCCTTTGGGGATGGATGTTTAGCTTAATCAAAGTGAAAACAAATTTATTTCAATCATCATTAATAGACTTATTCCACTCACTAAGGGGAAAGTGGATAAGTGTACTAATATTCCTAAAATAATTGTGGATAAGGCACCTACTATGCCTCCTCTCTTCATAGTTCAATGTGCTCCAACAACACCTCAACCGAAAGGAAAGGGAAATTTTTCTAAGGTTCCTCCTTTGCCATCTTTACAAGGATTGGGATAAAAACTTCAAGAGTGAAGTTACCCCTCACAAAACCATAAAATCAATTTTGAACTAGGTTCCTCTTCATAAATGTCGAAGAATGTGGAAAATCATGAACCCCTGATGGTAGAGAAAGATGAAGATCAAGATTGGGTAGAAGATGATTTGATTAAGGAAAATGACTAGTAGGTAAGTATTTCTCACTCATTTAGCCACAAATGTAGCACCTTTTTAAGTTTCTCTCAAGAGTGGCCTTCTACTAGTTGTGTCGTGTGATTTTCCCCCGTGTTGTGTTAAATGTGTGTTTAGGTCTCCTTGGATGACCCTTGATACTCTTGTAAGGTCAAGGATACAAGGAGACTACCTCCGTTGTGACACTTCTTCTATTTGTTTCTCTATTCTTCTCCTCTCCTATTTTTAAATTTTTGTGTGTTGTACCTTGGGGGCATAGCATTGCGAAGGGTGTTTTGGGGGCATCCTTCTATGTGATGGCCCTAAGTCACTTTTGTCTCCTCTCTCATTTTTTGTGATTTCATTCTTCCATCATGCTTGTGGATCTATTAGTTAGAGGATGATGATAATAAATAAACACTGATACAAACCATACATCCCTACAACAAGAATAAAAATGGACCCAATCCATATATGAAGCCAAGGGTAATTTGTTATCGATGCTTGACTAGTAGAATCACTCTTTTTTGTTGTGATGTGATCATGTGTTGTGTTGTGAAGATTGTCGTAACAATCCTTTGCAATACTTTAATATTCTTCTAGGCACTTTGATATGTTTTGTGATGCACCCTGTGCTACACTTGGTTCTAAGATACTGTTGATGATGATGATGAGTCATAACAACATGCATAAAAATTTGTACATCAAACTTTTATTATCTTGTAAAGTATGATCAACTTAAGGTAAGTTGATGACTCTAAGTCTCTGTTGATCAGGTCATGATCATCTAACGTTACTCAGAGGTTGATGTGACATGTTGTTTTCCATTTCAAGGGGCCTTACGTTTGTTTGTATGATCAGTATTGTTCCATTTCCTGTAAGTTTACTCCACAGAGAGGTTATTCCTACTATATTTCCAAAGATAACGACGCATTTGCAAGTTTGATCAATTCTTCTAATTATTGATCATCATGATCCTATCCTTTCTTCTACACAGTATATTTGCTCAAATAATGTGTCTGTAAGTAGAAATGTGCATGAATTTCATTGATTTATGCATGAATTTGCATGATATTTGTCAATTTAACGTGCTTTAACTCTAAATATGCTACTTATTTCCAATTATCTATGGGATGTCAGCATATTTCATGTTACTTGCTTTTAATTCTTTGTTATTTGCAATTGTGATAATGAATTATTATGAAATTGAAAGAAATTTAAACAAATGCTTCTAATTTTGGTGAATCTTTAGCCATTGAACCACATACATACAAGATACATTCATGAGGAGAAGAAATCAAACCATATTGTCACTAGGATGTTCCACAACTAGATATGGATGATGCTAACTTCAAAGGATAAGGGATGAAAACAACACATGTAGACTGATAAACACTCCAAGAAACATAGCTAATCAATGCATGTATCAAGATTTCAAACATAGATTACTCAAGATTTATGATTATTTGTAATCAAATTGTCTTCTCCTTCATTTAGTATGCATAACATGTACATTTACAATAGCTTTGAAATGAGTCCTAATATTTCAGCAATCAAATTTCAATTAAGTTTCTGAATATTCAAAATATGGCACCCCTACACCTTTTATAGAATAAGGTGAGGGAGCAATTACAAATGACCTACGGTCAAGATTTGTCAATTTAACATCAACGGTAGATTATCACTTTTGAATCAGTCAACCTTTCCTCATGGCATAGGTTGCCAACTGGCAACCATCTAGACAAATCATTATCTTATGAGTACTTGATGCATGTCTTCTTTGTGATGCATCTTCACTTATTCCTTGGGTTCCTCCTCTTCATGTTCTTCTTCTTCATCATGATCATCATCATCATTACTTTCTGTATCGCTATCACCCTGATGAACATCATCCTGTATATGGACCTTCATAGTCGTCTTAATATTCTCATAGGCCTGTACTATTTTATCTACTTCCCTGCCATCTTGGGTCTTGGCTTTTGTTATGGCATGCTTGTGAGACTAGAATTTTGCTTTGATTGCATCCATCTTACCCTTTCTGATGTTTAGAGTCTCATTATAAATCTCCACCTTAACCTTGATCCTCATGATCTTATTCATCACCTCTTCTGTCAGGTGGGTGAGGGGGTCATCTGCCACCAGCTAGAAATTATCATGCAGTGCCTTGATGGCAAAATCTGCATCCTATTTTTCAATCTTCCCTTCTACCTTTCCTTCTAAATCTTCTAGGATCTCTACCTCATATGCCATTATACTGTGCAGCTTTATACTTGTGTCCCTGAGCTTTCCACTGCACTTCTTCAGGATATCACATTCGAACCTAATATCTTCATACCATACATCTATCAGCAGGGTGGTGTTATTATTCAACACTTCATTGTCTATTAGGATCTAAGGATCAATCCTTTTTATCTCGCTCAAAGCAGTTAGGCCCTTTTCCAATTGGAATGACTGTCTTCCTATTTCATTCTACATTTTGTCTACTTTTCTCTTTAGACTGCTTAGAGAATTCCACCTCTATAAAGAGGTTCTCAAAACTTCCTCAGCTCTTGTGAGGGCTGACAACATCCACTTCTCCATTATCATAGCTTCATGTTACATGAGGTCCAACTTATTGACCTCCTCCTAGGATATGGTAGTCAATGGGATTGCTGGATCCACTAGTGTACTATTAGGGTTAATCAACCCCTTTATATATGAATGCAACCAGGCAATGTGCTCCATATGCTATCTATTTTTCTCTTTCTCCTTCTTTACCGTTTGGGTTAAAGAATCAAAGATATCCTTCCCTTCCTAACCCTCTTGGTCTTCATTGGCAAAACCCAAATCAACAATTGTGATTTGGAACTCTTCAAGAGTGATCTTTCCCTTCTCTTTCTCTATAGTGGGAAGTGCTACTTGGGCTGTCCTTTTGCATGTAGCAGGATCTCTTCTAATAGCCAATGTCAATCTGGCTTTCCTCTTGGACTTCATGATTTTCTCTGCAAACAAGGTGGAGACATCAAATTCTTGAATTTCAAAGCCTTGTTCCATACCTATTTCTTTTTCCAGCCACTGAGGCACTTCATTTCTAGATCCTTGTTGTCTTTTGTCATCATCATGTCTACCATGATCTCCAATATCTGCCTCTATTCTAGGTGGAGAAGGTGACTTCCTAATTTCTTCCTCATGATGCTCCTACTGAGGGGGATCTTGTTGCATATTTTCTTCTTGAGGAGCCTCTTTCTGTGGGGGAGAACCCTGTGGAATGTCCACATGATGATCCTGCACTCCCTCTTTTGGAATCTCATCCACCTTGGTGTCTTCCTCATCTAGAGGCACATTGACATCTGTGGCTGATGTTTGAGTGTTCGGCCTTGGTGCATCAGCCTGATCTTGGGCCATATTTTGGTCTGTACTCGATGCACTAGCATCATGTGTCTTAAGGTCTTCATGACCTAATTTATTCTTTTCTCCTTCTTCTTGAGTCTAGGCGGCATCATCACCTGATGTGTCTTTATCACCCTTGCCCTTTTCTTGGACTTCAACTATCTTTGGCTCAGTGGGTATCTCATGCTGTTGCTAGCCCATATCTGGAGCATTACTCTCTTCTTCAACCTACTTGGCTACTTCAACATTCTCTATTTGATTAGGTGCACCTATTTTGTCTTTGGGGCTCTCATCCTCCCTGTATGTCAAATCTATAACCGTAGGGCTAGTCACTCGATCCACTAACTTGTCAAGCCTAATTTATTGGGCTGCCCTTTCTGGCCTACTCTCTTTCTCTTCTTAAGTAGTTTGCTTCACTTCCTCCAATACCGCCATTTGTGCTAGTGGGGTCCCATGTGGAGTCATGCGGGTACTAGAGGTGAGGGTCTCCATCTTTTGGGAGGCTACATTCTGTACTACCAAATCATTTGATAGCTCCATGGTGTCTTCCAAGGAGAAAAGACCACCCTGACCTACTTTGAATGTCTCTTTTTCTTATTCCTCTGCTCTCTTAGTCTTGAACTTGATAATGGTGGGAAGTGGCATATCGTGCTGCATCTCCTTCCTAAACACTTCACCACCAACTCCCCTTAATACTATAGGATCAGTCCTAATCTCACCCCACATGGATGTCCTTTGTTTCTTGTGTGGAGACATCAGGGGCACCACCCTCCTCTTCTTGTTGACCATCATCAGGTCATCCCATGCAGGCTCCTTTTCTACTGGCTCTTCTTCAAAAGGGATATCTTCTTCTACATCCTATTATGAGGTTTGGCCCTGATCCTATACTTTTGTGATTTCTACAGCTGGCCTTAGGATCCTCTTTGTTTTTGGTTTATCCATCATAGGCGGTGTCGATGAGGTGGATGCCTATTCTGATGTTGATGCACCTATAGCCGGTATGACAATTCTTTCTATTATCACCCCCTTAGGCTCATCGTCAGTTTTCTTTCCTCTAGGGGGATCCTTCCTCTATTTCTGAGTAGGTAGTCTTTCTCCATTAAATTTCCTCTTCTCATTAAGGAAGTCGTCATACTCCTCATCAGTTAGTTCTTGCCTTTTCTTCCTGGCATCAACGGTAAGGGCTACACCTCTTTTCTTCAATCTATTTATCTATTCATCCACCCAAGCTTGGGTTAACTATAGCACCCCACCTATAAACTGATCCAAGGAAATATCCTCTGGCTGTATTAGATCAGGGGCTGAGATGGTGTCATTATAGACCTTCTTGTCTTCATATTCATTTGACATTGTTTTTCCATCATCTTTCTTCAGTTGTGCTAGCACCTGGCTGTAGTCATATGTCCTTATCTGGTTCAAAGTGAGCCTTTGGTATTTTCTTCTTCTCACCTCAGCTTTATCCTCACAATCTATCTAGAATTCCTCTAGATGCTTCTGATGGATAGGCTTCCCCATTATTTTCTGCATCCTGCCATATGGGTCATAAGATCTAGCCAATGGAAATGGCTGCAGATACATCATTTTCAGACCTCCCATGACATGCTCTATGCTCTGTGAATTTGAGCACATATACCAGCCCATAGAAACTAGAAAAAGTACTGGAGGTATCTTCTTTTGTGCTTTATATGCCTCCACTATGGTAGACACCTATCTTAGAAACTCCATCAGGACTACCCCATCAGTAGGGTACCTTGGTAGCATGAGGGGATGATCTTCAAATCCCTCTACTCTCATGTATGAAAATGTGGCATATTGGATAAACCAGGCCCCATGTTTGTAAACAACTTCCTGAGCTTCCATGCTCAGTCTCTTGGTTTTGTCTTCCTCCATTGTTCTGACTAGATGCATAGAGAATGCATCATTCACCAATTTGCAATCTTGGAGGTAGTTCTTTCTTTGTATCTGAGGGTAATGATACCATATGTGGGCATCATCTACACCACCACTTACCTTACCCACTGTAGTCAGGGCATCAAATGTTCCCTTGTAGGCACATGAGTACACAACATATGAGGTCATGTGGAATGAGCACTCCTGACCTCCTAGGTTTCTCATCTCTTCATCTAATGCATCACTGATGACCTTGACCCATAGTGGCTTGTTATCTGTATAAAGGACCATCTGGATGATTCCAAACATCCAATTCTTAAAATTTCCAACATGAGGCTGACCTGCCATCCTGTTGAGAAGGGCAATCATGTATTGGTACTCATAATCAAAATCAAATTTATACAAGTGGACGGGCAACTTAGCCGAGGCAGTGTAGGTGCTGCTCTTAGACCTCCACTGGTACATCCTCTTCCTTGCATTTTTCTCATTGTTATTATACTCTGTCTCTAGTTTATGCAGATCCACACTGACCACCCTCTTTCCAACTGGCAAATTGAAAGTAGATGTGATGCCCTTAATTGAAAAGTCTGCATAAACTCTTCCATGATTCTCCACCTGCCTTGTCTGAGGGTTATAGTTCCTGGCGCATTCTACTACCAGTTCTAGGATCTCCATGGCATATGGGAATTTGGTTGTATGCCACATCCCTGAAACATATATTGCATCTAGTAGGGTATTGTCTTTATCATGATCTATCTTGGATGACCATACTGCTAAATCTGTATCCCCTTGGTGAGTGTCACCAATGATGCCATACCTAAATTTTACCCCCTCGAGATGAACAAACATGGGCTTAAGAAATTATGTGTCAGACCTGTTTCGCCTAAGATCCACCATGGAATCCTACAATAAACATGCCTTGTCTTACCATATGATATCCATATGCATTCATGCTACACTATATATATATTTCTACAGCATCATGCATACACTATTCATCATCTTTACTACATCATGATATGCACACTTATAGATTCAAACCACAAGAAAGAACATACTACCTGAACATGCTGATAATGACAACAGGAGGGTTTTCAATTACTTACCTGATAACACTTTTCTCCTGGGTTAGGTGGATGATTATAGAAAAGGGCCACAAATGCTGATGATTACCTATTCCATTGTGTTGAAAGATCTAGTCCATTCACAGGTAGCTTGTATGAGGGTTTGACTTCTCCTTCTCTGTAACTTCTCATTTTTTTGCAAGGTAAATGAAAATAACCTTGAAAGCTTACCTTTAAACTCATCCATAGGGAAAATTAGGGTAAAAGTACATTAAATCAGTTCAATCCGTTGATCTTCTGTAGAGAATCCATGGATGATGCCATGTGTTTGAATTGTATTCATAGTCGGCGAGAATCCATCTACTGCATTTATTTCTATTTAATGTTAGGAAACAGGGGGAGAGGGTAATCTTTGAAAGATCAGGTGATATTCAAAATATGACCCCCCTTTGGATAAAATGACCCCTCACCTTTGAGCGGCAAAACTAATGCAAATGAATTGGGTGATGTGGTCAACATTGACCATATGTAAATCAAGTCATGAATTTAAGATCAGGGGATGTTCAAAATATGACCCCCGCAACTAAAATGACCCCCCTTGAAAAGATTGGGGTGACGTCAGCATGTTGACGACCTTACTTAAGCGTAGTGTTGTAATAACATCACCATCATGTTATTGAATATGGTGGGCATCGAATATATACCTCCGCAGGGTAAAATAGAATGATGACTTCATCACCAGGGTGATATTCTTCATTCCTTGGGTTTAGATGATGTCATCATCATATTGGCATACGGTGATATTTTGCGATGAGGGTGATATTCGTAAGATGATGGATATTGAAAATATGACCCCCCGCAAAACATGTGAAGTTATTTGACGGGCAGATAACAGCCACTACGTAAAATTGATGTGCAGACTTCGCGGACCAAATGATTATCAGGTGATAATACAATATCGGGGTGATCTTGTATAATATGACCGATGTTTGAAATATGACCCCCCTCCTTGGAATATTAGGTTTGATTGAAACTTTGATTTAACATAACTTCCTTCCTTTAAAGAATTTCAGGGTGATCCAAAAGACAAACCTGCTTGGAATTTCATACAATTTCCAACCATGAGGTTGACAATATGAAATACTAACTTTGATAAATAACCTCATCATGGTGACCTATCTACCCTCTGTAGGGTTACCTACATGACTTAATTTTACCAGACCGCCCAAAGTATAAAAACAACAAGCCAAAGCAGCCAAAAAAATTTGGGTCCCTGTTTTGTCAAGTCAAAATGGGGCATGTTGTGTAACCACACAATAGATACTTGAAGTATATCCTTACATCTATGCTTGGTTCTTAACTTGCAAGTATAGTCTTGGTTTGTTTATTTGGTATGTTACTTTATTTTTGTACATGCATATTGTTGATGATTAGAATATGATACTAATGTGTGTGTGATTGTTGGGAACATCCAGTGATCATAAGCACATGTCACCTTGGGGGCATGGGCTTTACAAAAGCTCTTATTTCCTTGCGTGTTTTCAACTTTACCTTAAATTTGATTGATATTGGCAAGCGGGATCAATCACTTTAAGGTGGGGGCATATTATGTGTGATTATTTTAGACATTGTGATAAAGCATGTTTGTGTATGCTTCCTTTTCACCATAAGGCATTTGCAGATGTAGGTGGGGTTGTGTACTTTGTTTTTTTGGCATATACCTCCTTTTCACTATAAGGCATCTATGTAATGCATGTGGGCTTGTATACTTAGTGCATGATTCCTTTTCATCGTAAGACATCTGCGGATGTAGGTGGGGTTGAATTTTGAAATCCCTTCTACGAAAGGCGGGACTGTCTTCCCTTGAGTGGTAGCACATCCTTTTGAGAAACTCCTCTATGGAGGCAGGGTTGTATCTTGATTTATTCACCCTTAAGTGTGTCTTTGATGGTTGTGGTAACGTGGCTCAACCCTTAGGTGTGTTTAGTGTGTCTTAGATAGTGGAGTTTAGAGATGAGCTCCTCCCTATCACCCATGTCTACTATGTATAAGATGTATAGTATGTCGATGATATACTCTATGGCATTCATGTATTCCGTGTATTTCATGTGTGTTTTCTGTGTCTTCCTTGCGTGTTTTACATGTTTTAGTGGTTTAAAGGCACTTAGCGATGAACTCCTCCCACGTCATGTGTTTTGCATCTTTTTACATGGTCTAAAGGCATGTAACAATGATCTCCCTCCACATTGTGTGTTTTGTGTGCCTTTGATGGTTAGGGTTATATATATAACTATTTGATCATGTCTTCTCTTCATGTATACCTTGTGTATTGCATGATTGTATTCATGTCTTCTCCATGTATTGCGTGCTTTACTGTCTTCTTTGTGTATTGTGTGCTTCCTTACTATATTTTCTATATCTTGCATGACTATCAAGTGCTTTCTTATGTTTGCCCAAGCTTGGGGGCTAGAAATGGTCTTCTGATCATAAGGTGTGTCTTCACTCTTGTGTTTGGTGTGTTTGATATGCTTCAACTGTACTTTAATGCATGTATTGATTGTAAGATTGTACACACATTAAAGTGGGGGCTAAATTCTATGGAGTAAAAAGTGGACACATGCCTATTTACCTCCTTATTTAGCTCCTAGGTCCTCGTGATAACATCATACATTCTAATTATTCATCTTGATGCAAAATCCCCCTAAACCAATACAATTTGGGAACAAGGGGCCCATGCTTATCTTTACCATGGACCAAAAAGGTGTCTTGGGACTTGTGCACCCACACCAAAGTCCTCCCTAATTGGTCAGGGAAAATTCAAATGTATGTCAGCATAAGACCTTTAAAAGGGTTTCTCTATGTTGGCTCTTTTGGTTAATTTGACGAATGTTAGCGATAAAGCATATATAAGTGTAATTTTAAATTCATTTGTGAAAAAGATAGTGATAGCCAACTTGAAGTATTGGAGTAAAGAGCATTCAAAGAATTCATTGTGATTCTAAAGTAGATTTGTATTGTCATTGTGTGAAGTTATCATCTATCTCTCCTTGTGAGTTGAAGAGTATTTATTCTCCTAAGGGTTTCATCACATAGGTGATATCATTTGTGTTCATCATAACTTGATTTCATCTCATTGATTTATCTTTAGCCTCTACTCTACTAGGAAACACACTTCTTAGACACATATGAAAACTAAGAGGGGGGTTGAATCAATTGTACATTAAAACATCAAAGCCTCATTAACATTCAACCCTTAATCAGATTTAGCATGAATGTAAACAAATGGAACAACAACACATCAAAATT
The DNA here is from genome assembly GCA_027924645.1 of Cunninghamia lanceolata. Classification (NCBI taxonomy): domain Eukaryota; kingdom Viridiplantae; phylum Streptophyta; class Pinopsida; order Cupressales; family Cupressaceae; genus Cunninghamia; species Cunninghamia lanceolata. The sequence goes on from BSBN01001297.1 coordinate 955,703, forward strand.
CCATGCACAATAGAACACCAGATTTACGTGAAAAATCCAAGAAGGGAAAAACCACAGTGAGGATTAGATCACAATATAAATGAATAGAAACACTGAATATAATAGGCTCACTACCAGATGGATCTCTGCCCAAAGGAATCACTGTGCAGAAAGAAAGAAGGGCTCACTAACGATGGATCACTGTCAGATTAGAAAGAAGAAAGAAGAAGATTGTTACAGAGAGAACTCTATCTCATAGTAATAGGAGAATCCACCACAACAACTCTACACCATCCACAACCTTTAGGTCATTGCCTCTAGTAACTTTAGGTACATTGAAATGTAGACACCTTCTTCTCACTACTTCTGGTAGCCTTAATCATTAAAGCTCACACTCAGTACACAACACTTGATTACATTTTGCACCACAATACCCCACATCTTCTCCAACAATTTACCTTGCATTTATACCATCCATAACTTGAAAAACATCTTCAAGTTAGCTACAATAAAACATATGCACCTCAAATGTGCAAACACCAAATAGGTTGGAACCAAACACCTCCGCGATGTAAAGAATTAAAGGTGGACCACACCAAGAGTTAACCAAGACCCAAATCTACACCGACACACTACACCACACTTCCACAGGTAATGAAGCACATCTATAATTAGTGTTAACATGCCAAGTTGGCCAAACCTGCATTAATGCCCTTAAGCAATTAAGTTCATGCTTTACCAGATTTGGAAACAACTCGCAGACCACATAACAACATCACATAACATTCTAGAATATTCTAATAGGGTGCTGCCACAATAATGGGTTACACTTTCTGGGACATCTTTATTTTTGCTGAAATCACATATTTTTTGAAAATATAATGATTTAAGCCTTGAAAGGTCCCATTTAATAGATTTTAAGAAGAGGGTTTGATCAAATCCCCTTAGATTCAAACCCCCTTGGATAGAACCCCGCTAGTTTTAAACCATACCTATAATGGAGTCTTCTCTACACCTATCAAAATGATGATAAAAAATCACTTTTGATTTACCTTTTGGGGGATCAAATGAATTCATTTAAAATTTATGTTTTGTAAGTATGTAGTCCTTATTTTAAGATTCCCAAAAAGTATAATTTTAAATATATTTAATTTGATTATTATATTTAATTTTTATTTCTTGTGAATGTAGGTTTTTAACCAAACATCAAGTTCTATGTTCTACACACATGGAAAATTAGTAAATTAGTTAAACAAAATTCTAAAAAATATCTATGCCCTAAGTATTGATGTCCTTGTTTTAACAAAGGAAAATTTAATTTTGATACATACAGAAAAAGTTATGTTTTACGGAATACGCCTATGTCTAAATTATAATTAGTTTGACTTCAAAACTTAATTAAAAAAATATTCAACAAAACATTAGAAAACCAAACGCATGCCCTATATATCGGTGTTACCAATCTAAATTCAAAAGAATAAGAATTTTATCCTTTGTAGAAAAAAAGTTATGTGCTACAAAATACACATCACTTTAAAAAATGTTGTTTAAGTTATCAAAGGAGACAAAAAAAATTTACAATTTAACTCCAATTTTTTTTTAAATATATATTTAGAATCTACAAACAAAATCTCACAAGTCACTAGTTTGCTTCATCTTCAAATTCCTAACAGTTTAGCGACTATAGGTTTCAGAAAGTGAAGATTTAGTTCAAAATGTTGATTTCAATGTCAAGTTTGGCCAAAAAGTGTAACCCATTATTGTGGGATGACCCAACACCAACATAATATCCAACAACACTACTATAACCACATACAACTAAAGAACACAATCATCTTGTGTAACCAGTCAAACTGCCATAGACAATAACTCATGAATCTAACCTTGTGGAGCATTTGAACATGAACCACTCCAAGGGAAGATAGATACAGACAATATTAAAGCACATTCTCAAATCCACAAGAGAAGAAACATCAATGCAGAGAAATGTAGAGCAATTCCATTTCTCCCATACAACCTACTTCACAGTCCACACACTAGTGAACACAACTTCTTCTGCCCCATGATCCAAAACTTGAAACTCTAGATGTAGCACCTCTAAACACCTCTGATCAATATATCCAAACCGCACAAGCATAACTTCAAGACTGAAGAAATGAAGAGAACAATATAGAACACCTATCAGTCACACTGTACACTCTTTATTCAAAATTTCTCAAAAGCACTTGAAAGATAAGCACCAAAAACACTTTCTCAGTACAATCTCAACATCTGTAATATCTTCTCAGCATCTCAAACACAATAGAGGTTGATATCCACAAGCACTTACTCATCATAGCTACACTAGAAGTTAATATCAATGACAACACTAATGACAACATAGTGCAACACTTACCAACAACACTCTCTATCAAACAATGGTGATGGGAAGCATGAATGTGATCCTGAGATTTGACTAAGGCAATCCATAAACACCATAACCCCCAAACCTTGTTTCTTCTTGTGTGCAAGTTGCAGGTGCGAGATCCGAAAAAGTGAAGACACAGGAAGACCGAGTAAGGTAAAGCATTTCAAGATCTGATAGCATTTCAGGAATATTCCTCTACAAAAGACTTGGGCACCTATGAAATAGTATTTCTACCTAAACAGATATCAAATATAGCATCAGGGCATTCTCTGTGACATTTCTCTAGTTTTCAATTTCTAAAGATTCCATCCTTTTGGACTTGGGTGCATGTAAAATAGTACTGTGACTTTCTAGCTTCTGATACATAGGTGTTGATGTCTCTCTGATCATTCTTGTGAAATTAGTTTCTTTTTATCTAATGTATATCTCCTATTATAATCAGATCTAGGGTTTAGTACATTGATTGACCTCAGGTTTGATAAAAGGCTTGATTAAATCAAATATTTCCATAGCACTCTTGAGTACAATATTTGTAGTTGATTCCTCCTCCATTTGGTAGTGATTTGGCTTGGTCTTGTCCTTGAATGTTATTGTGGAAGAGGGTTTGATCTAGTGTGCACACTATTCTCCATCATTCACCTTTTTCACACTTACATTTTGGTGAACTAGAATTTGAATCTTGCTAATAGTTGAAATAATATTTTTCATTCATTCATGGCATACTTATCATTATTCATTTTAAAACCTTGCATAATTTTGAAAAAAAATGTAAAAAATCAAGCATTCTACACTAGAAAAAGGCATAGTTTTGCATTTCTTTCATTGCATGTGATTGAAAAAGGTAAATTTCTTATTTTTACATCATATTTGATCCATACTACAATGATTAATCATCTCATGACATTACATATTGCCTTTAAAGAACTCATTTTCTAGGGTTTTGTTAAAAATTTGCATTTTTCCTAAAGCCTAGTCATTTCCAAAGCTAGGGTTTGTAGTTAAAATCTTATTTCAGATTTTGCTGCTATCATAAATATTCATTCAAATATGATAGTAGTGTGGCATCATTTTACATCTCTTCTTTTAAAATTATACTTTTTGCAATTACACATTGTGTATTTCAACATTATGAAATTCAACATCTTCTACACACTTCTTTGAGAAAAATTTGAAAATGTTAAAGTGTGAAAAAGGTGAATGATGGAGAATAGTGTGCACACTAGATCAAACCCTCTTCCACAATAACATTCAAGGATAAGACCAAGCCAAATAACTACCAAATAGAGGAGGACTTAGCTACAAATCTTGTACTCAAGAGTGCTATGGAAAGATCTGATTTAATCAAGCCTTTTATCAAACCCTAGGTCAATCAATGCACTAAACCCTAGATTTTTAAAGATCTGATTATAAAAGATGTACAATAGATAATGAGAAACTAATTTCACCAGAATGATCATTGAGATATTAGAACCTGTGTCTCAGATGCTGGAAAGTCAAAGGACTATTTCGTGGGTGCCCAAGACCAGAAGGATGGAATCTTCAGAAACTAAAAATTGGACAAATGTCACAGAGAATGTCTTGATTCCGGATTCGATGTCTATTTAGGTAGAAAGAATATTTCATGGGTGCCCAAGTCTTCCATAGAGGAATATTCCCAAAATGTTATTAGCTCCTAAAACCCTTTCCCTTACTTAGTCTTCCTATCTCTTCACTTTTTCAGATCTCAAACATGTAACCTGTGCACAAGAAGAAATAGGTTTCGGGGGTTATGGTGTTTAGGGACTTGCCTCAGTCAAATCATGGGCTATCATTCAAGCTTCCCAACACCATTGTTTGAAAGAGTGTTCCCTAGCAGGGTAGAGGCTAAATATGAATCAAGTGATGATGAACATAAATGATATCACCTATGTGATGAAACCCTTAGGTGGATGAATACTCTTCAACTCACACAAAGAGACAGATGATAACTTCAAAAACCTGCAACAATACACATAATGACAATACAAATTTACTCTAGAATCACAATGAATGCTTTGAATGCTCTTTACTCCAATGCTTCAAGTTGGCTATCACTATCTTATTCACAAATGAATTCAAAATCACACTTATATATGCTTTCCCACTAACATTCATCAAATTAACCAAAAGAGCTGACAAAGAGAAACCCTTTTAAAGGTCTTTTTCCAACATGCATTTGAATTTGCCCCACCCAATCAGGGAGGACTTGGGCATGGGTATGCAAGCCCCAAGGCACCTTTTTGGTCTAGGGTAAGATAGAATATGGGCCGATTGTTCCCAATTTGCATTGGTTTAGGGGGATTTTGGATTGGGATGAATATTTTGGATGTATAATGTAATCACAGGGACCTAGGAGCTAAACAAGGAGGTAAAAAGGCATGTGTCCACTTTTTAATCCATAAAATTTAGCTCCCACTTTAATGTGTGTATGATCTTATGATCAGTACATGTATTAAAGTATAGTCGAAGCACATCAAGCATATCAAACACATCAAACACTAGAGCAAAGACACACATTAAGTTCAGAAGACCATTTCTAGCCCCCAGGGTTATGCAAACATAAGAAAACACTTAACAGTCACATAAGACATCATGAGTATAGTAAGGCATCACACAATACACAGAGAAGACATGAACATAGTCATGAAATAAACAAGGTATAAATGGAGAGAAGACATGATTATATATATATAACTCTAACTAGGAGATGGGGGAAGCTCATCGATGCACGCCACCACCAAAAATGTAATGTACACGGTGTGGGGGGAGATCATCACTATGTATCACCACTAAAACTTGCAAAACATGCAAGGAAGACACACAGAATACACGAGCATTTTAGAGTATGTTGTTGCCACACTATATGTCTTATGCACAGCAAACACAGGCAATATGGAGGAACTCATCGCTATGTTCCACTATCTAAGACACACCAAACACACCTGATAGTTGAGCTTCGCTACCACAACTACCAAAGATACACTTAAGGGTGAATAACTCAAGATCCAACCCTGCCTGGACATAGAGAACTTTTAAAAAGATGTGAAACCACTCAATGGAAGACACAATCCCATCTTTTGTAGAAGGGCTTTCAAAATGGAACCCCACGAAAAGGAAGCATACACAAAGTACACAATCCCACATGCATCAGTAGACATCTTATAGTGAAAAGGATATATACATAGAACAACACAAAGTACACAACCTAAGGAAGCATACACAAACATACTTCATCAATAATATCTAAAATGTTAAGTGTGAAAAAGGTGAATGATGGAGAGTAGTGTACACACTAGATCAAACCCTCTTCCACAATAACATTCAAGGACAAGACTGAGCCAAATCACTACCAAATGGAGGAGGACTTAGCCACAGATCATGTACTCAAGAGTGTTATGGAAAGAGCTGATTTCATCAAGCCTTTTATCAAACCCTAGATATGTAAAGATCTAAGTATAACAGGAGATGTAAATTAGCCAACCAGAAACTAATTTGACAAGAATGATCAAAGAGATATCAAAACCTATGTCTCAGAAGCTAGAAAGTTGGAGGACTATTTCATGGGCACCCAAGTCTAGAAGGATGGAATCTTCAAAAACTAAAAACTGGAGAAATGTCATAAAGAATGTCCTGATGCTAGATTTGATATCTGTTTAGGCAGAAAGGCTATTTTGCAGCCCCACAAGTCTTCCACAAAGAAATATTACCAAAATGTTGTTGGATCCCAAAACCCTTTCCCTTACTCAATCTTTGTGTGTCTTCACTTTTCTGGATTTCGCACCTGTAACTTGCACACAAGAAGAAATGGGGTTTGGGGGTTATGGTGTTTAGGGACTTGGCTTAGTCAAATCCCAGGATAGCATTCAAGCTTCCCAACACTATTGTTTGATAGAGAGTGCATGCCTTAGCAGGGCATGGGCTAAACATAAATCAATGAGATGAAATCAAGTGATGATGAACACAAATGATATCACCTATGTGATGAAACCCTTAGGAGGATGAATGCTCTTCAACTCACAAGGAGAGATAGATGATAACTTCAAAAACTTGCAACAATACACATAATGACAATACAAATCTACTTTAGAATCACAATGAATACTTTGAATGCTCTTGACTCCAATGCTTCAAGTTGGTTATCACTATCGTTTTCACATATGAATACAAAATCACACTTATATATGCTTTCCCACTAACATTCATCAAATTAACCAAAAGAGCCAACAAGGAGAAACCATTTTAAAGGTCTTATGTTGACATGCATTTCCATTTGCCCCAACCAATCAAGGAGGACTTGGGCATGGGCACCCAAGTCCCAAGACACATTGATGCAGAAGCATCCCTGGTTCAAGAGCAATCTTGCATCAACCAAAAACATTTGCATTTCTGTTTGTTTACATTTCAATTTGTTTCTTTTTATTTTCTAGTTTAGTTCAGGTAGTTTAGTTAGTCGTAGTTTCTATATTTTGGTCCGCATTCTATGACAGTTGCATTTTAGAGCTTGTGGAGCTGAAATTAGCATCTAAATTCATACATGCACAACATATCTAAAATTTAGAACATTTGGATCAACTATCAGAAATTTATCACTATCAGAAGATCAGCTATTTTCTTAGAGCAGAGCATCTTGACAGTCTTAAACAATCAGCTAAAGGAGAAGACTTGTGGAGCATTTCACGACTTGCAAAGATAAAAGGCACATCATTCAATGTTTAAGGTTGCATGGCTAACCTTCCCTAAGACCCCCACATCATTCCATTCATTTGTGGAGTTCTATCCAATTAGGTCTGACCTATCCGTGTACACACATTATAGCTCTTCATTAGAGTTTGTGATCTTCCTTGGGAACCACGGAGGAATCTTATGTTCTAGATCTGATATATAATAATGTAATATATCCATGGGAGGATAGTAATTTATAGTTATCATCATTTATAAGATCAATAGTTGAATTTTGTGTGAAGGAGCTTCAAAGCTATATCTTGTGCATATTTTGATATTCTGTAATCAGGCCTGTGAGCCCTAGTTGTAAGCCCACATACTGCCAGTCAATATGAATTTGAATTTTATGATATACTGAATGACTGAATATGCATTTGCCTTATATCTTTGAATTATTTTCATTGTGTTTACTCTTGCTGCATGGTCTGGATTGTTCTCTTTAAGGACCCTCCTAATTGTGACTGCACCAAGTGGTATCAGAGCGAAAGTTTGAATCTTTTTGAGCAAATTGAGTGAAGTTGGAAAAGGAATTCCATAAGATCTTTTTGTGGACAGATCACCAAATCCAAGGCAAGTTACTTTTGTTGCAACCGATTGTCTATTTTGAGGTAGTTGTCACTTTGTAACCCAATCGCTGAACTTGAGGTAGTTTGCACTTGATCCTAGGAAAATGCCACCAGGGAGAGTCCCTGCTATTGGAACAATGGATGGTAGGATGGACGAGATGATGGAAATGATGAAAATAATGATAATTTGATTGGATGTTGTTGAGGAAGTAGGTGAAGAGGATTGACACCTAGACCTAATGTTGAAAGTGATGAAGAAGAATTTTAATTTGTTGATCAAATTGGTGAAACCCTAGGAGGTGATGAAGAAGAAGAATCAGATCAAGTCAAGATGTTGTGAGCTATTTCAAAGATTCAAAAGAGACCTAGAGTGGATTTACCTAATTACACTGGAAATTTGAACCCTGAAGAGTTGATTGACTAGATAAATGACATGGAAGAATACTTTGAATATGAGGAAATTGAAGATCCAAAGAAGGTGAAATTTACAAAGACAAAGTTGAAAGGACATGCCACTATATGGTGGAAAGAAGTTCAGTTGGATAGAAATAGAAGAGGGAAAGAAAAGATTACAAAATGGGATAGAATGGTGACAAAATTAAAGAATCAGTTTGTACCTGTTGATAATGAGTTGGAATTGTTGAAGAGATCACAGAACCTGAGACAAAAGGAGAAATCTATGAAGGAGTACACTGAATAATTTCATAAGATGATCATAAGGATAGGACATAGTGAAGAAAGCAAGGAGAAAGTAGCTAGATACATAAATGGACTGAGATTGAACATTCAAGAAGAATTGAGTTTGGTGAGGATGACAACATTAGAAGAAACATATCAGTTTTCCCTGAAAGTTGAAGAGAAGTTGAATAAGAGGCATGATCAAAGATAGAGAGGTAGAGGAGGTAAATTTTAGAGAGGTAGAACATTTTCTAGAGGAGAAAGATTATTTGCAGAGTAGAATAGACAAGAGAACACATTCAAGAAGGATGACAAAGATAATAATGCATACTAGAGAGATGACAAAAATTTCTATCATAGAGGAAACCCTAGTCCCGACCGGAGTGAAGGATACAAAAGAGAAGGCAGAGGACATGATACGAGAGCATTCAAAGGAACTTTTTTTAAGTGTGGAGGTGAAGGACATAGATCATTTGAATGTAATCAAGGGAGTACAAGCAAGAGAACAGAGAAGAGTGCAAGAGCAGCCTGTGTGGACGAAGAACCCGTTGGATCACCCAGTTTAGTTGGTAGAGCAACCTATGTGGACAAAGAACCTGTTGGATCACCCAATTCAATTGGTAAACCCTAAGAAAGGAGAATCACTTCTAATGAGGAGAACACTATTTCAAGTAAACACAAATGAAGAACCACTGCAAAGGAAATTTTGTTCAGAACTTGATGCAAATCCAGAGGTAAATGTTGTAAAGTTATAATTCATAGTGGTAGTTCTGATAACCTAGTTTCAGAGGAGAACGTGACTAAACTAAAGTTGGAAAGATAGAAACACCCTAAACCCTATCGGATAGCATGGATTAAGGATGATCATAAGGTACTGGTGAGTGAACAATGTCTGGTGAAATTTCATATTGGATCTTATAGTGATATTATGCCTATGGATGTTTGTCATATTTTGTTGGGTAGACCTTGGCACTATGATAGGAAAGCTATACATGATGGGAGAAAGAATACATACACTATAACATCAAATGGAAATAGAATTACATTGATTCCTTTGGAAGATGATCCTAAGAGTGAAGTATGTGGAAATGCTACAATCTATTTGGTAGATGAAAGAAATTTTTTGGATGGACTGAGACATGAGAACATGTGTTATGCTTTGATCCCTAAGAAGCTTGAAACATTGAAGGAGACTGAAGAATCACAACTGGAGGAGATAATTGAGTTCCTGATAGAGTATGAAGACATCATATCAGATTGCCACCAATCAGGAGTATCAATCATCACATGGATCTTATACTAGGAGCTAGTTTGCCTAACAAAGAAGCACACAGAATGACACTAGTAGAGAATGAAGAATTGAATAGACAGATATAGGAGTTGTTGAGAAAAGGTTTGATCAGAGAAAGTTTGAGTCCTTGTGTAGTACCTACAGTGTTAGCACCGAAGAAGGATGGAGAGTGGATAATGTGTACAGACTCTAGAGCAATAAACAAGATCACAGTTAAGTATAGATTTCCTTTACCTAGGATGATTATATCATGGATTATTTGAGTGGAGAAAAATATTTCACAAAGATAGACTAGAAAAGTGGATACCATCAAATCAAAATCAGAGAAGGAGATGAATGGAAGATTTCTTTTTAGAGAAATGAAGGATTGTATGAATGGTTAGTGATGCCTTTTGGATTGACAAATGCATTGAGTACTTTCATGAGGTTGATGAATGAATTTCTAAAGAAATTCTTTGGTAAGTTTGTTATTGTATACTTGGATGATATTCTAATTTTTAGTAAGACAAAAGAAGAACATTTGCAGCACCTCAGATAAGTATTGTAGAGACTGAGAGAAGAGAAATTGTTGATAAACATCAAGAAATGTAGTTTCATGAAGGAAGAATTGGTTTATTTGGAATTTGTGATTTCTATGGCAGGGTTGAAGATGGATCCTGAGAAAGTAAGAGCAATTATTGAATGTCCTACACCAAAGAGCATTGGAGAAGTAAGATCATTTCATGGATTAGCTAGTTTCTACCGGAAGTTCATCAGAAATTTTAGTTCAGTTTGTAACCCTATGACAAAGACAATGAGAGAAGATAGAAAAGACTTTAAGTGGATATCAGGAGAAAATAAAAGTTTTGAGTTGTTGAAGCAAAAAGTGACAGAGCAACATGTTTTGGCATTACCAGATTTTAATAAGGTATTTCAAGTAGATTGTGATGTAAGTGGGAATGCAATTGGAGTAGTATTAAGTCAGGAAGGTAGGCCAGTAGCATATTTTAGCAAAAAGTTGAATGATGCAAGGAGAAGATATTAAGTTTATGACCAGGAATTCTATGCTATAATTCAAGCCTTCAAGAAGTGGAGACATTACTTATTGCCTAAGGAGTTTGTGTTGTATACAAATCATCAAGCTTTGCAATATTTGAACAGTCAAGGGAAGTTGAATTAGAGACATATGAGATGGCTAGAGTTTATGTAGAGTTATACATTTGTGTTGAAGCATAAGAGTGGAAAATCAAACAAAGTTGCAGATGCATTGAGTAGAAGGAACTTGATGACAGAGATGAGAGTTGAAGTGTTGGGATTTGATGAATTGAAGAACATGTACGAGGAAGATCTTGATTTCACAGAACCTTGGAAAGCATGTAAGGAACCTGTTGTGACAAATAGAAGTAAGTGGTTAGACTATTTCATTCAAGGAGATATGTTGTTCAGAGGAAATCAGTTATGCATACCTAGAAGTTCTATGAGAGATAATTTGATCAAAGAGAAACATAGTGGTGGATTGGTAGGACATTTTGGCATTGATAAAATAGTAGATTTGGTAAGTGAAGGCTACTTTTGGCCTCAGATGCATAAGGATGTTAGGAAATTTGTGTAGAGTTGTAGAGTTTGTCAAGTTGCAAAAGGAAGTAGTTAGAATACTGGATTGTATAAACCTTTGATTGTACTAGAGCGACCTTGGGAAGACATAAGCATGGATTTTGTAATGGGACTACCTAAGACATAGAGAGGATATGATTCAATATTTGTAGTAGTGGACCAATTTCCAAAGATGGTACATTTCATACCTTATAAGAAGACAACTGATGCAGTGCATGTAGCTAACCTATTTTTCAAGGAGATTGTAAGATTGCATGGATTAACTAAGAGCATAATTTCAGATAGAGACACAAGATTTCTTGGTTACTTTTGGAAGAGACTTTGGAAGAAGATGAAGACAAATTTGAAGTTCAGTTCAACATTTCACCCACAAACTGATGGACAGATAGAGGTAGTGAATAGGAGTTTGGGAAACTTGTCGAGATGTTTGGTTGGAGAAAAGGAAGGAAATTGGGATTTGATTCTTTCATAAGTAGAGTTTGCATACAATAATTTAGTAAATAGAAGTATTGGAAGAACACCCTTTAAGATTGTTACTGGAGTAAACCCTAGAGGAGTAACAGAGTTGAGAGATATCAGTTTGGCAGAAAAGAGAAGTACATAAGTAGAAGAATTTGTAGAACACATGGAGACAATGCATAATTAGGTGAAGAAGTATTTGGAGGAAATAAACATCAAGTATAAAGAGCAAGTAGATGAGAAGAGAAGACACAAAGAATTTGTAGTTGGAGATGAAGTGATGGTATACTTGAGGGAAAAGAAAGATTTCCATTTGGGACATATAACAAGTTGAAGATGAAGAAGTTTGGACCTTGTAGGATACTCAGGAAATGCATCTGAAGTAGAGTTACCGAAGATATTGGGTATATCACGTATTTTCAACATTGCAAACCTATACCAATATCATGAAGCAGAGTTTAGTGCCGGCATGGAAGAAGACTTGAAGAAGTAGTTACCACAACAAGCACTAGAGCAAATTGAAGATATTTTGGATAGCAGAGTTCAACACATCACTAGAGGAAGACAATAAAAAGAATACCTTGTGAAGTGGAAAGGCAAACAGATAGAAGAATCATCATGGATTTCTCAGGCTGAGGTGGTTGTCTTGGTTTTCCTCTAGCCCCAACAAAGTGAGGGACTCACTTTTTCAATAACCTTGGATGTCTGATGTAGGAGCATCCATGGTTCAAGTGCAATCTTGCATCAACCAAAAACATTTGCATTTCAGTTTGTTTACATTTCAGTTTGTTTCTTTTCATTTTCTAATTCAGTTCAGGTAGTTCAGTGAGTAGCAATTTTTGTATTTTAGTCTGCATTCTACCACAATTGCATTTTAGACCTTGTAGAGTTGGAATTACCATCTAAATTCATCCATGCACAACATATCCAAAATTTAGAGCATTTGGATCAAGGGCAACTATTTTCTTATAGCAGAGCATCCTAATAGTCTCAAACAATCAGCTAAAGGAGAAGAACTGTAGAGCATTTCATGACTTACAAAGCTAAAAGGCACATCATTCAATGTTTAAGGGTTTGTGGCTGACCTTCCCTGAGATCCAAACATCATTCCATTCATTTGCAAAGTAGTTGTATCCAATTAGGTCTAACCTATCCATGTACACATGTTACATCTCTTCATTTGAGTTTGTGATCTTCCTTGGCCAACACGGAGGAATCTTATGTTTTGGATATGATATATAATGATGTAATAGATCCCTAGGAGGATAGTGATTGATAGATTTAATGTCAAAAAATGTCCCCTTGGGGACTTTTCCCTCATAAGGTTTAGCTCTCGGGTCTTTAGAGTGCATTTAGGACATTTTAGTTCATACTTTAGCATCTTGAAGGAATGAGACCTAAGTCCCATGACAAATAGGACCTAGGAGGACCCCTTGAGCTATACCCTACCCAAAATAGGGGGAAGGACTTGCTTGCCTGTGCCCTAGTCCTGCCCTATTTTGGGACAGCCTCAATTTCTGGGTGTCGATTAGTGACCGTTATTGGGACCCTTTGCTGACACAGTAAGTTTGAATTTCAAATATCTTGGCGGGAGTGCTTGTAGATATATAAGCATGTATAGGCATTCATTTGTAAACTAGATTGTGATGGTGAACTCTAGGCATTCTCAAGGTGATTCAAGGCTTTCTATTGTGTTGCAAGAGCAGACTTGTATGTTTTGTGTGTTGATATTTATAGATTTGAGCATCAATTCCTTCATGGCATGAAGAGCATCTTCCTCCATGAAAGCTTCACTACAAGGTGGCATATCATTGTGTTTTTATCATTGATTCCTTTAGTTTTTGGCCTCTGCCTCACAAGAGCACACCCTCTTTATCTGACAACGGTGTTCAGAGACTTAAGTGTCCTCCGGGGTTTGACTGAGGTAAACCTCAAAACACCACAACCCCCAAACCAAGTCTTGTGATTGTAGGTTATAGGTGTTGCATCTGAGAAAAGTTGAGTTGTAGGAAAGTTGGAAAGACATCTGGGATTCAACATCTGAAGAAAAGACAAACAAAGGAGCACTTCCATGACTAGGGTGCTTGTTCTAATGTCCTCCATAGACTGGTTCTAGAAAATAGAAGTTATAGGGATGACAAGTGCATGAAGGAGGTCCAGATTCCCTAAAAAAGTACTTACCTTGGACTTGGGCAACCGCTCCTGTGTCCCCGATTGTTCTGCTTCGAAACCCCAAAAACAGGTATTCTGTAATTTGGTATTTTACTCCCGTCTCTAAGATCTTTTTCCATAATTGCAAATTTTTGAGTGTTTTTCTGCAGATTTTGTGTGATTTCATTCATTCATTTTGTCATTTAATTTATTGCATTGAGAAAATTTCAAAAAAATTGAAATTTTTGGGAAAATACAAAAAATTGCATTGTTGGGCTTACTAAATTATGTTAATTCTTTCTAATTTTTCCTAATTCATGATTTTTACATCAGATCTGATATAAACTACATAAAAATACAAAAATTTAAGATCTTGCATTGCATCTTCATCATTTAATTGCTACGGTTTTGTGGAAATTTTGTCAATTTTTAGATAACCTAGTAATTCCAAAATCTAGGGTTTGTAGGCAAAATATTTTATCAGATTTTTCTACTGATTTTATAGGCTTATTCAAATTTTTATTTTGCTTTAGTCTTGCACTTTAGTGTGAATTTCCAATTAAATTTAAATTATTTGCATTTTTGCATCAAAAATTTCAACAAAAACTAGCAATTTTAGTGCATTTTAATTAAATTTACATGGGAATTTTGCATGATTAAGCTTGAAAATCATTTTTAGATTTGATAGTATTTAATTCCCATCATAAATCAGACATTAAATAATTCTCATAAGCATTCTGTTCCAAAATCTCAAACCTAGGGCTTCGAAAATGACAATTTTCACTAATTTTGGCCTTATCAACTTCATAAATTTGCACCATAGGTGTGTTGTGAAAGATATTTTTGCATTAATTTGCTTTTATCAAGGTAATAATTTTCTTCCCCTCATAAAAATCTTCACAACACCCTTTTAACGGGCTCTTGTATTGAAAATTTTGCAAAAAACTACATATTTTGGCTATTTTTGCCCTAGGGTTTGACCTAGTTTGCACTCCAAGTATGTTGTGATAAATTTTATGAATTTATATGACTGATATTATTGATATTATTTTATTTCCCTCCTAAAATTTCTTACAACACCTCTTTTTCTAGGTCTTGGAGTTGAAAAATCATGAAAATAGCCTATTTTTGCTATATTTCTACTAGGGTTTGACCTTAAATTGCACTAAAATCATGTTGTATTGGGTATTTTGGCACAGAGTGGCTATTATTACTGATATTATTTTCTTTCCATAATAATTTTCCTCACAAAACCCTTTGTTATGCTCTGTTGCATTGAATTTTGGTGAAAAAAGTGCCTATTTTGACATAATTTCACTATATTTTGACTTGGCATTATCTTGGATTTACATCAAGAGTTTGTTGAGAGTGACTATATTGCTGTTTTGGAATGATATCAGACATATAACTTTCTTCCCTTGACTGAAATCCTCATAGCATCCTTTGTGTCATTCATTAGCTTTGAAAAAGTATCGAAAAATCAAGCATTTTGGCTGTCAATCATATCCTTCTCCTAGGATTTTCTCTCTTAGTTTGTGCAGTGTGTGTTGTATGCTTTTGTACAAACTTTATGACACGCTGTCCTAAAATAAATATCCCTTTGAGAAGAAGCAAAAGATTAATGGGATCTAGTGCTCTTGAAGAAGTTGGTACTTTGGACATCTTCTTTACAAAGGGATACAATCAAATTGGGCGAGATATTATACATCCTCCAACCTCAATGGAAGAATTTTTTTTTCATGATGTTGATAATACTATTGAGGCAACAGGATATGTATCTGATGATCAAATAGAGAAGTTGGATAAAGACCTAGCTGAATTTCAATCATTCATGGAAAATGAGAGAATAGCTGAAGAAGTCATTCCTACAATTCATAATATAAGAGAATTGATAAAAGAAGGACAAGATGGTGTTAATGCACTTCGTGGTCTAGCACATATTGTACAAACCAATATCATGCTGGTGACTGAATGTGCGCAAGAGATAAATAACACTTTATCACCATCTCATACTCAAGTTTTCAAACCTATACCAAATACAGGAGTATCCACCTTTACATCAATGATCATAACAACTAATGCGAACACTTGTAGTAATGCTACCACTAGTATTAAAGTATCTAATGGCACCAATTATAAAGCTATGGGATTTGATTATCAAAACTTGGTTCCTAAAGGCACCTCCTCTATACACAATTGTTCTCAGCCACCTATCTATTCCACTCATTTCCAACCACCTATTACATACTCGCAACAATCTTCCACCTATCATTGTGGCCAACTACCATTAACCTATTCTTAGCCTCCACCTATTGTATCTCAAGCTCAATAACCTCCTCACCTTGGTCCTAATTCCTCACAACAAACTGCATCTCCAAATGATGCCATCCTAAACCAACTTTTATAGGGCATGACTACTTTGCAACAAAAGGTAACAAACTTGACAAATTCTTCACAACCTAGTTTATTGACATATCATGCTCGTAATCTATTATCATATGCAATCTTGAGAACCCCTATGCCTGAGAAGTTTGAGACTCCTCACTTTGAAAAATATGGTGGAAAAGGAGATCCTAATATCTATCTGGTAGCATTCACAGCTATGTGTAGTGATTTTTATTTTGAAGAGGATTTGTTAGCAAAAATTTTCCCACAATCTCTCAAAGATACTGCTTTAGAATGGTTTTGGCTGTTGCCTCTAAATTCTATACACTCCTTTTTGCAGCTGATTGATCCATTTTTACAACATTTTCAAGAAAATATTAGACCCCAAGTCACTCTTATTGACTTGGTTCAATGCAAACAAGGTCCCAAAGAAAAGTTGACTCAGTTCATTGGTCGATATCAAGGACTTTATGCACAAATTCAATATTAGATGAAAGATGAGGATGTTTAGAAGATATTCATTACAAATCTACAACCTAATATTTGTGATAAGATTCTCTTGATGAAATACAACTCCTTTCAACATTTGTGCACCGCTCTCCATGATTATCAACTTTCGTCTAGTCAGTATGAAAATCAAAACTCATTGGCTCAAGTTGGACAATCCTTAGGTGGATCATCGCAAAACAACTTTAGACGGAACAATAATAGGAGTTTCATCAAGATCAATGGACTAAATATAAATGTGTTTGCTATAAATAATCCAAAGAAAGCATCATATCAACCAAGGAAGTTTACTCTGATATCTGAGTCCTATCACTCAATCATGAATCCAGCTATGAGTAATAACATCTTGAAACTTCCCCTGATCAAACCTGTTGATCCTAGTAAACAAGGACCTTACTTTGATGCTAATGCCTTTTGTCATTATTATCGGACACAAGGACATGACATTGAACAATGTATGTGTCTTAAACATGAGATACAAGACCTTATTGATTCAAATGTCATCCAGGTATTAGGTGTGAATGACAATGGAAATAAGTCAGTTACTCCACCAAATTAGAATTTACAAATCTTCACTAATCCTTTTCCTAAGCATACTAAAAATAATATGATAGAACAAGATCCAGTGGAAGTAGATGAGGATGATTACTTGGACTATGATAGTATTGTGGGTATGATTGAAGTGAATAAGAAACAAGTGGATAACCCACCTCATCCACAAAGAAATGAAATTTATGCTGAGGTTCCTCCTCCATTATCCTTATATGGATCAAGAGATAATCAAAAGACCTTTGAAAAGAAAGAACAACAACCGATACAGATGAGCAAGATGGTATAGGATGAATCCTGCTACTGTTCTAGAAAGATTCACCAACGAAAACTTGCTAAAAATCAGAAAAGAGAAAAATGACAATCAAAGTCAGAAATAATAGTGGTTCTCCCCCTTGTAAGCAACACAAAGTTTCATTTAAACAAGAATTTAATGAACAAGCATCATATGATAACAAACATGACTTTCATAAGAACCACTCATATTTTTCTTTAAACATGCTTAAGTACCTCTCCAAGAGGATCGAGAACTCCAAGATATAATATGAAGACCCTATAGGTAAGTATCTATAAACTTTTATTTCTATCATAATGTGCTTCCCTCGTGATGTGTTATGTGTTGTTTAGGCCTCCTGGAATGACCTCAAATTCTCCTGTAAGGTTTGAGATACCAGGAGACTGCCTCTGTTGTGACCCTTCTTCTATTTGTATCATCATTCTTCTAAATTGCTCTCTCTGATTTCATTATTGTGTGTTGTGTCTTACGAACATAGCATCATGGTTGGTGACTTGGGGGCACCCTCCTATGTGACTGTCCCTAAGACACTTATTTTCTCCTCTCTTATTTATGGTTTCCCTTCCTCTAGTGTTTCCACCTAGTGGGTGGATGACAACAAACATTTATACTGATGCGGACCTAGTGTCCCTTTTGAGAGCAATCAAAAAAATGGACTATAGTTCCTAATATGATGATGGGGTTGTATATCTTATCCGATGCTTGGCTAGTGGAAGCACTCATGCTTTCTAGGTAGTGAATTTTATGATGTTTCTGTCACATTTACAAACCTTAACAATACTGTTGCTCCATGCACCTTTGTTTGCCTTTGAATCTAGCTTGGCGGTACTCGATTTGGAGAGCTTCATGATATAGCCCCTGATTATCCTCAAACTCTAAATTCATTGTATAAACTTAGCTCTTTGTATGGTTAATCATATGCATTGATGTTGTTGTTTATCATGATGTTCTAGACACTAACATGTTTCTTGCAGGGATGTGTTTGTGGGAATATTTGGTGATCGTAAAGTACATGTCACCTCTGGGGGGCATGGGCTTTGCAAAAGTAGGTGTTCCCTTGTGTGTTTTCTTCCTACCTTAACATGCTTGATATTGATAACTAATATCAACCACCTTAAGGTGGGGGCATTTACGGTAAGTTGTCTGTTATAGATGTTAGCAATATGTTTGACCTCAGATGCAGTGACCTGCACCAGAGTAGTGCATCATACATCCTGAGCTTGTTTGCAATCAATCAATCATATAAGCCCTCTAGGGAGGTGGGATATTGAGCATATCTTTTTTCTTAAGCCCTCTGTGGAGGCAAGGATGATCTATTTCTCGGAGTAGATTGCATCATCTTGTCATTTTCAAAAGTCCTTTGCAGAGGTGGGGAGCAGTTCTGTGACTAAATCGACCCTTAAGCATGTCTTCGGTGATTGTTGTAGTGAAGCCCAATCATTAGTGTGTGCCTGTATGTGCCTAAGATGGTGATGAGCCTAGAAATAGGGAACACACCATTGCTTGTCTGTCATGTTTTCTTTGTGTCTTCAAGTGTGTGTGTTTTGGCGTGTTTGTTTTGTATGGCGTGTTTGTTTCCCCATATATAGTGGCCAACGCCTTGAGTAGTACTTCGTGCATTTTAGGAGATTTTGTATGTATTGCATGTGTGTTGCCCCATATGCAGAGACCAGCGCCATTGAGTAGTGCTTCCTACATTTTGGGAGGTTTGTTTACTTTCCAGTACTTACATTTGCATTTCATATATATGAGAAAAAGAAAAGAAAAGATATCATTTCTATCTTCCATGCATTAATGTGTCTTCTATGCATTGACTATCTACTTTGTGTTCTACATGACTGTTATTGTCTTCTCCATGTTTTGTGTACCTATTACTGTCTTTTATGCAGTTGGCATGTCTTCTCCGTGCTTGGTGTGTTTACTATGTTTGTGACCTTACTTTAATGCATGTTTGGGCCTTACGTTCATACATACATTAAAGTGGGGGCTTTTCCCTCATAAGGTTTAGCTCTCGGGTCTTTAGAGTGCATTAAGGACATTTTAGTTCATATTTTAGCATCCCAAAGGAATGAGACCTAAGTCCCATGACAAATAGGACCTAGGAGGACCCCTTGAGCTATACCCTGCCCAAAATAGGGAGGGAGGACTTAGGCACCCACGCCCTAGTCCTACCCTATTTTAGGGCAGCCTCAATTTCTGGGTGTCAGTTAGTGACCATTATTGGGCCCCTTTGCGACATGGTAAGTTTAAATTTCAAATATCTTGGCGGGAGTGCTTGTAGATGCATATATAAGCATGTGTAGGTATTCATTTGTAAACTAGATTGTGATGGTGAACTCTAGGCATTCTCAAGGTGATTCAAGGCTTTCTATTGTGTTGCAAGAGCAGACTTATATGTTTTATGTGTTGATGTTTGTAGATTTGAGCATCAATTCCTTCATGGCATGAAGAGCATCTTCCTCCATAAAAGCTTCACTACAACGTGACATATCATTGTGTTTTTATCATTGATTCCTTTGGTTTTTGGCCTCTACCTCACAAGGGCACACCCTCTTTATCTGACAATGATGTTCAGAGACTTAAGTGTCCTCCGGGGTTTGACTAGGGCAAACCGCTAAACACCATAACCCCCAAACTAAGTCTTGTGATTACAGGTTACAGGTGTCACATCTGGGAAAAGTTGAGTTGCAGGAAGGCTAGAAAGACATCAGGAATTCAAGATCTGAAGAAAATATGGACAAAGGAGCATTTTTGGGACTAGGGTGCTCACTCTAATGTCCTCTATAGACTGATTCCAAAAAATAGAAGTTATAGGGCTGATCAGTGTCTAAAAGAGGTCTAGATTCCCTGAAAAAGTAGGTACCTTGGACTGGGGTACCCACCCCTGTGTCCTTGACTATTCTACTTCAGAACTCTGAAAACAAGTATTCTGTAATTTGGTATTTTACTCCCATCTGTAAGAGCTTTTTCCATAATTCGATAATTTGTTGTATTTGCATAATTAGGGTTTTAATGGTTAATTGAGCATAGGAGAAGGAAAAATTGATAATTAATTTCCTAATCCAAGCTTCCCCTCATTTGCAAGTGACCTAGGGTATAATAGTGCTTGTCACTCGACTCTAGATCCTTCAATGTTAGGGTGAAAGGAGGATTTTAACATCTAAGCTACAAAAGATCAACAAATCCAATATTACCCTAAACAATAATTATCATCATTTAGAAGATCGATAGTTAAATTTTGTGTGAAGGAGCTTCAAAGATATATCTTGTGCATATTTTGATATTTTGTAATCAGGCCTATGAGCCCTATTTGTAAGCCCACATGTTGCCGACCGATTTGTATTTGAATTCTATGATATATTGAATGATTGAATCTGCATTTGCCTTATATCTTTGAATTGTTTCCATTGTGTTTAGTCTTGCTGCATGGTCTAGATTGTTCTCTTTAAGAACCCTCCTAACTGTGACTGCACCACACATTTTTGGTCTAGGATAAGGCTAAGCATGGGCCCCGAGAGATTTTACATTAGAATGAATAATTAGAATGTATGATGTTATCACAGGGACCTAGGAGCCAAACAAGGAGGTAAAAAGACATGTGTCCACTTTTTTACTCCATAACATTTAGCCCCCACTTTAATGAGTGTGCAATATTACGATAAGTACATGCATTAAAGTATGGTCAAAACATATCAAACACACCATACAAAAGAGTGAAGACACATCTTAAGTTTGGAAGACCATTTCCAGCCCCCAAGCTTAGGAAAACACAAGAAAACACTTGACAATCATGCAAGATACAAAGAGTAAGGAAGCAAGCAGACATGAATACAGTCACATAATACACAAGGTATACATGAAGAGAAGACATGATTAAACAATTACATATAACCCTAACGATCAAAGACACACAAAACACACAACATGGAGGGAGCTCATCACTACATGTCTGTAAACCATTAAAACATGCAAAACATGCAAGGAAGACATAGAAAACACACGGAATACACAAACATCATAGAGTATATCATAGACATACTATACGTCTTATAGACAAAAAACATAGGCGATAGGGAAGAGCTCATCACTACACTCCACTATCTAAGACATGCCAAACACACCTGACGGTTGAGCTACGCTACCACAACCACCAAAGACACACTTAAGGGTGAATGACTCAAGATCCAAGCCTGACTCTATAGAGGACTTTTAAAAGGATGTGCAACCACTCAAGGGAAGACACAATCCTACCTTTCATAGAAGAGCTTTCAAAATGCAACCTCACTTGCATCCACAGACACCTTATGGTGAAAAAGAAGCATGTACATTTAGTACACAACCCCACACACATCCATAGATGCCTTACAGTGAAAATGAGGTACACACAAAACAACACAAAGTACACAACCCCACCTGCATCTGCAAATGCCTTATGGTGAAAAAGAAGCATACACAAACTAAAATATCCAAGCATTATACCACAATATATGCCCCCACCTTAAAGTGGTTAATCCTACTTGCTGGTATTAGACACATTTAAGGTAAAGTGAAAACACTCAAGGGAACATGAACTTTTGCAAAGCCCATGCCCCCAAAGTGACATGTGCTTATGATCATCGAATGATCCTAACAAACACACACGTCAGTATAAAATTCTAATCATCAACAATATTCATGCACAAAAATAAGGTAACATAACACATGTGTATATCAGGAAAAATTGATTAAATCAAACTAATTAAATCAAATAACCCAATAACATAAAGAAAATGAATTTAAATAAAAGCCATGACTAATAATCAATGAAATAAAGACTTTTACCAAAATCTGTATTGTTTCCTTTTGGATTGAATGTGGATTGCTCAATGAAGTTGCGAAACCATAGCTGCAACAAGCAAGTAGTGTGCTCAAGAGATCAATGTCAAAAGATCGTAAGAGTGCTCAATCGACGCGTTTTGTATGCTCAAAGCTCTGTTAAGTATGCCTGAGAATACGATCAAAGAGAGAGGTAATGAAGGAGATGAGGGGGGTTTATATAGATTTCAACAGAGATCGATCAATGGTCTAGATAATTCAGAAGAATCAACGGAGGAGATAAGTTGAGGAACGTGCAACGAATGAGAAGAAGACATGTGTCTTGCTTTCTTTTGCATGAGAGGAGTTAGCAAGAATAGAAGAATGAGTTAAAGGAATTAACAGAATGTAATGATCAGTTAAGTGATTTAAAACAAGAAGAAGGGATTTGCATGAGAAAAGAAGATATTTTGCTTTATTAAATATAAAAAGCTTGAGTTAAATTAGAGATAACTCAATTTTAGAAGAAAAAGCAATTTAAATAAATAATTGATTTATTTAAATTTAGCGAAGATATTTTGGAAGAAATAATTAAATAATTGGAATTATTTAATTTAGAAGATTTGAAAGCAAATTAAATAAATAAATTTATTTAATTGTTGTGCATGATTTTGGAAGAATGATTTTGATTTAATTAAATAATGTAAGAATTATTTAATTTTAGATAAGAGGGAATTTGTTGAATTAATTAAATAATGGGATTTATCTAATTAATGTGGATGTGAATTTTGAAAAGAAGATAATGATTTAATTAAATAATTAAAATTATTTAATTTTGGAAGAATAACAGAGGAATTTAATTTAATTAATTAAATAACGAGGATTTATTTAATTAAATGTCGAAAGTAGCAGATATAGAAGAATTTGATGATTTTAATTAAATAATTAGATTATTTAATTAACGTTGAAATGCAGGTGATTAGACAGATTATGAAATGCAAGTAATTGACGACACGATCATTTTAGGGTGTCTACATTTTGCCCCTCTTTGATGCAATGCAGCATGTAGCGTTGCGTCAAAGAAAATGATAGTTGAAGGTGAAATATAATTTTTTGATGCCCCAGTGTAGGTAGTTGCCCCAGCATATGCCCCCTCGAGCAGGAAGACGGGGAAGCGGTAGAAGAACTGGGTTGACGCGTGACTAGAAGATTACACGACCAGGTGGGAGGAAAAGCAGAAGAGGGGTGGGAAGAAAAACGAGGGGTGGGACACTATAAATAGGTCCCATGGGGACCACAATCCTCATTTGCACCCTAGGAGATTCTAAATTTAGAGAGGAGAGCTTCCAAACCTAGGTGGAGAGAGTGAAGCAGACAGTGAGGAGAGATGCTGATTCTAGTGCACAGACATCGGGCGGAGCTGGTGCAGACCTACAGGAGGCCAGCAGGAGCTCCGGCAGTGGTAAGTGGTCGAAAACCCTCTCGCATGTTGTCATTTAGGGTGATATTAGGGCTAGGTTTAGGTGGGTCAGCTAAGTCAGCCAAAAGCGCTTTAGGGTTGCACGGTGCGGATGGTAGTCGTTTGCAGTGCTTTTGGCGCGCCGCAGCGCGGTTGGTAGGCGGCTATAGCGCGGATGGTAAAATCGCAACGCTTGTGTTGGTTTGTATAGTGCCGCAGCGCAATTGGCATAATGCCGTAGCGCGGTTGGCTAGGCAGGGCAGCGCACTTGCTAGGGTAGCATAGTGCAGTTGGCGGGAATAGAAGAAATTTGAGTTGCGTTTGGTAGTGTAGAAAGGTGCGGTTGGCATGTGGGTGGGGCGCTTGTGGGGAACAGGTCGCATTTGGTAGAAAAAACTTAGTGCATCTGGATGGACAGTATGGCGCTGTTGGCAGGGAGGGACAACGCTTTTGTATAAAACAAAGCGCGTTTGGTTTGAATAGAAGAAAATTAGGGTTTAAGTAGAATGAGGGGTGTAGAATAGGGATGCCTATCCTAGCTGACAAGAGGGGAAAGGGATGGTTGGGGGGTTACAATGGCATAGCCGAAATGTAGATAGGATTTGCAGGATGTGGGAATGAAAAACTGACAAGTGATTTGCTTATAGATGCAAATGATTTTGCCACCACTGATGTCGCGGGAGTGGCACCACGTGATTGCACACGAGGTAGTACAACTGACCTGGGAGGAGGATGCATTCCTAGAGCATGCGGGACTATGGCATGTAGCCCACCTGACACACATTAGGATGAATCTCGCCCTAGTGACAGCAGTGGTAGAGAGGTATCACAGCGAGACCTCGTCCTTCCACTTTCTGACGGGGGAGGCGACAGTGACATTGGAGGACGTATACTGGATCCTGCAGATTCAGATTGATGGAGAGATAGTGGACTTTGACCGAGCACGGGGCGAGGCAGGCATGGTAGAGGTCTTCTGCACAGATGACCTGTGGATACATGACGGGGAGATCCGATGGGCAGACATCCCGAGACTCTGTGATAGGATTAGATGGATAGTTACGTCACTGATTGGCGGCTTCCTGTGTCCAGACAGGAGATCTAGAGGATTATCAGTTGGCTGGGGGACTGTGCTATCAGGGATGTTCACACATGGCAGACAGTATGTGTGGGGCCCCTGTGTACTAGGACAGTTATATCATGACCTGCACCATTGCGTTTACAGGAGAGGCAGGAGCCTCTCAGCAGGGTTGACCTTGTTACAAGTATGGGCATGGGAGCATATTCCAGTGATCTGACCCATGGCACAGCGGCAGCGGGGGAGGGGAGAGCCTTATGCATTCCTTTACGAGGGAGTGATCACACACAAGAGGATGGGGTCGGTGAGCCACTGGCAGCAGCAGATTGATGAGATGGACCTGTTCATATGGAGGCCCTGGCTACTATGTGAGGAGTGGGATGATGAGCACGAGTAGCTCATGTACTGTAGACAGGTTCGCTATCTATTCGGGAGACGAATGGATATGATAGAGAGGTACCTGCCAGAGCGAGTTATCAGGCAGTTTGGATTGCCACAGGGACTGCCCGTGGGGGAGGCCACACATGCCAGGACACGGAGGGAGGTTGGAGACTGGGATGCAAAGATCCCAGTGGCTACAGCATTGGCAGAGGTACGGGGACTTGTCCCCGTGAGATGGGATTGGGACTCTGGGCTGGCAGACCCAGGGATGCTGCCAGAGTACGATCAGTATTGGCAGACTCACAGGCCGATCAGATTGACTACACTAGGTGTAGCAGGGGCAGTGGGAGAGGTACTAGTCCTCGGAGGGGAGGCTAGGATGAGATGGTAGGCCAGGGCAGCCAAGCAGCAGGCAGTGGGAGAGGGCAAAGGTCAGGAGGTAGATGTAGAGATGGCAGAGGCAATGGGTCCGGCCATAGAGACCGATTTGCAAAGAGCAGAGTGACTGCTGCAGGAGGAGACAGCCCGGAGGACTCAATTAGAGCTCCAAATGGTGAGACTGAGACGGGACAGGGATGCAACACGGGCAGAGGCTAGGTAGGCCAAGGCTACAGCCCAGACATAGACACAGGCAGCCGTAGCAGCACAGATAGCCCTAGCACAGCTACAGGCTGGGATGCAGGCACAGGTACAGGCCCAGGTGCAGGCACAGGTACAGGCAGCAGTGCAGACAGCACTACAGGCACAGGCATAGGCAGTACCCGCACTAGCAGGGGATGATGGGCAGCTAGTACAGGCTAGGAGAGAGAGAGACGCAGAGGTGCAGCTGTGGTTGACAGCAAAGGCCACACTGTTTAGAGTGAGGCGGGAGAGAGAGGAGGCACGTCGTGCATTGGGGGCAGATCAGAGGACATTATACAGTGAGCTCGTCCGAGTGCAGGGTGAGCTAGTATCAGCCGGCCGTGAGGCAGAGTACTACAGGGGATTGTATGTGGGTGCGGTGTCGGCAGCTCAGCAGGCACTGAGTTACAGAGACAGGAGTAGATCTGGGGCATCTAGATCCTGTAGGACAGGGCAGTTAGTGTCCTCAGTTAGAGGACCCCTTTTGCCACTAGGGGGAGGAGGAGGAGCAGCAAGGGGACCTCCACCTAGCATAGGGGGAGGACAGGGGCCACAGCAGGAGGGCAGCTCTACCCACTAGGGCGCATACAGTTGTATATTGTATCATATTGTATCATTTTGGACAGATACCTGCGTGCATTCTGATGTATATTTTGCAGGCTCTTGATAGCCTTGATGTACTATATTGATGTATATTTGGATGTATACACAGTTTGTATTATTGATGTAGACACAAACATTTTGTATTATGATGACCATTACATGATATATATGATGATCTATTCAGCTCACT
Source organism: Cunninghamia lanceolata (assembly GCA_027924645.1). NCBI lineage: Eukaryota > Viridiplantae > Streptophyta > Pinopsida > Cupressales > Cupressaceae > Cunninghamia > Cunninghamia lanceolata. Next base: position 982,426 of record BSBN01001297.1, read on the forward strand.
GTTGTTCATGCTTTTGTGTATGCATTCCTTGATGTCATGGATGTGATGATATGTATGTATGATTATGGATTCAGTTGATGACATATGTTGCTTATATGATGCTTATAGATGTATGATGATAGAGATATAGGATGATATAGATGTGATGACTAGTGATATCTGACATGTGGGTTTTACAGATATGCACTAGAGAGGACAGGATGAGATGGGAGACAGAGACTGTTGATCGATTACTGCAATGAAAGTGATATAAAGGTTGTGGGAATGGATGAAGGAGTTTGTTGCAATGGTTTCGCATTTGTATATAAAGAGCAATCCTTATTTTTGATATAGCACATGGATAGTTCACAACCAAGGTATAAAAGACCAAGGTGCAGTAATATCCGAGTGCGTGGACGTTGACTCTGCAAGCAAGCGGTTTGAACTTAGATCCCTTTAGACATAATATAACCTTGTTGGAACATGTGAATAAGCCATAGTCTTGAACATAAAATAAACTTCAATACATGTAAATGCAAGAAGAATTATTAATATGTAAGATGCTAGGTCCTAACACACACAAGATAAATAGAATGCTAAGAAAGATACTAAAGATCATTCCTCAAACACAGCACACAAAAAGCAATGACGATGCCCCCAATCCATACTGCATCGCAACATACCAAGATTATAGATAAATCAAGGTAGTCTTGAATAGGTACTGGAAAAGGAACAAAAGATAAACCAAAAATCAAATTGACTGACTTACAAAGTAAACATACAACCAACATATTCTCTTGCCAAAGAGGTTGCTTAAGATAGATTGGATAGGAAAGATAACAGCCTTATCGTAGGAACTCTATGTCCGTTAAAGGGTGCTATCTACCTAAAAAGACAATGTCCCGCTGTAGGAAATGCCACATGTCGCAGGAGACGCGTGTGTTGGTCTCGATCATGGAACACTTCACAGAAGACAAGCCTGTGGATCTAGGGCCCTGGGTTAAGCGAGACTAAGCTGATGTTGGCAATCGATATGCAAGACAGTAGATGACTCTAGAAGGAAGCTGCTTTGCTTCAAGTTTGTTAAGAACTTTTGCTTAGAAAGGATGCACTAGCTTGCTGCTTGAGTTAGTCAAGTCAAGGTGAACGGATTTTGAAAAATGGAAGACCAGAAAGGTGGAATGCTAATGGATTGGGGTGGGTGGAGAATGATGGATCATGTGTGCCTGAGTACTAGATACATCCTTCGTATTCTAGACTGCCTACATACCCTGTATCCACGGGATCAAGGCACACGACGATGAAAGGACAAAAGTGATAAATATGTAGTTCTGGACAGAGTGATGAGATGGATGGAGGTGGAAAGGAGGGGATCTTATGTACCTGAGTACTGGATACTTCCTTCGTATGCCAGACTGCCTACATACCCATATCCATGGGATCAAGGTACCTTAAGATTGAGAAGAGATAATATGTAGTTCTGGTAAGTGTGATGATGTGGAAAAAGTGTTGAGAAGATAACATCCTTATCGTAGGAGCGATGTATCCGTTAAAGGGTGTTACCTACAGAAAGGAGAAAGAGACTGAAATATGTGCTGCGAACCACGAACAAGGAACCAATCCTAGACCTAAGTTAAGGAAAGAGTTGCCCCCATTTTGGTAGAGGAAACGGTGTGGGTGACTGCTGAAGAAGACATCGAAAGCTTTGACCTAAGACAAGACAGTGTTAACTGTAGACACAGATCAAGACGTGGGATGATGACGAGGGACATTGACAAATTTCCAAGCTATACTAGATAGGGAGATGGAAATGCAAACAAGGTCAATGGTTTTATTATGGATGGATGGAAAGTGCGCTGCGAACTGGACAAGGAGTGGACAGGACTCGATAGACAATGGATGCTGACTCTACACATAGCGCCTATTTGCCAGGTTTTCACTATGGTACTTATCCAAGGCGCCTGTTTGCCAGGTTTTCGTCAAAGGATGAATTTTTATGGATTTTTTTTTTTGTTTTTTTTGTTTTTTGGAATACTCCGAGGATCAGGCATAGAACTTCTTGAGATGGACACTGTTAAGTGGCTCATCTAGAGGAATGCCGTCAGGTGTAGCTAAAGTATAAGCTCCTGATCCATATGCTGTTGTGACAATAAAGGGGCCTAACCAGTTAGGCTCAAACTTGCCCTTCTTTTCTCGATCTGCTTGATTTCTCTGATTCTCCTTAAGTACAAGATCACCAACTTGAAATTGTCTTTCTTTGATCTTTTTGTTGTAATTACGCCGGAGGCGGTTTTGATAGACATGGAGATGATTAAGTGCGGCAAGGCGCCTCTCATCCAGTAGTTCAAGCTCGGCTAATCTAGAAGTGCGATACTCCTCTCCATCGATCAGGTCCAACATGGAAACTCTAAGGGATGGGATCTTGACCTCTATAGGTAGGATGGCTTCAGAGCCAAAGACCAAAGCATAGGGTGTGGCACCCGTTGGTGTTCTAATACTAGTGCGGTAGGCCCATAGGGCGGGATTGAGTTGCAAGTGCCAATCACGACCAGCTTCATTAACCGTTTTCTTGAGGATCTTGAGAATGGTTTTATTGGAAGCCTCAGCTTGGTCGTTACTCTGCGGATAGTAGGGAGTGGAAAAGCGATGTTGGATATTGTATTGTGTGCACAAGGCACGAACATCTTGGTTCTTGAATGGTCTCCCATTATCAGTGACAATGGCTTGGGAAATACCATACCGACATATGAGGTAGTTTAGAATAAACTTGGCTATTTGCTTACCGGTGATATAGGTCATAGGAATGGCTTCCACCCACTTCGTGAAATACTTAGTGGCGGTAATGATAAACTTGTGGCCATTGGAGGATGAAGGGTGGATTTTTCCTATGAGGTCGAGACCCCATTGAGAAAAAGGCCATGGAGTTGTCACAGGTTGTAATTCATGAGTTGGTGCGTGAATCAAATCTCCATGCTGCTGGCATTGTAGACACTTCTTAGCAAATTGTGCAGCATCTTGCTCTATTGTAGGCTAGTAATAACCTATTCTGAGTATCTTCTTAGCAAGATTAGGACCGGTAGAATGTGCACCATAGACACCTTCATGTATGTCTCGTAAGGTAGCTTCGGCTTCTTCCACGTTAAGACATCGTAAGAGGATACCATCGAGACTCTGGCGATATAGTGTATCACCCAGAATGATGTAACGGGAGGATCGATGGATAAAGGTTTTGCGTTGGGTGGATGATAGGTCAGGGGGAAAGGTATTGTGTTTAAGGTATTCATAGATATCTTCGTACCATGGGGAATTGGGACTAACAAGTTCGCAGATGATTTCAGTAACAGGAACATCGACGGCTGGTATCAACAATTATTCGATCAAGAATTCACACTTCTGTGTATTTGCAGGCATGTCAATCAGTGACCCTACAGAAGCCATAGAATCCGTAGCTTTCTTATGCTCTCTTGGAATTTGCTCAAATGTGATGATAGAAAAATGTGGTTTGTAGGCATCCACTAGTTGCTTGTAGGGGACCAACTTTTCATCCTTTGTTTGGTACTCATCCGTGACTTGGCGAATGACTAGCTGTGAGTCTCCATATACTTGGAATTCTATGATGTCCCATTGAACTGCTGTATTGAGACCTATAAGGAGTGCTTCATACTTGACTATGTTGTTGGTGCAAGGGAATGCAAGCCAATATGATTTTGGAATGTAGTCATTCTGAGGTGTGACAAATAAGATGTCGGCTCCTGATCCATGTTGTGTGTAGGAACCATCAAAATACAGCTTCCACATTATGGAGTTAGCAAGAGTGAAGAGATTTTCATTAGGAAAGTCAGCTACCATAGGATGTGTATCTTTCATAGGTGCTTCTGCTAGTTGATCCGCGAGGGCTTGTCCTTTGATGGCTTTACGATCTGTGTACTCAATGTCAAACTCACTAAGGATCATGACCCACTTAGCTAGTCTGCCTGTGAGAGTTGCTTTTGCTAGTAGATATTTCAAGGGATCAATTTTTGCTATTAGATTTGTATGTTGGTTCAGCATGTAATGCCGTAACTTTTGGGAGGCGAACACTACTGCTAAACAAGCCCTTTCCATCGGTGAATAATTGAGCTCATATCCCACCACGGTTCTACTAATGTACTAAATTGCATGCTCCTTTCCTGATTCATCATTTTGTGCTAGCAGGGCCCTTAGGGCCGAGTTTGTAGTGGAGATGTATAATATCAAAGGTTTGTCCGCAACTGGTGGAACCAATACAGGAGGTGTAGCTAGATACTCTTTAAGTTGATCAAACGCTGCCTGACACTTGTTGTCCCATCGAAATGAGACATCCTTTCGGAGCAAGTGTTGAAATGGTTGACATTTATCTGCTAGCTGTGATATGAAACGCTGAATGGACTGCAACCTTCCCTAAAGGCTCCTTAGTGCTTTAAGGTTCTTGGGTGGAGGCATCTCCACTATACCCTTTACTTTCGCTGGATCGACTTCGATGCCTCTACGAGATACAATATATCCCAACAGCTTTCCTGATGTTACACCGAATACACACTTCTTTGGATTGAGTCTTACTTGGTATTTTTCAAGCCTGTCAAAGATCTGTCCTAGAACCTGTATGTGATCCGCCCTAGAAGATTTAGCCAATATATCATCAACATAGTCTTCCATGATGTGATGAAACAGATCGTGGAAGATCACTGTCATTGCTCTCTGATAGGTTGCTCTTGCATTCTTCAGACCAAACAGCATGACACACCAACAATAATTGCCCCAAGGACAAGTAAAGGTTGTTTTATGTTGATCGTCTTCAGCTATCCTTATCTGATTGTAGCCAGAAAATCCGTCCATGAGAGAAAGCATCTCGTGACCTGCTGTCAAGTCCACTATAATGTCAATGTTTGGTAGTGGAAAGTCATCTTTGGGACATGCCTTATTAAGGTCTCTGAAATCATTACACATGTGAATGTGCCCATTGGGTTTAGACACAGGTACAATGTTTGAGACCCAATCTGAATAGTCGATTGGTCGTATAAACTTTGCATCTAACAGCTTTTGTATTTCCACTTTTACCAAGAGAGCTATCTGAGGGTGCATCTTTCTCAACTTTTGCTTGACTGGTTTCACTTTGGGATCAACTGTTAGATAATGAACTACTAGCTTAGGGTCTAGCCCTGGCATATCAGCATAGGTCCATGCAAAGTTGACGGTTCATTGCAAGAAGAAGTTGTTAAGATTTCTGTGCTCTGTTTCAGATAATGATGCTGCTAGGAATGTGGTCTTTGGATTTTGTTCTGTGCCAAGATTTATTTCTGTAGAATCTTCCACTAGGAGAGTTAACTTCTCTTGATACTTAGATGGTAGGGGAAGGTCAAATCCTCCATCCTCAGGTGCCACAGTTGGGTTTTCACCTTTGGCTATGTCCTTTGTTTTTACTATTTTGTGATTAGGAGGTGCCACAGTGTGGTTTTCACCTAGAGATCTTGCTTTATTTTCACTTTTGTGACTGGAGGATTTGGCATTCTCACCAAAATAAGCTGTTGGCTCTAGTTCCATTACAAAACCCACTTTATGATCGCCAAGAGGGATACCTTCCCAAAGTCCCATGAACTCAGCTAAAGCTTCGTCATTCTGAAATACATCTATAACGGGGGACCCTTGTTGGTCCCAATCGATAAGTTCAGGGTAGACAAGTGTGACATTCTGGGTGTTGGTGGTGGAAGTTAAGGATATGGAGGATAGCATAAAAATGGAGGATTTTGCGAAGAGGTTGGTCATATGGAGGGAAGAGTCATCGATGATATCCTCTTTAGACGTCGAATCGGCGGGAAAAGTGTCAGCTACCTCATCGAGGATATACTCAATGTCCAAGGCGCGTGGTACCTTCTTACCAAATCCTAATCCCTTCTTGTCGAGCTTCTTTGTTACAATAATGGGTTCCATAGTACCTTGATTCTGTTTCCCAAGGCCACTTTTGCCTTTATAGCCCATGTTTTTTACTATTCTTAAGCCATTGCCATATTGCTTGACTGGTATTGTGACTGGTTCTTTCTCCTTATAGAGCCAAGAAGAAATATCCTCAATAGTTTCCTCTTCCAATAACTGTCCATGTTGGAATTGGGTTAGGAATGTTGGGGGAGGAATAGCTACTTTTTTGGTTACTTTGGCAATGGGTGGTTGGCCATAAGACTTTGGAGATAAAGGTATCCGCCCTACACAACAAGACTCTGAGATATCGTAAGTGCCAAAGCCTATATCTCGGATGCGAGCTGTGATTTTGGGGAGGGGTGTAGATTCACTTGTAGAGGCTTGCGTCAGAGTTTTAGGATCAACATATAGTGGGGATTCAAGGGCTTTGTCATTTTTAGGCACTTGGTTGCAATTCTTATAGCTTCCTTGCAAGACACGGCAAAATTTGAAAGGATTGGGGTCTCCTGGGATAGTGATCTCCGTACCATTGTATGGGAACTTTAGAGACTGATGGTACGTGGAGGGAACAACTTTCATTGCATGGATCCATGGGCGGCCTAAGATAATGTTGTAGGGCAGCTCAATATCAAGGACTTGACACCTAGTTTCAAGCATGACAGGGCCCAGTTGTATAGGCAAGTGGATAACACCTTCTGAACGGCATTCAGCATCATCATACCCCTTGATTGTAATACTATGATCAGTGTTGATGTGATCCTCAGAGTATCCCAATTGCTTTAGTAACTTTAAAGAACAGATGTTGAGACCAGCACCACCATCTATGAGTATACGTTTGATTTTGCACTTATGGATGAGAACTTCAATATGAAGGGCATCATTGTGACAAGGATCATGGGATGGGAGATCTTTCTCAGAGAAGACCACATTATAGGACGAAGCGATGTTACCTACTGTAGCTTGGAAATCCGCGACCGCTATGTTGTTAGGAACGGAAGACTCTTGGAGGGCTTTTTCCAGCATCGCTCTATGTGTAGGGGATGACCGTAGAAGGTCCAAAATAGAGATCTGTGCTGGTGTTCTCCCTAGATGTTCAACAAGATTATAATTAGATTGAGCTGGAAGATTGGGTGTAGGACCACGAATGGTGATACGACCACGGCACGTAGTAACAACACAATCTGTAGATTTGCCTTTGATTGTGAGGGTAGACACTCGACTCTCTTTAAAACGACCTACAATGGAATCAAAGGACGTGGAAGCTTGATTGATACCTTTACCTCTATCCTAAGGAGGAGGTGGACCATGATGAGGGAATGGTTCCCTGTACATATCGAGATCCTTGTTCATGTGTTGAGCCGCTTGTTCATCCTCAAAAGTGATTTGATTACTGTCGATGAGGTTTTGGATAAGGTGCTTGAGCTTCATGCACGACATAGTTCTATGACCTTTGCTCCTATGGAACTCACAATATTCATTGTCTCTATAACGTGCAGTTTTGTAGACAGGTTCTCCATATGGGGGAGCATCCGGTAAGGTGATGAGCCCCTTCTGCAAAGCTTGTTGTAAGACCGATTCGATGGGCACTCCTAAGGGAGTGAATTGACATCGCGGAGGATAATTGTGTTGGGGCCGCTCTTGTTGTCGCTGTTGTTGGTTTTGATAAGGCTGCCTTTGTTGCTACTGTTGTTGAGGTGGAGCTTGACTTGGTTTGAAGAGCTGCAGTGGTGTTTGCAATGTTTGGACATGTTTAGTATTGACCACCCCATCGTTGACCATGTTTTTGTTTTTGTTCCAATATTTGGGTTTATCGTTTGATTGTTGATGAGGAGCACTATCTTTCGTTTCTTTAAAGATTTTGACCACACCCTTAGCAATGAGGGCCTTCTCAATATTGATTCCCTTGTATGTGATTTTTTCAAAGGTTGTAGCACTAAGAATTTGCAAATGGAAACCTAACTCTTGGTTGAGGTCCTTCACAAATATGCTAACAAGCTGTTTCTCCGGAATCTTGAAAGGGAATTTGCTAGCCATTTGTCTCCATCGTTGAAGGAAAGAAATGAAAGTTTCACCATTTTTCTATTTATTGTTGCATAGATCAGTCATGGAAATCTCATGCTCTGCATTGTAAGAAAAGTGGGTGGAAAACTTCTCTGCTAGCTCGTTGAAAGACTTGATACCCGTGGGTAAGTGTGAGAGCCATTCTATTGCTTGACCTCCAAGACTGTGAGGAAAGAGACGCATAAGATATGTGTCGTTATGTGAGACCTCAAAGCAAGCAAGATAGAATTCCCTAAGATGGTCTTTTGGGTCACCTTTTCCTTTGTATTTATCGAACTTGGGAATAGTGAAATTTTGAGGAAAAGGGATCATTGGTAGTGACCGATCAAAAGGATAAGGACACACTTCCTCTAAAGAGAAGGTCTTCTTGGTGTTGCTGAACGTAAGATCAGATAGCTGCTGTTGAACTTCTATGATCTTTAGCTCCATAGTCATGGGAGGGGTTGGTAACATCTCCTGTTGTCCAAAAAGTGGTTGGTGTTGCCCATACGGAAGATTATAATGTAAGCCATGCACACTGGTGTTATAAGGGTCATAAGATTGATTGGGATCATACAGGTTGTACGTTTGGTTCAGATTGGGTTAGAATTGGAGGTTTTGATTTGGCAGAGGTGGAGGTGGCGCTAGGTAAGAATGTTGGCTTTGTGATGGTTGAAGAAAAGAATTGGGTGGAGGAAAGCTAAAGTGCGTTTGATTAGGTTGTGATGGCGGCACATAGCTTTGGGAAACTTGATGTTGGGCATGTTGAGAGTGGCTAGGCAATGTGTGAAAGAAGTTGAGCGAGGATGAACGTTGTGAAGGAGGGACATAGGTAGACATGATTTGTGATGGTTGGGGTTGATTGAGGATGAGAGTAGAAGAATGTTGTGGTTGGGGTTGCATGACTCTAATTGGTTGAGAGACATGAAGGTGTGATGATATAGGAGGTGGCATTTGTTGAGACCCTTGTTGCATGGCTACATAATTATTCCCTGGATTGTAATTTGGTGGGAAACCTACGCGTGAGGGAGTAACCAAGATTCCACTTGCGACCGATGTGGACACTTTAGGAGGTGGTTGCACATTCGATTGAGCTAAGATGGCTTGCTTAGCTAACTCTGCTTGACGTTGGGGAGTTTCTTGTTGGTTTTTATAGATCTCCATCGGAGTCAGAAGCGGTGATATGGGTCTCTCCCCTATTGGATTTTGAAAAAGGGGATTCCTATACTGCGAGCCTTGTGTAGGCAAGGGCGTAGTCACTGTTGACATGGTTTGCATCGCTTGTATGGTATCTTGGGCATTGTTGTTCTCCTTGAGAGTGGATAAATCAAAATCTTGAGGCAACTTGGCACCTTGCTCTGCAAGCAAGAGAAAGAAATGATCCTGGTTCTCACTAAGGATTTTGTCAAAGGCTGCCATGACTCTAAGCTCTTGTATGATTTCATCAAGATCTTGCCCATCTACTTGAGAGGATTGACCTATTTCAAAGTGTCGCTCTTCTTGAGATGGGACTAAATCTATAGTATAACCTTGAGGGACAAAATCTGGAGGCAAGCCAGTGGTGTATTACGGTGTACTTATCAAAGGGATCCTATCCTCTTGAGGATTGCTTGGTTGGTCAACGTGCAGCATGTTTGGAGAGCTAATTAGTTTTGCCGCGGGTGTACTAGGAGTAACCTTGGGAGTGATGTTGAGACGACCTGATTGTGGTGTGCAAGGAGGTGACTTGCGCTTCTTAGGGACAACTTGCTTGGACTTCATAGTTTGCTGGAGCCTAGTGGTTACCATGGAATACACTAGGACAAGACAGGTAATGCTGGGTTTCTGTGAGATGCTTTGAGAAATGGACAAACTCTGATGCACAAAGTACTGGACCAAAAGTGCTATACTGTTTGACCAAAGGCGCAGGACTGTGCAACCAAAAGTGTGCTACTGTGATGCCAAAGGTGACAGACTGAGCTACCAGAAGTGAGTTACTGCTATGCCAAAGGCGAGCTACAGTGACCAAAAGTGAGCTACTATTATACCAAGGGCACTGAAGTAGAGTTTTGCCAGAGGCGAAGTACTGCTATACCAAAGGCGATCTATTGTAGTACCAAAGGCGAGCTGTTGTAATACCAGGGGCGCTGAAGTAGTGTCTGATGTTTCTAAAAGGCAAAATTTTGATGGATTTGTTTCTGAATGGATTTGTTGGCAAGAGAAAACACAGAAAACAAAGTTGGCACAAACAAGGGACTGACCGAACAGATAGTGTATGTTCAAGGCTCCAAACAAGCCTAATGTTTCCACAGGTATAAGACAATTGCAATCAATAACAAGCACTTTTTATCCCTAGAGACAAGGTTTCATTGCAGTAGATCAGCTCACAGCTTAATACTCTGTCGATAAAAATATCATTCCATAAAGGTGTCAGATATTTAGTATCTTTGCGAGAGACGATAGGTAGGGATATCTCACCCTCCCCTTGGAAAGCTCAAGTAGGTCACAAGAACTTTATGTCCAAGGGAATACTATCTCTTCTCAAGGGAGCCAATGGTGAGTATCTTAAGGGCTTAAATCGATTCCCCTTGCACTGATGATTACCGCAATGTTCGGAGGTAGGTCGGGTAGTCTCTATCTATAATGGTTCATAGTAACTTTGAGGGACCAACGCCTTATGAGCAATGCGACAAGCTACTAAAAGCTTTAACCAATCCTACTAAGAGTATCAAACACTTCGCTCAATGTGGAAATCGTTTCCACAAAGAGCTACTACACCTTTTTTCAGTTTGGCACCACAAGGTAAGGCTGACGTTGGTTAGGACTTGGCTTTTGCCTTATCCCTTTTATATAGCGGTTCAAAGGAAAACTTCGCTTAGGGTCGTCCCTTTTGGATGAAGCGCAATCCAAAAGCAGGCCCTTCTAAAGGAAGTACAGAAATGTAAGAGCAAGCACGTCAAACAAAGGTTCAATTGTCCCGTTATAAGAAAAATAAGGTGCAACTAAACTAGGCACACACACGTTTGTAGTTGTCAATTGTCCCTTATGAAAATGAAGTGTTTGGCATTCATGTCCATTGTCCCTTAGAAAATTGAGGTGTTGTGCATACATGTCCATTGTCCCTTAACAAAAGTAGTATGTTCTTAAGACTTAGATTGCAAGAAAAAATGATTTGTTCAATTATCCCTTTAAGCATGCAATGTGTTTCTAAGACTTAGTGAGATAAATCAAGAGGTCTTCAATGTTCGTCCTGCATGAACATGTTAAAAACACCTATTTGCTCTGTGTGAGTGATAAGAAGCTGCATCAAGTCAATTAGTTCCAACAAAACTCACAAGTTAGCAAAAATAAATCAATTTGACCAAAAGCGCTGCACTATCTTACCGGAAGCGACTTACTGTGAACCAAACAGCGTTGTATCACAGACCAGAAGCGTTGCAGAATATTACCAGAAGCGCTGACAAATAACTAGAAGTGCGGTACTGTGCATCCAGAAGCGCGATATTGTTATGCCAAAAGCACTGCGATTATTACCGGAAGCGTCGAAAGATAATACCAAAAGTGCTGAAAAAAATCCAGAAGCAATTTACTGTGTATGCGAAAGCGCGATACTGTTATGCCGAATGCGCCGCACGGTCATGAAAAAAATAGCTTTTGTCAAAAGAACCAGATCAAAATGGTATTTCTTGGTTGATCTACTATTCTAAGCAATAATATCTGATAGATTTGAATCGTGAAATCCAGAAAACTCAGAAAGTGTAACAACACAATAGATTAACGCAACTACCGAAGATACCCCTAAATAAATCAGCTTAGGAAGTATCAAAAAGTAGATTTGGAAGAAAAATACAACAGCTTGTCAGACAAATCCACAAGATATGTAACGAGAAAACCCCTGCAAACACAAAACGAAGTCAAAAACCTAATTTAGCCAAAAGCGCCTAACGATGCTGCCGAAAGCGCCGTTCTGTGATGCCAAAAGCGCCACTCTGTGCTGCCAGAAGCACAGTAGTGCTCCCGAGGGTATTGAACTGTGCCTCTAAGAGCGTTCAAAGATACTGCCAGAAGCGCTATGCAATATCGTTTGCGCTGTGCCGTACTGTGACTTCAAAATAACAATTTCTCAAAGAAACAAAGGGATTAGTGGGTCCCACTGTGCGTGCCAAAATGTATATGAGAAAAAATTGATTAAATCAAACTAATTAAATCAAAGAACCCAATAACATAAAGAAAATGAATTTAAATAAAATCCATGACTAATAATCAATGAAATAAAGACTTTTACTGAAATCCGTATTGTTTCCTTTTGGATTGAATGTGGATTGCTCAATGAAGTTGCGAAACCATAGCTGCAACAAGCAAGTAGTGTGCTCAAGAGATCAATGTCAAAAGATCGTAAGAGTGCTCAATCGACGCGTTTTGTATGCTCAAAGCTCTGTTAAGTATGCCTGAGAATACGATCGAAGAGAGAGGTAATGAAGGAGATGAGGGGGGTTTATATAGATTTCAACAGAGATCGATCAACGGTCCAGATAATTCAAAAGAATCAACGGAGGAGATAAGTTGAGGAACGTGCAACGAATGAGAAGAAGACATGTGTCTTGCTTTCTTTTGCATGAGAGGAGTTAGCAAGAATAGAAGAATGAGTTAAAGCAATTAACAGAATGTAATGATCAGTTAAGTGATTTAAAACAAGAAGAAGGGATTTGAATGAGAAAAGAAAATATTTTGCTTTATTAAATATAAAAAGCTTGAGTTATATTAGAGATAACTCAATTTTAGAAGAAAAAGCAATTTAAATAAATAATTGATTTATTTAAATTTAGCGAAGATATTTTGGAAGAAATAATTAAATAATTGGAATTATTTAATTTAGAAGATTTGAAAGCAAATTAAATAAATAAATTTATTTAATTGTTGTGCATGATTTTGGAAGAATGATTTTGATTTAATTAAATAATGTAAGAATTATTTAATTTTAGATAAGAGGGAATTTGTTGAATTAATTAAATAATGGGATTTATCTAATTAATGTGGATGTGAATTTTGAAAAGAAGATAATGATTTAATTAAATAATTAAAATTATTTAATTTTGGAAGAATAACAGAGGAATTTAATTTAATTAATTAAATAACGAGGATTTATTTAATTAAATGTCGAAAGTAGGAGATATAGAAGAATTTGATGATTTTAATTAAATAATTAGATTATTTAATTAACGTTGAAATGCAGGTGATTAGACAGATTATGAAATGCAAGTAATTGACGACACGATCATTTTAGGGTGTCTACAACATGAACAAACCAAGGCTACACTTATAGTTTTGGAACTGAGTACTATAGTCGTTAGGTTATACTACAAGTATCTTAGAATCGAGTATAGCTACAAGGTGAGATATAGAACATTCCAAAGTGCATAGAACCAAATTAGAGTATTGAAAAGGTTTATTACAAGGATATTTACAACACATTATCACAACATGAGGTGATTCTACTAGTCAAGCATCAGTAATATATCAACCCCATCTTTATATATGGACTAGGTCCATTTTTTTTCTTTTTTGTTGTAGGGATATATGGTCCTTATCAATATTTATTTGTTTTCATCATCTGCTAACTGGTAGAGCCATTAAAGAATGTAAACGCTAAGAATGAGAGAGAAGACAAAAGTGACTAAGGTTCACAACATCATAAAATGCCCCAAGACATCTTCCACAACATTATACCCCCAAGGCACTACACACAACAATTACAATAAGAGAGAAGAATAGAAGAACAGAGAAACACATAGAAGAAGTGTCACATTGGAGGCAGTCTCATATATCCTTGACCTTACAAGAGCATCAAGGGTCATCCAAGGAGACCTCAATAATGTTTAACACAACATGGGGGAACACAACACAATACATATAAATATATCTATCTAAGAGGATGCCAAACTTGTGAACATCTTAGAGAGCTGCTCCATCAAGTGTGGTACAATGTGTGAGAAACGCATACCTGTTTGATGCTTATTTCCAATACAGCCACAAGGTGCTTGTTTATCAAGACCTTGTATGTTTAAAATCTTTTGGTGAATCATTACCTATTTCCATAGATGATTCATACCATGTTCTTGTTGGAAATATGTGTTGTCATTGATTTCAACTCTATATTTGTCAACCTGAGGTTAAAGATGGGTCAAGCTAATGGAAAATGGAAGATTTGAGAGAGACAATTTGACTAAGTTAAGACTTCGAATCATCTTCCTTAAGGGAGGTCAGTCTTAAAGACCTAACAGATGGAGAAAAATTGTCCAAGTATAAGAATGGTAATCTTCCTAATATTTAAATATGTTGTGGAGGTGTATAAATCTATTCTAACATGTTTTCTATATATCTACAATGATATCCTATCATTTCAATGTACTGTACTTAGAGAAAAGATGCAAAAGTTGGTTAAGGCCTTCACAACATATATCCTAAGGCAGAGTCACAACATTTTGGTTTGTGTTCCTCTGCAGTGCAAGATTTAGTCTTGTGGTTCAGAAGTTAAGGTAATATTGATATTAACATGCTATATCCAAGATTTCAAGTCTTCACACCTTCAGCAAAGATAGTTATCAACAATAGAGTATCAGATAGTCCTTAGATAGAGTAAAGTAATGGTGGAGAACTATTGGAATCCTCTGCATTGCTCTGGATAAGAAGTTGTGCCCATGCAGTTTTGCAAATATGTTTCAAGATGTGTAATAAATATTACCTTGTTGTATCAAGTATTCTAATGGTCCACAACATCAGATTTCAAGTAATAGAAGTAACACAGATTGTTCTAGATGAGGAAATACTCTATAGAACACATGGTTGAGCACTTGCAGAACTTGAAAAGTATACAACTTAGCTATAGCAACTTGTACAGAGATTCTACATGCCTTAATGTATCTCAGGTTTGAATCGCATGTAAATCCTTCTTATCTCTGGTACCACATAAGGCATTTGAGTTAGTGAAATTGCATATGACTATCATATGAACTACAGTATACTTGAGTCAAGTCTTTGATTCTCCCCAAAAGTAATAAATGAGGATGTCTGGATCTGGGAATATATGCATGTTATGTTATAAAATGTCCCCTTGGGGGATTTTCCCTCTTAAGGTTTAGTTCCTAGGTCCTTAGAATGCATTATAAGCATCTTGCATGTTAATTTTGAATCCCGATGAGAAAACCACAAAGTCTTTTGGCAAATAGGACCTAGGGGTGCTATTTTGATGAATCTTAACGCAAAATGGGAGGGTGGACTTGGGCGCTAGTGCCCTAGTCCTATCCCATTTTAGGTCATCCCTAAATTCTAATGTCGGTTTTATGACTGTTACTTAGGTCCTATGCTAACATCTCAAGTTTGAATTACGAAATTCTTAGTGGAAATGTGTGTAGTTGCATTTATAAGCATGTTTAGTGTTTCATTTGCAAACTAGAAGATGATTGTAAACTTTTGACTAACTTATGATTTTAGAGCATTCAAGATATTCATTATTGTAGAGTAGAGCATTGTTATTGTATATATGTTTGCAAATTTAGCTTCATCTTCTCATGTGTTGAAGAGCCTTCATCTATGTGAGATCTACACCTCCAAGGTGATATCTATTTGTGTTTGAATCATTTATCAATTTGTTTTGCCTCTATTCCGTAGGGATACACACTCTTTATCTGACAACGGTGTTTGGAAGACTTGAATGTCTCTTTGAGATTGACTTAAGCAAGCCTCTAAACACCACAACCCCCAACCACTCTCCTTGTGATTCCAAGTTACATGTTTCACATCTTGATGGAGTGGAGTTGAAGGGAATAGTAAGACAGTGTGTAGATTCCAAATCCCTGAAGAAAAGGACTGCTTGAACTAGGGTGCCAATGCTAGTGTCCTTCGAGGTTGAAAACATAGAAATAATTTGGACAGTGACAATCAACATCCAAAGAGCTTCTGACATCCTAAAAATAACCTTGCCTTGGACTCGGGCACTAGTGCCAGTGTCCTCTGCATCTCACGGGACAGAAACAGAAAGTACAGTGAACATCAATGTCGAAACGAGATGAGGAATTCACAAAGAAATAGTACCTTGGATAGGGGTGTTAGAGCCATTTTCCCTAAGTATTCCACATTCCAAACATCAAAAAACAATCAATCATTAATTTCTGCCTACTACCTTAGTCTGCAAGGATTTGTCGTAATTCATCAATTTGCTTACTGTTTTACATAATTACGGTTTTAAGGGTATTTGAGCATTAAATAGATACATTAGTTGATAATATTTGAGCTTCCACATCATTCCAATTGACCAACCAACTTGTAGGTGAATCCTCTTGAAAGAGTTGTGATTCAACTTAGTTGGATGTCCTTGAATGTTTGGTGAGAAAGGAGGATTTAACCCTTGTATTCATTTCCCCCTTTTTCATATTAAACATTTTGGTGAACCCATGCTTATTTGAATTTTTAACCTTACCAAGTGTTAAACTTTAGATTTGCATTCATTCATTTTATGGCATTTGAAAATTTACAAAAAGATTTGAAAATTTTGAAAAAGTTGGCATCTTAGGCTTACATTTTGGCATAATTTAAATTAACTGGCATTTAATTTATGTTATTTTCATCAGATCTGGTTCAAATTGCATAAATTCATTTTATTTTAATTATTTGCATTGCATTTCCATGCTTAATTTTTCAAAAATTGCTTGGAATTGTGCATTTTTCATAAAAACCTAGTTTTGCATTAGCTATGGTTTGTAGTTAAAATCTTGTTTCATATTTTACTACACTTTTCAAACAATCATTTAGGACTGATTTCTAATTGTATTTTTGCATCATAGTGCCTTCTTTGCAAAATTTCATGTCTAGGGTTTGAAAACCTTCCATTTTTACTAGATTTGGCCCTATCATCTCTCTAGATTTGCAATAAAGGCATGTTGTGAATGATATTTCTGAATTATTGGACTGATATTGAGCTTATTATTTTCTTCCCTTCTTTAAATTCTTCACAACACCTCTTCCGTTAGTGATTTGCATTGAAAAATTGTGAAAAAAGTGGAAAATCAAGCATTTTTAGGTCATATTCATACATAGTTTTGTACTTGTCCCTTGCACAAGCATTCAAAAGATTTTAAAAAAATTATTTTGCATACATTTGAATACATATATACATGGCTTATAATCAAAATAATAATTCTAGGATTCCCCCTAGGCCTTATTTGAAAAGGAGCCTTGAACCTAAAATTACATTTACACCTCATGATAAAACATTTGTAGACAATGAAGGGCCTCTTTACATTACCGTGAAAATAATGGAGATTCTGATAAATAGTACACTTATAGATCCTAATTGCATGAATAATGTGATAACGGAAGAATTTCACCTTGCACATAATTTAACACAAGATTCCTATGAACCTTCGGATATAAGGATTAAGACACATAATGGAGCTTTAATGCCTACCTTTGGGAAGATAACTTTATTGGTTACAACTTCTAATAAAGCCATGTATCAAGTATTTGAGGTTATCCCTTTATTTGACATCTTTCATGTAAAATTAGGACACCCATGGTTAAAATCTATGAACGTTGTCCCCTCAACTATTCACAATTGCATACTATTCAACGTAATACATATCAACCTTTGGCAATGGACAACAACTTTACTCTTGATTACTTTTGGCTGCAACCTAATAGAGACCCTGAACCACGAAGAGATCACTCTTTCCTACAATATAGATGATACAAAGCAAAACTTATATATCTAGAGTGGCCAAGCCTCCTACGCAAACAAGAAGAGATAAACGACCCGCATTAGAAGACCTTCTTAGAGGACAAAACGAAATAACAATAAACCAAGATTATTATGACTATGAGGAAATAATTGGAATGATAGATGTGGATAAAGAAAAGTTTCATAACTCACCTCATCCACAAAGAGATGGTATCTATGCTCAGGTTCCTCCCTCGTTATCCTTACGAGGATTGGGAGTGACTTGTTGAGAACAAAACACTTCATCAAGTCAAATGAGATTTGAACATGGTGCTTCCTCCTCTAACATGCAAAAACCTATAGAAAAACATGAAAACACTTTTGGAAATATAAGTAACAAGACAAAAAGAAATAGACAAGCAAGAGAAAGAAGGAGAAGAAAACAAGCTTTTGCCCAATGAAATAACCTCAACAAGAAAAAATTCCACCTAACATTGAATCAAACCAAGATGAACATAAACATTTTGAAGACAAGAACTAAAGTTGGGCTATGGTACCTTATAAACCTCTCTCCTCTAGCATTTAGGATTGGGAAGATGAGGACTTACTCGATGATGATCGCTAGTCTGATTGTCCCTATAGGTAAGTATTTCTAACCCTTTACCTTTGTGTTGTGTTTCCCCCATGATGTGTTATGTGTTTTTCAGGCATCCTAGGATGACCCTTGACACTCTTGTAAGGTCAAGGATACTGGGAGACCACCTCTATTGTGACCCTTCTTTTATTTGTAGCATCATTCTTCTATATTGCCTCTTCTCTATTTTCATTGTTGTGTGTTGTGTCCTAGGGGCATAGCATTCCAGTTGGTGACATTGGGGCACCTTCCTATGTGATGACCCTAGGACACTTGTTTCTCCTCTCTTGATTTATTGTTTACCTTCATCTAGTGGTTCTATCTAGTTGGCGGATGACGAAAAACAAATAAGACTGATATGGACCACATGTCCCTTCAGCGAGTAAGCTAAATGGACCTAGTCCATACATGAAGATGGGGTTGATATATATTATCTGACGCTTGGCTAGTAGAATCACTCCATGTGATATTTTGATTTCTTATTGCACTAACAAACCATAACAATATTGAGCTACTCCGTGCACTTTGTTTATCTTGGATCTTGCCTTGTTTATATTCAGTTTTGGGATCTCTGCAATATCGCCCCACAGTTATACTTGGGTTCTAAACCCATAGTATAACCTTGGATTTTTATGTTTATGTATTTCTTTTGATCATATGATGTGTTTATTATCTTATGAAAAGATTTCAAACCTCTCTTTGCAGGAAAATTGTGTGTTTGTGGGAACATTCGGCGATCATAAAGTACATGTCACTTTTGGGGGCATGGGCTTTGCGAGATCTCTTGTTCCCTTTTGTGTTTTCTTCCTACCTTAATGTGTTTGATATTGGTACATGATCTCAACCTTCTTAAGGTGGGGACATATATAAGGTAAGTTGTCTAATGATTTTGGTACTAACGAAGCATGCTTGTAAACCCTCTGCGGAGGCGGGATGTTGTATCTCTGCATGATTGTAGATTTTTATTTTATATTGCAATCAGAAAGCCCTCTATGGAGGTGGGATGTGTTGTATATCCTTTTTATTTTAATCCCTATGCAGATGTGAGGATGGTGTATTTCTCGAGGAGACTACACATCCTGTCATTTGTCCTCCAAGTAGGCAGGGTTGGTGTATCCTCCCTTAAGTGTGTCTTTGTAAGTTGTGGTGAAGCACAACCATCAGGTGTGATTGTAATGTGCCTGAGATGGTGGTGAACCTAGCAATAGGCACCTTCCATCACTTTTTTGTCATTTTTTCTTCATGTCTTCCATGTGTGTGTGTATGGCATGTTTGTTCCCAAGCATAGTCTAATGACTAGTGGCGATGAGTCCCTCTTATGCTTTGGGATTTGTATGGCATGTTTGTTCTCAAGTGTAGTCTAAAGACTGGTGGCAGTGAGTCCTTCCTACACTTTGAGATTTGTATTGTGTGTCTGTTGCCCCATATGCAGCCTAAAGATTGGTGATGATGAGTCCCTCTTGCATTTTTGGTTGTGTGTTTACTTTCCATGTACTTGCATTTGTATTCATATATATGAAAATGAAAAAGAAACAATCACTACATTCACTATGTTTTGCATGTCTTCAATACTATCTCCTCCATGTTTCTACGTAACTGTGAATGTCTTCTTCATGTTTTGCATGCCTATTACTATCTTTAGTGTGTTTGGCATGTCTGCACCATCCTTGGCATGTTTCTTGTGTTTTGACTGTACTTTAATGCATTTATTAGCCTTGCATTTATACATACATTAAAGTGGGGGCAAAATTTTATGCTGGAAAATGTCCCCTTGGGGGCTTTTCCCTCTTAAGGTTTAGCTCCTAGGTCCTTAGAATGCATTATAAGCATCTTGCATGTTAATTTTGAATCTTGATGAGAAAACCCCAAAGTCTTGTGGCAAATAGGACCTAGGGGGTGCTATTTTGATGAACCCTGACTCAAAATCGGAAGGTGGACCTGGGCACTAGTGCCCTAGTCCTACCCCATTTTAGGCCCTAAATTCTAATGTTGGTTTTATGACCATTACTTAGGTCCTATTCTAACATCTCAAGTTTGAATTAAAAAATTCCTAGCACGAATGTGTGTAGTTGCATATATAAGCATGTTTAGTGTTTCATTTGCAAGCAAGAAGATGATTGTGAACTTTTGGCTAACTTATGCTTTTAGATCATTCAAGATATTCATTGTTGTAGAGCAGAGCATTGTTATTGTATTTGTGTTTGCAGATTTAGCTTCATCTTCTCATGTGTTGAAGATCCTTCATCTATGTGAGATCTACACCTCCAAGGTGATATCTATTTGTGTTTGAATCATTTATCAATTTATTTTGCCTCTATCCCATAGGGATACACACTCCTTATCTAAAAATGGTGTTTGGAAGACTTGAATGTCTCTCTAGGGCTTTATTGAGTCAAGCCTCTAAACACCACAACCCCCAACCACTCTCCTTGTGATTGCAGGTTACAAGTTTTACATCTTGATGGAGTGGAGTTGTAGGGAATAGTAAGACAGTGTGCAGATTCCAAATCCCTGAAGAAAAGGACTACTTCGACTAGGGTGCCAATGCCAGTGTGCTCTAAGGTTGAAAACATAGAAAAAATTTGGACAGTGACAATCAGCATCTAAAGAGCTTCTAGCATCCTAAAAATAACCCTACCTTGTACTCAGGCACTAGTGCCAATGTCCTCTGCATCTCACGGGATAGAAATCAAAAGTATAGTGAACATCAGTGTCAAAAGGAGATCAAGATTCCACAAATAAAATAGTACCTTGGACAGGGGTGTTAGTTCCATTGTCCTCGAGTATTCCACATTCCAAACTTTGAAAAATGGTCAGTCATTAATCTCTGCCTACTACCTTAGTTTGCAAGGATTTGTTGTAATTCATCAATTTGCTTACTATTTTGCATAATTAGGGTTTTAAGGGCATTTGAGCATTAAATAGATACATTAGTTGATAATATCTAAGCTTCCACATCATTCCAAGTGATGCATCAACCTATAGGTGAATCCTCTTGCAAGAGTTGTAATCAACTCGGGTGGATGTCCTTGAATGTTTGGTGAGAAAGGAGGATTTAACCCTTGTATTCATTTCCCCCTTTTTCATACTAAAACAATGCATAATAATGTGAGTTCCTTCCTATGAATTTCAAATGGTTTGATGTAACACAAGGAAATATTTCAAGATTGGATGTGTTACAATATGCCCAGAATGCTCTGTTTCCAACAGTTCAACATGTTTCTTGTTATGCTGATATATAGAATGATCTGATATTATAGGAGAATGGTGTATGGATGGTGTCAAGAAGATACATTGTTGAAACTCTAGTCCTATGCACTCAAAATCATGACTCGGTGGCCTTGGGCACGGTTGAGTCAGTTTTGGCATGCACACAGACCCTCTCTCCTTACCACAAGATGAACTGCCACATCACTCTCGCTCTCGTCAAAGTAGCCAATCGAGAGGAGGAAAGACACGGGGGTGGTATGGCTCATTGGAGAGATGGAATTTGTAGAGAGGGTTTGGCATGTCTTGGGGCCTGTGTTGTTGTGCATTGATGTGGATACAGTGTTCTATGACTGTGATTGTAAAGATAACTATATGACCTAAAGGGTCACTAGTCACTGTTCTCTTGTTTTGATTCCTAATGTTCCATTGTTGTGTGGGTTGGCTATTGTTCTCGTTGATGCTTAACTATCATTCACATTTCTAGATGATTTCTTGTTGTATCAAGAGTTGTCAAGATGCTTCTTGTTGTTGTATGACTAGTTGATCTTATTGTTGTCTTAGGTGTTTCTCCTCTATCTTGTTGAGGATTGCCCTCACCCACTCACGTCTAAGTCTAGGGCACATTCATGAGGTTAAACAAGAGATAGGTGATTTGAGCTAACTTCAACTTGACCCAGGATTTTGACTTAGGTTTTGTGTGACCTAAGGTTTGACTTGGCGTTGACTTTGTTTGACCTTGTGATGAAATCAAGGGTTTTGACCAATGTTTGATTGTAGTTGACCTTGTGTTGGGATGAAGGGTTTGCGAACCTTCTATGTTGCTAATGCTTTTGTTCTTTTTGGATTTGTATGAATGCAAGCCTAAATAAATGCAAAACTTCTTTTTTTTGCTTTTTTATGTTTTTTGAAATCAAAATGATTTTTTTAAAATCTAGGAATTAGAAAATATATGCAAGCTATGATGAAGTTATCTAATGCAATGTAAGCTATGTTTTTGTTTGTTTTATTGAATATGTGGATCAATCTAATCTATAAAGAAATTTGTTTTTAATCTATGAACTTTGGAAAGGGAAACTAATTTAACAATGCAAATCTACTTAGCCTATCAAGGAAAAAGCAAACATATATTTTACTTATCCCAAGAGTAATTTTTTTATTATCTAATTACTATGAATTAAAAAAAAGAATGAAGGAACCTGGAGACACATGAGCCTCCACTACCCTCAGAAATCCTTGTGATGGAAATCTTGAATCCTCTTATAGCAGTGGGGTATTCCTCTTGGTGACAAGAGAGTAGAGAAGCAAAAGAATCTTTGAAGCTTTGAAAAGAGCTCAATGTGAGCTTGATGAGCACTATAGCATACAATGTGAGCAATGTATGGATGCATAATGAGCTTGTATGAAAGCTAGATGAGACAATGAATAAAAGCAAAAGGCTCCTATGACCTATATGAGCATGAGAATGCTTGATGTGGAGAGAAATAAATTGCAAGAGTTGTGTGCACAAATGAAATTGCCTCCCTTTGTGCTTGAGGGAGGAGGGTATTTATAGGTTAGAAGAAGGGATGAGAGGTGAAGAAGAATGAGAGTTAACTCAATTTGATTGGATAGTTAACTTAGGAAACTCAGGAGAGATCTGGGCTAAAATTGGAGTGATCTACCTAGTAAAAGCTTATCACTCAAGAAGAAGTGAAGAAGGAGGAGTACATAGGAATGCAAGGGAATGCATGAGTTTTTAACTAAGGATGAAATAGAGATAATTATGCATATGTGGGTGCATGAAATAATCAACTCTATATTTGGCACAAAAATCCATGCAAATA
Source organism: Cunninghamia lanceolata (assembly GCA_027924645.1). Taxonomy (NCBI): domain Eukaryota; kingdom Viridiplantae; phylum Streptophyta; class Pinopsida; order Cupressales; family Cupressaceae; genus Cunninghamia; species Cunninghamia lanceolata. Next base: position 1,005,734 of record BSBN01001297.1, read on the forward strand.
GGAAGAAAAATGAGCAAAAATAGATCTTTTTCGAGTTAGAAACTCAAGTTTTTTCACATCTAAAAACATGACAGGGTTGTCCATGGGTTTCCCATTTCACTAGTTAGGGTTGCCTAGGGGTGACCCATGAGTGACCCTCAGAGGAGGGCACCTGGGTGAAAGTCCATGGTGGGGGATGATAGAGGAGATGAAAAGGAGGGGATCTGTCTTTGGAAATAGGTCAATCATGTGTGAAAATTAAAATCTCCACTTGCAAAGGTAGGATCTCCTAAGGGAGATATGGAAATAATAGGGGGAGATTTGGATTTGGTTGAGTGCAATTGAAAACCGAAAGTGGGAGATGTCTAGAGAGGACCTCTAGAATGCCTATAGGGATGGGAATGGATGAAAAACACTAGGGAAAGGTGAAAACTCACCTACAAGATGCATACAAGGCTCAATAATAGGGTTGCAACCATAGGAAGTGCAAATTGACAAGTGTCGAAAGCGGAGAGAGAGAGAGAGAGAGAGAAAATGACAAAATGGGAAACCACACAAGGAGGAAGAAAAGACACATCACCAAGAGAATGTTGTTGAGAGGGTGTTATTTCATGCTTACATGTACATGACAAGGATTATAACTCATCATAGGGTTCCTCGTGGAGGTCATGCATGATTTTGGTGCTTACAGGTTGGCATGATGTTTTTTACTTCTCCCTAGTGGTATGAAGATGAATAGTTGGCAGTGTTTGTATAGTTTGAGCCAATAGTCTGGTTTATGTCATGTATGGTGGATCTTGATCAATTGTGTTGACATTAAAGGTGTGTAATGATGTTCCTAGAATTTTGTAATGAGATTATGTGGTTCACAAATTGTTTTCTTGACATATTGTATAAGTTGAAGTTGAAGCTTGAAGAATTACATGTTTCATCTTAAGGTCTTTTTGGTGCCGACCTAATTGAGGTTTTAAGTGGTTTTGGAGCATATATATAGGAGAGAAACTTTATTTGTGGATAATATACAAGTGAGTGAAAAAATAGAGCAGAATGAGAAGTATGAAGTGTGCAAAATCAGTGTAATGAAATAACTGTGTAGAAAAGAGGATTGTAATATCAACATGAGTTAGATGCTTTCTTCATAGCAGTTCATAGTTTTGTTTATCATTTTTTGTAGTAGAGTCCTTGGGTTGTAGCCCTAAAAAAACATTAGCAGGGAGTTGTAGCTTCCTTGGGTTGTATCCCTAAAACAATATTGTAAACTTTTATATAGTAGTGAGCATTATATTGTGAGTTAACACTCACCGTGGTTTTTCCTAGTTTTGGGTTTTCCACATAAAAATCTTGGTGTCATTGTGTTGATGAATGTATTCCATATTTTATCTTCTATTTTCTAAGTAAATGAATCTAATATAAAAATGAAGTATTTAAGTTTTAATGTATGTTGATTCAACCCCCCCTCTTAGCATCATTGTGTGTTCAACAATTGGTATTAGAGCCAAGTACCTTTGAGAAGCCTAATAGTTGAGGTAGATCTTCTACTTGAACACATGGAATATGAAGCTATGGATAATGATGTATTCATTCCAGAACTAGATCTTGAAGCAATGGAACCTGAAGGTTGGGACCTTGATCCAGATGAGGGTGAAGTGGACGTTGAAGGAGAGCTCAAGTCAGCCCTTAATGATCTGGATGAAGTAAGAGAACTAAACATATAATATGAAGGCATGCTTGAGAAAGTAAAGGAGACAATTGACAAATTGAAGACAAAATCAAAGAAACTAAAACCTCAAATTGAAGAAGTTAAAAAATGTGAAATTAAACCCAAGGAGGTAGAAGAGGAGATTGATAATTTAAAAGTCAAAGTTGAAGAAGGAAAAAGGATTGAAGATTTATTAAATGTCAAAGCTCTCAATGAGAAAGCAGTTGAATTTTCAAAACTTAAGGAAGAAGTTGTTACTCTGAGGAAAGAACTAGAAAAATTAAAAGAACAAATTGACAAAGAATTAAAGTTGAAAGGAGGTTCTAAGATTCTTGATGAATTAATCAATTCTCAAAAGCCATCAAAATAAAAATCTGATTTTGGTTTTGAAAAGGGAAAAAGTCCTAAAGTTACTACATCCACAAACTTGTATGATAACTTCAAAGCAGAAGGAAAGTCTGAAACAAAGGAAGAAAAGGCCTACACTGAAGATCCTAAGAAGATTGCCTCCAGAGATACAAAAGAAGGTTTCACTCCTGTTCGGAGACAAAGAAAGAACAACAAGAAGAAGAATTTTAGAAAGTCTACTCCTACTAGGTATCCTCAAGTTTTCCATGGTAATTTATATGCTTGTAATAAGTTTGGTCACAAGGTTGTTGAATGTAGAAGCAAGAAAAACTAGAATTCATTTAGGTCTCCAAGATACAATACTGTAAACTCTCATTCATCTCATAGTTAGTGCTATGATTGCAACAAAGTTGGTCATAAGGCTAATGATTACAGATGCAAAGTAATGAGGAATGGATTCATGAGAAAGAACAATGTTAGAACTCCTCAATTATTTTATGGCTACTATTACACATGTAACAAGTATGGTCATAAGGCTACTTATTGTAGATCTAATGTAAGAAGAGGTGGATATGCTCCATAGTCCAATACCACCTTCTACAATTGCAATAAAATGGGACACATTGCAAGGTTCTATAGGGGGAAGATTGTAAGGTCCTTTGCTCCTCAAAAGAAGGTATATTTTTCTCTACAAAAGAAGGAAATGAATAGTGTTGGCAAGAGACACTACTCCAGTATGGATCAGTATGTTGTCATTGATGGAAACAAGACTTAGAGATCCTATCACCATGACAGGAAGAGATATCTCTAGAAGATCATACTAGATTCCAGGTCCGATTGACAAGAAATGGCTGAGTATGGAAAGCATGCAGAGTAGAGGACATGAAGTAAGCTAGTATGCCTCCGCAATTGAAGACTTGCAGATGCAGTTTTGGTATGATGTCAATTGGTGTCTGATAGTGTTATGCCTCAAAGATTAAGTCATAATCCTCTCCAGAAGTCATCTTGAAGAAATGTCTAAGTCTGGACAAGCAAAGGTACAATAGGAACAGTGAACAAGGTCTAGTGTAGTGGTCCGCATTCCTCTACAGATAAGTATTTTGTTATATGGTTTTGAGGTGTTGCAAACACTTATATGAAGTGTCTTATTCTAGAGTTGGGAGATCTGAAGTTCACTGGAAGAATAGCTACAAGCTGCTAAGTATCAGCATAAGTGTTTGATAGAGTTTGACAGAGATAGAGTCTCAGTTCTAATGGTTTGCATTTCTCTGCAAGATGATATGATGCCTTGTGGTTCTAAGGGTAAGATTTAGAATGTGTAAAGAGTCCTTGACATGATTTTGGAAGTGTTTTGTGATCAACAATAGAAGTTGCAAGACAACAGATGAGGTTGTTAAACATGTTCTTGTGGAACAGGGCAACTGGTGAGATAAATCATTGTGCAGAGAAGAGTTAATGTTTGGAGGATCTATGTAAGCAATTGAAATATTAGAGCTGACCTATATGAATAGTCTTGGGAGAAGATTTGGGTCCACGCGACACATAGTGCATTAGATTGAGTGACAAGGTACATCTTTTTATGTACACGTTTCACTTCTTAGATGCTGACCTGATTATGGAGTAAATCATGATGTGGATATATAAAGGTGAGGAATTTTAGTTGAAGGTGTGTAATGCAAAGATGTAAGTAGTTGAGTAGAGTTACAGAATAAGCCGTGATGAAGACATGGGATTTGGAATACAATTGGTAAATGACTGCACCCTGGCATAGTGGCAGATGCTGAAGCAGTACTCAGATGTCATGTGCAACCTGTTTGGAAGCAAGTTTTTGTCATCAAGGTAGTAAGCCAGCAATGAGCCTTTAATAGGGCTTAACAGCCCTTAAGGTGTAACAGCGCTCATTGTAATCTTGTTAGGTTTAAGGTTGTGGTAGTGAGCTTGCTAAACTTAGTTGTACTTCATGGCAGTAAGCCAACATGTTCTACCTAAACATCATTTCTGTAAAGATTGCAATATATTTATGAGAAGTAATCCTCTCTGTGGTTTTTCCCTCTTTAGGTTTTCCATGTAAAATCTTGGTGTTATGTGTCATGCTTTTGTGGATACTGTTCAGTTATATATTTTACTTCTATTGGATTATTCTTTTGAAATGGTTAAAAGTAGAAGTACATGAAAAGATTTATAGAACATTGATTCACCTCCCCCCTCTTAGTGTTCCTGACATTCAACAATTGGTATCAGAGCAAGGTTCCTTGGAAGAAGTTTAACATGTTGAGGAAGATCAGGGATAGTGTGATCATGGCAACAAGAAGGTATGGAAATTATGAAAGGTACAACTGACTACAAGCAGCTCTTATGGATCTTGAAAACTCTGAAGAAGAAGTCAGGGATCTGAAAGAAAACTTGCAACAAGCATATGAATGCATCTTAAATCTGAAGGAGCGAGTTAAGAAATTCAAAGACAAATACAAAGAAGTCAATGACCAACTGCTATCAGCAAATGAAGCCCTAGAGGATTTGGAAGCAGAAGGTGATCTAAATTTGATGGTGAAGAACAGATCAAAAGATTGTGCAAAACTTGAAAAAGAGATTATAAGTTTAAAAACAGATCTAGAAAGGCTAGAAGCTTTGAAGAAAAATTCAAGATAAGTATTGCCAAGCTTGATGAAATGATTTCTAGCAAGAAGAATGGAGATGACAAACATGGCTTAGGATTTCAGAAAGGAGACAGTTCAAACTCTGGGAAAATAAGCACTGAGCCAAGGTAAAACAAAGGATACCAGTTCAGAAATCAAAGAAGAAGACCTAGAAGACCTCCGATCAGACAACCAAATGCTCAAAGGTACCCATCTTTCAATGGTTATTGTAATTCATGCAATAAGTTTGGTCATAAGGCTACTCAGTGTAGAAGTAGAATAAATCAAAAGACTCCATTATTCTCTGGTCAGTGTTTCAATTGCAAGAAAATTGGTCATAAAGAAAATGAATGTAGAAATCAGATCAAGAGAAATTTTAGAAATGAAAGGAATGAATAGTCATTCAAAGGTAAATGCTTCACTTGCAATAGAATTGGTCATAGAGCTATTGTATGTAGAAGTAAAGTGAGTCACAATTCTATTAGGTGCAATGCATGCTATAAAATGGGACACAGATCAAATGAATGTAGAAGTTTGGTAAGAACTAATTTCCAAAATATCAGGAACAGTCAATCACTCAATGGAAAGTGTTTTACATGCAATAGATTTGGACACATGGCTAATCAATGCAGATCAAATTCAATCAATAGGAATCAAGGTCAAAAGGATGTGGTATGTTTCAATTGCAACAAATCTGGACATATTGCAAGGTTTTGTAGAAGCAGGTATGTGAAGAGAAATCACTATTCTGGAGAAAGGAAAATAGAGTAGAGAAATGATAAGGGAAATGAGAAAGTTGTTCCAGTTCAAACCAAGAAAGAAATGGATAAGGTATGGACCAAGAAAGAAGTAATTAAAGCCAGAGATCAATCTGCACCAGTATCTGGTGCAGGTACTCCCTCAGGGAAGTAAATTGAGAACTCTGGATCAGGGGGAGCTGTGTAGAAAATTCAAATCCCCCAGCCATAAATTGGGTGCCAAAATTTGGCACGAAGATGTATCATGGAATCTGATGTGACACACCTATTAGAAGAAAAATTAGAAGAAAAGGAGTCAATACAGTATTTTGCGGATCGATCATAATCGACTGTGTTCTACAATGAAAGGTTTTAATAACTTTTTGGAAATAAGCATTTAATGACATCTAGGTCACGTTGTGCAGAGGATAAAATGGAACTTGTTTAATCTCATATCACTTTACACTAGAATCTATCAAATACTCAGAGAGATCAGAACAAATTTTGAGCCTCAACAACCAAGATTTGAAGGGTTTGGATAATTTCAGATCAAGGAAACCCTACTCCGAAGAAATAGGTATTTGCAACTTGAAACCCTACTGTGAAAATTAAACTATTCTTGAAAAATGTTTACTCCTCATGTAATCGAGATAGGAAAAATGTCTCACCCCAAGTTTAAGAAACAATTCTTCAAATTATCAAAAAATGATCTGTTAGGGGTATTCTGAATTATTCCACATGGGGTCTTGCATATGGAAGATATCAGGGCATACATTCATACCAATTTAGAAGAATATGACCATATGAAGTTAGGAAAACTATATTTGGATGAACTGACTACTGTGGACATTGTGCTAAAAGATGATTACAAAGTCCTAGGGGAAAAGAATTTTGACACTTGGTTGGACTTTCTCGTAATTCTGATTGGTGCATGGGTCAAGCTTGTTTTAAGTAGAATTCATAATGAATCTTTCTGGCTTGATGAACCCTATTTGATAACTAAAGAATCCATTAAAGTAGTAACTAGCATGAGCTCCTCTAGAAGGATTCTAGGTGAAGAACAATGTGGTAATGCAGCTAACAGGAGCCAAACTTGAGAAGAATGGACTTACAAGGATTTGGCTGTCAGATTTGCATCAATGATTATAGGATACAAAATATACTTCTCCAACAAAGAAAATTTTGTGTCTACATCAACCATATACACAGCATATGAAATGATCAAAAACAATACTGATTATGATCTTTGTGAATTGCTTCGAAATGAACTTATGGAGAATTTGAAAAGGGCAAAAGAAACCAATCATCCTTTCAAATATGGAACATTGATTACATGTTTACTCTTTTACTTCCTAAAAGAGCTACCTGGTCTAGGAAATGTTATCTGGCTCGATCATATTCCTATAGCTACTCAAATAAGAAATCATTTACGGAGTTTGGGAATTACAGATATGCAAAATAAAATCTTGTGGAAATATTTCAGAGATTTTCAACATAGAATGGTAAGGAGGTTCTAAATACCTAAAAAAGTGGTGATAAAGTATGAAAATGACATTTTATTCAAGGTGGATAAAGATAAATGCTTTATGGAAGCCATGGAAACAAGAACTATATAGGTTCCTACACTAGGTTATGAAGTTGCAGAAGATGTCTTGACAAAGTTAGCTGATACGCTACTAAGTAATCCTATTGATCCCAAAGAAGACAAATTTGGGACTTTCTCAGAATTATCTTCTAGAATGCTGATGGAACCTAAATAGTGAGAAAGAACATCGAATGAACAATTAAGTAAGGTAGAAATCAAATCAAGAGGATCCGAGTTCACAAGCACTCCAGAAAGGATAGACAAGAGATCTGAAGAGGAGAAACCAGAATCTAGTCCCAGAAAAAGAATAAGGATCTCATCCTTTACAGAAGCCACAATTAAAGGAGAAAAGAAAAGGAAAGTCTCAATTTGTAAAGATAAGGTGACAAGAGACAATGCTACTTCAACAAAAGAAGTGATCGAAAAGGAGAAACAAGATTGGGATGAACTGAAATTACTACAGGAACAAATAAATCTAGACACAATATCTCTGACATAGAAATTTAAGTGGGCTTCAATTGTTCAAACAAGGGCTCAAGAATAGTTGTTGAAATCACTTATTGAGGATAGTAACCTGATTGATGAAGCATAAGGGATCTTGGAGAAGATTCTACCTACCCACAAGAGGGATTCATCCATGCCCCTAGAAATTCATTTGAAGGGATTAATAAATTCAGTAAGTAATCAGTTTGAATCTTTTGAGAAATCTACAAAAACAAAAGTAAGGCAGAATTTGAAAGAAAAAGACTAAAAGAATTAAAGACAATGCTAGCCAAAGATAAGATTTTGTTAGATAATTCAATATCTAACATTCAAAGAGTTGTAAAAGAAGCTGGAGATGTGTATAAATTTTGCCTATCCTGGCCAAAAGCTACTCAAGAAATTGAAGAAAAGATCAAAGAGATGGAACAAAGAATGATGGATATCTCTAACAAATTTGATCTAGCAATAGAATCAGTTAGAAATAAGGAAACTAAAGTCATCCTCATCCACAATGATCTGATTGAGTTATTAAATCAAAAATATAAAATAAAAAGTAGAATGGGACAACTAAGGAGACTAGTCTGCCCTAAACTGGACTCAATGACAAATCTTACTGCAAAGGCTAGGGTAGTTATACAAACAAGCACACCTTTTGATCTCAATAAGGCAAAAAATTTAGCCTTTCTCTATAGTGGACACATTAAAATTTTGGATAATTCTTAGAAAGGTTAGGAAAATGAGTGGACACAGATCAAGAACTTATTCAATGACATTCTCAAATACATGTAATACAAAGAGGTAGATTGCACTTGTAAATATGCGGCTGAATACATCAATTTTGAAATTTTGACAATTTTTTGAAGTACATATCACACCCTTAGCTATTGATGTCAAAGGGGGAGAAGTAGATCAGTGAAAAATGGATATTCATCTTAGGGGGAGCAAGAAAGTACAGTGTATATAGTAAGGGGGAGCAGTCAAGAGGCATTTTTCACTAAGTGTTGTCATCAATGCCAAAGGGGGAGATTGTTAGCAAGAGACACTGCTCCAATATGGATGTGTATGTTGTTATTGATGGAAACAAGGCTCAAAGATCCTATCACCATAAAATGAAGAGATATCTTTAGAACATCATACTAGATTCTAGGTCTAGTTGACAGGAAATGGCTAAGTATGGAAAGCATGTAGGGTAGAGGATAATACGTAAGCTAGTATGCCTCCAATTGAAGACTTGCAGATGTTGTTTAGGTATGATGTTAGTTGGTGTCTAATAGTGTTATGCCTCAGAGTTTAAGTCTTGATCCTCTCTAGAAGTCATCTTGAAGAAATGTCTAAGTCTAGGCAAGCAAAGGTACAACAGGAACAATGAACAGGGTCTAGTGTAATGGTCCGCATTCCTCTACAGATAAGTATTTCATTATGTGGTTTTGAGGTGTTGTAAACACTTATATGAAGTGTCTTATTTGAGAGTTGGGAGATCTGAAGTTTATTGGAAGAATAGCTACAAGATGCTAAGTATCAGCATAAGTGTTTGACATAGTTTGATAGAGACAGAGTCTAAGTTCTAATGGTCTGCATTTCTTCGCAAGATGATATGATGCCTTGCAGTTCTGAGGGTAAGATTGGGAATGTGTAAAGAGTCCTTGACATGATTTTGGAAGTGTTTTGTGATCAGCAGTAGAAGTTACAAGACAACAGATGAGGTTGTTAAGCATGTTCTTGTGGAACAAGTCGACTGGTGAGATAAATCATTGTGTGGAGAAGAGTTAATGTTTAGAAGATCTATGTAAGCAATTGAAAGATTAGAGCCAACCTATATGAGCATGCTTGGGAGAAATTTTGGGTCCTTGTGACACATAGTGCATTGGATTGAGAAACAAGGTACATCTTTTTATATACATGTTTCACTTCTTGGATGTCGACCTCATTATGGAGTAAATCATGATGCAGATATATAAAGGAGAGGAATTTTGGTTGAAGGAGTGTGTGGGAAAAAGGTGTGTGATGAGAAGATGTGAATAGTGGAGCAGAGTTAGAGAATAAGCAGCGATGAAGACATGGGATTTAGAATACAATGTTAAATGACTACACCCTGGCATAGTGGCAGATGCCGAAGTAGTATTCAGATATCATGTGTGATCTGTTTGGAAGCAAGTTTTTGTCATCAAGGAAGTAAGCTGGCAATGAGCCTTCAATAGGGTTTAACAGCCCTTAGGCTTTAACAACCCTCATTGTAATCTTGCTAGGTTTAGGGTTGTGGCAGTGAGCCTGCTAAACTTAGTTGTACTTCATGGTAGTAAGCCAGCATGTTCTACGCCCGTGGAGTGACCAAGCCTGAACATCATTTCTATAAAGATTGCAATATATTCATGAGAGCCAATCCTCTCTGTGGTTTTTCCCTCTTTGGGTTTTCCACATAAAATCTTGGTGTTATGTGTCATGCTTTTGTGGATGCTATTCAGTTATATATTTTGCTTCTATTAGATTATTCTTTTGAAATGGTTAAAAGTAAAAGTACATGAAAATATTTATAGAACACTGATTCACTCCCCTCTCTTAGTGTTCCTGACATTAAACAAATAGGACATGGAAAAAGAAGGAAGAGAATGAAGTAAGGGAAGGATCTGCACCTCTTCCTGCTGTAGATGGATCCTTTGGAAACTAAAAAGGGAGGAAATATTAGTTTAGGGGGAGTTACAACTGCAAACACTTTCAAAAACCCCTGAAAGCATAAGATTCTAAAATCCTTAGCATATTGGCTAAAATGGTTTGAACATGTTAAGATAATGTTTTGAAGATGTTTGATCAAATTTCTAGAGCAATTGGACTACTTGCAGAGGATTGCTGAATGATCACAAGTTTCTATATAATAAAAAGGTTGATTAGGTCAAAACAGAGAATGCAATTAATGTAGAGAAATCATGGGTGGTAAAAATACTATTTAGTCAATTTTTGATCAAATTTGATCTCATTTGAATGAATTCAAGTGTGTGAGAGAGCAAAGGAAAGAAGAAGATCCTCAACAGAGATTGTGGGCAAACCCTAATGACAACATTATGAGGTATTCTTCTATTTTGTTGGTTAAACCCTAGTTTTCTAAAAGTATTATCATGGAAACCCCAATAGTAATTAATGTTGTGGAGAAGCCAAGACCTAAATTCAAGAAACATTCATTTAAATCCACTGAGACTGACAAAGATGGTGCATTTTATCATGTTCCCATCAATATGATACACAGCGAGGATGTCTAGATATAAATCCATTCACAACTGGATGAATATGATTGCTTGAACATGGAACAATTCAAGAATGATCATCTGTTAGATGATTTTCAATTGAAGCTAGAATTCGTAAATATTGAAGCAAAACAATTGAACATTTGGAAGCGTTTCCCTAATTTTTGGTATGAGGAAGATTGGGTCAAGATTTCCATAAGTCAAATTCATGAGTAATTTTTCTGCCTTGATGGGTGAGTACGAGGTCATGACGGGCCAAACAGTGGCAATGGAGAAAAAACTTGTTGGATGAAAAAGTGCAAACATTTAGACTAACATTTAGATTTGGATGGAAAGGGTCTTAATATTTATAGCTTAAATATGGATTCCCTCTAAAAATACCTTGGGATTACCTCATATTTAGGCAAGTGGGAGGCCCAAAACTTGCCAAAGAAACTTGTAAAACCACCCATTTAGTGTTCCTGAAATTTTTCACAATTTCATCCTTGAAGCTGATAGACTTTTTGTAACTAAATTTAATCAAATGAAAAGGATTTATAGAGGAAGCTATTAAGATTCTAAAAATATAATATATGCCTCATAATAATTTTAATAGGTAATTATTATTAATTTTCTACATACGCTATGTCTGATTTCCTAATAGATATACATATTTAAAAACATCCATAACTTTCAACATATTAATCTTTTTTTAAATCCAAAAGATGCATCACATTCTAGGATTTATTGGGTATACAATAAAATTTAAATTTTTTTATTTTCATATATTTTTTACCAAGTTAGGTTGGCTCGAAAATTAATTTTTAATATTTTAAAAAAGTAACACTAAAAAATTCATAAATAATTATTTATTTACTAAAAATATTCAAAAAAATATGTGTCACATCCGCTCATGTGTCCTTTACTTAAATCAAAATAATGGAGGAAAAATATTATATTTTTGTCATACTTAGCTTGGCCGAAATGACAAATATTTTTTATGTTTTTCTAAAAAATTTAGTAGTGCTTCATTGAAATATCCTATTTACACCAAATTATTTTTAAGATTTCCAAAAAAAAAGTAGTAGCCCATAAACTACATTCAATTTGTTACAACTTTTATTACTCTCTTTTTTCTATATTGTGTAGTTAACTCATTCAATTTTGACATGAAGTTACTTAAGTCTATTTTTCACATTTACATTGCCACTTAAGGGTAATGTTTGGCCCATCATGATCATGCACTCACCCTAATCAACCCTATATGATCATGAAAGAAGCCATCAAGGCCGTGACTGGACTGTGCTCCTCCAGACCAGTACCTATACTGAAAGTGGTGAAGAATGAAGAAGTAATGAGACTTACCATAGAAAAAAATGATAAGAGAACCCTAACAGTGGATGATATCACTGATCTAGGGATCAAATATGCTATTATGGGCATTTCTTATAAGATTTACTACACAAACACAGAGGGGACTTGTACTACCACTGCAATATACACATCCCATCAAATGGTGAAAGAAGGGAAGGATTATGACCAGTTTGAGCTATTATGGTAGCAATTTCTAGAACTTTTGAAGAGAAATAAGGAGACAAAGTACAAATTATACTATGGGTCCTTAATCATTTGCCTTATGTTCTATTTTAGAAGGAATTACCTTCAATGAAGGGTGTGGTGTGGAAGATAGATACCCCTATTTCTCACCAAATTAAAAACTATATGCTTAGTTTTCCTGATCATAAAAACTATGTCACACTATTTTGGGGCTTCTTCAAAATATTTCAAACTAACATGCAAGAAAGATAAAGGATACCAAGAAAAGTTGTTGAGAAATAAAGAATGATATTACATTCATAGCATGGATAAAGATAATTACTACATGGAGACTGTAGAGATAAGAACCTTTTAGATAACCAATCTTCCATATGAAGTGTTTGAATTTGATTGATTGGATATGCTGATATGTTGCTCAGCAAGCCAAAGGATCCTTTTGCTAAAAGATTTGGAACGTATGATGAAATCATTAATAAGACAATTAGAAAGGAGGGAGAAGAAAAGGTAAAGAAGGATATAGGAGAAAAGGGATAAAAGATGAAGTCTAAATTGGACGAGATGCTCAATACTCCTGAGGGATCGGCGAAACAAGCTCCAACCACCTCTACCTCACAAACTCCAAGAAGGACAAGTAGGTCAGTATCTACTGCATCCACTTCTTCTATCCCCTCTGGATCATCTCAAATTCCTATGAAAAGAAGTACTACTAAATTTCTTGTGCAGACCTAGACTACAAAAAAGAAGAAACTAAGATAGAAGAGTCAAGCAAGAAGTGGAAAGATTAATCCAATAAACATTGAAGATGATGAAGATGAAGAAGAGGAAGAAGAATCTGGTGTGCTTGAAAAGAAAAGGAAAAGAGTGAGAGAAGGAGAGGATAAAGAATAATCTTCCAAAGGAAAAGGAACATCTAAAGGAAAAGAAAAGACAAAGAAATCAAAGAAGGCCCCTCCGAAAATGTCTAAACATATGCCTCTATAGCTTGAGGCCATTTGAATGCTATCGTAGAATATGGTGCTCTGAAATAAGTTGCAGAACTCTATGACAAGATGCCTACTAATGACAAGTATGCTATTTAGGAATCAATAATTAGATACATGATGGCCTTTAATGTGGCAGTGATTGGTATCTTTGACTAACTTCCTGAAAGTCTTGTAGACTTGATCACTGACAAGAGAAATAATGCCATGACAAAAGAGGTAGAAATGAGGAAACAAGCAATTGAAAAGGTGGGTCCATCCATCACAATTGAAGAAAAGATTAGAATATATCAAGAACAAGAAAAGGAGTTTAGAAAAAAAAGGAGAACAAATATTTTGATGTGAAGAGACAAGGAAGAAATAGAAAGAATAGAGAAGGAGACATTAGATAGAGTTTCTAAAATCCTTGAAGAAATGAAGAATGCTAAGGTGAAAAATATATCATATGTACCTCTTTAGGATATAGACTTGTCTTCCTTTAATGACCAAGTGGATAAAGGAGGCATGAATCAACAGAATAAGGAGACTACTCATCCAAAAGCACAAGATAACAAAGATCAAGGAAAAGCAAGTACACCTCCTCTAGAAGAGACAGAAACATAGAACTTAAGAGATCAAGGTGAAATGAATTTATCCTCTCTAGAGAATAGAAATGCAGGTGCAGAACATGACAATCCTCCTTTGGAAGATACAGGGAAGGATAAACAAAGAAAACAAGATAACCTTGAGGAGGAACAAGAAGAGAAAAATCTAGGGAAGAGTGAGGAGAAACAAGATAAAGATGATCAAGATAGGACAAAGGAGAAAGATCAAGATGAAAAGGATAAGGATGAATCAAAAATGAAGGAAGATGAAAGAGTGGAAGACTAAGGTCATAATCCTTCAGGGTCATACTCCTTCAAAGACCTATTGGATTTGCAAATGTAGTTTCAACTAGTGGTTACACGACAACTCCTTCAAATTCCCACTCTTGAAGGGCAAGTTGATTTGGAAAATATTTCACCCCTTCACAAACTACATCTTGAAGACATTTTGCATGCCTCTCCAAGAAAAGAGTTCTTGTAAGAAAACCTGAAGAAAACCAATTTGGTTGAAGATGTAGTGAAGTTGATAGAGGAAGGGTTACCAGAGGTAAGCTTTGATTCCTCTCTATTTCCAGAGAAAAATTTGAATCTCTTAATGGATTCCCTCAAGGACCACTCCTCACACATAGAACAAAAGGTAGAACAATAGACCTTGAGGAAGATGAATGACAAAGGGTTGGCTGAGATATCTGATAAACGTGCCAATGCACATAATAAACTATAGTAAAATATAAATATGTTTAAGGGATGCATCGATGAAGCTACTGCTGTATACTTGTTTTGTCTAGAATGGTCTAACTCCACAAAGAACATGAAAGTTTAAATCGACTCCATTGAGTCATAAATCTCCAAATTGGTCGAAACATATGACTTGTCAAAAGACAAGAATGAGGTAACCAGGGCACAAGTTGAAAATCTTCATGCACAAATGTCACAGCTATTAGACCAAAGAGAATAGATAAAGGAATAGTTTGGTTAGCTAATAGAAGTAGTAAATCTAATACTTTCTTCATTATCAAGGTTGGTTGGTGAAGCTAAGAAGATTGAACAAAAGATGAAGACACCTAGCAGTATTGATGAGACTGAGGACTTATATGTATAGTTTGAATACCAAAATCACATCCTCACCTTAGAAAAAGTAATTTGGGCATCTACTCTAACTCAACTTAAGGTAATATACAAAGCCATTCTATCCTCTAAATGAGTTGTAGAGTATTGTAGAGAAGAAAATTTTGGTGTATATAGAATTGCAGAGGACAGTAGTGGCATAGTATGTACATAGCATCTATTTTGAGGAATTTTCCATCTCAGGGGAAGTATTGTTTGTAACAATTATATAGTAAGGGAGAGTTTACACTATTTTGGGATAATGTAAGATGTTAGCCCCTTTGTCCTTGATGTCAAAGGGGTAGAGAGAGGAATATACATCTAAGGGGGGGTGGCTGTACACATTTTGTTTTGGGTGTTTCCATCAATGACAAAGGGGGGATATTATTGGCAATATATGTTGTCATTGATGTCAACTCTATATGTGTTAGCTTGAGGTCAAAGATTGGTGAAGCTGATGGACAATGGAAGATTTGAGAGAGATAATTTGACTAAGTTAAAGACTTAGAATCAACATGCTTAGGGGAGGTTAGTATGGAAGACATAACAGATGGAGAAAAACTATCCAAGTATAAGAATGGTATTCCTCATGATATGTAAATATGTTGTGGAGGTGTATAAATCTATTCTAAAATGTTTTCTATATATCTACAGTGATATCCTATTAGTTTGGAGTACCACACTTAGAGAAAAGTTGCAAAAGTTGGTTAAGGCCTTCACAGTGTATATCCTAAGGCAGAGTCACATCATTTTGGTTTGCATTCCTCTACAATGCAAGATTTAGTCTTGTGGTTCAAAAGTTAAGGTAATATTGATATTAACAAGCTATATCCAAGATTTCAAGTCTTCACACCTTCAGCAACAAAAGTTATTAGCAATAGAGTACCGGATAGTCCTCAGACAGAGTAAAGTAATGGTGGAGACCTATTGGAATGCTCTGTATTCCTCCAGATAAGAAGTTGTGCCCATGTGGTTTTGAAAATATGTTTTGAGATGTGTAATACACACTACCTTGCTATATTAGGTGTTCTAATGGTTCACAAGGTCAGATTTCAAGTAACAGAAGTAACATAGACTATTTTGGATGAGGAAATACTATATAGAACATAGGGTTGGGTACTTGCAGAATATGGAAAGTATACAAATCAGTTATAGGAACTTTTGTGGAGAATCTACATGCCTTAATGTATCTCAAGTTTGAACTACATCCAAATCGTTCTCATCTCTAGTACCACATAAGTCATTTGAGTCAATGAAATTGCATATGACTATCCTTCGAACTACAATATACTTGAGTCAAGTCTTCGATTCTCCCAAAAAGTAATAAATGAGGATGTGCAGATCTAGGAATATATGTATAATAATATATGAGTTTCTTCCTAAGAGTTTCAAATGGTTTGATGTACCACAAGGTAATATCTCAAGATTAGATGTGTTACAATATGCCCATATTGTTCTATTTCCAAAAATTCAACATGTTTCTAGTTATGCGGATGTATAGAATGATCTAATATTTTAGGAGAATGGTGTATGGATGGTTTCAAGAAGATACATTATTGAAACTCTAGTCTACATGATGTTTTTTGCTTCTCCCTAGTGGTATGAAGATGAATAGTTAGCAGTGTTTATATAGTTTGAGCCGACAATCTAGTTTCTGTCATGTGCAATAGATCTTGATCAATTGTGTTGACATTAAAGGTGTGTAATGATGTTCCTATAATTTTTTAATGAGATGTTGTGGTCTGCAACTTATTTTCTTGACATATTGTATAAGTTGAAGTTGACCCTTGAAGAATTACATGTTTCATCTTAAGGTTTTTTTGGTGCCAACCTAATTGAGGTTTTTAAGTGGTTGCAGAGGATATCTATAGAAGAACAACTTCATTTGTGGATAATATACAAGTGAGTGAAAAAGTGGTAGAGAAGAATGAGAAGTATGAAGTGTACAGAATCAATATGATGAAATAATTATGTAGAAAAGAGGACTGCAATATCAGCATGAGTCAGATGCTTTCTTCATAGCAATTCAGAGTTTTGTTTATCATTTTTTATAGCAGTCAGCTTACTTCAGAGAGTAGTACCTTCCTTGGGTTGTATCCCTAAAATAATGTTGTAAACTTTTATATAGAAATAATCATTATATTGTGAGTTAACACTCACCATGGTTTTTCCTAGTTTTGGATTTTCCATGTAAAAATCTTGGTGTGATTGTGTTGATGAATGTATTCCATGTTTTACCTTATTTTTTCTAAGTAAATCAATCTGATCTACAAATGAAGTATTTAAGTTTTAGTATATGTTGATTCACCCCCCTCTCAGCATCACTGTGTGTTCAATAGTTATTTTCCTTTCTTTTCCTTTCTTATTTTTTTTTCTTAATGAATGAGCCTTTCACAATTAAATGGGATGCTTTTCATCATCACAACTTTCTATTGTTTCTATTGATTACATATATGATTCTCCATTTGTGTATCTTGTGCATTTTTCATTATCTCCCAATCCATAAAGGGATAACAGAGGAGGAACCTCATCATAGATACCATTTCCTTGTGGTCGAGATAGATCTTCATTTTATGTCTTATCTACTTCTATCATATCAACTGTTTCATCATAGTCAAGATAGTCATCTTCAATCTCTATTGTATTTTGTTCCACCGTGTTGTTGTTGTTATATTTAGGTAAAGGATCAGTGAAAATTTGTAGATTTTGATTCGGAGAAGCTACCAATTTATTTCCATTGTCATTCACACTGGTAACTTGTATCACATTAAAATTGATGAGGTCTTGAATTTCATGTTTAAGACACATACATATTTCAGTATCATGTCATCTTGAGCAATGATAGTGATAATAGGCATTAGAATCAAATGAAGGTCCTTGCATATTACTACTATCTAGTGGACGAGAAGGAGGAAGCTTCAAAAGATTATTGTTCATTGCTTGAGTCATTATCGAATGAAGAGAATCCAATAATGGAGTAAATTGTCTCTATTGTTGTCTAAATTGAAATAGTGTCTAATAAGCCTTTGTAATAGTAAACACTTGTGATTGAAAATTGTTTGAATGTTGCCCATTGATCTTAATGAAATTCTTCTTATTCTTCTTAAATGGATTTTTAGATGTTTTAGCTACAAATTGACCAACAGGAGTCGATGAGCTATGATTCTCATACTAACTAGCTGAGAGTTGGTAATCTTGGAGAGCTGTGCATAAATGTTGGAAATAACTATATTTCATCAAAATTATTTTATCGTGTAAGTTCGATTGTATATTCATAATGAATAATTTTTGTACATCCTCATCTATAATTGGATATTGTATTTGCATAAAGAGAGATTGATATTGACTAATGAATTTCATTAATTTCTCTTTCAAGCCTTGTTTACAATGGACCAAATCAATCAATGAGATAGTAGGTCTAATGTTTGCTTGGAAGTGTTGTAAGAATTGATGAACTAGTTGAATTAGAAGTTAGAGAGCAAAACTATTCCAAATCGGTATCTATAAGAGATCGAGGAAAGAGTTTGGTAACAATGCCTCGTTAATAAAGAAATCACTACACATTTCTGTGAATATTGTGACATAAGTATTAGGATCACCTTTACCACTGTACTTTTCAAAGCGGGGAGTCTCAAATTTGTCAGGCATTTGAGATCTTAGGATTTTATAAGATAAATGATTGCAACCATGATATGTTGGTAAGGTTGGTTGAGAAGAACATTATTCAAATTTGTTACATTTTTCTGCAAGGATGACATACTCTTCAAAATTTGGTCTAGGAGGACATCATTAGATGATGTGGCTTGTGGATATGAAACAAGAGTACTTGATGTTACAACCGTGAAATTGAGAGGTGGTTGGTAATAAGTGGAGGTGATGGGTGGTTGTGAATAATTGTCCATGGGTATGGATACAGGAGGTGTGGGATTTGGATAATTAAATGCTATATCTTTGTAATTGTTTCTAGTGGATGTTCTCATGGTAGTGGTAGCATTGCTACAAGATTTTGGATTCATGGTGAGAATTGATGATGTGAAAGTAGATATTTCAATAGTTCGTATGGGTGTTGATACTTGTGAGTTTATATACTTTGGTGGTGACACATTTTCTATGTTATTTATGCAACTATCCATTAACATAATGTTATGATACACTATGTGGGATAGTCCATGGAGCATGTCGACACCTTCTTGTTCTTCTTGCAATAATCCTCTTATATCATCAACAATATGTATCACTTCTTGAGCTAGATGTACACCTTCTACAATTTATTGAAAATCATCTAGTTGTTCATCTTATTTTGTGACTTGTTCTTCAAGCACATCTGGAGCTATGTCAATCACATCTTCAACATCATGAAATGTGTGTTCTTCTATCATGTTGGTGTTTATGATATCTTGCAAAGATGTTGATTCACTTTTTTAAAGTAGTTGTGATATGGATTCCAATGTTTGTATATCATTGCTATTGAAAGTACTAGAACCCATTAATCTATGACTTCTTCATAGAAAGATGTGTTTTTATTAAGGCAGTAGGTTATACAACTCATACAAAGTCCTATAACACTAAATACACTAACCAATATTATGATCAATAAGATTATTAAGATTAATGTAATTATGCTTGTTGTGATACACAATGTGTAATTTCAAAACTATGAATTTTCAAACCATTAATTTAATACTTTCAAATGAATAATGAAAAAGATGCTATGAACTAATACAAGATCTAAATTTCATACTTAGCAAGATGCAAATGCTCGAGGCTATGGGTTCACCAAAATGTTAAGTGTGAAAAATGTAAATGATGGAGAATAGTGTGCACTCTAGATCAAACCCTCTTCCACAATAACACTCAAGGACAAGACCAAGCCAAATCATTGCCAAATGGAGGAGGACTTAACTATAGAACTTGTACTCAAGAGTGTTATAAAAATATTAGATTTAATCAAGCCTTTTATTAAACCCAAGGGCAATCAATGCACTAAACCCTAGATTTGTAAAGATCTAATTATAACAGGAGATGTACAATAGATAACCAGAAACTAATTAAAATGTAAAGTGTGAAAAAGGTCAATGACGGAGAATAGTGTGCACACTAGATCAAACCCTCTTCCACAATAACATTCAAGGACAAGACCAAGCCAAATAACTACCAAATGGAAGAGGACTTAGATACAGATCTTGTACTCAAGAGTGTTATGGAAATATCTAATTTACTCAAGCCTTTTATCAAACCCTAGGTCAATTAATGCACTGAACCCTAGATTTGTAAAGATCTAATTATAACAAGAGATGTACAATAGATATCTAGAAAATAATTTCACACAAATGAATAGAGAGATATCAGAACTTGTGTCTCAAAAACTAGAAAGTCAGAGGACTATTTCACAGGTACCCAAGTCCAGAAGGATGGAATCTTAAGAAACTAAAAACTAGAGAAATGTCACAGAGAATGTCCTAATGCTAGATTTTATGTCTATTTAGGTAGAAATACTATTTGCAGGAACCCAAGTCTTCCAAAGAGGAATATTCACAAAATGTTGTTGAATCCTAAAACACTTTCCCTTAGTCTTCTTGTGTCTTCACTTTTCTAGATCTCACACCTGTAACCTACACACAAGAAGAAACAGGGTTTGGGGGTTATGGTGTTTAGGGACTTGCCTCATTCAAATCTTGAAATAGCATTCATGCTTCCCCACATTGTTGTTTGATAGAGACTGTGTGTCATAGCAAGGCAGAGGCTAAATATAAATCAATGAGATGAAGTCAAGTGATGATGAACACAAATGATATCACCTATGTGATGAAACCCTTAGGCTAATGAATGCTCTTCAACTCACTAGGAGAAATAGATGATAACTTCAAAAACCTTCAATAATACACAATGACAATACAAATCTACTCTAGAATCATAATGAATATTTTGAATTCTCTTTACTCTAATGCTTCAAGTTGGCTATCACTATCTTTTTCACAAATGAATTCAAGATCACACTTATATATGCTCTCTTGCTAACATTTGTCAAATTATCCAAAAGAGATGACAAGGAGAAACCCTAATAAAGGTCTTATTCTGACATGCATTTGAATTTGTCCTAACCAATTAGCGAGGACTTGGGAGTAGGTGCCCAAGTCCCAAGGCACCTTTTTGGTATGAGGTAAGATAGAATATGGGCCCCTTGTTCCCAATTTGCATTGTTTTCAGAGGATTTTGCATTGGGATAAATAATTAGAATGTATGATGTTATCACAGGGACCTAGGAGCTAACCAAGGAGGTAAAAAGATATGTGTCCACTTTTTACTCCATAAAATTTAGCGCCTACTTTAATTTGTGTATGATCTTATGATCAGTACATGTATAAAAGTACAGTCTGAGCATATCAAACACACCAAACACAAGAGTGAGGACACACCCTAAGTTTGGAAGACCATTTCCAGCCCCCAAGATTAGGAAAACATAAGAAAACACTTGACAGTCATGCAAGATACAAAGAATATAGTAAGGAAGCATGCAATACATAAAGAAGATAGTAAAGCACGTGATAAATAGAGAAGACATGAATAAAATCATGTAATACACAAGGTACAAACAAAGAGAAGACATGATTAAATAATTATATATATAACACTAACCATCAAAGGCACACAAAACACACAACATGGAGGGAGTTCATCACTATGCACCTTTAGACCATGCAAAAACACGCAAAACACACGACATGGGGGGAGCTCATCGCTATGCAGCTTTAAACAAATAAAACACACAAAACACATAAGGAAGACATAGAAAACACATGAAAAACATATGAAATACATGAATGTCATAGATTATATCATAGACATACTATACATCTTATATACAGAAAGAATAGGCAATAGGGAGGAGCTCATCACTACACTCCACTATCTAAGACATGCCAAACACACGTGATAGTTGAGCTATGATACCACAACTACCAAAGACATGCTTAAGGGTGAATAACTCAAGATCCATCCCTACCTCCATAAAGGACTTTCAAAAGGATGAGCAACCACTCAAGAGAAGACATAATCCCACCTTCCACAGAAGGGATTTCAAAATGTAACTCCACTTGTATCTGTAGATGCCTTACAGTGAAAAGGAAGCATGCACAAAGTACACAACCCTACATGCATCCACAGATGCATTATAGTGAAGAGGAGGTATACATAAAACAACACAAAGTACATAACCCCACCTACATCTGTAGACACCATAAGGTTAAAAGAAAGCATACACAAACACACTATCAATAATATCTAAAATATCCAAGCATTATATCACAATATATGCCCCCACCTTAAAGTGGTTGATCCTGCTTACCGGTATCAACACATTTAAGGTAAAGTGAAAACATGAAAGGGAATAAGAGCTTTTGCAAAGCCCATCCCCCTAAAGTGACATGTGCTTACGATCACCAAATGATCCCAAAAAACATGCAGGTTAGTATTAAATTCTAATCATCAACAATATTCATGCATAGAAATAAGGTAACATACCAAATAAACAAAGCAAGACTATGTTGCAAGGTGTGCGCCCTTGGTCTCCTTGTGTTATGCAGTGTAGTGCTTGGGTTCGTGACAAGGCTTAATTGCCTCCCATGGATTCATTACTTCTGGCGGTTGTATTGGGCATTTACGGGTCAATATTTTGGTGCAATGGCAACTATCTTTGCAAAATGCTACACTTACAGGTTTAGAACTGAGTATAGCCATTAGGTTATATTGTAGGTATCACAGAACTAAGTATAGCTACAAGGTGAGATACAAAACATTCCAAAGTGCATAGAAGAAAATTAGAGTATTGCAAAGGTTTATTACAAGGATCTTTACAACACATGATCACAACATGAGGTGATTCTACTAGTCAAGTGTCAGTAAGATATCAACTCCATCTTCATATATGGACTAGGTGCATTTTTTTGCTTTCTTACTGTAGGGATGCACGATCCTTATCAGTATTTATTTGTTTTCATCATCCACTAACTAGTAGAGCCACTGAAGAATGTAAACACTAAGAATGAGAAAGGAGACAAAACTAACTTAGGTTCACAATGTGAGAAAATTCCCCCAAGACATCTTCCACAATGTTATGCCCTTAAGGCACTACACACAAAAATTACAATAAAAGAGAGAAGAATAGAAGAATAAAGAAACACATAGAAGTGTCAATAGAGGCAATCTCCTTGTATCCTTGACCTTATAGGAGTATCAAGGGTCATCCAAAGAGACCTAAACAACATTTAACACAACACTGCAGAACACAACACATTACATATAAATATATCTAGCAAAGAGGAGGCCAAACTTGTGAGCATCTTAGAGAGGTGCTCCATCAAGTGTGGTAAAATGTGTGAGGAATGCATACCTATTTGATGTTTATTTCCAAAACGGCCACATGGTGCTTATTTCTCAAGACCTTGTATGTTTGAAATCTTCTGATGTTTACAGGGAGGGGAATCTTTACCTATTTCCACAGATGATTCATGCCTTGTTCTTTTCCTTTCTTATTTTTTTTTCTTGATGAATGAGCCCTTCATGATGAAATGGGATGCTTTTCATCATCACAACTTTCTCTTGTTTTAATTGATTATATATAGGATGTTCCATTTGTGTATCTTGTGCATTTTGGTTATCTCCTAATCGATAAAGGGATAATGGAGGAAGAACCTCAACATAGATACCTTTTCCTCATGGTTGAGATAGATCTTCATTTTCCATCTTATCTACTTCTATCATACAAACTATTTCATCATAGTCGAAATAGTTACCTTCAATCTCTATTGTATTTTGTTCCACCATGTTGTTGCTATGTTTAGGTAAAGGATTGGTGAAAATTTGTAGATTTTGATTTTGAGGAGCTACCAAATTATTTCCATTGTCATTCACACCCTGTATCATGTTAGAATTGATGAGGTCTTGAATTTCATGTTTAAGATGCATATATATTTCGGTATCATGTCTTGCCAAGCAATGATAGTGACATTAGGCATTAGCATCAAATGAAGGTCCCTAGATCTTACTACTGTCTAGTGGACGAATAGGAGGAAGCTTCAAAAGATTGTTGTTCATTACTTGAGTCATTATTGAATGAAGAGAATCTAATAATAGAGTGAAATGTCTCTATTGCTGTCTGAATTAAAATGGTGTCTGATTAGGATTTGTAATAGTGGACACTTGTGATTGAAAATTGTTCGAATGTTGCCCATTGATTTTAATGAAATCCATGTTATTCTTCTTAAATAAATTTTGAGATTTTCTTGCTACAGATTGACTAGTAGGAGATGAGGAGGTATGATTCTCATACTGACTAGCCAAGAGTTGGTAATCTCATAGAGTTGTGCATAAATGTTGGAAAGAACTATATTTCATCAAAAGTATTTTATCATGTATGTTCAGTTGTATATTTGTAATGAATAATTTTTGTACATCCTCATTTGTAATTGGATATTGTATTTGTGCAAAGAGAGATTGATATCAACTAATGAATTTCGTTAATTTCTCTTTTGAGCCTTGTTTACAAGGAACCAAATCAATCAATGAGATAATAGGTCTAATGTTTGCTTGGAAGTGTTGTAAGAATTGATGAACTAGCTGTGAGAAGGAATGTATTGAATTCGAAGGTAGAGAGAAAAACCATTCCAAAGAGGTATCTATAAGAGATCGAGGAAAGAGTTTTGCTAACAATGCCTCATTAAAGAAGAAATCACTACACATTTCTTTGAATGTTGTGACATGAGTATTAGGATCACCTTTATCACTGTACTTTTCAAAGTGGGGAGTCTCAAATTTGTTAGGCATTTGAACTCTTAGGATTTTATAAGATAAAGGATTGAGAGCATGATATGTGGGTAAGGTTGGTTGAGAAGAAGCATTAGTCAAATTTGTTATTGTTTGCTGCAAGGATGACATACTCTACAAAAGTTGGTTTATGAGGACATCATTAGATGATGTGGCTTGTGGATATGAAACAAGAGTACTTGATGCTGCAGTCGTGAAATTGAGAGGTGGTTGGTAATAAGTGTAGGTGATGGGTGGTTGTGAATAATTTTTCATGGGTATGGATACACAATGTGTGGAATTTGGATAATTAAATGCTACAACTTTGTAATTGTTTCTAGTGGATGTCCTCATGGTAGTGGTAGCATTGCTACAATCTTGTGGATTAGTGGTGAGAATTGATGATGTGAAAGTAGATATTCCAGTAGTTGGTATGGGTGCCAATACTTGTGAGTTTATATACTTTGGTGGTGACACATTTTCTATGTTATTCGCGTGACTAGCCACTGACATAATGTTATGATCCACTATGTAGGCTAGTCCATGGAGCATGTCAATACCTTCTTGTCCTTCTTACAATAATCCTCTTATACCATCAACAATAGGTATCACTTCCTGAGCTATATGTGCACCTTCTATAATTTGTTGAAAATCGGCTAGTTATTTGTCTAATTTCATGATTTGTTCTTCACACACATGTGGACCTATGTCAATCACATCTTCAACATCATGAAATGTTTTTTCTTCCTTCATGTTGGTGTTTATGATATCTCTCAATGATGTTGATTCAGCTTTTGTAAAGTAGTTATGTAATAGATTTTTTTATGTTTGTATATCGTTGCTATTGAAAGCACTAGAACCCATTAATCTATGAATTCTCCTTACAAAGGTGTTTGTATTATTGCAGCAGGTTATACAACTCATTTAAAGTCCTATAACACTCAATGCACTAACCAATATTATGATCAATAATATTATTAAGATTAATGTATTTATGCATTTTGTGATACATAATGTGCAATTGTAAAACTATGAATTTTCAAACCATTAATGCAAGATTTTAAAATGAATAATGAAAAATATGCTATGAATCAATGCAAGATCTGAATTTCACACTCAACAAGATGAAAATGCTCAAGGTTGCGGGTTCACCAAAATGTTTAGTGTTAAAAGGAGAGAGGATGATCAGCATGTGCAAACTAGGACAAGCCTCTCTTTTCATACACTAACATTTTCAATATGAACTAAACTCAACCACTATGAGAGTGTTAAGATAAGGGTTTTCACAAGCCTTAATGAGCTATGGACAAGATAAACCCTAGTTACAAGATATGCATGAACATGTAGATCTTGGGAGCAGAAACCTACATAATGATTATAGAAATGCAAATGAGAGACCACAGTGACTTTGCACTTGAATGTTGAAGGCCAGGAAGACTTGGGCACCCATGAAATCATCCTACAAGTTCTCCTACCATAAAACTATCTATACTAGGTGTCTGTATCTCTATTAGGTATTCTAGATCCCAGATGTGAGGCCCTAAAAAAATTGGGCACCCGTAAAATAGTCATGTGATTTTTCTAAGGGAAAATCTATAACTTTCATGATGATTGTGACTATAATACTTGTTACCTCTTTGCTCTTTTCCATAAGATCTTCTCACATTTAACCCACACAAACAAAAGAAGGAGAAGGAAGGTTGTGGCTATATAGGAGTTTGCCTCAGTCAAACCCCATCTTTGGTATTTCTACCTCAATGATAGCCAATGTAAAAGTATACAAATGTGTGTGGTCATAAACCAAAAGTGTAGGCATAAACAAATGCAAGATCCTAAATGACTCAAGCATCAAGGAATAGATCCACACAATGTTTCACTCAAGGAAACAAAAACTTCACTTCAAGTAGATGACATCAATGAACATTTGTAGACCAAGAAGGCAAGGTAGCCATATCCGCAAAGGATTCCAAACTCAAGTTGGAGGATTCAACCCTTCTCTCTGTCGTTCAAAAGACTTCACAAACCCTATGAAGAGAAAGATAGACTCAAGATCTTGATTCCTAATCTTCACAACATGTCTCCAAGATATCAAAAATCTAATCCTTTAATAAGGTTCAGCACTTTGCAGACCTTCAATAGCACTTGTAGAATAATTTATGTGTGGTCAACTTGCATGATAGTTGTATGTGATAAAATGATTTTGATTTCCCTTTAAATGCCTAACCTTAGAAATGAAATAGATCAAAATAAAATTCTGACATCACGTGAGAGTGAAGTTTTGAATTCAAAATCTTGAAGTACATGTCATAAGATGACACTAAAATAATATTTGGAATCATGAGATTTGGGGCAGGACTAGGGTACGGACGCCCAAGTCTAACCCCCAAATTTTACTCCATGTCAAGCTTAAGGGTGCCCTAAATGTCTGGAATCCATAGTTTCTTTTTAGGTTTTGTCAGTAATTACTCCAAAATATGACATTTCCTTAATAAGGTAAATGCCAATCAGGGTTTAGATAGGTCCAATAATGAAATGGGTTAAGGGACACTAAAAGATAGGAGATAAACTTAGTGAAATTATGCTAATCCAAGTAGGAGCACAATTTACGACATAACATTTAGCCCCCACTTTAATGGCCATATGAAATTACATGCATATGCAACTAAAGGAAAGTAAATACTGTAATAACAAAAAAAGATACCCAAAAGGATACTGTAGAGGAAGTCAAATGTTGTCGAACAAGAGGAAGAAGGCCCCAATCTGTAATCCTACAAGATCACAAAGGTTAGGAACCACAACTTGCAAAAAAAAAAGATATGTTAGACAAATAATCAAATCAAATGGAAAACAAAAAAAAAGTCAGTTATAAATAATAAGGGGTGAGAGATGAGACATGATTAGGGTGGAAATTGCAGGATTGTTTATGCTTGCTTAGTTTCAAAAGGAGAAACAAGGTGGTAATCTTAACACACAAATTTCAGGGAAAGTTTGATGAAGAATTATTTGGTAGGGTTACTTTTGTGAATAACTCCATGACACACATCATTAGGCTTGATGGAGGGTGGAACAAGGATTCCAATGCAACAAACGATAGAGGTAATCAAATATTGTTGTGCACTTTTGCTCCTAGGTAGTGAAAAGGAATTCTCATTCATGTACTATAAGTAAAGGGAGATATCATTGTTCACCATTCATTTGTCACTGTCATATTCAAAGGATAAGAGGACAATATAGAGAGCTACCATGTCGAGTCGACACTCCTATCAGGCCCCAAGGTTGGATGCACTACAGTCCTGAGTAGTAGACAGGTGAGTCAGGTAGGAGGTGGGACTCTTGACTTCACTTCTTTCATAAGTTCTTTCCATTGTTAGTAAATTTTTTTTTTTTGCATGCCATTTAGGCCTTTCTGGACAAAGATTCCTAAGTAGGGTGCCCAAGTCCAGCTGGGGCGTCTAGGTCCTTCTAGGGTGCCTAGGTCTTCTTGGGGTGCCCAGGTCTTCCTTGGGTTCCCAAGTCCAAAGAGGACATGGGCCTAGGGGAAAGGGCAAGGTTTGATTTATATAATGAGTAGTTGATTTGTGATGAGCATAGACTGATTTGAAATTGGTTGTTTGATGTACAGGATGTCCCTGAGATGCGGGAGCACACTGGTGGCTGATTTATGACATTGTTACGGAGCACCATAGGTATGCCATCCAACATTGATAGGGGTCTCCTACAAGATGTAGCCCTATGGTGGGTGTTCATTATGCCCACGATGAGATTCTAGTGTAGCATGTTCATGGTCATAATGGAGAGATGGATTTTAGATATGTCTACCTTCCATCTACCTATAGGAGAGATGATGATTACACTGGAGGATGTGTATCACATCCTATGACTTCCAACCTGAGGGTAGGTAGTGCAGATTGTAGAACAATTCTTTGAGGAGTACACTCATTTGAGTCACATTAACTATCTAGGTCATGCGGTGATGCCACTTGGACAAGGACATATCACACTTCAATGGTTAGAGCAGGGTTGTGCAGACATACCCCTAGTTCAATGCATCATGATCACTACCATCACGTTAACGGTTACACTAGATGGACGAGGCACGCACCTTCATGGGGGCCTTGTTCACACTATCAAAGTGATGGAGGAGGAGAGGACAGTCTATGCATGGGGTTATAGTATGCTTGCACACCTATACTAAGACTTGAGTTGTTATGTTCATTATGAGTCGTAGAGTCTGATGATATGCACCCTACTATAGGTATGGATCTTCTAGCATATTAGATGTACATACCCAGTGGAGTTTCTCATAGAGCTGACATGGACACATCCACATGCACACACATATCCCCTCATCAGATGTTGGAGACATGGTGATTTGTTGTATTGAAGAGTAGTGTTCAATAGACTGTGGTAGGATGATATCATATGGAGACCATATCACAGCCATAGGCCATGGATGGGGCAGCAAAGACATCTAGCAAGGATGCAGAGGGATTGACTAGTTAGTTACTGAGATCACATCTTCATCAAATTTTATTTTAATAGGGTTATGCGATAGTTTGGATGCATGCATGGTGTCACTAACATGTGTCCAAGCTATACATGCTCAACGTGCAACATAGTTAGGGCTAATGATACCCCATGGTTGAATATAGCTGAGGTTGTCAAGAGTGATGATGATGGTGTAGTTGATGTAGAGGCAACATCAAAGGTAGATGATGTTAGTTGTACCTGAGCGTACATGACTTGGTGGGACATGACTTGGTCTATTCTAGTCCTTCCTATTAATCATTCGATAGGCAATCCTCAGTCATGGGGATGATTCAGGGGACAAGGATGACTCCAGGCTCTTCATTGGATATTATGATAATGATGATGATGATGAGGATACATCATCATGCTACATCTTTAGGGAGAGGCCATGGCGAGGGTAGTGGGAGGTGGATGATGAGGAGGAGACTGAGGAGAGACCCAGGGTGAGAGCTCGTGATCATGGTCTAGGACCTAATGCCACTAGAAGATTGAGTCAATTTGAGCGAGGGCAGGCAAGAAGTTTTATGCAAAAGATCAATTTTGTGTTGGCTTCCTCTTCGCACACATTTATCAATGTAGAAATTCATGCACCCTTGATGATCAACAAAGAAACTCCTTTCAAAAATATCACAAACATGACAAGAAGGAACCAAAATGCAAGATAAAGAAGGAGAAAATGACAAGCTTTAGCTCGACAAAACACACCTCAAGAATAAAACATTCAACCAACAACTATTGAATCAAAAGAAGAGCTAAAGGAAAAAGAGCTAAAAGATGAAGTTCTGAAGTGGGCCATAGTACCTTATGTACCACCTATTCCATATCAAAATTGGGAAGAATATGATTTGATGAAAGACGATCACTAGTAGGTAAGTATTTCTCACTCATTCAACCACAATTGATGTAGCATCTTTTCAAGTTGCTCTCAAGAGTGGCCTCACCTTATATGTGTCGCATTGTGTTCCCCCGTATTGTATTAAATGTTGTTTAGGTATCCTTGGATGAACCTTGATACTCTTGTAAGGTCAAGGATACAAGGAGAGTGCCTCTGTCATGATACTTCTTCTATGTGTATCTCTATCCTTCCACACCTCTCTTGTAATTGTTGTGTGTTGTGCCTTGGGGGCATAGTGTTGTGAAGGGTGTTTTAGGGGCATCCTTCTATGTGGTGGCCATAAGTCACTCTCTCATTTTTTTTTCGTGTTTTGATTCTTTTGTTGTGCTTGTGGCTCTACTAGTTGGCGGATGATGAAAACAAATAAATACTAATAAGGATTGTGCATCCCTATAACAAGAATACAAATTGACCCAATTCATATATGAAGCTAGGGGTAATTTATTACTAATGCTTAACTAATAGTATCACTCTTTTGTGTTGTGATGTAATCATGTGTTGTGTTGTGAATATTTTTGTAATAATCCTTAATAATACTTTAAATCTACTTCTAGGGACTTTGATATGTTTTATGTCTCACCTTGTGCTACACTCAGTTCTGAGATACCTGAATTATAACTTCATGGCTATACTCTGTTCCAAACCCACAAGTGTAGCCTTGGTTTGTTTATATGATATGTCATTTCTATGCATGGTTATTGTTGATGATTAGCATTTGATACTAACATGTGTGATTGTTGGGAACATTCAACGATCATAAGCACATGTCACATTGGGGCATGGACTTTGCGAAAGCTCTTGTTTCCTTGCATGTTTTATGGAAGCAGGGCTGGATATTGAGTTATTCACCCTTAATCATGTCTTTTGTATTTGTGGTAGCATAGATCAACCATCAAGTGTGTTTGGTGTGTCTTAGATAGTGGAGCATAGTGATGAGCTCCTCCATCACTCATGTTTGCTATGTATAAGACGTATAGTATGCGAATAACATATTCTACATGCTTGTGTATTTCATGTCTCTTCCTTGCATGTTTTAGTGGTGGCACATAGTGATGAGATACCCCCACACCATGTGCCTTGCATGTTTAGTGGTGGCATGTAGCAGTGAGCTTCCCCTATGTTGTATGTTTTATGTGCCTTTGATTGTGGCACATAGCGATGAGCTCCCCCCATCACCTAGTTAGGGTTATATATATAATTATTTAATCATGTCTTCTCTCTGTGTATACCTTGTGTATTGCATGACTATGTTCATATATTCTCTATGTATTTCATGTTTTATTAGCTTCTCCATGTATTGCATGCTTCCTTTTTGTATTCACTATGTCTTATGTCGTTGTCAAGTGTTTTCTTATGTTTTCCTAAGCTTGGGGGCTAGAAATGGTCTTATGATCTTAGGGTGTGCCTTCGCTCTAGTGT
Source organism: Cunninghamia lanceolata (assembly GCA_027924645.1). Lineage (NCBI taxonomy): Eukaryota > Viridiplantae > Streptophyta > Pinopsida > Cupressales > Cupressaceae > Cunninghamia > Cunninghamia lanceolata. Next base: position 1,037,289 of record BSBN01001297.1, read on the forward strand.
TTGATGTGTTTGATGTGCTTTGACTGTACTTTAATGCATGTACTAATCGTAATATCGTACACACACTAAAGTGGGGGCTAAATGTTATGAAGTAAAAAGTGGACACATGCCTTTTTAACTCCTTGTTTATCTCCTAGGTCCCCACAATTACATTATACATCCAAAATATTCATCCCGATTTAAAATCCCCCAAACCCAATACAAATTGGGAACAAGGGGCCCATATTGTAACCTACCCGAGACCAAAAAGGTGCCTTAGGACTTGGGCTCCTGCGCCCAAGTCCTCCTTTATTGGTTGGGGAAAATTCAAATGGATGTCACATTAGGACCTTTAAAAAGGTTTCTCCTTGTTGGCCCTTTTGGTTAATTTAATGAATATTAGTGGGAAATCATATAGAAGTGTGTTTTTGAATTCATTAAGAACCTAGATGAACAAGATAGAGAGAACCAACTTGAAGCATTGGATTAAAGAGCATTCAAAGCATTCATTATGATTCTAGAACATATTTGTATTGCTATTGTGTGTTATTGTAGGTTTTGAAGTTATCATTTATCTCTCCTTATGATTTGAAGAGCATTCATCCTCCTAAGGGTTTTATCACATCTGTGATATCATTTGTGTTCATCATCATTTGATTTCTTCTCATTGATTTGTGTTTATCCTTTGCCCTACAAGGGCATGCTCTCTTTATCAAAAAATAGTGTTGGGAAGCTTGAATTCTATCCTATGATTTGACTAAGGCAAGTCCCTAAACACCATAACCCCCAAACCCCTTTTCTTCTTGTTTGCAAGTTACAATTACGAGATCTGAAAAAGTGAAGACACATAAAGACTGAGTAAGGACAAGGGTTTCGAGATCTAAATTTTTTTGGGGAATATTCCTCTGCAAAAGACTTGTGTGCTCATGAAATATTCCTTTTGCCTAAACAGACATTAGATCTAGCATTAGGATAGTCCTTGTAACATTTCTCCAGTTTGTAGTTTTTAGATATTCCATCTTCCCAGACTTGGGTGCCTACAAAAGAGTCCTCTAATATTCTAGCTTTTGTGACATAGGTTCTGATATCTCTCTGATCACTCTTGTGAAATTAGTTTCTAATTATCTATTGTACATCTCCTATTCTAATCAGATCTTTACAAATCTAGGGTTTAGAGCATAGGTTGTCCTAGGGTTTGATAAAAGTATTGATTAGATTAGATCTTTCCATATCTCTCCTAAGAAAAAGATATGTAGCTAAGTCCTCCTCCATTTGGTAGTGATTTGGCTCGGTCTTGTCCTTGAATGCTATTGTGGAAGAGGGTTTGATCTAGTGTGCATGCTATTCCACTTCATCTCCTTTCTTATCTTTAACATTTTGGTGAACCTGAGTGCATGTTGTTAATCATAGTGGATGGAAACCTTTGGTCAATCATGGAAACTTCAACATGGACTACTTTCAGCTGCAACCCACTAAACCAAATCAACCAAGAGAAGATCATTTTTTCCTGACATATCAAAAATAAGAGGCTTTAGTTAATAACTCAACTATCACATGGAAAAATTGCTCCTAGACCCTCTCAATCCTGTAAGGCTCCACTTCCTGCTACCAAACAAATAACGAGTGAAAAGCAGTATGAGCTAAAGGATTTTTTGCTGAGGTTCCTCCTCTACCATCCTTACAAGGATCAGGAGACAACCTTAAAGAGTGAAGCATTTCATCACAAAAGATTAATTTTATATCGGCTTCCTCTTTTGAAATGTCAAATAATGTGGAAACTCATGAGACTCCTTTCACATATATCACTAACAAGATAACAAGGAATCAAAATGCAAGATAAAGATGGAGAAAATGACAAGATTTAGCTTGACAAGTATCATCTCAACAAGAAAACATCCCACCAATAGAAATTGGATCAAAAGAAGAACTAAAGAATGAAGAGTTAAAAGACAAAGTCTCAAGTTGGGCCATAGTACCTTATGTACTTGTTTCCTCTCACATTCAAGATTGGGAGGAATATGATTTTCTCAAAGACAACCACTAGTGCGGTTGTATCTTCTCACAGGTAAGTATTTCTCATCCATTTAGCCACCTTTCATGTAGCACCTCTTTGAGTTTCTCTCAAGCGTGGCATCCTCTTATGTATTGTTTTGTGTTCCCCCTTGTTGTGCTAAATGTTGTTTAGGTCTCCTTGGATGACCCTTGATACTCTTGTAAGGTCAAGGATGAAAGGAGGCCACCTCTATTGTGACACTTCTTCTATTTGTTTCTCTATTCTTCTACTCTCCTCTATCTTGTTATAATTATTGTGTGTGGTGCCTTGGGGACATAATGTTGTGGAGGATGTATTGGGGGTGTTTTCCCTCGTTGTTTTACCTAAGTCACTTTTGTCTCCTCTATCATTTTTAGTGTTTTCATTCTTCAGTGGCTCTACTAATTAGCGGATGATAAAAAAAAATACTAATAAGGACTATGCATCCCTATAGCAAGAAAGAAAATAAAAATGGACCTAGTCCATATATGAATATGGGTTTGATATATATAACTGACGCTTGACTAATAGAATTGTTGGCATTATTTGTCATTGATGTCAAAGGTCATGTGCAAGACAAATGTTGGACACAAGAAGGTATCAAATGAAAGGTAAGTTTGATGTTGTCAAGTCATCATAGGATCAAATGAAAGGAAAGTTTGATGTTGTATCAGTTTGATATGCTTCATGTGACAAAGATGGTAGAGGTTCATGATTGTGTGATAGAGATGGCAAAGGTTCATGACTATGTGATTCACATCACATCAAGAGTTTCAGGAGTTGTTTCATTCACATTAGGTGATGGTTGCATGTGATGGAGAGATGGTGTTCTAATTGTCATTGGTGTTCTCTTTTTCATGCTTCATGATCTTATGCTTTCATGGGTTGAAGTCTTGGTTGATTATGTGTCGAGTCTTCAAATTCTAGATCTTCCATTAAACCCTAGTTATTAACTAGTCATACCTAGACTAAGTCCTTAAGTGTCCGTCACACTGTATATCACTTTTGTTTTATTTTAGAGGTGACTTGTTATTACAGGCAAACCACTTAAGCACAACCTGGTGAAGGGTTCTTATCTCATGTCTCAACTGGCCTCTAGGCCTAAGTAACCTTCATAGCCAGTTTGTTCATAAACCCTCAAAGCGAGAGATACAAATCAATGAACAGGATTTAAAATGCAATGCATGCGAACCTTATAATCAATGCTCAATATTCAAATTGATTCATAAACCCTAACATTCCTTTTACGACTAAGAAGTTTGACGGTCTCTCTATAATATGAAGCATTGGCAGTTGGATAACTGTCTATTTTTACTTGTTTTGGATGAACAATCAAAAACCCTAATTGCTTGAGAGAAGTTTGGTCAATGAGTCTTGTGTGCGAGTTGAGGTATTTGGATTTTGTGAGGGAAAAGGAAGAAAACATACTATAGATATGTAATGTGAGTGAGAATGAACTAGGTTGAATGGATACAGAATGAAGCAATTTTGACAAAAATAATGGTATAAAAGGAGCAGTTTTATATACAGTTAGATGGTGGTTTAAAGGGGCAAAAAATTGGTATTGTACTTATGCTAAAGGCATAGTGTTTTGAATATAAGGGAAATATATATTGTTGCAAATCCAAACTAATCAAGAACTGATACAGATGTCAAAGGTTTCCTAATGAATGGAAGAGGGTTTTAACTCAGAGATCTGGAATGTTGTCTTTTGGAGCATTGTGATCAAGAGTTCTTGACAAGGGAGACATAAGATATTTGATACTGTTTATTTGTAGAAGAGATTATCAAACTTGTATAAAAGGAGAGATAATGGTTTGTATAAGCATTGGGGAGGTTGTTAATGTTGTTGCAATGTAAAGAATCAAGGTAACCCCCTAAATTAAGTATTCTTTCTTGTGTTCACACTTTTCCAGTGAGGTAGTCGTATTTGCCAGTGAGGAAATAACCAGTGAGGCATGTTTTTTATTAAGCTAGTGAGGCATTTTCTGAGTGGTTTTTCATCCCTATGAGGGCTTTCCACTCATGAAAAACATGTGTTATGGTTCATGTTGCTTATCATTATGTGTGTACCCTAATGTTTTGTCTTTGAGGTCTTGATCATAATGTTTATAATCATACTTATGCATATGTATTTGATAAATCTTTGAAGTCTCTCTCATTCTCTATCATGTGAATTAAAATGTGCAAAAGGTTTTAAAAGTTTATAGACCACTAATTCACCCACCTCTCAATGGTCCTGTACTCCAACAAGAATCACCTCATGTTGTGATCATGTGTTGTAAAGATCCTTGTAATAAACCTTTACAATATTCTAATATGCTTCTATGCACTTTGGAATATTTTGTATCTCACCTTGTAGCTATACTCAGTTCTGACATACCTACAGTATAACCTAACGACTATACTTGGTTCCAAAATCGTAGGTGTAGCATTGATTTGTTTGTGTGGTATGTTACCTTATTTATATGCATGAATATTGTTGATGATTAGAATTTTATAATAACGTGTGTGCTTGTTGGGATCCTTTGGCGATCATAAGCACATGTCACTTTAGGGGCATGGGCTTTGTAAAATCTCTTGTTCCCTTGTGTTTTTTCACTTTACCTTAAATATGTTTGATACCAGCAAGCGAGATCAACCAATTTAAGGTGGGGCCATATATTGTGGTATAATGCTTGGATATTTTAGATATTAATTCTAAAGTGTGTTTGTGTATGCTTCCTTTTCAATGTAAGGCATCTGTCAATGCAGGTGGAGTTGTGTGCTTTGTGTTGTTCTTTGTATACCTCCTTTTCACTACAAGGCATCTGTGGATGGATATGGGGTTGTGTACTTTGTGCATGCTTCCTTTTCACCGTAAGGTGTCTATGGAGGTGAGTGGGGTAGCATTTTGAAATCCCTTCTGCGGAAGGTAAGATTGTGTCTTCCCTTGAGTGATTGCACATCCTTTTAAAATTCCTTTGTGGAGGCAAGGCTGGATCTTGAGTTATTCACCCTTAAGCATGTCTTTCATTGTTGTGGTAGCATAGCTCAACCATCAGGTGTGTTTGGTGTGTCTTAGATAGTGGAGTGTAGCGATGAGCTCCTCCCTATTACCTTTGTTTGTTTTGTATATGACATATAGTATGTCAATGATATACTCTATGACATTTGTGTATTCCATGTGTTTTCGATGTGTTTTCTATCTTCCTTACCTATTTTTCAAGTTTTAGTGTTTTCTATCTCTCCTTGTGAGTTGAACAACATTCATCCTCCTAATGGTTTCATCGCATAGGTGATATCATTTTTGTTCATCATCACTTGATTTCATCTCATTGATTTATGTTTAACATCTTCCCTACTAGGGCACACACTCTCTATCAAACAACGGTGTTGGGAAGATTGAATGCTATCTCAGGATTTTACTGAGGCAAGTCCCTAAACACCATAACCCTCAAACCCTATTTCTTCTTGTGTATAGGTTATAAGTGTGAGATTTATAAAAGTGTTGACATAGGAATACTAAATAAGGGAAAGGGTTTTGGGATCCGATAGCATTTCAAGAATATTCCCTTGTAGAATACTTGGGCCCCTATGGAATAGTCTTTCTACTTAAACAGACATCAAATCTCGTATCAGGATATTCTCTGTGATATTTTTGTAGTTTTAAGTTTCTAAAGATTCCATCCTTTTGGAATTGAGTGCCTGTGAAACAGTCCTTGGACTTTATAGCTTATGAGAAATAGGTTTGGATATCTCTCTGATCATTCTTGTGAAATTAGTTTTTAATTATCTACTGTACATATCTTGTTATAATCATATCTTTACAAATCTAGGGTTTAGTGCATTTATTGACCTAGGGTTTGATAAAAGCCTTGATTAAATTAGATATTTCCATGTCACTCTTGAGTACAAGATCTGTAGCCAAGTCCTCCATTTGGTAGTGATTTGGCTCGGTCTTGTCCTTGAATGTTATTGTGGAAGAGGGTTTGATCTACTGTGCAAACTATTCTCCATCATTTGCCTTTTTCACACTTTACATTTTGGTGAACCTATAGCTCCCAACGTTTGCATCTTTCTATTATTTGAAATCAGATATTGCATTCATTCATAGCATACTTATCATTATTTATTTGAAAACCTTGCATAATTTTGAAAAAATAAGTGAAAAAATAAAGCATTCTAGGCTAGAAAAATGCATAGTTTTGCATTGCTTTCATTGGATATGATTGAAAAATTTTAATTTCTGATTTTTACATCATATATAATCCATATTATAGTGATTAATCATCTCATGACATTACATCTTGCATTTGAAGATCTCATTTGCTAGGGTTTTGTTAAAAATTTGCATTTTCCTAAAACCTAGTCATTTCCAAAGCTAGGGTTTGTAGTCAAAATCTTGTTTCAGATTTTGTTGTTGTCATAAAAATTCATTCAAATCTATTAGTAGTGTGGCATCATTTTACATCTTTGCTTTCAAAATTACAATTTTTTCAATTACACATTGTATATTTCAACATTAATAAATTCAACATCTTCTACACACTTCTTTGAGAAAAATCTTAAAATCATCTACATTGCCTTTGTGTGCATCACTTTTTACATCATACTCACTCTGTTTGTAGTGAAATTCATGTGTTTTTTATCTTTGAAAAAACTTCAAAAACCTGATTTCCTCAAACTAGTGTTTTGGTGTGTAAAAATCTATCATATTTTCATTATGGTGCTTCTTGTTATTCATCTTTAGAAGTTTTGTTTGCATATATCATAGATTTTGAAAATTTCTCTAAATTCACTAATATGCATCCTCATGACTTAAATCACACAACATACATTTATGACATTGACATTTCTATGTGTTCCATATATGAGATCCTTTGTTATATATATGATTTTGATAACTTCACAACCCTCATGGGCATATATCCTTCAATATTAGAAGATCTCACTAACTTCATCTCCATGAGTTGTCATCAGAAAGATGATGCTAATAACTCTCCTTCCACTTCTACTACAAATCATGATAATACCATGGACCTACCCTCTAATACATGTGATGGTAACCTAGCTTTGACTATTTCATCCTATGCTTTGGATCCCTCTCCCAAAATTGTTCCCACTTGTGAGGACATCTTGGCAGAAGAGGAATAAATCATTGACACATCCCCGACCATCACCACACCCTACCTCCATTCTAATGCTCTCCCCTCAAAGTATGAATCATTAGTCAATGAAGAACCTCCTCTCACAAAGGACCATCCATGGATAGATAATGGGCATTCATCTAACAATATTAAACCTTCTTTTCCTACCATAGTGCATTAAGCTTCTATGGATCATTATATTGATCTTCTTCCTTTAGTGGAATATCCAAGTGCCTTGGATATCACTAAGTGAAGAACCTTGATCTTCCCCCTTTAGTCGAATGTTCAAGTACCCTGGATATCACTAAGGAAGTGAAGAACCTTGATCTTCCTCCTTTAGTCAAATGTTCAAGTACCTTGGATATCACTAAGGAAGTCAAGAACCTTGATCTTCCTCCTTTAGTCAAATGTTAAAGTACCTTGAATATCACCAAGGATGTGAAGACCATGGATAGTTCTCCTTTGGTTGCATGTTCAAACCCATTGGACATCACTAAAGATACAATCATTAGTAATTCTCTTAACAACACTTTACCTTCCCTTCATTCCAATGCTCTCCCTTCAAAAGATGAAGCATTGGTGGATGAAGAAACGTCTCTCACATTAAATCCTTTGGGGATGGATGTTGAGCTTAATCAAAGTGCAAGAAAAATTATTCCAATCATCATTAATAGACTTATTCTACCCACTAAGAGGATAGTGGATAGGTGTACTGATATTCCTAAACTAATTGTGCATAATGCACCTACTACACTTCCTCGCTTCATGGTTCAAGGTGCTCCAACACCACCTTGACCAAAAGGAAAGGGAAATTTTTTCGAGGTTCCTTCGCTTCCATATTTACAAGGATAGGGAGAAAACCTTCAAGAGTGAAGCTACCCCTTGTAAAATCATAAAATCAATTTTGAACTAGCTTCCTCTTGACAAATGTCGAAGAATGTGGAAAATCATGAACCCTTGATGGTAGACAAAGATGAAGATCAAGATTGGGTATAAGATGATTTGATTAAGGACAATGGCTAGAAGGTAAGTATTTTTCACTCATTTAGCCACAATTGATGTAGCACCTTTTTAAGTTTCTCTTAAGAGTCACCTTCTCCTAATTGTGTCATGCTATGTTCCCTCGTGTTGTGTTAAATGTTTGTTTAGGTCTCCTTGTATGACCCTTGATACTCTTGTAAGGTCAAGGATACAAGGAGATTGCCTCCATTGTGAAACTTCTTCTATTTGTTTCTCTATTCTTCTATGCTTCTCCTCTCCTATTTGTAAATTGTTATGTGTTGTGCCTTGGGGGCATAGTATTGTGAATGGTGTTTTAGGGGCATCCTTCTACATGGTGGCCCTAAGTCACTTTTGTCTCCTCTCTCATTTTTTGTGATTTCATTCTTCTAACATAGTTTTGGCTCTATTAGTCGGTAGATGATGATAACAAATAAATAATGATATGAACTGTGCATCCCTACAACAAGAATAAAAATGGACCCACTACATATATGAAGCTAGTGTTAATGTGTTACTAGCACTTGACTAGTAGAATCACTCTTTCGTGTTGTGATGTGAAGATTCTTGTAATAATCCTTTGTAATTCTTTAATCTTCTTCTAAGCACTTTGATATGTTTTGTGTCTCACCTTGTGCTACACTCAGTTCTAAGATACCTGAAGTGTATCCTTACAACTATGCTCAGTTCTAAACCTACAAGTATAGCCTTGGTTTGTTTATGTGGTATGTTACCTTATTTATGTACATGAATATTGTTGATGATTAGAATATGATACTAATGTGTGTGATTTTTGGGAACATTTGGCAATCGTAAGAACATGTCACCTTGGGGGCATGGGCTTTATGAAATCTCTTGTTCCCTTGCATGTTTTCAAATTTACCTTAAATATGATTATTACCAGCAAGCGGGATCAATCACTTTAAGGTGGGGGCATATTATGTGATTATTTTAGACATTTTGATAAAGCGTGTTTGTGTATGCTTCATTTTCACTATAAGGCATTTGCAGATGCGAGTGGGGTTGTGTATTTTGTTTTGTTTTGCATATACCTCCTTTTCATTGTAAGGCATATGTGTGATGCATGTGGGGTTGTATACTTAGTGCATGCTTCCTTTTCACCGTAAGGCATCTAGGGATGCAAGTGGGGTTACATTTTGAAAGCCCTTTTGCAGAAGGTAGGATTGTGTCTTCCCGTGAGAGGTTGCACATCCTTTTGAGAAAGTCCTTTATGGAGGCAGGATTGGATCTTGAGTTATTCACCATTAAGTGTGTGTTTGGCAGTTGTGGTAGTGTAGCTCAACTATTAGGTGTGTTTGGAGTGTATTAGGTAGTGGAGTGTAGCAATGAGCTCCTCCCTATCGCTTGTGTTTGTTGTGTATAAGATTTATAGTATGTCGATGATATACTCTATGGCATTCATGTATTCCATGTGTCTTTCACGTGTTTTCCCTACGTGTCTTGCATGTTTTATCTGTGTTTTACATTTTTTTATGGTGGTGCATAGCGATGAGCTCCCACCATGGTCTGGTTAGAGTTACATAATTGTGTAATCTTGTCTTCCCTTTGTGTATGCCTTGTGTATTAGATGTTTGCACTCATGCCTTCTCCATGTATTGTGTGATTCTTTATTGTCTTCTTCATGTTTTGTGTGATTCTCATGTGTCTTCTTATCTTCCTAAGCTTGGACACTAGAAATGGTCTTCCAAACTTAGGGTGTGTCTTCATTCTTGTTTTTGGTGAGTTGTATATGTTTCAACCGTACTTTAATGCATTTACTGATCGTAAGATCATACACACATTAAAGTGGGGGATAAATGTTATGGAGTAAAAAGTGGACAAATGTCTTTCTACCTCATTTAGCTCCTAGGTCCCCGTGATAACATCATATATTCTAATTATTCATCCTGATGCAAAATCCCCAGAAACCAATGCAAATTGGGAACAAGTGGCCCATGCTTAGCCTTACCCCAAACCAAAAAGGTGCCTTGGGACTTGGGAACCTACTCCCACATCCACCCTAATTGGTCAAGGCAAATTCAAATGCATATCAGCATAAGACCTTTAAAAGGGTTTCTCGTTATAGGCTCTTTTGGTTAATTTGACGAATGTTAGCGGGAAAGCATATATAAGTGTGATTTTGAATTCATTTGTGAACAAGATAGTGATATCCAACTTGAAGCATTGGAGTAAAGAGAATTCAAATCATTCATTGTATTTCTAGAGAAGATTTGTATTGTCATCGTGTGTATTTCTTGATTCCTTACAGTCTTCTTCATGTTTTGTGTGACTCGCATGTGTCTTCTTATGGTTTCCTAAGGTTGGGGGCTAGAAATCTTCTTCCAAACTTAGGGTGTATCTTCCCTCTTGTGTTTGGTGTGTCTGATATTTTTCTACTATGCTTTAAGGCATGTACTGATTGTAAGATTGTACACACATTAAAGTGTGGGCTAAATGTTATGGAGTAAAAAGTGGACACATGTCATTTTACCTCCTTGTTTATCTCCTAGATCCTCATGATAACATCATACATTCTAATTATTCATCCCAATTAATGATGTCTTCCCTTCGTGTATGCTTTGTGTATTTCCTATTTACACTCATGCCTTCTCTATGTATTGCGTGATACTTTACTATCTTCTTCATGTTTTGTGTGACTCTCATGTGTCTTCTTATGTTTGCCTAAGGTTGGGGCTAAAAATGGTTTTCCAAGCTTAGGGTGTGCCTTCACTCTTGTGTTTGGTGTGTTTGATATGCTTCGACTATAGTGTAATGCATGTACTGATTGTAAGATTGTATACATATTAATGTGGGGGCTAAATGTTATGGAGTAAATATTGGACACATGTCTCTATACCTCCTTGTTTAGATCCTAGGTGCCTGTGATAAAATCATACATTCTAATTATTCATCCCAATGCAAAATCCATTGAAATCAATGCAAATTTAGAAAAGGGGCCCATTCTTAGCCTTACCCCAGACCAAAAAGATGCCTTGGGACCTGGGAACCCACGCCCAAGTCCTCCCTAATTGGTTAGGGCAAATTCAAATGCATGTTGACATAAGACCTTTAAAAGGGTTTCTCCTTGTCGACTCTTATGGTTAATTTGATGAATGTTAGTGGGAAAGCATATATAAGTGTGATTTTGAATTCATTTGTGAACAAGATAGTGATAGCCAACTTGAAGCATTCGAGTAAAGAGCATTCAAAGCATTCATTTTAATTCTAGAGCAAATTTATATTGTAATTATGTGTATTGATGTAGGTTTTTTAAGTTATCATCTATCTCTCCTTGTGAGTTGAAGAGTATTCATCCTCCTGAGGGTTTCATCACATAGATGATATCATTTCTATTCATCATCACTTGATTTCATCTCATTGATTTATGTTTAGCCTCTGTCATGCTAGGGAACACACTCTCTATCAAACAATGGTGTTGGGAAGATTTAATACTATCCCAGGGATTGACTAAGGCAAGTCCCTAAACACCATAATCCCCAAACCCCATTTCTTGTTGTGTGCAGGTTATAGGTGCGAGAGATGAAAAAGTGAAGACACATGAAGACTGAGTAAGGGAAAGGGTTTGGGATCCAATAGTATTTTGGGACTATTCCTTTGTAGAAGATTTGGGAGCCCCTGAAATAGTCTTTCTGCCTAAACAGACATCAAATCTGGCATCAGGATATTCTCTGTGATATTTCTCTAGTTTTCAATTTCTGAAGATTCCATCCTTTTGGACTTGGGTGCCTGTGAAATAGTGCTCCAACTTTCTAGCTTTTAAGACACAGGTTTTTATATCTCTCTGATCATTCTTGTGAAATTAGTTTTTGGTTATCTATTATACATCTCTTGTTATAATAAGATCTTTACAAATCTAGGGTTTAGTACATTGATTGACTAAGGGTTTGATAAAAGACCTGATTAAATTAGATCTTTCCATAGCACTCTTGAATACAAGATTTCTAGTTGAGTCCTCCATTTGGTAGTGATTTGGCTCGGTCTTATCCTTGAATTTTATTGTGGAAGATGGTTTAATCTAGTGTGCACAGTATTCTCCATCATTCGCCTTTTCCACGGGTGGCCTCCTCTTATGTGTTGTGTTGTGTTCCCTCATGTTGTGCTAGATGTTGTTTAGGTCTCCTTGGATGACCCTTGATACTCTTGTAAGGTGAAGGATACAAGGAGACTGCCTCCATTGTGACACTTCTATTTATTTCTCTATTTGTCTATGCTTCTCCTCTCCTATTTGTAAATTATTATGTGTTGTGCCTTAGGGCATAGAATTGCAAAGTGTTCTTTGGGGGCATCCTTCTACGTGGTGGCCCAAGGTCACTTTTGTCACCTCTCTCATTTTTCATGATTTCATTCTTCTATCATGCTTGTAGCTCTATTAGTGGGTGGACAACGATAAAAAATAAACACTGATGTGGATTGTGCGTGCTTACAACAATAATAAAGATGGACCTAGTCCATATATGATGCTAGGGGTAATTTGTTACTAACGCTTGACTAGTAGAATCACTCTTTTGTGTTGTGATGTGATCATGTGTTGTGTTGTGAAGATTCTTGTAACAATCCTTTGAAATACTTTAATGTTTTTCTAGGCATTTTGATATGTTTTGTGTCTCACCTTGTGCTACACTTGATTCTGAGATACCTGAAGTATATCCTTACAGCTATGCTCGGTTATGAACCTGCAAGTATAGCCTTGGTTTGTTTATGTGGTATGTTACCTTATTCCTGTACATGAATATTGTTGATGATTAGAATTTGATACTAATGTGTGTGTGTGATTGTTGGGAAAATTTGGTGATTGTAAGTACATGTCTCCTTGGGGCATGGGCTTTACAAAAGCTCTTGTTTCCTTGCGTGTTTTCCACTTTACCTTAAATGTGATTATGACTGGCAAGCAGGATCAATCACTTTAATGTGAGGGCATTTATGTGTGATTATTTTAGACATTGTGATAAAGCATGATTGTGTATGTTTCCTTTTCACTGTAAGGCCTCTATGGATGTGGGTGGGGTTGTGTACTTTATTTTGTTTTATGTATACCTCCTTTTCATTGTAAGGAATTTGTACGATGCATGTGGGGTTGTATACTTAGTACATGTTTCCTTTTCATTGTAAGGCATCTACAGATGCAGGTGGGGTTGCATTTTGAAATCCCTTCTATGGAAGATGGGATTGTGTCTTCCCTTGAGTGGTTACACATCCTTTTAAGAAAGTCCTCTATGGAGGTAGGGTTGAATCATGAGTTATTCACCCTTAAGTGTGTCTTTGGCAGTTGTGGTAGCACATCTCAACCGTCAGGTGTGTTTGGCATGTCTTAGATAGTGGAGTGTAGTGATGAGCTCCTCCCTATTGTTTGTGTTTGTTGTGTATAAGACGTATAGTATTTCAATGATATACTCTACAACACTTGTGTATTTCATGTGTCTTCAATGTGTTTTCCCTGCATGTCTTGCATGTTTTATGTGTATTTTGCATGTTTTTTTATGGTGGTGCGTAGCGATGAGTTCCCCCAATTACCTAGTTAGAGTTGCATAATTATGTAATCATGTCTTCCCTTCATGTATGATTTGTGTATTATGTGTTCACACTCATGCCTTCTTTGTGTATTATGTGATTCTTTACTATCTTCTTCGTGTTTTACATCATTCTCATGTGTCTTCTTATGTTTTCCTAAGCTTGGGTGCTAAAAATGGTCTTCCAAACTTAGGGTGTGTCTTCACTCTTGTGTTTGGTATGTTTGATATTCTTTGATTATATTTTAATTCATGTATTGATTGTAATATCATACACACGTTAATGTGGGGGCTAAATGTTATGGAGTAAAAATTTGACACATGTCTTGTTACCTCCTTGTTTAGCTCCTAGGTCCTCGTGATAACATCATACATTCTAATTATTCATCCCAATGTAAAATCCCCTGAAACTAATGCAAATTGGGAATAAGGGACCCATGCTTAGCCTTACTCCATACCAAAAAGGTGCCTTGGGACTTGGTCACCCATGCCCAAGTCCTCCCTGATTGGTTGGGGCAAATTCAAATGCATGTCAGCATAAGACCTTCAAAAGAGTTTCTCCTTGTTGGCTCCTTTGATTATTTTGATGAATGTTAGTGGGAAAGCATATATAAGTGTGATTTTGAATTCATTTGTGAACAAGATAGTGAAAGCCAACATGAAGCATTAGAGTAAAAAGCATTCAAAACATTCATTAAGATTCTAGAGCATATTTGTATTGTCATTGTGTGTATTGTTGTAGGTTTTTGAAGTTATCATCTATCTCTCCTTGTCAATTGAAGAGTATTCATCCTCCTAAGGGTTTCATCACATAGGTAATATCATTTGTGTTCATAATCACTTGATTTCTTCTCATTGATTTATGTTTAGCCTCTACCCTGCTAGGACATGTACTCTCTATCAAACAATAGTGTTGGGAAGTTTGAATCCTATCCCAAGATTTGATTGAGGCAAGTCCCTAAATAGCATAACCCCCAAACCCTAGTTCTGCTTGTGTACAGGTTACAAATGCGAGATCCAAAAAAGTGAAGACACGGGAAGACTAAGTAAGGGAAAGGGTTTGGGGATCTAACAACATTTCAAGAATATTCCTCTATGGAAGACTTGGGCATCTATGAAATAGTCCTATGACTTTCTAGCTCCTGAGACATGGGTTTTGATATCTCTCTAATCATTCTTGTGAAATTAGTTTCTAGTTATCTATTATACATATCCTTTTATAATCAAATAGTTACAAATCTAGGGTTTAGTGCATTGATTGACCTAGGATTTGATAAAAGGATTGATTAAATCAAATCTTTCCATAACACTCTTGAGTACAAGATCTGCAGTTGAGTCCTCCTTCATTTGGTAATGATTTGGCTCGGTCTTGTCCTTGAAAGTTATTGTGGAATAGGGTTTGATCTAGCTTGCACACTATTCTCCATCATTCACTTTTTCACACTTAAAATTTTAAAATGTTAAGGGGAAGAGAGAGGAATGATGAAGTAAGCATGCATTAGATCAAGGCCCTCTTCTACAATAACACTTAAGGACAAGATCGAGCCAAATCACTACCAAAAGGAGGAGGAATTAGCTATAGATCTTGTACTCTTGTTTTCTGTGGAAAGATTAGATTCAATCAGGCCTTTTATCAAAACCTAGGTCCACAATGCACAAAACCCTAGTTTCACAATGATTTGCTTATGACAGACAAAATACAATAGAAACATAGAAATCAATTGCATAAGAATGATCGGGAGGATGATAAGAACCTGTCTTTGGAAAAGTAGAGGTTTTAGAGGACAAATTCAAGGGTGTCCAATTCCTTGAAGTGAGAATCTATCGAAGGTCTGAACTGAGAGAATTATGTAAAGACTACCTTGAAGCCAAATATGGACCCTAAAATGGCTAAATGACATGGGAACTAGTGCCCAAGTTTTGGAGAGAGGAATATTCCCAAAATTTTATCAGATCCTAAAACCCCAATCCTTGCTTAGTCTTCCTATATCTTCACATTTTTTGGATCTCACTCTTGTAACCTGCACACAAGATGACAAGAGAGTGTTTTCAGGGTTATGGTGTTTAGGGACTTGCCTCGGTCAAATCCTAAGATAGCATTCAAGATTCCTAGCACTATTGTTTGATAGAGAGTGTGTGCCCTAGTAGGGTAGAGGCTAAACATAAATCAATGATGATGAACATAAATGATATCACCTATGTGATGCAACCCTTAGGAGGAGGAATGCTCTTCAACTCATAAGGAGAGATAGATGATAACTTCAAAACTTGCAACAACACACAATCACAATACAAATTTGCTCTAGAATCACAATGAATACTTTGAATGCTCTTTACTCCAATGCTTCAAGTTTTCTATCACCATCTAGGTTCATAATAAATTCAAAAACACAATTAGATATGTTTTCCCGCTAACATTCATGAAATTAACTAAAAGAGCTAACAAGGAGAAATCATTTCAAAGGTATTATGCTGACATCCATTTGAATTTACCCCACCCAAGTCCCAAGGCACCTTTTTAGTCCAAGAAAAGGAATAATATGGCCCCCTAGTTCCCAATTTGCATTGGTTCTAGGGGATTTGCATCGAGATGAATATTTTGAATGTATAATGTAAATCATGGGGACCTAGGAGCTAAACAAGGAGGCAAAAAGGCATGTGTCCACTTTTTACTCCATAACATTTATCCACCACTTTAATGTGTGTATGATCTTACAATTAATACATGCATTAAAGTATGGTCAAAGCACCTCAAACATATCAAACATGAGAGTGAAGACAAACCCTAAGTTTGGAAGATCATTTCTATCCCTCAAACTTAGGCAAACATAAGAAAACATTTGATAGTCTAGAAAGACATAGAGAAGATAGTAAAGCACACAATACATGGGGAAGACATGAATATAGTCATGCAATACACAAGGTATACATGAAGAGAAGACATGATTAAACAATTATATATATATATATAAATCTAACTAGTTGATGGGTGGATCTCATTTCTACATGCCTTTAAACCACTAAAACACGTAAACCACACAAGGAAGTCATGGAAAACACATGGAAGACACACATAAAACATGGGTGTTATAGAGTATGTTGTATACTATACATCTTATACACAACAAACACAGGTGATAAGAAGGAGCTCATCACTACACACCTGATGGTTGAGCTATGCTACCACAACTGCCAAATACATGTGTCATGTCCACATTTCCCATGCAGTCACGACACACAACACACGTGTCATGTCCACATTTGCCATGTGGACATGACATGAAGTACGAAAAACTTTTCTACCTATCCCTAGGAACCCCCTCCTACGTGTCTACATGTTCAGTGGCAATATACCTAAGGAGTAAACATGTCAACATAATCAATAAGGTGAAGGCCGTCTAGGGGGTATGTGACATGTAGGGTGTGTAGGAGTTCAGGACAACACTGAGAGGGGGGGTGAATCACTGTTGTATAAATTTTAACCTTTTGCAAATTTAACTTTCAAGACATGAAGAAAGAAAGACATCATTTGTTACACACATGTGCACATAACTAAGAATGAATGACGAGATTAAAATCTCATGAATAAATCATACACACAAATAGAGATAAAATCAAGACACAAGAATTGCACGAGTGGAAAACCCTCCTGGGGTAGAAAAACCACTCCAAAACTGCCTCACTGGCTTAACCTTAAAAAATATCTTTACATTCCTCACTGGCTAATGTGAGTGTCTCACTGACAAATGGTCTCACTGACCTATAAGCCTCACTGGCATATTGTGCCTCACTGGCTTTTCTCAATCAATCAAAACAAAAATCTCATGTGCAAGAAGTGATTGCTGTTCAATCTGATTTGCACCATTTAAATCAACTCATCTTTCTTTTCAAAAAGGTTTTTCTCTGCATATCATAACTTCATAACATACATAACATTATTTGCTCATCTCTGTTTTCTTCATCAACACACACACTATCAATGTACTTGTGAAGCCAATAATAATAAGATCCCTCTCCACGTTCTACAAAATCATTTTCATATTTTTATGACCTTTCATATTCCAAAATAAATAGCTTCTTCTTTATTTTTGTTTCAATTTCACCTTCTGACCCTTGACATCTACATAAACAATTCATCTAAAAACAATAGTAAGGTCACACAAAAATCTTCAATAAAATAAAATCTCTTTTACTTGTATCCTCTTCATATCCACCATGTTCATAACCTGCAAGAAATCCTGTACCAACAAATTACATCTCTATAAAATAAAATCAATTTCTTTCCATATTCCATTTATATTTTCTCTGTATAACTTTTCAATTTTCATCTTGAATATTCTTTTTGTATTCTCCAATTTAAAAAAAATAAATCATCTCTCTGGTCCTCTTGTAATTTCTTTTCAAAAAGAAAATAACCCTTCATATTCTATGATCTGCAAAAACCATTTTCCTGCAAGAATATAAATCTTCATATTTATCTGTGCATAATTACTTCAAAGATTTTTTAATTTCCCTCTGCAAATAAAAAATCTCTGAGAACTTTCATCTTCTCAAACCCTTCATCTTCTCCTTCACATTTTTCATTTTCTTTTCAACAAGACTTCAAAAATCATTTTGCCTTGTATAAAGTCTTCATAAAAAAATCTCTGTCAAAACTTTATGTTCATCTGCAAATAACCTTTGATTTTCTATAATAAAAAAAATTTCAATGAAATATTGTCAATCTTCCTCAATCTACACATAAAAAGCTTCACAAAAAAAATACTTCAAATCCTGGAAAAAACTTTCATCAAAAATATTCATTAAATGACCCTCCTCTGTAAATATCTTCAAAAATAAACCAATCTGCCTTTTTATCTTCTCTACAATTTTATTTCAAAAATCTTCAATCTCTCATTCCAAAAAAATTCTCCTTAAAAACTTCAACTTCAAAAAGCCACCTTTGATAAAAAAGTATTTCACCTTTTTGTTTCTTCCTTTAAAAGATACTCTTTATATTCTCTCACAAAAACATTAATTCCTTAAAAGAAATTAACTCCACCTTTATTGTTTTTGCTGCCACTAGGAGGTTTAAAATAAGAAAGAATTTCCTTAAAGATCTCATAAAAAATCTTTAAAAAAAACATTTCTAAAACTCCTCAAAATCTCCCACAAAAATCTCCTTAAAAATAGCTTTGAAAATCTCCTTAAAATCTCCTTAAAAGTAGCTTTGTAACTTCACATTTTAATTTATGTCATAAAATATGGCATTTAAAGGGGATCAACAAAATAGGATAAAAATCAAACTTTATATATTTAAATATTCAATGCTTTTGCTCCCCACTTTTTAAGCATATAAAGTCCACATTATTTAAATAAAGCAATTTGAGCTCTCCTTCCAATTTGCTCCCATTAAATATTGATCTTCAAATATATTTGG
This sequence comes from Cunninghamia lanceolata, assembly GCA_027924645.1. Classification (NCBI taxonomy): domain Eukaryota; kingdom Viridiplantae; phylum Streptophyta; class Pinopsida; order Cupressales; family Cupressaceae; genus Cunninghamia; species Cunninghamia lanceolata. The sequence continues at coordinate 1,056,375 of BSBN01001297.1, forward strand.
ATGCTTTTTAATAAATGGAGCTCCCATTAAATAAGTTAGCATTTAATAAAACAAAGTCCTTTGAATATTTAAACAAGTTAGCATTTCCTGACTTAGCCATGAAGCAACATATCAACCTGAAGTATATGAACAACTCCTATCAATACCAACACCTTTTTGACATCAATGACAATCTACTTTCATCAATCTCCCCCTTTGTCATTGATGGCAAAACTACCTGATACATTTTTCTTTCTCCCCCTTTTTGACATCTGATGACAAAGGATATTATCTCCCCCTTATCATCCTTCATACCAACCAAGAATTGAAATACCACTTAAGGCACTAATTATTTTTCAATTTGCTGTCCAAAACTTTTCATGTTCATCTGCATATTGAACAACCATAAAAACTTGAGAGCAACAAGACATCAAACAATCATGTAAGGCATATCAAACCAAGCACCAAACCACTATTACAAGCTGCCCATAGACTGCACTATACCACTTCTAATCACAACACAAATTTGTAGATGAAGATGAAACACTGACATCAATGAGATTCTCTGATTACTTCCTTTAACAAACTCCTGAACCAACACTTTTTGACCTGAAATAACAAATCTCCAAGATCTCCCATGTGTTAAAGTTCACAAAACACTGCTCAGAAATACCATTGGTAAACACTGACAAGACTAATCAACATAACTCAACTCAACTCAGCACTTATCCACTTCCTGAATTAGTCCTGACAAGAAATACCAATATGAGCATGAAGAAAACATATCTCTTTTCAAATCTCCCAAGATAGTGACAACTCAATCCTCTAATTAACTCCCCCTAAGAACAACTCCACTTAAAGATGTTATAGCATGATCATAACCATTATAAGCATATTGAATTATGAACACTTTGAAGGCATAAACTCCTGTTAACCTTTCAACAAGTAATGATTTATGATGATAACAATCATGAAGCCAACATATGACAAACCTTTTTGAACATTACCATCTGCTATTGCTGATTTTAACTTCCTCTGATGAAATGCAAGATATCACCAACAATGTCATAGTTTGAAGAACTCTGTCTGAAACATGGAAGATCATCAATGAAACAAGTGAAACACTATCTCCAAATCACCTGAAAATTTTCAATACTTATGCAAACATATGCCATAAAAACATTACACAAGGTAGTTGACATGACTATCAAATTGACTTCTTTGATATGAATTATCATCCTGCAACCAAACTATTTTGACACCTTTTCTGACATGACAAAGACTAAAGACCATCTGAACTATCCTCCTGTTCTGCACAAGACACTTTTCACAACATACTGTCAAATCTGATGTATACATAACTACATCTTGCAACCAACAAGAACTTCTGCCTCTTGACTTTGTCATTCAAACAACAATCAAACAAATTGCATCAACAAATTTTGCTTGCAACAACACTTTGCACAAATCAAAAACATAGATAAGTGCTATGAATTGAATTTTTCATTTTCAGCCACCTTAGCCAACACATGCTAATATCTGACAAGGGCTTTTGGAAGTATCTTAATGACAACAAACACTTCACCATATCAAGATCTCATTGAACTGCAACAACATACCAACTCAACCATTGTCAGTAACAACATGCTATGAACAAAATATGAATAGGATCATTTATAAACCAAAACTCTCAACACTATCAAACTCTTTGCTTTGAACCCCTAACCATCCTTTTAACATCTTGTATGCATACAGAACTAAAGATCACCTATATCATTGTCACATACTAAAAATCAACATTGTTAGCAACATCATCATCAATAATTTCAAAGCATGGTAAGAATGATGGACAGACAAGATCATCATATCAAATGATCTTCTTCCTGAAACTTCTTGGGGTTAACTGATAGAACATTTGATACCTCCCCCTTACTTCATGCTATGTTATGCAATAGATGTAATGACTTGTGCAAGATGCACAAGCTTAGATTCTGATTTCTCTTTACTTTCTTTCTGCTTCCAAATCTTCACAGGTGCTTTCTTTCTCCAAACCTTTTCAACCTTTTTCTTTTCCCAACCTTTCAAATTAGGTGATGCTCTCCTGTAACTGTGTGCTTTATGACCAAAAGATTTGCAATTATAACAAACTATGTTATAATCATAACCAAATGACTGATAGTACCCTTTTGTCATCTCCTGAGCAATTATGTTATGCTTCCATGCAGATTCATTCATTCTATTCATTTTGCAGTTCCTTTGAATATGTCCAACCTTATTGCACTTGTAACAAACAATATTAGTAATCCTTCTGCAATTAACTGATTTGTGTCCAAATTGATTACAAGTATAACAATAACCATTAAAAGAATAGTTATACCTGTACATGTATGCTTGTCTTATAGCAGCAGGTTTTCTGAAATTCCTTCTTTGATTGTGCACAAATTCATCTCTGATTTTTTGTTCTGTTTCACTCTTCCTTTTACCTTCTCTGGCAGCAACATGATGACTTGAATCAATTTTCCTTCTAGGAGTCTCTCTTGCTTTTGAACATTCTCCTTCTTCAAAACCAAGTCCAGTAGTGTCTCCATATAGTTTTTGTTTACCAAGCATCTTATGTAGCTTGCTTGTGCTTTCTTCAAACTCCTTATACTTCTTAGATAAAGCTTTGAGACCATCATACTCTTTTCTTAGATTGATAATATCACTCTCTAGTTTTAGATTCTCAATCCTTGCAACTTCAAGGTTAGATATTGAGACATCAGCTATCCTCTTAGCTTTTTCAATTTCTGATTTCAAACTGACAACCAATTTATCTGATTCACTTGCTTGATTCTTCAAGTCTATAATCAGGTTTCTAGCATCTTCAAGATTTGTAAGAGCTTTATCTTTTAAATCTCTTTCTTGCTGCAACTGCATCATTAATTTATTATTCTCCTTCTTATAATTCTTGAGCTCACTTAGAGCATATATGAGCTCTCCTTCCAAATCAATCTCACAATCTTGTTCATAATAATCCTGATCATCATCACTCTGATCATCATCACTTGTGATGCTAGCTTCTTCTGAATTTGATTGGGATTGAACTTTAACTCCTTCATTTGAAAGTCTCTTTTCATTGCTACTTTCTTCACACACCAGAGTGTCCCCTTCTTTATCATTATCTTGATAAATCCTTTTCAACCTCCTCCACATATCCTGAGCTGTAACACAATCCATAACTTTACAAATAACATCATTAGACAGAGCAGATAATATAGCCTTCTTTGCAATATCATTATATTCAAGACTTTCTTTGTTATTTATAGAATTACCATTTTCAACTGACATTAAAACATCATATCCTAAGGAGGATAAATATACTTGCATTCTAACATACCAAACTAAAAAATTTGAACCATCAAACTGAGGAACATCTGAAACAATATTAGATTCAACATGGAGAACATCTTTATCAACTGACTTTATATCAACATCTGGATTTGATATGAATGATGTCTTTTGTGTCTTTTGACCAGAATGAATCTTAATATTTCTCATGTTCTTATTTCTCCTGCACTTACCCATTGAACTCCACACACAGGACCTACCCAAGCTGATTAAGCTGCAGAAGGGAAACTGGCTCTGATACCAATTGTAGGAGTTCAGGACAACACTGAGAGGGGGGGTGAATCAGTGTTGTATAAATTTTAACCTTTTGCAAATTTAACTTTCAAGACATGAAGAAAGAAAGACATCATTTGTTACACACATGTGCACATAACTAAGAATGAATGACGAGATTAAAATCTCATGAATAAATCATACACACAAACAGAGAGAAAATCAAGACATAAGAATTGCACGAGTGGAAAACCCTCCTGGGGTAGAAAAACCACTCCAAAACTGCCTCACTAGCTTAACCTTAAAAAATATCTTTACATGCCTCACTGGCTAATGTGAGTGTCTCACTGACAAATGGTCTCACTGACCTATAAGCCTCACTGGCATATTGTGCCTCACTGGCTTTTCTCAATCAATCAAAACAAAAATCTCATGTGCAAGAAGTGATTGCTGTTCAATCTGATTTGCACCATTTAAATCAACTCATCTTTCTTTTCAAAAAGGTTTTTCTCTGCATATCATAACTTCATAACATACATAACATTATTTGCTCATCTCTATTTTCTTCATCAACACACACACTGTCAATATACTTGTGAAGCCAATAATAATAAGATCCCTCTCCACGTTCTACAAAATCATTTTCATATTTTTATGACCTTTCATATTCCAAAATAAATAGCTTCTTCTTTATTTTTGTTTCAATTTCACCTTCTGACCCTTGACATCTGCATAAACAATTCATCTAAAAACAATAGTAAGGTCACACAAAAATCTTCAATAAAATAAAATCTCTTTTACTTGTATCCTCTTCATATCCACCATGTTCATAACCTGCAAGAAATCCTGTACCAACAAATTACATCTCTATAAAATAAAATCAATTTCTTTCCATATTCCATTTATATTTTCTCTGTATAACTTTTCAATTTTCATCTTGAATATTCTTTTTGTATTCTCCAATTTAAAAAAAATAAATCATCTCTCTGGTCCTCTTGTAATTTCTTTTCAAAAAGAAAATAACCCTTCATATTCTATGATCTGCAAAAACCATTTTCCTATAAGAATATAAATCTTCATATTTATCTGTACATAATTACTTCAAAGATTTTTTAATTTCCCTCTGCAAATAAAAAATCTCTGAGAACTTTCATCTTCTCAAACCCTTCATCTTCTCCTTCACATTTTTCATTTTCTTTTCAACAAGACTTCAAAAATCATTTTGCCTTGTATAAAGTCTTCATAAAAAAATCTCTGTCAAAACTTTATGTTCATCTGCAAATAACCTTTGATTTTCTATAATAAAAAAATTTCAATGAAACATTGTCAATCTTCCTCAATCTACACATAAAAAGCTTCACAAAAAAAATACTTCAAATCCTGGAAAAAACTTTCATCAAAAATATTCATTAAATGACCCTCCTCTGTAAATATCTTCAAAAATAAACCAATCTGCCTTTTTATCTTCTCTACAATTTTATTTCAAAAATCTTCAATCTCTCATTCCAAAAAAAATCTCCTTAAAAACTTCAACTTCAAAAAGCCACCTTTGATAAAAAAGTATTTCACCTTTTTGTTTCTTCCTTTAAAAGATACTCTTTATATTCTCTCACAAAAACATTAATTCCTTAAAAGAAATTAACTCCACCTTTATTGTTTTTGCTACCACTAGGAGGTTTAAAATAAGAAAGAATTTCCTTAAAGATCTCATAAAAAATCTTTTAAAAAAACATTTCTAAAACTCCTCAAAATCTCCCACAAAAATCTCCTTAAAAATAGCTTTGAAAATCTCCTTAAAATCTCCTTAAAAGTAGCTTTGTAACTTCACATTTTATTTATGTCATAAAATATGGCATTTAAAGGGGATCAACAAAATAGGATAAAAATCAAACTTTATATATTTAAATATTCAATGCTTTTGCTCCCCACTTTTTAAGCATATAAAGTCCACATTATTTAAATAAAGCAATTTGAGCTCTCCTTCCAATTTGCTCCCATTAAATATTGATCTTCAAATATATTTGGATGCTTTTTAATAAATGGAGCTCCCATTAAATAAGTTAGCATTTAATAAAATAAAGTCCTTTGAATATTTAAACAAGTTAGCATTTCCTGACTTAGCCATGAAGCAACATATCAACCTGAAGTATATGAACAACTCCTATCAATACCAACACCTTTTTGACATCAATGACAATCTACTTTCATCAGGGTGTCGCGTCTGGGGTTAGATTGGTTTAATCTAAACCCTAAGTTTCCTAGGTGAAGATGATTTCGTCAGCATCGAACCCTATCTTAACTCAGATCGAAAAGTGATAAGTAGAACAATGGTAAGGTGGCGTGTGATTCAAATGGAATGATGGAAAGGAATAAAATAAAACATCTCATAAAATGAACCCTAGAAATCTAGCAAAATTTTGGCAGCATAACGCATTTTTGATAAACGCAAAATAAATTTTAAAAACAAATCACCCTTAGGGAATTAAGTAAAAATTAATAATAAATTTAAATCAAACTAAAGAATAAATTCAGAACGATTTAAAATAAATTAATAAAATAAAGCTAAATGACAAGACGTCAATAAATCCAAGGAGAAAATTGACTTCGTTATTAAATACAATTTGAGAATTATAATTAATAACTAACTCAAAATTTAATAGAGGGAGGAGAGTTTAAATAACTCTCCCCGCAAAACAATAATAAAAAATAGATAAAATTGCAAAGATAAAATTCTGTCAAAAACAAATTCATTATCCCCATTTAAATAATTCTATAAACAAGGGAAGAGGGAAATACCCTTAACCAAAAAGTAAATTCAAAAACACAAGACAAAATTATAATGCCAAAAAAATCAACTCATCCCAACTTAAATCTCAATAATAAAGACAAATATATCCAAGAGTTAAAATTAAACAATAAAAGAAAATGAGGTTTGAAAAGAATAAAATAAAAATCCCACAAAATAAAATCCTCCCAATAAAAATATCCTCTCAAAAATAAAATAAGAAAAAAAGCCCTAATTTAAATAACACTAAGTTTTCAAATGAAACCCTATTCTTATTTTCTAAGTTTTCCCATTTGTGATGCCCTAATTTTCTCTAACCTTTTCCTCTTGCCCTAATTTCTCTTTTCTTATTTTCTCTTCTCTCTAGTTTTGTTTCTTCCTTTGTGCAAATTAGGGTTTGTGGAACCATTGGAGGCCAAGGTTGAGATCCGGAAGTACGTATCCCAAAAATCTAGGTTTTTTTTAAGAGAGTTTTAAACAATGCAATGAGAAGGGTTTTTGATGTGTTGCAGGGTTGGAGTGGTGTAGCGGCAGTGGTGCAACAAACTAGAGTGCAAGGCCGGCGGCGCAACTGGAGGAGGTGTGAGTTGTTGGGCGTGTGGGCCATGACGGGCGGCGGAAGGCAGCGACGGGGTCGAGGTCCGGTGGCGGGGTCGTGGTCCGGTGGCAAGGTCGTGGTCTCCAACGGGGTGCTGCGCATAGGGTAAAGGGGGTTACGGGGGGTGTGGGGGAGGCAGAGCCTCCACCCACACCCGCAGGTGTGGGTGGAGGCTCCACCTCCCCCACACCCTCTTACTGTAAAGAACACACCCACAGTCCTTCCTTCATTTTTTTCTTTTTTTTATTATTTTTTTTCTTTTTTTTTTCTAAAAATACTCAAAACCTCAGTTCGTCCTTAAACAAAAATGCTCTCTATATTATCAATTTTCTTTTATATAAATTTTGTTCAACATATATCTAATATATATGTGTGTGTGCATATACACACACACACACACACACATATATTGCAAATAATCTCAGTCTGTTAAAAAAAATCACAGTGTATATACATATATTTTTTTTTGCAAAAAGAGAAATTTATGTATTCAGCCCAAAAAAGTAGTTTAAAATTTCTCTTCTATGTTAGCTGCATTTACATAGTGGCAAGGAAAATAATTGAATAGCATTCTATACTTTTTGGAAACATAAAACAAGACAACCAGATACATTGATATGTTTAAAAGAAGGGCAGATAAGGAAAGGCAGAAATATATAAGTTCTCACAACATTCATTCTTCCAAAACATTGTTGCAAATACAAAAGAAAGACTATTATCCTTCTCTTCTAATAATTTTTTTTTTTTCTACAGCAATGAATATTTTGATCTTCAAAATGACAAACAAATAACTATGCTCAAACTTTCTCTATCTAGCCTGCCATTATATTTATTTACTAACACCTATACATTGTATTTTTTTGACACATTATACAAAATAGAAATGCATTTCTCCCCTTTTTTTTTGCCATAAAGATTAACCTACAAATAAAATATATTTCATACCTGAAGAGTATAATGGCAGAATGTATTACAATTTCTCTTTCTTTCATAGAATAAAATAAACTTTATTCAGCAACTTTCACACACATAAATATCTCTTTGAAAAGAATGTGACAAAAAATTAAAATAGCTCATGCATATTTTTTTTTGAAGGAAAATAACAAAAATTTGTTTATATCTATTTTCACATCCATTTCTCAATACATTGCCAACTTCACAAATAAGGAAACAGACAACTTTAAGTAAAATAAAACAAAATTTTACATTACATTAAAATCACAGCCAACTCTATGGCAAGTTTCATAGCAAACTTTTACAAAAATACAATACAATAAGGCCTCTATGGCCATGGCTTTAACAGCCAACACAAGAGACTAAAGGGACTCCAAATTGCTCTTCTTTCAATTCCATTTTACATATTGACACCTGCAATAAAACACAACAAGGAACAACATTCTAGCCACTACGAAAAGCTCTCCTCCCTACTGTAGACCCACAAGTGGGTCACCCTTGAGCTAGGGAGGTAGGGATTCACACAGGTGAAGAACATTCTACAACAAAATCAAACACAGCAACACAAAAACAACCCATAGCTTAACACAAAACTCAACTCATACAAATGAGTTGTTGAGGGTAGGGAATGGACCCCTCAACTTCAAAGGGCTACCAAATGATAAAATGTCATCTCCAAAACTCCACTCTCCACAATATCACAAAAATAACCTCCATGGCACTCTTGCCATTCAATAACCTTCTCAACAAAATAAAAGCCCTCAAGGCATAGATGCATAATGTGGGAGAAACCTCAAGGAGGTTCTTTTCCCCTACCCAAACAAGTTGAGCATTACCTCCATTGGAGGTGCTCTCACCATAACTCTCATCCCAACAAAAACAAAACAATGCAACAACAAGACAACCAAAAAAACTAAAACACAATACATTAAATAAGCTAGGGTGAGAAAACAAGTTAAGAGGCCTACCTTCAAAGCCCTTATAATGGAAACAAGTTGGTGAAGAGCTCCAAGCCTTCCCAATCTTTCCCAAGCCTTCCAATCCTTCAAGAAAAATCCTCTAACTCTCCCAAACTCCTCCAAAAATTCTAAGAAAAAAATTAAAATTGCAAGAACCCCACACTCCTCAACAAGAGGAGATAATATAAGCCATGAATTTGGCCTTGAGGAATGAGAAGGTGACACTTGTCACCTCCTCCTTCCTGCTCCCATGCCACTTGTAAGGGAGAGGAAGTGTGAGGATGACAAGTGACGTCCTCTCATTCCCTCTCAATACTCACCTTATCCACTTGTGCTCTCACACATGTGTGAGAGGACAAGTGGTGAGGTGGCAATTCCACTCACACCCTCAAGAGGATAAGGGATGCCATATGGCATTCTCTTATTCTCTCAAGGAGCCATCTTCCTCCAAGATGCTCTTACACGTGTGTGAGAGTCTTGGGGGAAGCTCCCACACACTTGGGAGTCTTGGAGACCTCCCAAGTCTTCCTTGGGAAAGAGTTCCCAAACTTTGGGAAGGGAGATGAGTCTTTCCTAAGGCATGACTCATCTCCCACTTCCCTTATTTCAAATTTTCGTCACTTTTACTAAACCATGGTTTAGAGTGACCAAACGTGAGTCAAATCTAGGGTTAGATAGTCTAAGTTGACCCTAGACTCATGGGTAACCACCTAGGGTAGCTTTTGGGACTCTAAGGTTCACAAAGGGGGTTAAAAATCCACTTTTAAATGATCTCAACAAAATAAAATAAATACCAAGTGGTGTAAATCAAGTGAAATTATACAACACTTAATATTAATTAAATAGACAAGGGTACAAAGGCCAAAATAATAAAATTAAATCAAGTACTTAAATCAACATTCAAATTCAAAAGTGATCCTTATCCCTCTTGGGAATGGATTGGTTTTATAGGGGATAACATAGTGTGAATTCTACCTCCAATTTCCCATGGCTAGGGAATGTAAAACCTGCACATCTCGATCAAGTGTCAGTCCTGTCATGAAAAGTCATAGCCGAAGCAATTGGCATTAAATTCACACAATCGAATACAACGATACTCATCAATACATCATTCCAAATTAAACTGCATTTTCAATCACATGTCAAATAGTCCACATCACTAAATAACTAAAATCATCATCACATATACATCTCATATGTCGAATCACAAAATAGCACCTAATCAAATCAAATCACAAATGTCTAATCAATGTCCTATCATAATCGGGAGATAAAAACCAAGTCTGCATATCAAAACCATAGTCACTATAAATCTGATAATGTCATCAACTAAAATGCATATTGATCCAAAATAAGGGAGGTAAAATAATTGGCCTCACATCCTCCCCACCTAAGACTAAACTTCCTCCTGGAAGTCATCAAAAAGGTGAGGATAGAGTGCTCAGACTAGCCGCATCCTCCCAAGTCACTGTGACCTCATCATAACGATCCCACTAGACCCTAACCTAGTCTAGCTCTCGACCTCGAAGGCCCAGCATCTAACGAGCCAATATGTGAATTGGCTCCAAAGCCAATTGTCCATCCGCCTCTACCTATAAAGCACTCCAGTCTAGCACGTGAGACAAATCAAATATATATTGCCTCAAAACATAAATATGAAAGACATCGTGGATACGTGACAGGCTAGGTGGCAATGCAAGATGCCAGGCAACTGGTCCTATCCACTCCAAAATCTCAAAGGGTCCTACAAACTGCAATGCAAGCTTAGAGCCCTTTCCATAATGGATTGGACTCTTGTGTGGCCGTACTCTAAGGAATACCCTGTCACCCACTGAGAAGCTCTAATGAATCCTCTTAGCATTGGCATTCTTCTTCTGCCTTTCCTGTGCCTCCTGTAACCTCTGTCTAATCAGTGTGACCTACTGCTCCATATCCTAAACTAGCTCTAGACCGATGGCAACCCTGTCCTCTATCCGATGCCAACTCAATGGTGTCCTACATGGTCTACCGTATAAAGCCTGAAAGGGAGGCATACCTAACAAGCTATGATGCCCATTATTGTAGGAAAACTCAACCAGATACAAATACTCCTCCCATCTAGACTGATGGTCCATAACATACATCCGAAGCATGTCCTCCAACACCTGATTCACCCGCTCTATCTGCCCATCTGTCTCGGGATGATAAGCGAAGCTAAAGTTGAGCTGTGTGCCTAATGCCTGCTGCAAGGCTCTCCAGAATGCTGAAGTGAATACAGAATCTCTGTCTAAAATAATGCGGTGAGGTACTCCATGTAATCTCACAATATCATCTAAGAATACTCTCACCACTGCTAGTGCATTGTACATCGTGCGTACAGGTGAGAAATGTGCTACTTTGGTTAACTTGTTGACTGTCACCATGATGGCATCATGGCAACGTCAAGACACAGGAAGACCAATGATAAAATCTATGGAAATGGTGTCCCATTTCCACTTAGGTATCTCATGTGGGTATAGAAGACCTACTAGATGTTGATGCTCGGCCTTGACCCTCTGGGACTCAAGGCATCAAGCAACAAACTCTGCTATATCTCGTCTCATACCCGCCCAATGGTACAGCTGTCGTAGATCGGCATGCATCTTCTTCACCCCTGGATGTGCCGCATAAGGTGCTCTATGAGCCTCTGATAGCACTACGGTACGTAGGTCACCTGCGCGGGGTACATAGATGCGCTGTCGATGATGAAGTAAACCATCTGCCTCAAGTGAATACCCTGCAAACTTGCCCACAAGGGCCCTCTGTGAACTGATCTCCTGTTGTACCTCAAGAAACCACTCATCCTCAGGCAGATGCTGAATAATATGTCCTCTCAAGTCCACACTCAGGGTCAAGGTCAAGAGCTCATGGTGCCTTTGACTTAATGCGTCAGCAACCACATTCTCCTTCCCTTTGATGTAGTGGACATCAAAGTCATACTCACAGAGGAACTCCATCCAATGCCACTGACGGGCATTCAGATTCAGCTGTGTAAAGATGTACTGAAGGCTGTGATGATCAGAATGGAGCTCAAAGCGACGACCCAACAAGAAATGTCTCCAATGAACTAGAGCATGAAATACTGCCGCTAAATCCAAGTCATGCATGGGGTAGTTCAGCTCATGGGTCTTAAGCTTTCGCGACTCATACGTGATCACTCTACCACCCTGCATAAGTATAGCTCCCAATCCCTCGAGTGATGCATCCATGCAAGCCATAAAATCTACTGCAGGATCAGGAACTACTAAAATGGGAGCGCTAGTAAGACGCTCCTTGGGGGCCTCGAAGGCCCTCTCACACTGCTCAATCCAAAGAAAGCTCTTTCCTTTCTGCTGAAGGGAAGTGATGGGGTGCACAATCTAAGAAAAACCCTCAACAAAGCAATGGTAATAACTAGCTAACCCCATAAAACTCCTGACCTCTATCACACTAGTGGGTGCTGGCCAATCCCTGATAGCCCTGATCTTCGATGGATCTATTGAGATTCCATCACCCGAAAGGATATGCCCCAGATATTGAACCTCTATCCTGAAAAATGCACACTTCGCCAAGTTCCCATAAAGATTCTGCTCTCGCAAACACTATAGAACCTGATGAAGGTGCTCCTCGTGCTCCTCCTCGGTCTGTGAATAGATCAAAATGTCATCGAGGAAAATGATCATGAACCAATCCAAATAGGTATGGAACACCCCGTTCATGAGACTCATTAACACTGCAGGGGCGTTCGTCAAGCCGAAGGGAACCACTGTGAACTCATAGTGGCCATAATGAGTCCCACAGGTGGTCTTATGGATATCTACCTTTGTGAACTCATAGTGGCAGAGGATAACAGTTCTTCACTGTCACCTTATTCAACTACCTGTAGTCCATACACAATCAAAGAGACCCATCCTTCTTCTTTACGAAGATGACAGGAGCACCCCAAGGTGAAATGCTTGGTCGGATGTGCCCCTTCTCGAGCAAGTCCTCCAGCTATAACTTGAGCTCAGTGAGCTCATGTGTGGTCATCCTGTAGGGTTTACGAGACACTGGCTCGACACCTGGCACTAAGTCTATGTGAAAGTCTACCTCACATCGGGGTGGCATCCCTGGTAACTCTGCTGGAAACACATCAGCAAACTCTCTAAGGATGGGATGATCATCCAAAGATGCCTCTAGATCGTCATCTGATCTGTCACTCATTGTGATGGCGAACATCTGACATCCCTTCTACATGCAGCACTTAAGCTACTAAGCGGATATCATACGTACTGTTGTGGGCTTCTGCATGCCCACTATCTCAACCGATGTGCCATGATCATCTAAACAGCTGATCACCTTCTGGCAACAATCTAGCTTGGCTAGATGAGCCACAAGCCAATCCATACCCAACACCACATCATAGGATCCTAATGTCATGACTCTAAGGTCACATACTATGGTAAAGGTTCCCAAAGCAATCTCACAGTCGTGGACTAAGGCATCTACTATCAACTTGGCCCTAGAGGCCAACTCAACCACCCACCTATCACCCTGCCTAGAGGCCAACAACCTGCAACGCTCCACTAACGATGGAGATATGAATGAATCAGTAGCACCAAATCAAAGAATAGAAATGGGGTTACCCCCAATCATACCTGACATCTCAATCACTGATGCCTGAAAATCTACCTGGCTGTTATCAACCACTGCAAACATACGGTGGGATCTACCCACATCACCCATAGTCTGCTCGGATCCTCCTGCACGAGGCTATCCCCCTGCTGTAAAACCCTATGGACACTCTCTAGCTAGGTGTCTAGCTCCACCACAAACATAACAAGGGCCCCTAGCCTGTACCTGTCCAATCTGAGTCCTACTCGACTGCTGCTGCCCTAATCTACCAGTAGAACCCTGCGAGCCCCTATAAGATTGCTACGACCTCGCGGGTCCTACAGGTGGTCCCTACTGCCTCTGGTCTCTGCGCGGGCCCTGCTGCTACCAGCCTCTATTATGTCCCCCATGTGACCTCTGTTGTGTCCTAGCTCTCTGCTGCTGCTGCTATGGGGACCTAGGAGGTAAAGGTGCGGAACTGAATCCTCCCCTATGAGGTGGCTATGATGGTCTACGGAAACTCTGCTGATGCTGCTGCTATCCTCAATCCTGAAACTAAGGGCGTGAACCTTGCCCTTGTCCCTGAATCTCCTCAGTGATGTATGCCTTCTCGATAGCATCACTCAAAGTCTGGGGGTCTGCCATCTGAACAGGCCCTGCTATACTATGGTTCAGTCCTCAGATAAACTTATGCACTAGGAGTTTCTCGTCATGGAGATACTTCGCATATCTGGATAACTCTGTAAACCTACCCTCATACTGAGCCCCTGTAAGACCCCTCTTCTGTAGGTCATGGAACTCATCTATATGATGCTGCCTGTAATGGTCTAATAAGTAGTACACATTGAAGTGCTCAATGAAGGTCTCCCATGTGAGGGTGTCTAAAGAAAGGTGATGCTTGCACTCCTCAGTGCGCCACCAAGTAGCTGTTGCATCTCGCAACAAGTGTACTACAACACGGGCCTTCATGTTGCCCTCGTAAGGATGCAACGCGAAGCATCTATCTAAACTGATAAACCAGCCCTCTGCCTTGGCTCCCTCTATGGTCCTGATGAATGTAGGAGGGTTCAACCTCAATATATCCCTGATGGGGTCTCCTCTGTCTCTAGGCCTCCTGATAGGCTCATCTGTATAGTAGTCATAAGGCCTGTGACCAAAGTGCTCTACTTGAATTGCCTCGTCATACCTAGCATGATGTGAAGGACTCCTGCTACGGGCCCTGTCAGCCAAACCAACCTCCTTTGCCGTTGTCTCTAGAATCTCAACATAAGGCTCCACATGTGGTGCCCCTCATGGCTCAATGCGAGGCTCCACACATGGCTCGACACGGGACTCAGCTCGTGGCTCCATGTGTGGCTCCTCTCACAGATCCTTGCAGGGCTCGACATGTGGCTCTGTGTGTGGCTCAACTATAGCCAGTGGAACCCTGTCTAGAACTGCCTGTAAGGCCTGCAAAATCTGTGGCCCAATATCTGGTATGGTTAGTGGTGCCTGCGGTATCTGTGGGACTGGCTATGCCTAAACCTCAGCTGAAGAATCACTATGAATCTTAGGGGATGGAGTGCAGCGGGACCGCACTCACCGAACTCGTCGAGGAGGCATCCTACAAAACTAGGTAACCACAAATCAGTCTAAGTTGCAAAAATAATAATGTGCCCAAAACCAGCCTAGTGTTTAAACTTAGGCTCTGATACCAAATGTCATACCCTTATTTCCCATGCGGTCACGACACACAACACACGTGTCATGTCCACATTTGCCATGTGGTCATGACACGAAGTATGAAAAACTTTTCTACCTATCCTTAGGAACCCCCTCACATGTGTCTGCGTGCTCAGTGGTAATACACCTAAGGCGTAAACATGTCAACATAATCGATAAGGTGAAATTCGTCTAGGGGGTATGCGACACGAAGGGTGTCGCGTCTGGGGTTAGACTGGTTTAATCTAAACCCTAAGTTTCCTAGGTGAAGATGATTTCATCAGCATCGAACCCTATCTTAACTCAGATCGAAAAGTGATAAGTAGAACAATGGTAAGGTGGTGTGTGATTCAAATGGAATGATGGAAAGGAATAAAATAAAACATCTCATAAAATGAACCCTAGAAATCTAGCAAAATTTTGGCAGCATAACGCATTTTTGATAAACGCAAAATAAATTTTAAAAATAAATCACCCTTAGGGAATTAAGTAAAAATTAATAATAAATTTAAATCAAACTAAAGAATAAATTCAAAACAATTTAAAATAGATTAATAAAATAAAGCTAAATGACAAGACATCAATAAATCCAAGGAGAAAATTGAGTTTGTTATTAAATACAATTTGGCAATTATAATTAATAACTAACTCAAAATTTAATAGAGGGAGGAGGAGAGTTTAAATAACTCTCCCCGCAAAATAATAATAAAAAATAGATAAAATTGTAAAGATAAAATTCTGTCAAAAAGAAATTCATTATCCCCATTTAAATAATTCTATAAACAAGGGAAGAGGGAAATACCCTTAACCAAAAAGTAAATTCAAAAACACAAGACAAAATCATAATGCCAAAAAAATCAACTCATGGGTATGTGCACGATCATGATGGGCCAAACTATACCTCTAAGTGGCAATGAAAATACAGAAAATCAGAATTTATCAAATTCATGTGAAAATTTGAATGGATTATCTACACAATTTGAAAAAGATGTAAGAACGAAATTTGTAGAGAATTGAATCTAGTTTATAGGCTACTATTTTTTTTAAAAAAAAAACTAAATTTACTTAGTGAAAATTGAATATTTCAAAGAACAGCTATTAAATTTTTCAGAAAAAAAATAAAAAGTGGGTGTCTGTCCAGCCAACCTAACTATGAGTAAAATTTTTTTTTTTTTTTTTAAACTTTCAAAATAAGTAGAGGACTCATGTCCGGATGTGACGCATATTTATTTGAAATTTTTTTCCAATAAAATAATTAGTTATGATTTTTTTACTATGACTTTTTATAAAAAATAAAAAGTAATTTTCCAGCCAACCTAACTCGATTAAAAAAATTGAAATTCAAAAAAAAAAATTTAACCTATAGCCAGAAGAGCATAGAGTGTGATGCAGATTTCGGATCTCAAAAAGGTGAAATGGTTTGAAAGTTATGGATGTTTTTCAATCAGTGTGTCCATGAGGATTTCAGACACACGGTATATAGAAAATTATTAATAATTATTTAATAAAATGATAACCAAACAAATCTTATATTTTTAGAAAGCTAACAATTTTTTCTATAAACCCTTTTTGTTTTATCAATTTTGCGTAAAAAAAAGTCGTCAGCACGAAGGGTGAAGTTCGAAGAAGAGACTGAAACATGAAAACACGTTAGAATCCATAAAAAGTCAACAACCAAGATGGATATCCATTTTGCTTTGGTAAAAGCAACTCAAAACGGATATCCATTCTGAAAACGGATATCCGTTTCCTTGATCCATGAAAAATTTTGTACCATTGGTTTTGGATGAAGAGAAGCAACATATTTGAAACATCGAGGCAATAATACAAAAAGTTAAAGTTAGTTGGTCATTTATAGGTGTATCTATTGTTTCATATCACATTACACATAGAATTCTAATTAACAATCTAGTTTCCTCATTTGGGGGAACAATTTTTTATCCATTTCTAATGGAATATTTAGTTAAAAATTGGTGGCTCCTTGTAAAAAGTATGGGCTCTTATCAAGTACGTGTTGTGGCCAAATCACACATCACCCCATTAGGAATAGGGACCCCCCTTTTTTTGAATTCCAATGCTTTGCATTGGGATCTGGATGATGTTTTTTCAAATGGCCCTCTGCTAGGAATGAATGCTTTGACCTTTGAATGACTTGAACTAGGAAAGTTTTGCGAGCAAATGGCTCAGTAGTGTTAGGCGTTGTTTTGCACTCATAGAATCACCAAAGGGCACCTAGCTTAATGGAGGACATAACAAATATTTAGAGGTCCCCTTTTGTGCCTAACAATAAGCTTGGAAATGTTTGAAAAGCATCAAAAGGAATCAAGGCATATTCTATCATCTGTTAGATCCCAAATTTGCGCCTTAAACATAGAATGGATGTTTTAAACCCTAGAATATAGTGCCCTGTGAAAGAAGATTGCCTTGTGGAAGGGATTGAAATCATTCAAAGTAGCGCCTAAGAGGTGTATGGAGTGGAGGATGATATTCTTAGCATAGAATGAGTGCCTAGGAAGTGGTGTACCTTGATCAGTGAATTTGGCGCCCTTAGTCATCAAATCAAACTCAAATTGGCGCCTAGACTCACAAGTCTTTAGGGGGCGCTCGAGTTAGAGTTAAGTCTCATCCATATAGTTTTGATGGCACCATAAGAAGGATGATCTATGTTGTAGAAAGAATGTTAATCACTTTGAGCATCAAATTGCGCCTTGATTGGAAAGCTGATTAAGAACCTCAAGAAATGAAAATTGAATAAGGAAAAGAACAAAATGTGTTAGGCGCCCTTCATTCAAACATGTAAGGCTCATTTTCTTGACCCTTCCATCTAATGCTAGCGCCTAGGTGATGAGAATACAAAATGTGGAAATCTAGCATGTCCCAAGTAAAGCGCCCAACATCAAGTAGGCATGAAACAAGTTGGTCAATAATGTTAGGGACAAAATTGTGGAGTAAGAAACTATGCAAGTCAAGGCGCCATTTCACACCTATTTATCTTGAGTGGCATGTCCTATTCAGAGCACTCCAAGTTGGCACCTTGACCAAGCACTGTGAAGGATCCTCTGAGTGATAATGGATGAAAAGTATTTGAAGGGAACTTCATAAGCGCCCTGGAGACATCAATCCAAAAATGAGGGAAGTGTGCCTTAGGTGAGATGGTATTTGTTATAAGTTGAAGATATAGCGCCTATTGGTACTTGAAGCTCCATCCTTAGCGCCTACCATCCTTAGCGTCCAATGTATAAGCCTTCACCTAATTTGGCACCTATGGTAATTTCGTTGTAAACAAATCTAAGGTGGGTGCCTAATATTAAAGGGCTATTGATCAAGAAGTCCTCTATACACTCATTCACTAAGGAGGAAGAAGATGACAAAATTAGAAAGAAAGAGGTAAGACGCATTTTTGCATCTAAACTACTCATTTTTAGCGCCTAAAACGAATTTGTTAAATGGGCACCAATTTCCTCCGGAGTGACCTCCACTTTGCGCCTTGAAGTACATGGTGAGGTAGGAATTCAATTTTAGCGCCCAAGGGACAATTGGCATCATAACATAGGCACTTGGATGATAGAAGACTTCCAATTGATTTAAACCAACAAAATGACCAAATTTAAGGCCAGAGATGAGTTTTTGCACCTTGAAGAGAACATGTTGGGATTCTTCCTATACAATTTGGAATGAACACTTCACTTCGCTCAAGTATGCCAAGAGTGACCTTGATACCACCCAAGGAAGGTATTGATGAATATAATGAGTTTGGGCGCCCTTAATACAATGAGCATGACATTCCCTTGTTTGGAGGATTGTTATCTTAATACATCTTGGAGGAGAGAATGAAGGTTTGACATGAAAAAAAAATCATTTGAGGAATAAGAAACGAGCTAAGTGCATTAAGGTGCTATAACATACCTGAAGCTCTCTAATGAGCGCCTTACAAAAGGGACATGATAATGATGTAGTATGATCATCATACCTTGGATTGAAATCATCATAATGCTTAAAATAACTCAAAATGTGTTAGGCGCCCATTCAACTATGGATACACTCAAGTAGGCACCTTGAAGAAAACCCCTCAATGCATGTCAAAAAAAAAGGTGGGCGCTTAACATTGAAGAAGTAATTCATCAATCTTTTAAAGAAGCATGGATGTAAAAAAGAAGTGAACACCTATGTAAGATCAAGGCACAATTTTCAAACTCCTGAGTGATCTCCAAAGTAGTGCCTTGAGGTGAGATGGGGTCTAAGTCTATCTTAAATGGTGCCTTGAGTTGAGGGTAAGTAAGTTGCTTTGAAGTCAACATAAGCGCCTAAGGGATAATAAGACTCTTGAAGTTATTAGCAGGTGTTTGGAAGTATTAGAATCTCGCAAGAAAGACAAAGACCCTTGGCACATAACCATCAAAGCAGCTTGAAGTCATAGGGTGAATGCATAGAAATAAGGAGACTTCTTGAGTTGAGGGGTTGAATGTGAGATAGAACTATAAAAATGTTAAAGATCAGTCCAAAGACCTAGGCGCATTTTGCCACCAAGATAGTTTGATTTCAGCGCCTAGATATCTTAGATACAAGGCACATATTCATGCCTTCGTCCCCCAATTTAAGTGCCTATCTGTATATATGAAGAGTTTGTTTTAAATTTAAAATTTTGGAAAATTTATTAAATGCATTAAATACAATCAATCTGGGTCCTTTAACTGGAATGCAAGTAGAAGAAGAGCTTCAGGATTCAATTGATAATGCTTGAGCTATTATAAGACAAGAGACAGAAGGTAGAATCAGAGCTGAGCAAAGATGCCAAGCCTTAGAGCAGTACATTCAGCATTTAGTTCATCCTATTCACAAATGTGTCCAAAGTAAGATTACTCAAATCAAATAATGGCTTATATCCACAGTTTTATTAAGTTGATACCTTGGTGGATTAGTGTGTAAACATTCAAATTAGATGGTAATTCACAAGTTTATAGAATAATAAAATGAATCCCTAGTCTAGAATCCAAATGTACATAATAAAATGGATACCTGTTTTGTAGTCACGATATGGACGTTGCAGAGTGTCCGTTGGCAAAGAATTGGGATTTACTTAAATTTGCTTGTTCATGCTTCTCACAGGACGTCACCTCCCCTACCCATCCAGCTCTACAGAAGAAGAGAGACAACAAATGATCAAGAGGGATCACCAATTAGCGGTAAGTGATTGATTACTTATGTCATGTTATATATTTTGAATATTAAATTCTATATTAATGTGCACATTGTTTGATTGTATTAATAGGTGGAAATTCAAAAATCTCTATCGAGGAGGTCTAGTCGATGAGCGATAGAGGATGAGTCATTGACTGGTTCACCATCTTCATGGCCTAGCAAGAGCCATATATTATTTGATAGCAATCCATAGGAGATTTGATTTTGGGACATTTTGTTACATATGCCTATTTGGCTTTGTAAACATACTTTTGTATGTTATCAATGTATATCGTTGTATATACCCATATGGTTTTATTTGTAAATGCCTATATGGCTTGATATATACACAATACAAATTATTTTCATGACATTATGCATATATGTATATATAAGATCCTAATTTGGCACAAGTAGGGAGAATGCTTGCAAAGGTTATGGAATTTGGTTTTAAACGTTCCAAATGTATTTGCTTCAAAGATTCTAAAGCCTTTTCAAAAAATCCATTTTGTGTATATCCTGCAATCATTGCATTCCATGAGATAGCATCTCTTTGAGGTGTCATGCCAAACTGTTCACATGCCTTGTCTATGCTTCCACACTTTGGATTTACACCCACCAATTGCATTTTCTTAACATTTCCTTTCAATCCTTATCAAAAATTCTGTTTTGTGCACATATTGCAATCATTGCATTCCTTCATTTACAACACATGATTAAATAAGAAGATGCATATTTACAACACTTAAGAATATGTAGTAGTGTTGCTCATGTCACCAATACTATGTTTACATCTTCACATACATGGCTTACAACATGTGACAATATGAAGTGATGAAGAAACTTGTTATTTTGATGTATTTCAACTCCAAACTTGCGCCTAGAAGTGAAGGCGTTAATCCTTGATCAAACTAACCTAAAAGTGTGCCTTGGTACTTAGGGTGCTAGATTATGATTGATCAACCTAAAATGTGCACCTAAGGCTAGATATTGAATTGGAAGGATAAAATACATCATCAAAGGAGTTTATAGTTATTGAAGGCATCAAATGATGACTTGGGCGCACATCTACCTCTCTACACCATCAAATGTGCACCTAGATTAGTGAGGCACCACTTCATATCTCTATGACTTTGGATATGCACCTTGATAATGAATTGATCTTGCAAGTTGAGGTTGTCTCCACAAGTTGAAAGAATGTCCAAAAAATGCAAGGCGCCAATTATTGAACAAATAACCTAGAATGAGTGCCTTACTATTTGAGTTGCTAGTTCATGCTTCTAGAACACCAAAAGTGCACCTAGATGATGAGGCGCTAGCTCTTGCTCAAGCAACCTTGAAAATGCGCTTTGACAAGGAGGTTAAAATGTATTATCAAAGGATTAAGTTGAATCAAGGAATCATCATTGAAGACAAGTAAAACATGATTGTGAATGAGGTGCACTTTTCATTATCTCCAACCTCACAATTGCGCCTTCCCTTGGAAGCTCATATTGTGCCTAAAGGAAAGGTACTAAGATAACGTCCATGTCAATGATTGAGAATGTGTCAACTAGAATAATATTTTTGTTTTTCTCATCGTGGGGTTGAACGGACTGCGTCAACGCATCGGGGTGGGCGGGTAAATGCCAGTAGAGGTCTCATTTTGTGTGCCAAGCGTCCCAGTCATTTCAGGCAAGAGGCTACCCGCAAAGTCCCTTAAGATCCCTGAGACCAAAAATGCGCCAAACTTTGACGGAGCAGTTCTCAGAATTCGTGACAGCTGGGAATGTTGTGTTTCAACCTACAGATGTATGTGGGGTCTGTCGACAATAACCTCTCTCATTTTTGGTCAACTCCATTCCGTTTGACCATGCCAAAATCAAACGCATTATTGCAAAATGCTTCAATTTGATGCAATGGAAAGGTGCTAGGTGTGAAATTTTTCATTCCATAGCTCATGGGGTCGAACGGACTGTGCCAACGCGTCGGGGTGGGCGGGTAAATGCCAGTGGAGGTCTCGTTTTGTCCGCCAAGCATCCCAGTCATTCCAGGCAAGAGGCTACCGGCAAAGTCCCTTAAGATCTCTGAGACCAAAAATGTGCCAAACTTTGACGGAGGAGTTCTCAAAATTTGTGACAACTGGGAATGTTGTGTTTAGACCTACAGGTGCACATGGGGTCCATCGACAATAACCTCTCTCATTTTTGGTCAACTCCATTCCGTTTGACTGTGCTGAAATCAAACGCATTGTTGCAAAATGCTTCAATTTGATGCAGTGGAAAGGTGCTAGGTGTGACATTTTTCATTCCATAGCTCGTGGGGTCAAACAAACTATGCCAACGCGTCAGGGTGGGCGGGTAAATGCCAGTGGAGGTCTCGTTTTGTCCGCCAAGCATCCCAATCATTCCAGGCAAGAGGCTACCGGCAAAGTCCCTTAAGATCTCTAAGACCAAAAATGCGCCAAACTTCGACGGAGGAGTTCTCAAAATTTGTGACAACTGGGAATGTTGTGTTTGGACCTACAGGTGCACATGGGGTCCATCGACAATAACCTCTCTCATTTTTGGTCAACTCCATTCTGTTTGACCATGCCAAAATCAAACGCATTGTTGCAAAATGCTTCAATTTGATGCAGTGGAAAGGTGGTAGGTGTGACATTGTTCATTCCATAGCTCATGGGGTCGAACGGACTGTGCCAACGTGTCAGGGTGGGTGGGTAAATACCAGTGGAGGTCTCGTTTCATCCGCCAAGCGTTCCAGTCGTTCTAGGCAAGAGGCTACCGGCAAAGTCCCTTAAGATCCCTGAGACCAAAAATGCGCCAAACTTTGACGGAGCAGTTCTCAGAATTTGTGACAGCTGGGAATGTTGTGTTTGGACCTACAGGTGCATGTGGGGTCTATCAATAATAACCTCTCTCATTTTTGGTCAACTCCATTCTGTTTGACTGTGCCAAAATCAAACGCATTGTTGCAAAATGCTTCAATTTGATGCAGTGGAAAGGTGCTAGGTGTGACATTTTTCATTCCATAGCTCGTGGAGTCAAACGGACTGTGCCAACGCGTCGGGGTGGGTGGGTAAATGCCAGTGGAGGTCTCGTTTCATGCACCAAGCGTCCCAGTCGTTCTGGGCAAGAGGCTACCGGCAAAGTCCCTTAAGATCCCTGAGACCAAAAATGCGCCAAACTTTGATAGAGCAGTTCTCAAAATTCGTGATAGCTGGGAATGTTGTGTTTGGACCTACAGGTGCACATGAGGTCTGTCGACAATAACCTCTCTCATTTTTGGTCAACTCCATTCCATTTGACCGTGCCGAAATCAAATGCATTGTTGCAAAATGCTTCAATTTGATGCAGCAAAAAGGTGCTAGGTGTGACATTTTTCATTCCATAGCTCCTGGGGTCGAACGGACTGCGCCAACAAGTTAGGGTGGGTAGGTAAATGCCAGTGGAGGTCTCGTTTTGTGCGCCAAGTGTCCTAGTCATTCTGAGTTATAAGCTACCGACAAAGTCAAAAGTTGCTAAGATTGAAATTTTGCATTCTGCAGGTCCTGGGTCTAAACAGATTGTGCTAACACGTTGGGGTGGGTGAGTAAATGCTAGGGGAGGTCTCATTTTATGTGCCAAGGCTCCCAGTCCTTCTCAGTTGTAAGCTACCAGCAATGTGACTTTACCGGTAGCTTATAGCTTGGAATGACTGCGATGCTTTGCACACAAAATGAGACCTCCCCTAGCATTTACCTGCCCACCCCGATGTGTTGGCATAATCTGTTCGACCCCAGGACCTGTGGAATGCAAAATTTCAATCCTAGCAACTTTTGACTTTGTCGGTAGCCTCTTGCTCGAAATGACTGGGAAGCTTGGCGCACGAAACGAGACCTCCACTAGCATTTACCCACTCACCCCGACGTGTTGGCATAGTTCATTTGACCCCATGAGCTATGGAATGAAAAATGTCACACCTAGCACCTATCCACTGCATCAAATTGAAGCATTTTGCAACAATGCGTTTGATTTCGGCACGATCAAACAGAATGGAGTTGACCAAAAATGAGAGAGGTTATTGTCGACAGACCCCACGTGCACCTGTAGGCCTAAACACAACATTCCTAGCTATAACAATTTCTAAGAACTGCTCCGTCAAAGTTTGGCACATTTTTGGTCTCAGGGATCTTAAGGGACTTTGCCGGTAGCCTCTTGCCCGGAAGGACTGGGACGCTTGGCGCATGGAAGAAGACCTCCAATAGCATTTACCCGCCCACCCCGACACATTGGTGTAGTCCGTTCGACCCCATGAGCTATGGAATGAAAAATGTCACACCTAGCACCTTTCCACTGCATCAAATTGAAGCATTTTGCAACAATGCGTTTGATTTCGGCATGGTCAAACAGAATGGAGTTGACCAAAAATGAGAGAGGTTATTGTCGACAGACCCCACATACACCTGTAGGTCCAAACACAACATTCCCAGCTATCATGAATTCCAAGAATTGCTCCGTCAAAGTTTGGCGCATTTTTGGTCTTAGGGATCTTAAGGGACTTTGCTGGTAGCCTCTTGCCCGGAACGACTGGGATGGTTGGTGCATGAAACGAGACCTCCATTGGCATTTACCCACCCACCCCGACGCGTTGGCGTAGTCCGTTCGACCCCACGAGCTATGGAATGAAAAATGTCACACCTAGCACCTTTCCACTGCATCAAATTGAAGTATTTTGCAACAATGCATTTGATTTTGGCATGGTCAAACGGAATGGAGTTGACCAAAAATGAGATAGGTTATTATCGACGGACCCCACGTGCACTTGTAGGTCCAAACACAACATTCCCAACTGTCATGAATTCTGAGAACTGCTCCGTCAAAGTTTGGCGCATTTTTGGTCTCAGGGATCTTAAGGGACTTTGTCGGTAGCCTCTTGCCCGGAACGACTGGGACTCTTGGCACACAAAACGAGACCTCCATTGGCATTTACCCACCCACCCTGACGTGTTGGTGCAGTCCATTCAACCCCACGAGCTATGGAATGAAAAATGTCACACCTAGCACCTTTCCACTGCATCAAATTCAAGCATTTTGCAACAATGCGTTTGATTTCGACATGGTCAAACGGAATGGAGTTGACCAAAAATGAGAGAGGTTATTATCGACGGACCCCATGTGCACCTGTAGGTCCAAACACAACATTCCCAGCTATCACAAATTCTGAGAACCGTTTCGTCAAAGTTTGGCGCATTTTTGGTCTTAGGGATCTTAAGGGACTTTGCCGGTAGCCTCTTGCCCAGAAGGACTGGGATGCTTAGCACATGAAATGAGACCTCCAATAGCATTTACCCACCCGCCCCAATGTGTTGGTACAGTCCGTTCGACCCCACGAGCTATAGAATGAAAAATGTCACACCTAGCACCTTTCCACTGCATCAAATTGAAGCATTTTGCAATAATGCGTTTAATTTCAGCACGGTCAAACGGAATGGAGTTGACCAAAAATGAGAGAGGTTATTGTTGATAGACCCCACGTGCACTTGTAAGTCCAAACACAACATTCCCAGCTATCACAAATTCTGAGAACTGCTCCGTCAAAGTTTGGCGCATTTTTGGTCTCAGGGATCTTAAGGGACTTTGCCGGTAGCCTCTTGCTCAGAACAACTGGGACGCTTGGCACATGAAACGAGACCTTCACTGGCATTTACCCACCCACCCTGACGCGTTGGCGTAGTCCGTTCGACCCCACAATGAGCAAAACAAAAAATATGGCACCTAGCAAGGTTTTTGCTCTTACAGAACAATGTATCGGCAAAGACCCTAGTTTTCATAAGGGGAGACATGTGATTTTAAGAGGTTTTGGGAATGTGACTTTATCCTTCCACTCCTTATCCAATGACAAGTTTATTCGCAGAGTTTGATGGGTTTTATGAGCATATACATGATGTTGTTTTAGGATAGTCATAAAGGGTAGTTTTTGGATAGCCATATGTATCTTTTTAACAATCATAAAGGGCAAGTTGTACATGGACTGTGAGAGTCCCAAAACTCATATAAATCATCCATTTTGGTGTTTGACAACCTTATAAATCCATTAGATCATTTATACAAACCCTAATGCAACTTATAAACCCTCTTTGTATAGTAATTTCATGAATGACTATCTTGTATGATTGTTTTGTGCATTTTAATAGGCCAATGAGGATTGTATGGTATTGTCATATTCATGATTTTAACTTGATGCAGAGATAGGCTCTAACTCAACATGATAGAGGCATCATTACAAATGGATTGAATTTCAATAGTCAGAGAGCCAACCTCCTATCAATGAGAGTTCAATGATAGTAAATAGAGAGCTACTTGACCATAAATAGGATTTACATACATACATATATATATGATCTCGTAGGCATCTAGGTTTCATACACAAATTGCAATAGTTGTAGAGCCAACCTCCTATCAACGAGAGTTGAATAATAGTAAATAGAGAGCTTCTCGGCCATAAATGGGATTTGCATACACACACACCCAACTGAAATAGTATCCTTATTGGCCTTATTGGCACCTCCCCCCAAGATGTAAGTTTTTTATGTTTATAATGTGCCCCTAGTGTCCTTATTGGCCTTATTGGCACCTAAAACACAAGAAAGTAGATTCCACTAGCTTTCAATTATAATTTCTCTTAGGCCCTAACACATCCATACAGGGCTATACTAAACAAAGAAATCGTAGGAAAATAGTAAAATCTACAAAAATAGAGTTTCTTGACATTAATTTCATTCAAACTTGTCTTCAATTCATCTTCAAAATGTTTATTGGTCCTCTCTTTCTAAACACTAAACCTTAAACCTCTAAACCTTAACCCCTAAACCATAAACCCTAAACCCTAAATAATGCCCCTAAACCTTAACCCCTAACCCCTAAACCCTAAACCCTAAACACGAGCAACCCTAAACCCTATCTCCTATCTCTCCCTTATCTCCCTATCTCTATCATCGGGCTCTACCTCTCAATCCTTCTCCCTATTTCTCTAGACATCTCGCTCACTCTCTATCTCCTTATCTCTCCCCATCTGTCTCCTCTCTCTTTCTATCTAGCTATCTCCAAAACTAAGAAACCCTAAACCTAGGTACACCCTAAATCCAATCAACTCTAAACCTATATCTCCCTATCTCTCCCCTATCTCCCTATCTCTATCATCCCTCTACCTCTCTTGATCTCTCTCCCTATGTCCCTAGCCATGTGCCTCACTCTCTATCTCCTTATCTCTCTCCTCGGTCTCCTCTCTCTATCTCCCTATAATTCCTCTCTCTATAAACCCTAAATCCAAAACCCTAAACCTCTAAACCTAACCCCTAACCCCTAAACAATTTAAATCCTAAACCCTAAATAATGCCCCTAAACCCTAACCCCTGACCCCTAAACCTGAAAAACCCTAAACCCCTAAACCTTAAACCCCAAACCCCTAAACCCTAAACCCAAGTAACCCTAAACCACTATCTGCCTATCTCTCCCCTATCTCCCTACCACCTATGTCCCTCTACCTCTCAATCTCTCTCCCTATGTCTCTAGCCATGTCCCTCACTCTCTATCTCCCTATCCCTCCCCTCAGACTCCTCTATATCTCCCTATCATTCCTCTCTCTCTATAAACCCTAAATCCAAAACCCTAAACCTCTAAACCTAACCCCTAACCCCTAAACAATAAATCCTAAACCCTAAATTATAATGCCCCTAAACCCTAACCCCTAACCCCTAAACCTGAGAAACCGTAAACCCCAAACCCCTAAACCCTAAACCCAAGTAACCATAAACCACTATCTCCCTATCTCTCCCCTATCTCCCTATCACCTTTGTCCCTCTACCTCTCAATATCTCTCGCTCACTCTCTATCTCCTTATCTCTCCCCTTTGTCACCTCTATCTCTCCCTATCTGTCTCCTCTCTCTTTCTATCTAGCTATCTCCAAAATTGAGAAACCCTAAACCCGGGTACACCCTAAATCCAATCAACTCTAAACCTATATCTCCCTATCTCTCCCCTATCTCCCTATCTCTATCATCCCTCTACCTCTCTTGATCTCTCTCCCTATGTCCCTGGCCATGTGCCTCACTCTCTATCTCCTTATCTCTCTCCTCGGTCTCCTCGCTCTATCTCCCTATCATTCCTCTCACAATATAAACCCTAAATCCAAAACACTAAACCTCTAAACCTAACCCCTAAACAATTTAAATCCTAAACCCTAAATAATGCCCCTAAACCCTAACCCCTAACCCCTAAACCTGAGAAACCCTAATCCCCTAAACCGTAAACCCCAAACCCCTAAACCCTAAAACCAAGTAACCATAAACCACTATCTCCCTATCTCTCCCCTATCTCCCTATCACCTTTGTCCCTCTACCTCTCAATCTCTCTCTCTATGTCTCTTGCCATGTCCCTCACTCTTTATCTCCCTATCTCTCCCCTCAGACTCCTCTATATCTCCCTATTGGTCTGATGCAGAGCACATAGTGGAAGCTCTCAAAACATGGTGAAATACCCATCAAAACCCATAGTTCAAATAGATTAAAGCTTAATCAGCTTTAAGAAACCTTCTCAAAGTTCCAAATAACATCAAATCATATACATTCTTCCTATCGGCAAGATAAACACTATCGACCAACTCAAAAATTCTTATACCGATGCTCCGATCACTCCACTTTTGATGAGCCTTTGAACATTTTGTTGTGACATATGTCCATCGGCCCAACTTTAAACTAGTCTTCTGATCTCCCATACCACCCATTTCTCACTCCACAACCTATATTAACACATGATTAAACCTAACCCCTAACCCCTAACCCTTATTTCCTAACCCCTAAACCCTAAACTTGAGAAACCATAAACCCCTAAATCCTAAACACTAAACCCAAGAAACCCTAAACCTCTATCTCTCTATCTCCCTATCTCACTATCTCCCCATCACTATCATTCCTCTACCTCTCAATCTCTCTCCCTATGCTTTGGCCATGTCCCTCACTCTATATCTCCCTAATTGTCTTCTCTCTCTAAACACTAAACCCTAAACCTCTAAACCTTAACCCCTAAACCATAAACCCTAAACCCTAAATAATGCCCCTAAACCTTAACCCTAAACCCCTAAACCCTAAACCCTAAATGCAAGCAACCCTAAACCCTATCTCCTATCTCTCCCTTATCTCCCTATCTCTATCATCAAGCTCTACCTCTCAATCCTTCTCCCTATTTCTTTGGACATCTCGCTCACTCTCTATCTCCTTATCTCTCCCCTTTGTCACCTCCATCTCTCCCTATCTGTCTCTTCTCTCTTTCTATCTAGCTATCTACAAAACTAAGAAACCCTAAACCCAGGTACACCCTAAATCCAATCAACTCTAAACCTATATCTCCCTATCTCTCCCCTATCTCCCTATCTCTATCATCCTTCTACCTCTCTTGATCTCTCTCCCTATGTCCCTGGCCATGTGCCTCACTCTCTATCTCCTTATCTCTCTCCTCGATCTCCTCTCTCTATCTCCCTATCATTCCTCTCTCTCTATAAACCCTAAATCCAAAGCCCTAAACCTCTAAATGTAACCCCTAACCCCTAAACAATTTAAATCCTAAACCCTAAATAATGCCCCTAAACCCTAACCCCTAACCCCTAAACCTGAGAAACCCTAAACCCCTAAACCCTAAACCACTATCTCCCTATCTCTCCCCTATTTCCCTACCACCTTTGTCCCTCTACCTCTCAATCTCTCTCCCTATGTCTCTGGCCATGTCCCTCACTCTTTTTCTCCCTATCTCTCCCCTCAGACTCCTCTATATCTCCCTATCATTCCTCTCTCTCTATAAACCCTAAATCCAAAACCCTAAACCTCTAAACCTAACCCCTAACCCCTAAACAATAAATCCTAAACCTTAAATTATAATGCCCCTAAACCCTAACCCCTAAACCTGAGAAACCCTAAACCCCAAACCCCTAAACCCTAAACCCAAGTAACCATAAACCACTATCTCCCTATCTCTCCCCTATCTCCCTATCACCTTTGTCCCTCTACCTCTCAATCTCTCTCACTGTCTCTTGCCATGTCCCTCACTCTTTATCTCCCTATCTCTCCCCTCGGACTCCTCTATATCTCCCTATTGGTCCTTTATCTCTCTCTAAACCCTAAACCCTAGACCTCTAAACCTTAACCCCTAACCCCAAGACCCTAAACCCTAAACCCTAAATAATGCCCCTAGACCCAAGCAACCCTAAACCTCTATCTCCCTATCTCTAACATCCCTCTACCTCTCAATCTCTCTCTCTCTCTCTATGTCTTTGGACATGCCTCTCACTCTCTATCTCCCTATCTCTCCCCTCTGTCTCCTCTATCTCTCCCAAACTCTTTTAGTCTCCTCTCTCTGTCTCTCTTTAAACTGTAAACCCTAAACCCCTAAACGCGAGCAACCCTAAACCTCTAAACCCTAAATAATTCCCCTAACCAACCTCTAAACCACTTCTCTATATAGGTGCAACTAATACCACTTTTTCATTGTTCAACTTGATGTTCATCTTGTTGGTTCTATGTCATATAATGTTCCACATCGAGCTCTTTATCTCAGTCATCCGGTTGTTCTTTATCTTGCTCTTTATTCTCATCAACTGGATGTTCCTCTGTTTCCTGATCTTTTCCAAGATCCAAATACACTTCCTATTGTTCTTCTTGATGCTGGTCATAAGGATGTGTCACTTCACCTTGTTGCTTTTTAAAATAACCAAGAAGAGGCAACAAGAGGCAACAAATTGTTACAAGTTTCTTAGGCAAATTTAAGTTTTCTAATTACTACTGAAATCTTTTTAAAATAATGTAAAGAACATGCGAAGCTTCAAGGAATCTTTTTATGGCACCTGTGCTAGCTTTTTTCCTCAAGGATCCAACATTTTGGTATCCTCCTTTGTAGAAATTAGAACATCCTCTTGATGACAATGGGAAGAATAAGGATGCCTTGAGAACTTGGAGATTTTATGGAGAGTGTAAGAACCTTCAAATCCTTAAAACTGAAATGGAAAAGGCTCACAAAGTTAGGACTGTAAAAGTATAATAATTATTGTGGGGGTTGTAATGAAAATATGGCTTAACTCTTTTGAGGTGACTCACTATCCATGATGTGTTGGGATCAATGGAAAATGGAATAAGAGATATTAACAAGAATTTGACATAAATGGAAGAAATGGATAGTCTCCCCTAAAAATGATGGCGAGAGATGTACTAATAGTAGAAGAAGCAACATGAATGGTGGGGTTGGTTGGGAGTGGACTAAAGAATTGATTGAGAGATTATAGAAGACCAATTGGGAGTGGACTAAATAATTGATTGAGAGATTATAGAAGACTTAT
Source organism: Cunninghamia lanceolata (assembly GCA_027924645.1). NCBI lineage: Eukaryota > Viridiplantae > Streptophyta > Pinopsida > Cupressales > Cupressaceae > Cunninghamia > Cunninghamia lanceolata. The sequence continues at coordinate 1,088,060 of BSBN01001297.1, forward strand.
TAAGAGTGGACTAAAGAATTGATTGAGAGTCAAGAGGATATGAGAATTAGTTAGGGGAAGTAATGGTTCAATCAGGGGTGGAGAGAACTCTCAATCACAAGAATAAATGATGCCAAAATGGATGGAACTAAAAGAAATCATGCATTCCAAAAGATGACAAGGTTGCCCCTTTCATATGATACAGTCTTTCTAAAATTTAGATTGTATCTTATAGCTAAAATGCCTAAATAGTAAAATGCTAAAAATGCTAAAATAATAAAATAAAAAACAATGAAAATAATAGAGAAAAAGAAAACGGATATCCGTTATCAAAACGGATATCCGTTTTGGTTTGGTACCAAACCAAAACAGATATCCGTTTCAAAGTCAAACTTTGCCAAGTCACGAATTTGGCTAAGTAAAAACACAATTTTTTTCCTATTGCCACTATTTGGCCCGCGATGATCCTGCACATACCCTCATCCCAACTTAAATCTCAATAATAAAGACAAATATATCCAAGAGTTAAAATTAAACAATAAAAGAAAATGAGGTTTGAAAAGAATAAAATAAAAATCCCACAAAATAAAATCCTCCCAATAAAAATATCCTCTCAAAAACAAAATAAGAAAAAAAGCCCTAATTTAAATAACACTAAGTTTTCAAAATGAAACCCTATTGTTATTTTCTAAGTTTTCCCATTTGTGATGCCCTAATTTTCTCTAACCTTTTCCTCTTGCCCTAATTTCTCTTTTCTTATTTTCTCTTCTCTCTGGTTTTGTTTCTTCCTTTGTGCAGATTAGGGTTTGTGGAACCATTGGAGGCCAAGGTTGAGACCCAGAAGTATGCATCCCAAAAATTTAGGTGTTTTTTTTAAGAGAGTTTTAAACAATGCAATGAGAAGGGTTTTTGATGTGTTGCAGGGCTGGAGTGGTGTAGCGGCAGTGGTGCAGCAAACCAAAGTGGAGGGCCAGCGGTGCGATCGGCGGAGGTGTGAGCCTCCACCTCCCCCACACCCTCTTACTGTAAAGAATGTGCCCACAGTCCTTCATTTTTTTCTTTTTATTATTTTTTTTTCTTTTTTCTTTTTAATAAAATACTCAAAACCTCAATTCGTCCTTAAACAAAAATGCTCTCTATATTATCAATTTTCTCTTATATAAATTTTGTTCAACATATATCTAATATATATGTATGTGTGTGTGTGTACACACACACACACACACACACACACACACACACACACACACACATATATATATATATATTGCAAATAATCTCAGTCTATTAAAAAAAATCACAGTGTATATACATTTATTTTTTTTTGCAAAAAGAGCAATATATGTATTCAGCCCAAACAGTTAGTTTAAAATTTCTCTTCTATGTTAGCTGCATTTACACAGTGGCAAGGAAAATAATTGAACAACATTCTATACTTTTTGGAAACATAAAACAAGACAACCAGATACATTGATATGTTTAAAAGAAGGGCAGATAAGGAAAGGTAGAAATATATAAGTTCTCACAGCATTCATTCTTCCAAAACATTGTTGCAAATACAAAAGAAAGACTACTATCCTTCTCTTCTAATAATTTTTTTTTCTACATCAATGAATATTTTGATCTTCAAAATGACAAACAAATAACTATGCTCAAACTTTCTCTATCTAGCCTTCCATTATATTTATTTACTAACACTTATACATTGTATTTTTTTTTGACACATTATACAAAATAGAAATGCATTTCTCCCCTTTTTTTTTGCCATAAAGATTAACCTACAACTAAAATGTATTTCATACCTAAAGAGTATAATGGCAGAATGTATTACAATTTCTCTTTCTTTCATAGAATAAAATGAACTTTATTCAGCAACTTTCACACACATAAATATCTCTTTGTAAAGAATGTGACAGAAAATTAAAACAGCTCATGCATATTTTTTGTTGAAGGAAAATAAAAGAAATTTGTTTATATCTATTTTCACATCCATTTCTCAATACATTGCCAACTTCACAAATAAGGAAATAGACAGCTTTAAGTAAAATAAAACAGAAGTTTACATTACATTAAAATCACAGCCAACTCTATGGCAAGTTTCATAGCAAACTTTTACAAAAATACAATACAATAAGGCCTCTATGGCCATGGCTTTAACAGCCAACACAAGAGACTAAAGGGACTTCAAATTGCTCTTCTCTCAATTCCATTTTACATATTCACACCTGTAATAAAACACAACAAGGAACAACATTCCAGCCACTATGAAAAGCTCTCCTCCCTATCGTAGACCCGCAAGTGGGTTACCCCCGAGCTAGGAAGGTAGGGATTCACATAGGTGAAGAACATTCCACAACAAAATCAAACACAGCAACACAAAAACAACCCATAGGTTAACACAAAACTCAACTCATACAAATGAGTTGTTGAGGGTAGGGAATGGACCCCTCAACCTCAAAGGGCTCCCAAATGATAAAATGTCATGCTCATGGCCTCAAGCCAAATAAAATCTCTAAAACTCTACTCTCCACAATATCACAAAAATAGCCTCCATGGCATATTGCCATTCAATAACCTTCTCAACAAAATAAAAGCCCTCAAGGCATAGATGCATAATGTGGCAGAGACCTCAAGGAGGTTCATTTCCCCTACCCAAACAAGTTGAGCATTACCTCCATTGGAGGTGCTCTCACCATAACTCCCATCCCAAAAAAAACAAAACAATGCAACAACAAGACAACTAAAAAAACTAAAACACAATACATTAAATAAGCTAGGGTGAGAAAATAAGTTAAGAGGCCTACATTCAAAGCCCTTATAATGGAAGCAAGTTGGTGAAGAGATCCAAGCCTTCTAATCCTTTAAGAAAAATCCTCTAACTCTCCCAAACTTCTCCAAAAATAGCAAGAAAAAAATTAAAATTGCAAGAACCCCACACTCCTCAACAAGAGGAGATAATATAGGCCATGAATTTGACCTTGAGGAATGAGAAGGTAACACTTGTCACCTCCTCCTTCCTCCTCCCATGCCACTTGCAAGGGAGAGGAAGTGTGAGGATGACAAGTGTCGTCCTCTCATTCCCTCTCAATCCTCACCTTATCCACTTGTGCTCTCACACATGTGTGAGAGACAAGTGGTGAGGTGGTAATTCCACTCACACCCTCAAGAGGATAAGGGATGCCATATGGCATCCTCTTATTCTCTCAAGGATCCATTTTCCTCCAAGATGCTCTCACACGTGTGTGAGAGTCTTGGGGGGAGCTCCCACACACTTGGGAGTATTGGAGACCTCCCAAGTCTTCCTTGGGAAAGGGTTCCCAAACTTTGGGAAGGAAGATGAGTCTTTCCCAAGGCATGACTCATCTCCCACTTCCCTTATTTCAAATTTTCGTCACTTTTACTAAACCATGGTTTAGAGTGACCAAACGTGAGTCAAATCTAGGGTTAGATAGTCCAAGTTGACCCTAGACTCATGGGTAACCACCTAGGGTAGCATTTGGGACTCTAAGGTTCACAAAGGGGGTTAAAAATCCACTTTTAAATGGCCTCAACAAAATAAAATAAATACCAAGTGGTGCAAATCAAGTGAAATTATACAACACTTAATATTAATTAAATAGACAAGGGTACTAAGGCCAAAATAATAAAATTAAATCAAGTACTTAAATCAACATTCAAATTCAAAAGTGATCCTTATCCCTCTTGGGAATGGATCAATTTTACAGGGGATAACATAGTGTGAATTCTACCTCCAATTTCCCATGGCTAGGGAATGTAAAACCTGCACATCTCGATCAAGTGTCAGTCCTGTCATGAAAAGTCATAGCTGAAGCAACTGGCATTAAATTCACGCAATCGAATATAATGATACTCATCAATACATCATTCCAAATTAAACTGCATTTTCAATCACATGTCAAATAGTTCACATCACATAAATAACTAAAATCATCATCACATATACATCTCATATGTCGAATCACAAAATAGAACCTGATCAAATCGAATCACAAATGTCTAATCAATGTCCTATCATAATCGAGAGATAAAAACCAAGTTTGCATTTCAAAACCATAGTCACTATAAATTTGATAATGTCATCAGCTAAAATGCATATCGATCCAAAATAAGGGAGGTAAAATAATCGGCCTCACAACATGCTTAAGGGTGAATAACTCAAGATCCAACCCACCTCCGCAAAGGACATTCTCAAAAGGATGTGCAACCACCTAAGGGAAGACACAATCCTGCCTTCTATAGAAGGGATTTCAAAATGCAACCCCACCCACATCCACAGATGCCTTACAGTGAAAATGAAGCATGCACAAAGTATACAATCCCACATGCATTCGTAAATGCCTTATAGTGAAAGGGAGGTATATGAAAAATAACACCAAGTACACAACTCGACCTGCATCCACAAACACCTTATGGTCAAAAGGAAGCATACACAAACACACTTTATCAATAATATCTAAAATATCCAAGCATTATACCATAATATATGGCCCCACCTTAAAGTGGATGATCCTGCTTGTCGTTATCAAACACATTTAAGGTAAAGTGAAAACATGCAAGGGAAAAAGAGATTTCACAAAGCCCATGCCCCCTAAGTGACATGTGCTTACGCTTGCTGAATGATCCCAACAAATAGACACATTAGTATAAAATTCTAATCATCAACAATATTCATGCATAGAAATAAGATACCATACCACATAAAAAAACCAAGGCTACACTTACAAGTTTAGAACCGAGTATAGTCATTAGGTTATACTATAGGTATCTGAGAACTGAGTATATCTACAAGGTGGGATACAAAACAATCCAAGTGCATAGGATAAGATTAGAGTATTGCAAAGGTTTGTTACAAGAGATTTCACAACAAGAACCACAATACAAGGTGATTCTACTTAGTCAAGTGTCAGTAATATATCAACCTCATCTTCATGTATGGACTAGCTCCATTTTTTCTTTCTTGTTGTAGGGATGCATGGTCCTTATCAATATTTATTTGTTTTTGTCATCCACCAACTAGTAGAGCCACTAAAGAATGTAAACACTAAAAATGAGAGAGGAGACCAAAGTGGACTTAGGTTCACAATGCGGGAAAATGCCCCCAAGACATCTTTCACAATGTTATACCCCAAGGAACCACACACAACAATTACAATAAGAGAAAGGAAATTAGAAGAATAGAGAAACAAATAGAAGTGTCACAATAGAGGTAGTCTTCTTGTATCCTTGACCTTACAAGAGTATCAAGGGTCATCTACAAAGACCTAAATGGCATTTAACACAACAGAGGGGAACATGACATGCCACATAAGAGGAGGCCCCTTATGAGAGAAAATCCAATAGATACTACATCAAATGTGGTTGCAAGGGTGAGAAATACATACCTTCTAGCCATCATCCTTAATAAAATCATCTTCTTCCCAATATTGATCTTCATCTTTGTCTACCATCAAGGGTTTATGAATTTTCACATTCTTTGGTATTTGTGAAAAGGAAGCTGTACAAAATTGATTTTATAATTTTGTGATAGATAGCTTCACTCTTGAAGGTTTTCTCCTGATCCTTGTAAGGATGACAGAGGAGGAACCTTCACAAAATTTCCCTTTCCTTTCAGTTGAGGTGGTGTTGGAACACCTTAAATCATGATCACTAGTTTGAAGCAAGGAGTTACATTAGGTACCTCATGCACAATGATTTTAGGAACATTAGTATACTTATCCACTATCCTTTTAGTGGGTTGAATAAGTCTCTTGATTGAATTAACATTGTTTTCACTTTGATTAAGCTCAACATCCATCCCCAAAGGATTTAATGTGAGAGACCTTTCTTCATCCACCAATGCTTCATCTTTTGAAGGAAAAACATTGGAACAAAGGGAAGGTAAAGTGTTTTTAAGAGAATTGGTGATTATTGTATCTTCGGTGATGTCTAAGGTATTTGAAAATGCAACCAAAGGAGAACTATCCAAGGTACTTGAATATTCAACTAAAGGGGGACGATCAAGGGTCTTCACTTCCTTAGTGATATCCAAGGTACTCGAACATTCAACTAAAGGAGGAAGGTTGAGGTTCTTCACTTCCTAAGTGATATCCAAGTTACTTGAACATTCCACTAAAGGGATAAGATCAATAGGATGATCCATAGAAGCTTCATGCACTATGGTAGGAATAGAAGTTTTAATATTTTTAGATGAATGCCCATTATCTATCTATGGATGGTCCTTTGTGAGAGGAGGTTCTTAATTTACTAATGCTTCATCCTTTGAGGGGAAAACATTAGAATGGAGGTAGGGTATGGTGATGTTCAGGGATGTGTCAATGATTTCTTCCTCTTGCACCAAGATGTCCTCACAAGTGGGAACAATTTTGGGAGAGGAATCCAAATCATAGGATGAAATAGTCAAAGGTAGGTTACCATCACATGTATTAGAGAGTAGATCCATTATATTATCATGATTTGTAGTAGGAGTTAGAGGAGGATCATCATCACTTTCTTCATTATTATCTATGAATTTAGTGAGATTTTCTAATATCAAAGGACACATGCTCATGAGAGTTGTAAAGCTATCAAAATTAGATATATAACAAAGAGTTTCATATGTGGAACACATAGAGATGTCAATGTCATATATGTATGCTATTTGATTTAAGATGTGAAGAAGCTTCTAGTGAATTTAGAGAATTTTTCAAATTCTATGATGCATGCAAACAAAGCTTCCAAAGATGAATAACAAAAAGCATCAATAATGAAAAAATGATAGATTTTTGCACACCAAAACATTAGTTTGAGGAAATCAAGTTTTTGAAGATTTTGCAAAGATCAAAAACACACTAAATTCACTAAAAACAAAGTGAGTATGATGTAAAAAGTGTTGCACAAAAAGACAATGTAGATTATTTTTATATTTTGCTCAGAGAAGTGTGTAGAAGATGTTAAAGTCCTTGATGCTGAATTCCACACCTCCTGTACCATACCCATGAACAATTATTCACAACCACCCATCACCTCCACTTATTACCAACCACCTCTCAATTTCATGACTACAGCATCAAGTACTCTTATTTAAAATCCCCAAGCCACATCATCTAATGGTGTCCTCCTAAACCAAATTTTGTAGAGTATGTCATCCTTGCAACAAAAAGTAACAAATTTGACTAATGCTTCTTCTCAACCTACCTTACCAACATATCATGCTTGTAGTCCTTTATCTTATACAACCCTAAGAGCTCAAATGCCTAACAAATTTGAGAGTCCCCACTTTGAAAAGTATAGTGGTAAAGGTGATCCTAATACTCATGTGGCAATATTCACAACAATGTGTAGTGATTTCTTCTCTGACAAGGCATTGTTAGCAAAACCCTTTCCTTGATCTCTTAAAGATACCACTTTGGAATGGTTTTTCTCTCTACCTCCTAATTTAAAACATTCTTTCTCATGGATAGTTGATCAATTCTTACAACACTTCCAATAAGACATTGGACCTACTATCTCATTGATTGATTTGGTCCATTGTAAACAAGGCCCAAAAGAGAAATTAACAAAATTCATTAGTCATGTGAGGGTAAAATGTCGAATCAATCAAATGAATTAAATAAGACCCAAACATCAACAGAATAGAGAAACAAAGAAGATTCAAATGAACAAAGCAATGAACAAACACAGCAAACCTCTTCCGTTTCGAAACTTCTGTTGTTCGCCTATCACGAATCGTCCTTTCGCAGATGAGATGAGCCCTCAGAGAGTGCAATCTTTTAAAGCTGTTTGAGGAAGTTGATGGTGAACGGCTATGGTGTGATATGCAATGAAGGTGAGCTCCAATGCAACAATGGTGATCTCAAGCTTGTGGATGACAAATGGGTGCCAAAGGCGCGCTGGTGATATTTCTGCAGAGTAACGATGTCAAAAGCCTGGATGAATAGAATGGAGGGATGAAGCTTCATTTATAGACTCAGAGGAATAGGAATCAACGGTTGAGAGAAGATATGAAGATCAATGGTTGAGGATGGTTGAGGAATGTGCAACCAGTGGGAACGTGCCAAGTGTCCCAGCTCCATCATGAAAGGTGGGATGTGACAAAACTGATTGGAGAGTTAACTCCATTGACTGGTCTGTTAACAGAATTGATTGATCAGTTAGAAGAGTGGATTGTGGAACTGACTGAATTGATTGAGGATTTGACTCAACTGACAGGTTAGTTAGCAGATTTGATTGATTGGTTAACTGACCTCTGATTGGAGAAGAAATAGGCCATGTGGGTGAGGCAAAATAAGGTAATTAATTATTAAATATATTTAATTACATGTGCAACCTGATGAGGTGGACAAGGTGAGGTGGAAAAGGTGAGGTGTAAAGGTGACGTGGAATTTTGAATTTAGAACTTTAGGATAGAGGAATTAGGCTTAATTAAATAATTTATGATTATTTAATTGTGAAGGACAAATAGAAGAATTATAATTAAATAAATAGAATTTATTTAATTATGGGATAGTGAATTGATTAAATAAATTTGGAATATTTATTTAATTAATAGAAGAATGGAATAAATATTTAGAATATTTATTTAGGATGATTTGTGTCATTTTTAGGCGTATACAAGTCAATATCAAGCTTCCTTTGCACAAATACAATATCTGATTATAGATGAGGATGTTAAAAAAATATTCATTATGAATCTACAACTGAACATACGCGATAAAATACTTTTGATGTAATATAGTTCTTTTCAACATTTATGTACAGCTCTCTGAGATTACCAACTCTCGGCTAGTCAGTATGAGAATCATACCTCATTGGCTCTTGTTGGTCAATCCACAGCTGGAACATCTCAAAATTCATTTAATAAGAATAACAAGAATTTCATTAAGATCAATGGGAAACATTCAAACAATTTTCAATCACAAGTGTCTACTATTACAAAGCCTAATTGAACAATGTTTCAATTCAGATAGAAATAGAGACAATTCATTCCATTATCAGATTCTCTTCATTTGATAATGACCCAAGTAGTGAAAACCAATCTTTTGAAGCTTCCTCCTTCTTATCCACTAGACAGTAGCAAGATACAATAATCTTTATTTAATGCTAATCCCTATTGTTAGTATCATCACTCGGCAGGACATGATAAAGAAAGATGCATGCATCTTAAACATGAAATTCAAGACCACATTGATTCTAATGTGATACAAGTTACTGGTGTGAATGAAAATGGAAATAAGTCGTTAGCTCCTCCAAATCAAAATATACAAATTTTACTGATCCTTTACCTAGACATAGCAACAACAACATCGTGGAACAAAATACAATAGAGATTGAAGATGACTATCTCGACTATGATGAAATAGTTGGTATGATAGAAGTAGATGAGATAGAAAATAAAGATCTATCTCAACCATGAGGAATAGGTATCTATGTTAAGGTTCCTCCTCTGTTATCCCTTTATGGATTGGATGATAACCAAAATGCACAAGATACGCAATGGAACAACCTATATGTAATCAATTGAAACAAGAGAAAGATGTGACGATGAAAAGCATCTCATTTCATTGTGAAAGGCTCACTCATCAAGTAAAATAGAATAAGAAAGAAAAAGAAAATAAAAGAATAAGGCATGAATCATCTGTGGAAATAGGTAATGATTCCCCTCCCCGCAAACATCAGAAGATTTCAAACATACAAGGTCTTGAGAAACAAGCACTGTGTGGTCGTTTTGGAAATAAACATCAAACATATATGCATTCCTCACACATTTTACCACACTTGATGGAGCACCTCTATAAGAAGCTTGCAATTTTGGCCTCCTCTTATGTATGTATGTATGTATGCATGTATTGTGTTGTGTTCCCCCATGTTGTATTAAATGTTGTTTAGGTCTCCTTGGATGACCCTTGATACTCCTATAAGGTCAAGGATACAAGGAGACCACCTCTATTGTGACACTTCTATGTGTTTCTCTATTCTTATATTCTTCTCTCTTCTATTGTAATTATTGTGTGTAGTGCCTTAGGGGCATAACATTGTGGAAGATGTCTTGGTGGCATTTTCTCACATTGTGAACCTAAGTCACTTTTTTCTCCTCTCTCATTATTAGTGTTTACATTCTTCAATGGCTCTACTAGCTAGTGGATGACGAAAACAAATAAATATTGATAAGGATCATGTGTTCCTAGAACAATAAAGCAAAAAAATGGACCTAGTCCATATATGAAGATGGCGCTGATATATTACTGACGCTTGAGTAGTAGAATCATCTCGTGTTTTGATCATGTGTTATAAAGATCCTTGTAATAAATGTTTACAATACTCTAATATGCTTCTATGCACTTTGAAATGTTTTGTATTTCACCTTGTAGCTATACTTGGTTCTAAGATACCTATAGTATAACCTAATGGCTATACTAGGTTCCAAACCTATAAGTGTAGCCTTGGTTTATTTATGTAGTATCTTACCTTATTTCTATGGATGAATATTGTTTATGGTTAGAATTTCATACTAACATGTGTGTTTGTTGGGATCATTCGGCGATCATAAGCACATGTCACTTTTGGGGCATGGGCTTTGTGAAAGCTCTTGTTCCCTTGCGTGTTTTCACTTTACCTTAAATGTGTTTGATAGTGTCAAGCAGGATCAACCACTTTAAGGTGGGGTAATATATTGTGGTATAATGCTTGGATATTTTAGATATTATTGATAAAGTGTGTTTGTGTATGCTTCCTTTTCACCGTAAGGCATTTGCAGATGCAGGTGGGGTTGTGCACTTTGTGTTGTTTTGCATATACCTCCTTTTCAATGTAAGGAGTTTGCGTAAGCATGTGGGGTTGTGTACTTTGTGCATGCTTCCTTTTCACCATAAGGCATTTGTAGATGTGGGTGGGGTTGTATTTTGAAAGCTCTTATGCAAAAGGCAGGGTTGTGTCTTCCCCTGACCGGTTGCACATCCTTTTAAAATTCCTCTATGGAGGGAGGGTTGGATCTTGAGTTATTCACCCTTAAGCGTGTCTTTGGTGGTTGTGGTAGTGTAGTTCAACTGTCAAGTGTGTTTGGCATGTTGTAGATAGTGGAGTGTAGCGATTAGATCCTCCCTATCACTTGTGTTTGTTGTGTATAATATGTATAGTATGTTGATGATATACTCTATGGAATTTGTGTATTCCATGTGACTTCCGCATGTTTTCCTTGCCTGTCTTGTGTGTCTTGCATGTTTTATGTGTGTTTTGCATGTTTTTGATGGTGACACATATCAATGAGCTCCCCATTCACCTAGTTAGAGTTGCATAATTATCTAATAATGTCTTCCCTTCATGTATGCTTTGTGTAGTGTGTGTTTGCACTCATGCCTTCTCCATGTATTGCATTATTTTTACTGTCTTCTTCATGTTTTTCATGACTCTCATGTGTCTTCTTATGTTTGTCTAAGTGTGGGGGCTAGAAATTGTATTCCAAACTTAGGGTGTGTCTTCACTCTTATGTTTGGTGTGTTTGATATGCTTCAACTGTACTTTAAAGCATGTATTGATCATAAGATCGTACACACATTAAAGTGGGGGCTAAATGATATGGATTAAAAAGTGGACATATGTCTTTTTACCTCCTTGTTTAGCTCTGAGGTCCTCGTGATATCATCATACATTCTAATTATTTATCCTGATACAAAATCCCCCAAAACCAATGCAAACTAGGAATAACATGACCATGCTTAGCCTTACCTTGGACCAAAAAGGTGTCTTGGGACTTGGGCACTCATGCCCAAGTCCTCCCTGATTGGTTAGGGCAAATTCAAATGCATGTCGGCATAAGACCTTTAAAAGAGTTTCTCCTTGTCAATTCTTTTGTTTAATTTGATGAATGTTAGTGGGAAAGCATATATATGTGTGATTTTGAATTCATTTGTAAACAAGATAGTGATATCCAACTTGAAGCATTGGAGTAAAGATTATTCAAAGAATTCATTTTGATTATATAATAGATTTGTATTGTCATTGTGTGTATTGTTGCAGTTTTTTGGAGTTATCATCTATCTCTCCTTGTGAGTTGAAGAGAATTCATCTTCCTAAGGGTTTCATCACATAGGTGATATCATCTGCATTCATCATCACTTGATTTCATCTCATTGATTTATGTTTAGCCTCTACCCTACTAGGGCATACACTCTCTATCAAAAATGGTGTTGGGAAGATTGAATTCTATCCTTGGATTTGATTGAGGCAAGTCCCTAAACACCATAACACCCAAACCCCATTTCTTCTTGTGTGTGGGTTATAGGTACAAGATCCTAAAACTTGAAGACACATGAAGACTGAGTAAGGGAAAGGGTTTCAGGATCCACCAAGATTTCAAGAATATTCCTCTACAGAAGACTTGGGCACTTTTGAAATAGTCTTTTTTCCTAAACAGACATCAAATCTGGCATCAGGACATTCTCTATGATATTTCTCCAATTTTTCAATTTTTGAAGATTCCATCCTTCTGGACTTGGGCACTCGTGAAATAGTCCTCTGACTTTCCAGTTTCTAAGACATAGGATTTGATATCTCTCTGATCATTCTTGTGAAATTAGTTTCTAGTTATCTTTCTTGTACATCTCTTGTTATAATAAAATCTTTAGAAATCTAGAATTTAGTGCATTGATTGACCTAGGGTTTGATAAAAGTCTTTATGAAATCAGATCTTTCCATAGCACTCTTGAGCACAAGATCTATGGCTAAGTCCTCCTTTAACTAATATGCATCCTCATGTCTTAAATCACATAACATACATATATGACATTGACATTTCTATGTGTTCCATATATGAAATTCTTTGTTATATATCTGATTTTGATAGCTTCACAACCCTCATGGGCATATATCCTTCGATATTAAAAGATCTCACTAACTTGATATCCATGACTTGTCATGAGAAAGATGATGGTAATAACTCTTCTTCCACTTCTACTAAAAATCATGATAATACCATGGAACTACCCTCTAATGCGTGTGATGGTAACCTACCTTTGACTATTTCATCCTATGATTAAGATCCCCTCCCAAAATTGTCCCCACTTGTGAGGACATCTTGGTGCATTAGGAAGAAATCATTGACACATCCATGACCATCACCACACCCTAACTCTATTGTAATGCTCTCCCCTCAAAGGATGAAGCATTATTCAATGAAGAACCTCCTCTCATGAAGGACCATCCATGTATAGATAATGGGCATTCATCTAACAATATTAAACCTTCTATTCCTACCATAGTGAATGAAGCTTCTATGGAGTATTCTATTGATCTCCTTCCTTTAGTGGAATGTTCAAGTACCTTGGATACCACTTAGGAAGTGAAGAACCTTGATCTTCCTCCTTTAGTGGAATGTTCAAGTACCTTGGATATCACTAACTGAAGAACCTTGATCTTCCTCCTTTAGTCAAATGTTCAAGTACCTTGGATATCACTAAGGAAGCGAAGAACCTTGATCTTCCTCATTTAGTCGAATGTTCAAGTACCTTGGATATCACCAAGGATATGTAGACCATGGATAGTTCTCCTTTGGTTGCATGTTCAAACCCATTAGACATCACTAAGATATAGTCATCAACAATTCTCTTAACAACACTTTACATTCCCTTCATTCCAATGCTCGCCCTTCAAAAGATGAAGCATTGGTGGATGAAGAAAGGTCTCTCACTATGTATAGGAAAAATTGAGTTAACAAGATCAAGCATGAATATCAAAACTCAACCCTATAACCTTCAAGAAATAGATCTAAGATAATAACCCATAATTCATTTTAAAAAAACAAAGAACATTAACACCTAAGATTGTATGTATTCCATGGTTGATATGTGGATTACTCTCTTAATTTGCATAACCATGGTTGCAACAAGTGTGGATAGGTGATGTGGTCAAAAGACATAATATGTTCTCAACAAAGTGGAAGCTCAAAGAGTTGTATGGCTACCCAATGCTTAATGATCAAAGAGTACTTTTTAATAGATGAGGAGGGGTATTTATAGATTTCAAGGAAAGATTGATCAATAGTGGAGGAAATTCAATAAAATGAATGGTTAAGATAAATTAAAAATTCATGAAGGAACATGCACATGATAAGTGTCCACACAAAAATATGTTTTATTGATTTAATTGCTTTGTGGGATAAAGATAGGATGATTTTCATAAAAATAGAATGCATTTTCTATTTTATGAATTGATTGATAAAGATAATGATTTAAAGCCAAGTAACTCAACTTTTGATTGGCTTTTTGACATGCTATGAATAAAATTTAAATAATAAATTATTTAATTTGTGTGCATGGAGGAAAAAGATATTTTTAGAAGATTGAGAAGATAATTAGAAATTAAAAAAATAAATTTATTTAAGTTATTGTGCATGATAAAGAAATAAGAAGATATTGTTGCCTATTTTTTTGCCTCTTGAGCCTAAAATAGTCATCTTGATTACTTTTTAGGAGTTGTCATTTTGATGTCCTAGTCTTGAACCATCTTTTCATCATATTTAAGTCCTAACGTAGTCTCATTTCTCTTAAAATCAAGGTTTCATAATGCACATTTGGATAGAGTTTTCTCAATATAAGATGGTGTACCATATCGTAACCTTGTAATTTTATTCATATGACTTTTCAACTTGGTTTATAACTCATAATAGAGGTTTTGAGTGGTTTATAGGTATTACATCTTTCAAAATTTCCCTACACCAAGTCCAAAAAAGGATTTTCTACGTTGCATATAGTCATTAATAAGTCAAATGTTAAGGAAAAGGAGGTTTCTCATGTAAACATAACCTTATTTTTTCCCAAGCAAGATTGTACGAAAGTTGTCACGTCTCATTTTTATGGACTATATAATTATTCTAGATTAGTGAACATTTACTATGGTTGTTTTACTTTGAGTAAATAACAAATGTGTGAAGGTAATTATCATGAAGTTCTAATTGCGTAAAATTGGAAAGTTGATTTAATATTAAATATTATCGATACGATTATGATGTTTTGCTTCAGATATGTTTTTGGGAACTAACCTATTGATGTTGAGTTGAGTGCAAATGAATGTAGGTACTCGTCGAAGATGAGAACATGGTTGAGGTCGAGATGCTTTAGCAACTTGGAAAGAAAGGTTTGGGATGGTTAACCCTGATGCACTCACTAGTCTCATATTACATTTTAAATGGTTTATTATACATATTTGTTTTGATGGTAAATGTGATGGATGGTTAGATACTTAGAAAATATTATGTTTAATTGTGATAGTAAGTTCCTTTTGAATGCTTGATTTAGTCATGAATATTAATGTCTTTACAATTTATATTTTAAATGGTATAATTATGTTTAAAATGATGTATTTTAATAAATTGATGTATGGTTATTAAATTTAATAATAAATAATTAATAAATGTTTCCTATTTTTATAAATGTAGATGTTTAGAAGACAATATCTTTAAATTAGACTTAAACAATGGTAATTAATTACAATAGGTATATATATATATTATTTTAATATTATTTAAATACTTATTGTTTGATTTAAATGATTATGTAATTTGAAAATAAATAAATTATTTTTCTGTGTTAAATCTGAGCATTGAAGGCAAATAAGAATTTTGAATTAAAAAAAAAGAAAGGTGTTTTCAGAAAAAGAAAAAAAAATAACCATTCAAGAATAGTCATAAAAAAATAGTAATAACTTTGTCATATTGGAACAAAATTTAAAACCGTAAACTATTCTAGAAAGCTGAGAAAGAGAAGAACAAAACCTAGAAAGGCTTTAAAGAGGTTCACATTTTTTAGTGAGTGGTTTAACAAAAGAAGAGGACGTGATTTAATTTTTGAACATCAACACAAAAGCGTTAGCAGATAGGTGATCACCATCTTCAAGTGATCGATAGATCTCAGGATCTGAGAGTGATAGGTAGTAGCAAAAGAGCAGCATCAAAGGAAGAATCGACCTCTCTTTTCTTTCTATCAAACCAGGTACTCTCCTTGTCTTTAATTACAATAAATAATGGTTAGTTATGACTATTTAAAACATAGCAAATCAGACCTACATTTTTGGTTCTTTCTGGACTACATGACTCCATAGGTGGCCAACAATCTAGGTTCCTTTTTTTTAAATTTAAACTCCCTTTAGTTGGCTATTTTATATCTGCGATCTAAGTAGAGTCAACCTTTCCTTTGAGCCCCTATGTATTATCCATCTGGTCGTTGGGTAAATTGACCTATTGTTATAGATGTTTGGCCTCTTTGTCTTGATTGACCTTTCTTCTATCTTATTCCTATCGCCCATCTTCTTTAACTGTAGCGTTGATACTAGTTCAGCTTGATATTCATTATTTTTCTAGTTCTTCTAAGTAAACCAACCTTCTCCTTGCTTTTGTCTCTATTGTTCTTGTATTCTTGTTTTCCTGCTAAGTGGATCAACCATTTAACTGGCTATTGTCTTAAACCTGTAAACTAAAATATTAACAAACCCCCAGACGTTGATAAAACTACTCTTTGGTAGACATAAATATTATAGTTGTTATCTTTCTTATTTAATGTTAGAAATTAGACTTTTTGTTAGAAATTGACCTTTACTTATTTGATCAAATGATATGAAAATTACTCTTCAAACTTAAATGATAGTCTTAGATTCTTGTAGTTGTCCTTTCCTTTATTTTATTGCTCTTCAAAATCTATTTTTATTTGAGTGACAATAATTCTGATTATGAATTCTATTATTTTATTTTTAATTTTGTTACAGTTCCTATCCAATTTGTGACAGGAAGATTGTTTTCTTGTTTCTTGACTTCATGTCATAGATATGACAGTAAGATTGATAAATAACTTAGAATGCTTAATACATTAGGAATTATGATGAAATATGGATTGGTAATTAAATTAATTTTACTAGTTTTATAGATACAAATGTATGATCAATGATGAATTATTTTCTTGAAACTATGTTTTCTCGATTGATGTTTTGGGAAAGGGATTTAGAGATAAATTAGAGGAGAACATTGATTGTTTTATTTTATTTACTTGTTTCTTGGGGAAAGAAGTAGATTTTTATCTAGGAATGTGATTGGGTTACTTCTGGGCTAGGATGTTGAATGTCGATTATCAGAGATGGCTTTTCCTCTTTTCGGGAATTGCTTGGTTACTATGTTTTAAAGGTTTAGATCTAAACGAGCTAGTATTGAAAAAGATGAATTTTTTGTCTAGCAAACTTATTGATATATATCTTTGCCACATCCTATTGTGAGACAGTCTACATTTCATTAGTTAGAATTGCACATTAGACATCAGGTTACATTGAGTGTTCCCACCTGCCAATTGTTCCAGGTAGCTAGACTTTTCATGCAGGGCTGGCTTTCCTTCATGTCATGAAGGGATTTGGGGAAGTGTAATTGCTTCATGGTTGGGCAGAAAAGTGCCTAAGCCATGTTCCCATCTCTCGGCTCGCAGGAGGACCATTTGGTTGATGCTGACTGGAGAGTGTATTTATTTATTTATACTTGTTGTACTTGATCATTGTAACTTGTATTTGGATGTATGATGGCATGAATGCCAATGGACTTTGTATATTATTTTATAGTTCTATCACCTGGATTGAGCATGAGACTTTTATAAGATTTAATGACTTTTATTGATTTCTATTCATGAGATTATTTTTTTACTTGTGATATTGTAATTAAGCGGATTAATTACATCATTTTATCTTTTATATTGTAATTAAGTGGATTAATTACATCTTTTTCTTTTGTTAATTGTGATGTTGTATTTAAGTGGATTATTTACTTCATTTTACTTTTGTGATGGTTTGAGAAGCTTTACATTTGGTATTAGAGCTCTAGGTTGAACACTAGGGCCTCTTTTTGGGACTATTATGCTAAGTTGTGAACTTGGTTCAAATTATTCATCATGAATACTAGAAACACTGATCATAGTGGAGGATCAAAAAGTGGTCAAATAGAAGAAACCGTGGAGGTACAAATATTTGCAAAGAATCATGGAGATGCTAATAATGATCAAGATGGAAGATTAGATCATATTCTTTCTCTCTTGACCCAACAGGATACTAGAATGACTACTCTTGAGTAGAAGATTAGAGGGAATCATGGAGAGTGGAATGCTAATGAAAACCCAAGGGCTGAGGTACAAAATGAGAATCTGAGGATAGAAGTCCAACTCCTTAAGGTTGGAGTTAATGTTAACAATCAAGTAAGGATTGCAAAGGAATTGGGAAAAGACCTCAACAAGGTCTCACCGCCCAAATTTGATGGTAAGACAATTGGACATAGAGCTAAAGCACAGGTCTTAGAAATGGAGAAATACTTTGGGCTTTGAAACCTTTTAGTTCACATTAAGACAATGTGGGGATCATATCAATTGACTGGTAAAGTAGCAACATGGTGGGACAATGAGAAGGTAGATAAGAAACTATTACCTGGTGAAATAACTTGGGAGATTTTCCTGTAGCTTTTTAGGAAAATATGGTTAGCATAGCTCTTCTTTGACAAGAAGATGACAGAGCTTCATAATTTGGTTCAAGGAGTTATGGCTATAACTAGTTATTATGAGAGGTTTTCACATCTACTTAAGTATGTTCCACAGTACCAGACAGATGAGAGATTTTGGATCAAGAAGTTTATATTGGGCTTAAGGCCTCAGATTGCAGTATAGGTAGACATTCATAATCCACTTACTATGGATGTAGTTTTTGAGAAAGAAATTAAACTAGAGCAGAAGTTGCAACAAGTAGCCAGTTACCATAAGTAGAGAGATGTGAAGTTTTCTAATAAGAGGCCTCAAAATAATCAGTGGAACTATCAACAAAATAACAATCAAGGCAATAATAATTGGCAGATCAAGAATTTGAAGAGAGGTAATAATTCTCCAGATGGAAATGGTAGAAACCAACATGGAGGAAATAAAAGAGGTGGCTATAACAATCGAAACAACAACCAGAGGGAAAGAATTGAAGGACCAACATTGAAATTTTATTCTTATTTATGAAAAGTATTAGCCATCAAAATTTGATATTTTTTTATCTTGTGACCTTGATGTTCATGTTGGATTTACTGTTGAAATTGTGCACATTTTATGCCTTATTGTTGGAATTGAAATTTTCTTTTCTTCAGAATTTATTTATTTATTAGTGGCAGATATGCTTGAATATTTTAAATTTTTGGTCATGTATCATGTTATTTTTTCTATCATGGACCTCTAATAAGATTGTATAAGGGAGTAGGATGTGGAGAATATATTGTTTCATAGCATGTGTGTTACTAAGAGCTTTGGTAGATTGAATTCTTTAATTGTTGTTAGATGTAATGAACATTGTTCAAAGTGTTTGGGAAGTTCTGAAAAGGATTTTGGTGTCACTATGGATCACTTGAAGTAAATTGAAATTTTGTTTGAAGTTAAAAAGTTTATGGGGAGAAAAGGAAATTTTGAAAGAAGATTTGGAAAGAATAAAGGAGTTAGGAAAGGAAAAGTATGAAAATTTATGTGAAAATGATCTTCTAGAAAAACAATTGGTGAAAGTTCAAGAGAAAAATGAAGAATTAGACGAAGTGTTGAAGTTGTTTGATATGTTTAAATGAAGATTTGCAAGAAAAGTTGAAGAACCTAGAAGGAGAAAATTCAAAATTGAAAGATCAAAATGATGAGTTAAAACAATTGTTTGCTACAAGACAAAAAGAAAATGAATGTTGAAATCAAACTGTCAGTTTGAAGTCTCATGTGACATAGATGATTTGTGTTCTTTTGATCAATCATTTGGTAGGTTTTGCTAAAGTTGCTTTTGTTGAAGAATGTAAGGATGAAAATGATGATGAATCTCCTATCATAGAAAGTTGTTTTGATGGTAATGATGGTTTTAAAATCTTGAAGAAAATTGGTTATATTGGTGAAGGTTTAGGTAAGCATGGGGAAGGAATCAAAGAGACCATTGTGTCTATTGTGAGCACTAAGTATGAAGGTCTCGGGTATCAATGTAGAGGAAAAGAAAGGACAAATGTTTTTGCAAGTACTAAAAAGTCATTTCAAGAAAAGGAGATTTTACATTATTCCCATTGTGATAGAGGACATAGAAAATAAAATTGTTGGAATTTACATCCTTGCAAAATTTGTGGTTTGAAAAATAATAGTGAAAAGACGTGTTGGATTAGAGAGTTGAAAAATGAATCTATGACAAGTTGTTTGGAAATGAATTGTGGTTAAATAAATATATTTGTTTGGCAAAAGATCACAGGTATGTTTAGAATGTCTTATAGACATAAGTCTTCTCATGTTGATAAAAATGAAAAATAATATTGCTCCAAAACAAAAACAAAACAAACAAATGTATTGAACAACCAAGTGCAGAGAATAGTAAAGAAATTGAAGAAATTGAATTGTTTTAGCATTATGTAGAAGCATGAAGAATACAAAGAAGAGTTTTCCAAAAAAATTGAACTGTAGATCCGGTTGAAGATAAAGTTTGGTTACAAGTAATGAAAGAGGAAATGGATTCTATTGATAGGAATGATATGAGTGGTATAGTTTTAGAGGAGTTGTTTACACAATCGTTGGATATGACCTAGTTTGTGTACCTTTGGAGTTTTGTCTTGTTGTTGGAGATCTTAACCTATGTTTGGAGGACTGATCTTTTGATATTATATTGTGTTACCATGAGGTTGCATGCATTATGAGGATTTATTCTTGTTTTTATGAGTCTATGTGAATTGATTTTGCCTCATTTGGTGTACATTAAAGATGTGATTATTATTCTTATGCTAGAATGAATGTAATTGAGTGGTAGTTGTGCTACATGTGTTGGATTAGATACATTGAATTGGCAGTTGTTCCATGTGAATTGATTGATTGATTATATACAGTTTGGATTTATTTAGTGAACGCAATGTTAAGTGTGAAACTGAGATATTGTTATGTATAGGGTTGAGTAGGACCAATAGTTTTGTCAATGGTACAAGGGAGGATGTAAAGGGAATTAGTAAAGATGATTTGTTTAAATTGATTTTAGATAGAATTGATCTATCAAGGTCACCCCTTTCATCAGACCAGATCTTCCCCTGGGCGACCCACATGTCAGCAAGATCTCCCCCTAGGTGACCTATCTGGCAAAAGGGGTGACCTTATGTGGAGATCCCCTGAAGGAGAAGCACTCTGAAAACCCCATTTCTCAGTCAATTTCAGTAAATGAAAGACCTATCCTACTCTAAACAATAAAACAAAGACAATGCAATAGAAAAAAATTGCCAAAAACATATAATTTCAAGAGATTTTTTACAAAAGTCAACCTAGGGTTTAGAGAAGGGGTTCTCACCATTTGTGTACCTAATTCTCAGCAGCAGAAGAAGAGGCGGCCATCTTCACAATCTTCTCGATGATATCTACCCAACGACTACTTACACGATCAATTTCGTTGTTGATTCACTATAATCTCACTAATTTGCTTTCTTTTCTTCACCCTTAGCTTACCTTCTTCTATGCATTCTTAGATTAGTTTTTTCTTTTATGCATATCTCATGCTTTGTTTTGCATGCATTCATTCCTATAGGTCTCACCAACAAAGGCAAACAACTAGTTGAGCTCTCACAATCTATGGTAAGTTTGTCATTTCAGTTTTCATTATTTGTTTTGATATATTTAGATGCTGGACTAATACTAGTTATTATAGGTATAATTGCAAAAAATTGACAACAGGTAAGGCCTAGTTTAGGAATGGTACCTACCTTTCATCTAGACTATCATCCCCGAGGGGGCAAATATGTAAGCACAAAAATCACACACAGCCTCCACGAGGACCCCTATGATGATTTTTAATCCTTGTCATGTACATGTAAGTGTGAAATAACATCCTCTCAGCAACAATCCTCTTGGTGATATGTCTTTTCTTTTGTCTTGTGTTGTTTCCCCTTTGTCAACTTTTCTCTCTTTTTTGTTGACACTTGTCAATTTGCATTTTTTAAGCTTGCGACCCTATTCCTAATCCTTGTATACGTCTTGCAGATGTGTTTTCACCTCTCCCCAATATTTTTCATCTTTTCCACCCCCTAAGAGCCTTCTATAGGTCCCCCCTAGCCATCTCCCACTTTTACTTTTCAGTTTAACTCAACCAATCCAAATTTCCCCCTATTATTTCTAGATCTCTCACCGGGAGATCCTATTTTGCAAGTGGAGATTTGGATTTTGGCACATGACTGACCTATTTCCTAAGGTAGATCTACTTCTTTTCTCCTCCTCTTCCATCTCCCATCCTACAAACTAACCCAAGTACCCTCCTTAGTGTTGGTATGTGGCAACTGATCATGCAAGTATTGTACACTCGTAATGTATCCTCGCCAGGGTTCGAGGGCGGCAGCCCCTGAGAAGTAGGGGTTTGGGGGCACAGCCCCCAAACTTTTTTTTTCCCTCTTTTTCCTGTTTGGAGTTGGTTGTTAATTTTTTGTTAACCAACAAAAGAAAAATGACATTGTAAAACCCTAATTCTAGAAGCTTCCAAAAAAGCTTGTTATAAGTAGCTTGGATGTATGTTGCGGGTGGGATTTCAATATTGTAGTGTAGCATTTGCAGTGGTATTGAGTTGCAAGGATTGCATGTTGTAATCAGTTTGATTTGCTAGATAATAATATTGGACTCTCTGTTTGTGGATGTATCTTGAGTTTGGGTGGACCATGTTAAAAATTATCTCTCGTTATTATTTCTATGTATTTTCATTCCTCTGTTTAATCTTTATTTGCATTTAATTGATATCTTCTACATGCAATTCCTAACAATATGCACGAGACTGGATATTGCACATGTTGTAGGAGTCATAAGCAGGTATATGAGTAATCCTAGATTGGAGCATTAGAATGCGGTAAAATGGATTTTTAGATATTTGAGAGGTACATCCACTAAACACTTATGTTTTTAGGGCTCTAATACTGATTTAGCAAGCTATGTGGACTTAGATTTGGTAGGGGATATTGATACCATGTGGAGTACTATAGGTTATGTCTTTACTGTAGGTGGGACAGTGGTGAGTTAGATCTCAAGGTTGTAAAAGGTGGTTGCTTTATCCACTACATAGGCAGAATATGTAGCTACAACAGAGGCAAGCAAGGAAATGATATGGCTGCAATCTTTCATGGAAGAATTGGGAAAACAATAGGCTAACAGCTATTTGTTTATAGACAGTCAGAGTGTCATACATCTTGTAAAGAATTTTGTCTTGCATTCAAAGACCAAACACATATAGTTAAGGTGTCACTTCATCCTGTCGGTGTTGGATGATGGATAGTTATGGTTGGAAAAGATACATACAGATGAAAATCTAGCAGATATGTTTATGAAGGCAGTGACAAGGGAGAAGCTAAGTTCCTCTTTAGCTTTGGTTGGTCTACAAGACTGAAAATAATAAAATCAGAATAGCAGAGTCTAGGGTGCTTATTTCCAGTGGGAGCTACACACGCAGTGGTGTCATCCAGGATTAATATCCAAGTGGGAGATTATTTGGTGTGGAGCCTAACCAGTCTCCAAGAGGGAGATTGTTGGTATGTGGCGACTGATCATGCAAGTACTGTACACTCATAATGTATCCTGGTTGGGGTTCGGAGTCGATTGTTAATTTTTTGTTAGCCAACAAAACAAAAATGACATTGTAAAACCCTAATTCTAAAAGATTCCAAAAAAACTTGTTATAAGAAGCTAGGATGTATGTTGCGGGTGGGATTTCGATATTGTATTGTAGAATTTGTAGCGGTATTGAGTTACAAGGATTGCTGGTTGTAATTAGTTTGATTTGCTGGATAATAATATTGGACTCTTTGTTGGTGGATGTAGCTCGAGTTTGGGTGAACCATGTTAAAAATTATCTCTCGCTATTATTATTTTTGTGTATTTTCATTCCTCTGTTTAATCTTTAGTTGCATTTAATTGATATCTTCTACATGCAATTCCTAACACTTAGTGAGTCACCCATGGGTTGCCCCCAGGTGACCCTACTAGTGAAAGGGGTGATCCATGGGTGACTCTGTCATGTTTCCAGCTGTGGAAAGACTCGAGTTTCTAACTCAAAATAGCTCCATTTTCACCTTTTTTCTTCCTGTTTGCATGGATTTTTGAACCTAATATGGAGTTAACTATTTCATCTACCCAAACATGAATAATTAGCTCCATTTCATCTTAAAATAACAACTCATGCATTCCCATGTACTCCTTCTTCTTCACTTCTTTTTGAGTGATAAGCTTTTACTCAGTAGATCACTCTAATTTTAGCCCAAATCACTCTTGAATCCTCTGTGTTAACTCTCCAATCAAATTGAGTTAACTCTCCCTCTTCCTCACCTCTCATCCCTTCTTCTAACCTATAAATACCCCCTCCCTCAAGCACAAAGGGAGGCAATTTAATTTGTGCACACAACTCTTGCAAGTTATTGCTCTCCATTCAACATTCTCATGCTCATACAAGACATAGGAACCTTTTGTTTTATTCATTGCTCATCAATCTTTCACATAAATCTCATCACGCATTCATATGCTACTCAAATCAAGCCATTGTTCTCATCAATAGCTCTCATTGAGCTATCTTTGCAAAGCTTCTAAATCATCTTTCATTTCTTTTTGTTATCTTGTCACCAAGAGGATTCCTCGCTGCTACAAGAGGATACAAGGTTGCCATCACAAGGATTTATGAGGGTAGTGGAGGTTCACAAGTCTTCTTTATTTCAGGTTCCTCTATGCTTTTTGTCAATTGGTAGTAATTAGATAACTAAAATTGCTCTTGGGATCAGTAATCTTATTTCTTTTTCCTTGATAGGATAGTTAGATCTTGCATTCTTAGAGTAATTTGCCCCCATAGTTTACATGTAATTTCCTTTCTTAGATCAATTCAATTCAAATATTCCAAAAAACTCCAAAAACATAGAATAATTGCATTAGGTAAATTCATTATAGTTGCATTCATTCTTTGATTCCTAGATTAAAAAACATCTTTATTTCAAAAAATAGTAAAAAAACACAAAAAGAAGTTTTGCATTTCATATAGTATTGCATTCATAAAAACTCAACAAAAAGAACAAAAACATTAGACACTTAGAAAGCAAACCCTTGATTCCATCACAAGGTCAACCATAGTCAATGTATAGTCAAACCTTAGGTCAGTCAAACCCTAGGTCAAGTTAAGGCTAGCTCACAAGCACCTATCTCTTATCTTGAATCACAAATATGCCCAAGATTAAGAGGTGAGTGGGTGAGGGCGATCCTTGATGAGATAGAGGAAATCCATCCAAGACCACAATAGGACCCACTTGTCCTACAACAATGAGAAGCAATTAGACAACTCTTAGTACAACAAAAATCCATACAACAGTTTGAAAAAGAATGTCAACGTGAACAAACAATCAATGAAAACAATAGATTACCCTCACAAAGGTGGAATATCAGAAACCCTAACAAGAGGACAATGACCAGTGACCCTTCCGGTCATACAGTTATCTTTATTACAACAATCATTGAATGAAACATCTACATAAGTGGACAACAACAAAGGCCCCAAGACATGTCAACCCCTCTTCGCGAAGTCCAGCTCTCCAATGAGCCAGACCACCCTCATGTCTCATCTCCTCTCGAATGGATACTTCCATGAGAGTGAGAGTGATGTGGTGGTTCATCATGTGGCAAGGAGGGAAGGGTCTGTGTGCGTGCCAAAATCTGACTTGATAGCCCCAAGAAACTAAGGTCACAATTTTGAGCATATAGTTCACATTCTATCTTTTGATCTTTCTTTCAAAACAACAGTAGATAGATTAAATTTATGCTTAGTTTAAACAAATAGATTGTACAACCAAGTCGCCTTATGAACTATCCATATCAACCTTGTGCTTGCGCAACATAGTTGTGTCCCAACTCTTGAGACCTTGGGGATCGCTGATCCTTTTTTCGATCAACAATCCTTTAAAGAGAGGCAAGTTGAATTTTACCTTGCCTGTGTTGCATGCGCATGTTAAACAGACCATATGTTGATGGTGTTTTTAGCATGCAACAATGCAAGTATGATTACTAGTATCACACCTCTCTTGAAAAGGTATCCTATCCAAGATAGGATTGCCCCAAAGATAATATATGTAGGTCTTAGCTTGCTTGGAATGACTCAGTGGTATGTCTAGCTATGCCAACAAGGGGTCTTACATGAAATCCAGGGGTTATGAAATATGAAAGCAAAGTATATGCAGAAACCTTGGGTGGTTCAAGCTATGAAGTCTGAAATTTTAGTAGATGGGCAATGAAATGCTTCTCAAACCCTAAATCTAACAAATTTGATGTAAAGAAAATGCAAAAGAAAAGGAGAGAGAGAAGGGATAAGAGATCCTAAGTGACAGTCACAATAGGGTAAAATGTTGTAGATAGACAAATACTTTTAATAAACCATTCCTTGTTTCACTAGGATGGGAAACCCACAATGCTGCAAGAAATGATGCAATCTTCAAAGGATCCTTATCATTTTCAAATTGCATTCACTCATTAAACACCCAGACAATGGCGTAGCTTAACTAGTGGAATGCAACCAAATTGTATTCAATGATAAGGCCTAGGCTAACTATACACAACAACTTACAATCAGCAAGCACTAATAGCATGGACCAAAGCATTCATCAGATATCTTAACATTTACCCATCATTGCAAAAACACAACCAATTAAATTCAAATTGATATGAACCATGAAAACTAAAGAGGATAACACAAGAACACAAATTCCCAGCAACTTACAAAACTTGCTTTGTATTGATCACAATTTGGCAGTCTCAACAATTCAGTATCAAATCTTACTTCTTACAATGAAAGAATGATGGCCCTTTTATAGACAAGGCACCATACTGAGTTTTTCAATGGATGGTGGAGATTAACTCAACACCAATGGTCTAGATTACATGGCATTTAATGAAATACACCAGTTTGTTGCATTTTCAGATTTACGTTTTTCCTTTAGGAAAAAGACAAAATGCATCTTGCAAATACATTAAATCTAGACAAAATGGATACCCATTTGGTTCTACATGATGAAAAATAAATTTTCAAGGCCTAATAAAGCTGAAATAGTGTCACATGACACTTGAGAACTTGAGATGATGTGGATTAATGAGATTCCAAGTGCTGACTGGATCAAGAGGTGTATGTGGCACATTTTTAGTGAAAGCATATCCAAATGGATGCTTGTTGAATCATCATTGCATGACTGGATTGTTGGGACAGCTATGAACAAGTGTGAACATGTCTTGGACATTGGACTAGATCTGTAGGAACTACCATGAAAGAAGCATGAAATTCAATGTCTTCCAGCTCCTAAGGCCTATCTCCATCATCTTGGTCATCATATTAACTCCCTTTTGCATGTGCAGCAGCAATTTGGTTGATAAAATGTTAATTCTGCATTTCTAGGTTAGCAAGGTACCTCTGTATGTTCATCCTCCAAGATAGCTCCAATTAGCTCCAACAAGCTCCTTTGTGCTCTCAAACCTGCAATTGATAATGCCAAGCATCAATTTCATCATAAAAAGTCATTTCCCATCATTTTGAATAAAAATATGTCCATTTGCAGTCATGGATCAGTCAGAAACAACTCATTGTCAATGTCACTTTTCTATGAACAACCTCTTAAATCTAGTGATTTTCACATGATTTTCTGAGTTTTTTACCATTTTCAAGTACCCATGTGGCCTATATATTGATTTAGGAAGTTTTTGTGGTCATTAGAATCCATTTGGAGACATTTATTTCATGTTTTTCTAGCCATTTATGCAAAAAATGGGATTTTTGGGGGGTATTGACATTTCATGTGCAGTAGCATTAATTATTGTAAAACATGCCCAAAATCCACATGAACTTGGTAAAAATGTTCATCATGACGTGACAACTAATTGTACAATCCAAATCCATCAAGAAAATCCAATTATCCCCTTAAAAAAATCAATTTTTGGGTCAAAATGTCAAAAAGCGTTGATTTTGAGTCTCACTGACCTGGCACTAATTTTGGAGGTCACTAACTAAAAGTTAGTCAGGATATTTTTTGGCATAGGTCAGAGAGGTTCATTTTTAGCACAATGGGCTTTAGCACTACTTTTGGGTCTGAATTCCTTGCACGAGTTTTGGCTTCCTCTAACCTGGCTCTAGATTTGAAGTCAACCGACTAAAGTCGGTGAAGATAGTTTTTAGCGTAGGTCTGCGATCCATGTTTTTAGCACTAATTGTGTTAGGTGCAACCCGTGGCAATTTTAGCTCATTCCGACCAGTGTAGGTCTTGGGCACTACTGCACAAAGTTGGTTGAATCATCTTTTAGTTCAAAGGCGGTGATCAGTGATTTTAGCGCTTATGTCACATTTTGAGTTTGCGGGGAATTGTGATGGTGCCGACCAGCATGGTTTTCTAAGGACAGTGCCTAAAGGAGTAAGCATGTTTTTTAGCACTAGTCAATGAGGAAGGATTTTAACCCTAAGTGTAGTAGAAGGCATTTTTAGCGCCAGATTTAGACATGCCATGGGTGAAAGTATATTTAAAAATATATTTAAGTTGAATTTATTATACTTGAAATATTTTTAAATATACTTTTAGGATGTTTGAGATAGGTTCCAGATCCATAGGATTTCATATGCAGATTCTAGAATTTTGAGGTTCCACTAGATTTCAGACTTAGTCATTTTTTAGAATTTTTAGGGTTTTAGACTCAGCCAAATCAAGGCTTCAGGACCATGCATCAGAATGAAAGTATATGAACCCCTTAGTGAAATCTTGTGAAATTTGACATGATTTTGCAACTTTAGAAACTAGGAATTTCAACATGACACATCCTGCAGAAGCAATTTCAAGGGAAATATCTAGTGACATGGGATTTTGGAGCAAAATGTAGTAACACCCAATTTTAGTTCAAAAGGCAACAAATGGCTATCTTTCAAGCACCAGACCACTCAATACACTTCCAAATCAACCACAAAAGACATCAAATCACTCCAATCATGCAAAATACTCAAATATGTAACAAATCATGCATTCTAAGAACAAATTCACTTTCTCATCATCATAAGGAGGAAAGGTTGAGATTCCAATCCAAAGAAAAAGAGGGGGTCTCGATTTGGCAAAATGGGGCGTGTGTGCAAGGCACAACAAATGGTGACTCTACTAGGAAAATGCTCCAGAGCATTTCTAAGATAAACGTTAGTTTCAAACCCAAAATCTTTGTGTTCCCCACATGCTAGACAAGAAAACATGATATCCTATCATGGAAGCAAAAACCAAAAGCATAGCACAGCCATCCGTATCTTGAAAACCCAAATGTGTGCAATTGCATTAATTCCCATCCTTTGGCAACTAAGCTCATCTAGGATCCTTTACATTAAGCTACGTGATTAGTACACACCTCATGAACTACCTAGACATTACCCCACTGCCAGCAAGCATCTATAGCCCCGATGGGTTTGTCTCAGAATTCCACTCAAGTAGAGCCTTACTGCTAGTCAAGCATCCATAGCCCCGGTAGAGTTTACTTGATTGTCCATCTAACTGAGTCATGGTGTGTGTGAGTGTTATTTTCTTTGTATTTCTTTTCTTTTTCATTTGATTGACATTCCATTTAATCTTAAATTTGGCAGAGTACAATGTAGTACCGCTACCCTTGCAACACATGCTTTTGATGGTATTAGTTACATTGATAACTCGGCTAGGTGGGTGTGGACTCCTGATGGTGGCAAAGGTGGACCTTAGATTTTTCACTTAATGTAAGATCACCAAGACTCACTTAGGTACTTCAGGATTACTTAAGAGTGTGAGAGCTATATGGCTAGAAAATACTTCAAGTGTGCACCAGCTAATGACTCATTTCCCATGAACAAACATCATATCATCCAAGTATAACCATGGAACCCACAGGAAGACCTATGTAGAAAACCAATGTTTCTCAAAGAAATCCTTCAGATTACTTACCCAACAAAGAAGCACTTGCAGGTCTGCACAACTTCCACCACAATCGAGAAATGGAGAACCCAAGCAAAGCAAAAAGTGCCTAACCTAAACAAAGAAAACTACTCTAACCAAAATGAAAGCAACAACTAACAACTAGAAGCAACTAACAACTAAGGAAAAGAAAAAGTTGAAAGCAGAAACTAAACTAAAACAACAAGGAACTAACTAAAGCCTAACTGGAAACAAGCAAGACAATGTACAAAAGCTTTGGGCAGAAAGTATTTGCACTCCCCTGTGATTTATTTCTTAGGACCTACAGAAGTAACAAGGTATAGGTCAGTGTCCTAAGTCTAGCAAGTTAAACTAGGTTCATGTTCAGGGTACCAGTCATGTAGAATTAGCAGTTGGGGCAATTCATTAGGGCCATGATTAATTCAAATGCAAGTTGTCATACCTAAATCACCATAATCAAATTGATAATTGTCAAACTAAGTGAAAAAGGGGAAGATACAACCTAATTTGCAGTACCATCTATAAGTTCATCACCTTGTTGTATTGTGCCAAATACCTTCTCATCTTCAAGGGATCTCAGCCATGCGGGGTCATATCATGTGCATCAAGTACCTCTAGATCACTGAATGTTGTAGCAACCTCCCAAGCAAATAGGAAGTCTAGACAACCTTCTTCAAAATGTTGATCATTTGGATGAATTTTGCATGAATTAGTTAAAGCAAAGTCTATCATGTGCGGTGAATTCCCATGCAATAGCATATCCTTACTCATTGTTGATACCAACTCAATTATGTGATCAAGTGCCTGACATGAAAAAACCTCCAAGCCATCATCTTGCATGACTATTTGATTTCTATTCTCATATTGTAGACTTTTACTTTCATCTTTCATCAGTAGGTCAGCATCAGCCATGCATTAATCTTCTTTATTGCAGGTGTAAATGGGATTAGCTTGATGAATATATGTTATATTTGAATCTCCTCCATCAAAATCGGTCATATGTTCTAAGACAACTTCTGTTGTACCAATCAGCAACCTCCCTATTTGGACTACATATCCATTATCTGCAGTAGCAACAGGGTCTCTTTCTTCTTGCATGATTGGATTTATGATGTCAATACTGTCTTGAAGTGATGTATCATCTTCTTCTTCTTTATTTGACTCATCTGGAGATCCTTCTGCAACAATTGTATCATCTTGATATGACTGATCATGTTGATGTATTGGGCTGATACAGTCAGGAGCTTGATCACTTTTTATCAAACAATCTGATTGTGGCTCAAGTGTGTCAACTAGAACAATTTTCTACATTGCTATCCATTACTGTTCTTCATTTGGAAGACTAATTTCTTCTTGTTCTTGCACACATCTGATCTGATCTAACTACTGTTCAAACTTAGAATTGTCAATCAACTGAAATGAACTGTTGTCCTACACCTCTGCAGTAGCAAATTTAGGTTTAAAACTTGACATATGTGAAGCATTTTGTGGTTGATCTACACCCTTAACATGACTGTTCATCAAATCTGATTTATCATCTAGCTTGTCCTTATCTTCAGTAGCAAAAATATGATTGTTTATTGTTCTGTTCATTGTCCTGTAAACTAAGTTTTAACCAAGCTGGGACAACATATCTTGTGGCTGATTCCTCTAACTATCAATACTGTCTTGAAGTGATGTATCATCTTCTTCTTCTTCATTTGACTCATCTAGAGATCCTTCTGCAACAATTGTATCATCTTGATATGATTGATCATGTTGATGTATTGGGCTGATATAGTCAGGAGCTTGATCACTTTTCATCAAACAATCTGATTGTCGCTCAAGTGTGTCAACTAGAACAATTTTATGCATTGCTATCCATGACTGTTCTTCATTTGGAAGACTAATTTCTTCTTGTTCTTGCACACATCTGATATGATCTAACTACTGTTCAAACTTAGAATTGTCAAACAACTGAAATGAACTATTGTCCTGCACCTCTGTAGTAGCAAATTTAGGTTTAAAACTTGATATATGTGAAGCATTTTGTGGTTGATCTACACCCTTAACATGACTATTCATCAAATCTAATTTATCATCTACCTTGTCCTTATCTTTAGTAGCAGAAATATGACTTTGTTTATTGTTCTGTTCATTGTCCTGTAAACTAAGTTTTAACCAAGTTGGGACAACATATCCTGTGGCTGATTCCTCTAACTGAGAAAGAGATTTAATCCAGTCATGGATCTCATATTCATTAGTTGGGTGCCTTGTATACCACATGAATTTCTTACCATCCTCCATGGATATGTACTTTGATGAGCAACTTCAATTTTTTCCGTATGCAGACTACCTTGTCGACTGTGATCACTTATGAATGATGGATTTACAGCTCCTGCAACATCAACTCTTTGAGTGTTCTCAATTGAGACATGACCACATGCATTGGCATCCATCTGTACTGTAGCTCCTCCATTCCTTATCTTTATTTGAATATGAATATGTCTGTTATGTCTATATCCTACTTCAGGATTGTAAATTTAAAAGATTGGGAGCAGTCCTTTTAAATGCAGATCTAACCTTTGGAGGAAGGTTAAATAATCAATTTTGTCATGCAGCTCTTCAAGATTTATAGTGTAGACCTAAGGTGAGCTAAATTCAAGTAGTGTTAATGGAGGATACTTCACCCTGATTTGCCTATCTAACACTTCTTTGAAAAGTGGGATGTCAACTTCAAAATTCTCTACATGATATGATTGATGTGATAATGTTCTAAAGAATGAAGGAGTCTCATGACTGAAACCCTTCTTTGTATCCATTAGATCATAATTTCCTATACTTTCACTTCATTTCAGTATGTGCAATGAATCAACAAAACTTAAATCCTGCATAAAATCTTTGTTCGGGCCCTCCTTCTAGCGCCAATTCTTTTGATGGTGTTTTAGCACACAACAATGCAGATATGATTGTTGGTATCACACCTCTCTTGAAAAAGGTATCCTATCCAAGATAGGACTACCCCAAGGATAATACAGCTAGGTCTTAGCTTGCTTGGAATAACTCAGTGGTATGTCTTGTTGTACCAACAAGGGGTCTTACATGAAATGCATGGTTTATGAAATATGACAACAAAGTATATGTAGAAACCCTGGGTGGTTCAGACTATGAAGTCTAAAATTTCAATAGATGGGCAATGAAATCCTGCTCAAACCCTAAATCTAACAAATTTGATGTAAAGAAAATGCAAAAGAAAGGGAGAGAGAGAGAGAGAGAGAGAGAGAAGGGATAAGAGATCCTAAGTGATAGTCTCAACGGGGTAAAATATTACAAATAGACAAATACCTTTAATAAACCATTCCTTGTTTCACCAGGATGGGAAACCCACGATGTTGCAAGAAATGGTGCAATCTTCAAAGGATCCTTATCATTTTCAAATTGCATTCACTCATTAAACACCTAGACAATGGTGCAACTTAATAGTGGAATGCAACTGAACTGTATTCAATGACAAGGCCCAAGTTAACTATACACAACAATTTACAATTAGCAAGCACTAATAGTATGGACCAAAGCATTCATCAGATATCTTAACATTTACCCATCATTGTAAAAGCACAACTAAATAAATTTAAATTGATATGAACCATGAAAACCAAAGAGGATAACACAAGAACACAAATTCCCAGCAACCTGCAAAACTTGCTGTGTATTGATCAGAATTTGGTAGAGTCTTAGCAATTCAGTATCAAATCTTACTTCTTACAATGAGAGAATGATGGCCCTTTTATAGACAAAAAACCATACTGAGTTTTTCAATAGACGGTGGAGATTAAGTCAACACCAATGGTCCAAATTACATGACATTTAATGGGATACATCAGTTTCTTGCATTTTTAGATTTGCATTGGTCCTTTCAGAAGAAGACAAAATACAACTTGCAAATACATTGAATCTAGACAAAATGGATACCCATTTGGTTGTACATGATGAAAAGTCAATTTTTAAGGCCTCATAAAGCTGAAATAGAGTCACATGACACTTAAAAACTTGAGATGATGTGGATTCACGATATTCCAAGTGTTGACTAGATCAAGAGGTGTATGTGGCACATTTTTGGTGAAAGTATATCCAAATGGATGCTTCTTGAATTATCATTGCATGACTGGACTGCTAAGACAACTATGAACAAGTATGAACATGTCTTGGACATTGGACTAGATCTGCAGGAACTACCATGAAAGAAGCATGACCTTCAATGTCTTCTAGCTCCTAAGGCCTATCTCCATCATGTTGGTCATCATACTGACTCCTTTTTGCATGTGTAGCAGCAATTTTGTTGATAAAATGTCAATTCTCCAATTCTGGGTCAGCAAGGTACCTGTGAAGCCGATTATTTTTCCTTCCTTATTTTGATTGTTTTACATTTTAGTTGATGACATTATCAGACCTTTAGAGACTATGGCTCAATTATGTTGATTTGATTATATCTCATGATTTTGATATGAAATTGATTAGACATATGGTGATTCGATTTGATCATATTTTGATGTTATGTTGAGACTAGACATGCGAGATATATTAGATGATGTTTTGTGATGTGATTTCTAGTTCTTTATGTGATGATGATTATGTGACATTAGATAGAAAATGTAGTTTAATCCAGAATTATGTTATAGATGATTAATATTGTATTCAATGGCATGAATTTAATTCTAATTACTTCAGCTATGATTATTCATGATATGATTGACACTTGATCTAGATGTGCAGGATTACATTCCCAGGCCACGGGAAATTAGAGGTAGTATTTACACATGTGTTATCTCCTATGAAACCAATCCATTCACAAGAGGGATGAGGATCACGTTTGATTTGAGTGGTGTTTAAGTCCTTGTTTATTTTATCATTTTAGCCTAGTACCCCTTTGTTTAAATTAATTAATATCATATGTTGTAGAAATTTTATTGTTTGATACCACTTGGTATTGTTTTTATTTTTAAGGCCATTTAAAGTAGATTTATGACTCCCTAGGTGAACCTTAGTGTCCCAAAACTTACCCTAGGTGGGTACCCATGGGTCTAGGGTCAATTTTGACTAAACCTTGGAATAACTCACTTTTGGTCACTCTAAACTGAGGTTTAGTCAAAGTGACAAATTTTGAAAAGGGATAAGGGTGGGAGATGAGTCATGCTTTGGGAAAGACTCATCTACCTTCCCAAAGTTTGGGGATCCCTTCACTAAGAAGACTTGGGAGGTCTCCAAGACTCCCAAGTGTGTGGGATCTTCCTCCAAGGCTCTCACACACGTGAGAGCATCTTGGAGGGAGATGACTCTCTTGGAGAATAAGAGGATGCCATATGGCATCCCGTATCCTCATGGAGGCTTGAAGGGGATTGCCACCTCACCACTTGTTCTCTCACACATGTGTAAGAGCACAAGTGGATAAGGTGAGGTTTGGGATGGAATTGGAGGGTGACAATTGTCACCCTCACACTTCCTCTCCCTTGCAAGTGGCATAGGAAGAGGAAGGAGAAGGTGAGAAGTGTCACCTTCTCATTCCTCAAGGCCAATTTAGAAGGCCTATATTACCTCCTCTTGTTGAGGAATGTGGGGTTCTTGCATTTTGGAGTTTCTTTCTATTTTTGGAGTTTCCTTTGGGGGAGTTTAGAAAAAATTTTGGAGATTGGAAGATTTGGAGAAGCTTGGAGCTCTTCACCAAAAGTGTTTCCATTATTAGGGAATTTGAAGGTAAGCTCCATGACTTGTTCATTACCCTTGCATATTTCATTATGTTGTGTTTGTAGATTTTGTTGTTTGTTGTTTTCATTTTTATGTGGGTTGGGAGTTTGGTGAGAGCACCTCCATTTGGAGGTAAGCTCAACTTGTTTGGGGTAGGGGAAAGTGAACCTCCTCGAGGTCACCCCCATATTTGTGCTACTTATAGCCTTGAGGGATTTTTAATTGGTGTTGAGATCATTTTGATGGCAAGAGTGTCATGGCAGTTTTTTTAGATATTTGGATATATGTGTTTTGTTAGAGGTTTTGGCTTGAGGCCATGAGACTTGGAGTTTGATATTTTTGTTGTGGCCTTTGGAGTAGAGGGGTCCATTCCCTACCCCCATCAAACTCATTTTCATGAGTTTTGTTATGTGTTAATCCATGGGTTATTGTGGGTTGATTTTTTGTGTTGCTTGTTGTGGTGTGTGTGTGCAACCGTGTGTTTCCTACCTCCCTAGCTCGGGGGTGACCCACTTGTGGGTCTACGATATGGAGGAGGGCATTTCATTGTGGCTTGGTTCCCCTTCTTGTTGTGTATTTATTGCAGGTGTTTATTGAAGAAATGGAGCTTGGGAGAAATTTATTTTAGTGTTGTGGTATTATGTAGTTGGCTATTTAAGCCATGGCCTTTGAGGCCCTATTGTTATTATTGTAAAACTTATTGGTCTTCATTATCCTTGTGTTTGTGAAGAATATCAGAATATGTAATATTCCTCATAGTTCACTCAAAAAGAATATATATATATAGATATTCATTTTGAATTGTTGTGGTGGTTATGTGGTTTTGAGAAGGTTGACAAAAAGGGATTTAGTGTAGTTTGTTATCTTTCATTTAAAAAAAAGATATATGCATATGTTGCAGTTTACTTTCTATTGGATGTTTAAACAACAAAAGAAATGAATTAGTTCTCTTGAAATTACATTTTAGGAGACACAAAAAAAAATATAATAATATCCTCATGAAAAATGCTACTTGGTTTATGAAGAAAGAAACATATGAAATCTGATTTAATTAAGTTGCTAGTAAAAGAGAATGGTATTGTCTGTTTTTAGTTATTTTTATTCTGCCAAAAGAAAGGGGAAGAAATAGAAAGTTGCGCTGTAATTTTGTAAAAAAAAAAATATGCAAGTTGTTGTTTCACATAGATTTTTTGTTGTCTTCTTGACATTAATACATACATTCAGAAAAAAATGGATATCTAAAATGTCATTGGGTGTACATGAAGTTGTTGTGTAAGATTTGCTTCTGTCATGTTGAGAAAAATATATACATATAATATACTATATATATACCAAGTTTGCACAGTTTCAATAGTAGGTTCATTGCACTAAAATTCTAGAATATATATATTATAATATATGTATATGTGTACATACATACATACATACATACATACATTATATGTATATACTTTTCTCAACATGACATAAGCAAATCTTACACAACAACTTCATGTACACCCAATGACATTTTAGATATCCATTTTTTTTCTGAATGTATGTATTAATGTCAAGAAGAAAACAAAAAATCTATGTGAAACAACAACTTGCATATTTTTTTTTTTTGCAAAATAACACAACTTTCTATTTCTTCCCTTTTCTTTTGGTAGAATTATATATATATATATTCTAGAATTTTAATGCAATGAACCTACTGTTGAAACTATGAAAACTTGGTTGTATATATATATGTTGAAACTATGCAAACTTGGTTGTATATATATACATTTTAGTATATTTAAATTGTTTTTAAATAAATTTTCAGACCTTAACATTATTAATGATAATCACTGAGATTAGAGACAAGAAAAGAAAAAAAAAAGACTGTAATATTATTTTTTTGGGCCGAACCCCATTTTTTTTCCATGGTGGTGGAAGGCCTTGCAAAAAATTTTGTGTTTTAAAAAAATGTTGGGGGGATTGTGGGCGGCAATGCCCATAGCCCCTCTGTTGTGATATGAATGGTGTGGGGAGGAGACGATGCCTTCACCCACACCCGCAAGTGTGGGTGGAGGCATCGCCTCCTCCCCACACCCTGAACCCCTTCCCTGCCGCCGTTACCCATGACATCCCTCCTTACTCTCCCCTCCGTGATGCCACCACACCCACCGTTGATAGACTATGCGGCCTACACCTGGCGATTTCGGTGCCACATATGTGTAACATTTGTTCTCCTGCAGCATTTATTTCGTTAATACCATTTGGGATATATATATATATACAAATCACTCTCTCTCTGGTATTAACAGCAAAAAAAATATAATAAATAAATGAATAAAGAAACCCCTTGGCAAACAGAATGCAAACCTCCGTGAGGCATTCTCATGGTGGCCTCCATTGTTAAACCCTTAACCTGCATCAATGGAGGCAAAAAAACAAGAATGAAAAAAAAAGAGAGAGAAAACAAGAATGGAGAAACAAAACAAAATGAGTGAGGCAAAACCAAAGAGGGAATAGGGTTTACATAAGGAAACTATACAATAATATTAGGGCTTCTCAAAGAAAATAATAAAATAGTGGTTAGGGTTGTGTGAGAATGTGAGGAAATTAGCTTTTTCCTAATTTATTTAAATCTTTCATTTTCTTTCCATTTGCACAGGAAACTAAAATTCCCTCCTCTATGGATTTTCATTTCTCTTGAATTTTTTTTATTTTCTTTGTGCATCTGCTTATTGTTTTAATTTGATTAAGGGATTTTGAATTCTTGTGCTTTGTGGAAATGTATTTTTTAAGGGAAAGGGTTAAATTGTTTTGAATGGGAAGTGTGTTCCTTTTTTTATATATTTATTTATTTAATCAGGACATTTAATTTGTGTTCCCTAGCACGTTTTAGCCTTTTTAATTGGTCGAATTTATTAATATTTTATGGGGAGAGGTATTTTAATCTCTCCCTCTCCTCTATTATTTTTGAGTTGGTTAATAAATATAATGTCGAAATTATATTTATTATCGGACTTAATTTTAAAATTTATTTTTGGTGTCTTTTAAATATTTTATTATTTTATTTTTGAATTTTAATATTTTATTGCAAGGTCGATTTAGTTGGCCTTGGCAAGGTATTTAATTTTCATTTTTAAATTTTTTTAAGTTTAATTTTTAAAAAAAAAATTTGCTTGAATTCTTGATGGAGTTTTTGTTTTAAAATTTTTAATTCAATTATTGAAAATGCATTATGCTGTCAAATTTTTCCTAGATTTTAGGGTTTTAATTTTATGTCATTTTATTGACTTTCATTTTACCACTCCATCTTATCATGTGTCCATTATGCCATTATTCCATATTTATTTATTTGATTTCATTTTGTTTTAAAGAGAGGGTTTGATTTCGAATCTGACGAAATTGCCTTCTCACCTTGGAGACTCAGGGTTCAGATTAACCATCCTAACCCTAAAAGTGGCACTCTTTGCGTCACATACCCCCTAGATGACCTTCATCATGCAGGGGACTGCGTAGGACAACGCACTTCCCTGAAATATGTTTGACATATTTACGCCTCATGCGTATTGCCACCGAGCACGCAGACACGTGCGAGGGGGTTCCTAAGGATAGGTAGAAACTTTTTTTGTATTTCGTGTCATGACCATATGTCAAATGTGGACATGACACGTGTGTTGTGTGTTGTGACCACATGGGAAATGTGGGCATAATAGTACCTCCATATGTTCATCCTCCAAGACATCTCCAATTAGCTCCAACAAGCTACTTTGTGCTCTCATACCTGTAATTGATAAGGCCAAGCATTAATTTCACCATAAAAAGTTATTTCCCATCATTTTGAATCAAAATATGTCTATGTGCAGTCATGGATTAGTCAAAAACAACTCATTATCAATGTCACTTTTCTATGAACAACCTCTTAAATCCAGTGATTTTCATATCATTTTCTGAGTTTTTTGCCATTTTCAAGTACCCATTTGGCCTATATATTGATTTAGGAAGTTTTTGTGGACACTAGAATCTATTTGGAGACATTTATTTCATGTTTTTCTAGCCTTTTCTATAAAAAAAATAGGATTTTTGGGGGGTACTGACTTTTCATGTGCAGTAGCATTAATTGTTGTAAAACATTCCCAAAATCCACACAAACTTGGTAAAAATGTTCATCATGATGTAACAACTAATTGCACAATCTAAATCCATCAAGAAAATCCAAGTTTCTAGTGATTTTCACATGATTTTCTAAGTTTTTTGCCATTTTCAAGTACCCATTTGGCTTATATATTGATTTAGGAAATTTTTTTGGACATTAGAATCCATTTGGAGACATTTATTTCATATTTTTCTAGCCTTTTCTACAAAAAATAGATTTTTGGAGGGGTACTGACTTTTCATGTGCAGCAGCATTAATTGTTGTAAAACGTGCCCAAAATCCACACAAACTTGGTAAAAATGTTCATCATGACGTAACAACTAATTGCACAATCTAAATCCATCAAGAAAATCTAAGTTTCCAATGATTTTCACATGATTTTCTAAGTTTTTTGCCATTTTCAAGTACCCATTTGGCCTATATATTGATTTAGGAAGTTTTTTTGGACATTAGAATCCATTTGGTGACATTTATTTCATGTTTTTCTAGCCTTTTCTACAAAAAACGAGATTTTTGGGGGGTACTGACTTTTCATGTGCAGTAGCATTAATTGTTGTAAAATGTGCCCAAAATCCACACAAACTTGGTAAAAATATTCATCGTGACGTGACAACTAATTGCACAATCTAAATCCATCAAGAAAATCCAAGTTTCCCCTTTAAAAAATTAGTTTTTTGGGTCAAAATGTTAAAAAGTGTTGATTTTGAGTCTCACTGACCTAGCGCTAATTTTGGAGGTCACTGACTAAAAGTCAGTTAGGACATTTTTTGGTGTAGGTCAAAGAAGTTCATTTTTAGTGCAATGGGCTTTAGCGCTACTTTTGGGTCTGACTTCCTTGCGCAGGTTTTGGCTTCCTCCAACCTGACGCTAGATTTGAAGTCAATCGCCAAAAGTCGGTGAAGACAGTGTTTAGCACAGGTTTGCGATCCATGTTTTTAGCACTAACTGTGTTAGGTGTAGCTGGCGAGGATTTCAGCTCATTCTGACTAGCATGGGTTTTGGGCACTACTGCACAAAGTCGATTGAATCATCTTTTAGCACAAAGGTGGTGGTCGATGATTTTAGCACTTAGGTCACATACCAGGTTTGTGGGGAATTGTGATGGCGCCGACCAGCGCGGGTTTCTAAGGCCAGTGCCTAAAGGCAGTGAGAATGTTTTTTAGCGCTACTTAGTGAGGAAGGATTTTAGTGTTAAGTGCAGTAGGAGGCATTTTTAGCGCCAGCTTTGGACATGCCTTGGGTGAAAGTATATTTTAAAATATATTTCTTATACTTTAAATATTTTTAAATAAACTTTCAGGATGTTTGAGATAGGTTCTAGATCCATAGGATTTCATATGCAGATTCTAGAATTTTGAGGTTCCACCAAATTTCAGACAGCCATTTTTTAGAATTTTTAGGGTTTCAGCCTTAGTCAAATCAAGGCTTCAGGATCATGCGTCAAAATGAAAGTATATGAATCCCTTAGTGAAATCTTGTGAAATTTGACATGATTTTGTAATTCTAAGACCTGGAAACTATGAATTTCAACATGACACATCCTGCGGAAGCAATTTCAAGGGCAATATCCAGTGACATGGGATTTTGGAGCAAAATGTAGTAACACCCAATTTCAGTGCAAAGGGCAACAAATGGCTATCTTTCAAGCACCAGACCACTTAATACACTTCCAAATCAATCACAAAAGACATCAAATCACTCCAATCATGCAAAATACTCAAATATGTAACAAATCATGCATTCTAAGCACAAATTCACTTTCTCATCATCATAAGGAGGAAAGGTTGATATTCCAAGCCAAAGCAAAAGAGGGGGTCTCCATTTGGCAAAATGGGGCATGTGTGCAAGGCACAACACCATCAATAGAACTTATAGATGGGGAATGCTAACTGTCACTTGGTAATGCATATCCCTTGAAAATATGGGCTTTTGTGTGGGTTATGTCAGTCATCCCCATATCTACATCCCCCACTTCCCATGAAATAGCCTTATTAAAGGCTTATCACCTCCACAAGGCTATGGAAAAATAGGCAAAATCTTTGCCTAATAACATGCTTGCATGTAACATAATGGAAAAAAGGGTCTTACTGACCACTACTTTGCTTGTTAGAAAGATCCTCCAAAATAGAAAGGAGTCGTGCAACCATAAAAAGTGGTTTGCATTCAATTTAAGCATCCCACAATCTCTTGAGTGCTTATTGACTTAAAAATAATAGGTTAAACTTAATAATTAGTATTTAATAAATATATAAATATAACAAATTAAGATTGGTGCATACAACGTACATTTACATTGTCCCTCACACTCAACCAAATATGAGATCGGGGTGGAGATATACTCCCCCTTCTCTATCTTGCATAAACGCCAAGAGATAGGTTGACATTATGGAATTTCAACCAAAATTTACCAATAAAGAGATAGTTAA
The DNA here is from genome assembly GCA_027924645.1 of Cunninghamia lanceolata. Taxonomy (NCBI): domain Eukaryota; kingdom Viridiplantae; phylum Streptophyta; class Pinopsida; order Cupressales; family Cupressaceae; genus Cunninghamia; species Cunninghamia lanceolata. The sequence continues at coordinate 1,130,256 of BSBN01001297.1, forward strand.
TCAATAATAATATTTTATTTTGAATATAACTATATTCATATCAGTCAAGGACTAATGACTATCGACCATTTCCATGTTGATAGTCAAACTTTCCTAACATAATCTTGACAAAATCTACACTACAAAATCTTGATTACAAATCGATAATTGTCAAGTCGAAACCAACTTAGATCAAAAGGGTCGAGTACCACATACCCAACTCAATGAGGGTTCACTAAATTGTACAAGAACAAGACTAAGATGGCATAAACTCTTCTTTTCCATACATCTATTGACTTCTCTCAGACGATGCTCTCCCTCCCTTTCTCGGAGGGCAGAAACCTATTTCCTAAATACAACTTGTAATCATCAAACCACGATTAGTGTATCTTTAATCATTTCATAATTCTTATGAAATCATAACATCTCCAAATTATATAATCACATGTCAATTATAATCATATAAACATAACTCATAAAATCATTGATTTTTCTTGACATTTTCACTAAACATCAATTCACTAAATCAAGTTTAATCAACTACTAATTACATAAAAGTAAAAAGTAAAACATAGTTAGAATTAGGGATGTGATAGCCTCATGTTTGGAAGTGTGCACCATCATGGAGATGTGTGCTAAGAAAAAATAGGTCTTGTTTATCACTTGGTTTGAATTGCATTAGACTTTGGTTGTCGACTTGTGGTTATTGCATGTTTTATGTTACACGTTTCATCTTGACTGACAAAGGAGAAAGTTTTGAAGCTTGCGAAAGATATAAATGAAAGATCAAGTTAGTTGCAAGAAGGATGAGTGTGTGTGAGTGTGCGAGGATGTATGTATGAGTGTGGATGTGAGTATATGTGTGTGTGGAAGTGTTTTGAAGATAGCAGAGTGTGTTGAGTAGAGGTGTTGAAGATATATGTTAGTGTGAAGGGTGTTGATGATGCGGAGGTGATTGATCAGCAGAATTCTTTCAATTGTTTTGTACAGAGGTTGTAGCCTCTTTCTCTAAGTGTTGTATCACTTTATGGAGTTGTAGCTTCCTTTGGGTTGAAGCCCATTAAACAATGTATTAAGGAGTTGTAGTTTCCTTTGGGTTGTATCCTATAAAACTTGTAAATTTGTTTTTATTTGTTAGGCTGGGTTTGAATAGTAGATCCAAGTAGCTTGCTCACTGTGGTTTTTACCTTCTATGGTTTTCCACGAAAATCTATTGTTATAGTTGTGTGATTGTGATTTGAATTGCTTAATTTTCTTCATTATCTATTTAAGGCAGTAGAAGGCTTTTGTTGATAAAGTTGACTTGGATTAATTTTTGGCATATACTGATTCACCCCCTCTTAGTATAGAAGAGTGTTCTAACACCTCTTGCATGTCTCTATTGTGGTTGTGCAACACATACTGGTCTTGTAACCAGGAGTTGAAGGTGTCCAAGTGATCATTCTCTCCTCAATCTCCCCATCTCCTGAATATATCTCTAAAAAATGGGGTTTGGAGGTAGATCCTCTAGATAGTCCTCCGCAAACTATTAAAGGACTCGATGGGAGTGATGTGCCTCAATGATACCTAGTCTATTTGGCAGATATGTGATGTCTCTACAATGATCATGAATCTGTCTATCCCCTGACCATAAACCCTCCATGTCAATGTAAGGGTTGAGGCTGAATTCATCATTTGTTAGTGTAGCCACCATGCATGTACTAGAATCAAAGTAGCCAAGATGACTCCATCACAAAGACCTTGATAGTCTAGGATTAGATGGGGGCATACCCTTCTGGTATGGATAAATGTGCTCAAAGATTCATGTCATGACTAAGGAGGGGTGGCTAAAATCAAGTACCCCTCACCTCACAATACAATAGAAATCTCGATAGACCATGGTTAGGATATCAACACCCTAAGTTAATATTGTGCCTTGCTCAATACGTTGTATGATGGATGCCCAACACCATCGAAGTCTCATTGACCCCTTGTCCCCTGATAGTCTAGAAGCAATCAAACCCATGAGAAACCTCTGTAGAGGTGAAGTTGCCAAGTCAGAGAATAAAGTAAGCTATACTCCCTTCTTCTCTCATGGGTTATCCACCTCGATGATAATAGCACAGGCTAGTCACTCTCCCTCTGAACCCCTCTCAGGCAAGATAAGTTGTTGTCCCCCCACAGGTTCCCCAAGGATGCAATACACATCATAAAGAGTGATGGTCCACTCTCCTAAAACCTATGGGAACCTAAAGGTGTTTGTATCTACATCCCAGTAAGTCAAGATGTTACAACAAATGCGTAAAGAAGGGTGAACCACTGGAACCAATGAAACTCTGTCTAAATTGACCTTCTTCAAGAGGGTTATATGTCTTGAAGAAAGATCCTTGTATGCCTCACCAAGCCATAACTATTCATGTGCCACATTCCATCAGATTTACATAACTTGTCACACACAAGGAACCATAAGTTAGATGTCATTAAACTCAAAAAATCCCAAAAAATCGTGAAACTTGCAAAAATTCACAAAGAAAGCATATATCTCATGAAAAACTATAACAAAATGAAGGGTTAATGAAAAAATCAAAGTGTTGATGACATTCCCAAACGAAGCAAGACATGCAAAATCTTTTAGACCCGATCCCCCAATTCATCAGGCCTGATCCGCTTCAGGCAACCACATTACAGTATGGACACCCCCCAAGTGACCTTCCTAACAATAGTATCCCCTTGGGGGATCAACTCTGTCAAACTAGGTGACTAGGTAAGGTGTCCCCACATGGTAAAATTTGATTGGAAAACCTAAAAAAACACTAATTTTGACAAACAAAAAGGCTACAACATTCTAGAACTACGATGATGGTATTTAACAACAAGAAAATTTGACAATGATACATTATTTTGATAGAAATTGACAAAAACAAAAACTAGGGTTTGAGATAGGGTTTTTAACTTGTTGTGTACCTGGTTCTCATTAGATGAAGGATTCCAGCCATCTTCATGATCCCCTCATTGAGAGCTTCCCATTGACTATCTATTTGTGAGATTCAATCATCATTTTTCCTCTCTCTCAAATTTTTCCACTCTCCTCTTCTACTAGATTAGTTTCATTTGATGCATTTCTAGATTAGTTATTAGCTTTTGTAGTGCTTTTGCACCTTCATTTTATGTGCTTGCATATTTACAGGTCCCCTACTAAAGCAGAGCAACTCAAATATACATATGATGCCATCAATGGTATGTTTATCATTTCAAATTTAGTATATATTATCAAAATGTTTTAAATGTCAAGCTGATGCTTCTCATTGCAGGTACAATTGTAAGAAGTCGACAATAGGTAAAGGCCTAAGTTTTGGAATGGTGCCTGTCTTTCATATAGACTACTATCCCTAAGGTGACAAATATGTAAGCACTTAAAAGATGCATCGGCCTACATGGTAATCCTATCATAAGTTGTGATCCAAAACACGTACATATAAGCGTGTATATATGACCTCTCAACATGCATTCCTCTTGACAACACATGGATTTGACTTCCCCTTTTCTTTCTTCCCTTGTTTTCTCCTTCTTAACTTGTGAAATCTTGTCCCTTCTTCATTCTTCCTTTTTTAATTCCTTGTTTTCTTCACTTTCTAACATTCTTGAAAAACCTACAAGGGTTGTCTCCTAGGAAACCTATGTCCCCTTCACCTATTTCATTTTTTTTGGCCTCTTGAGAATCTTACTTGACATACTGATTTCATCCCTAGCCCTAGTTTATGTGTACCTTTCATCTTGACCTGGTCGCCCCCTATTATTTTTTGGGTCACCCCTAATGACCACCCTGCTAATGTGGGTGACCTTGTCATGTTTTTGTCTATAGATTTACTTCAAGTTTGAGCTTGAAAAAAATCTATTTTTGCTCCAATTTGCATGAAATTTTGACCCTAACTTAGAGTCATCTATTCTTAACCTTTCAATCAAATTTAATCATGAAAATTTAGCTTAATTGAACTATTATGAACTCCTCCCTCTCTCATCCTAACTCCATTTTCTCGCCTGTGATAAGATTTCAAGCTCACTTCACTATCCAATCAATCTAGTTCACTAAGCAATCAATTGAGTTGACTCTCCAATCAAGGGAGTTAACTCCTCAATCAATCCCACCCATCATTCCTCAAATCAACCTATAAATACCCCTCCTCTAAGAAATAGAGGAGGCAAATTCATTGTTGCAATCACATTTTGCTTAGATTTTTCTATCCCTTAGCATTTTCGTGCTTGTTGCAGGACTTATGAGCCTTTTGCTCTTTGTTATTTTGCCCAAGCTTTCCAAGAAGCTTCATACAGTGTTGTTACACTAGCCATTTTACAAGCCCAAGTACTTCCATCCAAGCTTTTATAGCTCAATTCCAAGATTTTTCAAGATCTTGTTAGAATCAATTTCCATATAATCCCTGTGCCAAGAGGCATACCCTACTACTACAAAGGAAGGAAAGGCTACCCCAAAAGAAGAATCTCTAAAGATAAACTAGGCTCATGTGCCTATGATTACAAGTTCCTTTCATGCTTTTGTAGTAATTAGATAACCAAATATTTCTCTTGGGAATAGTAATTTAATTATTACAATTTCCTTGATATGTTAGTTAGATTATTTTGATTGGTTTATGTTATGGAGTAAAAAAGTATCCACATGTCTTTTTACCTCCTTGTTTAGCTCCTAGGTCTCCATCATGGCATTATACATTCAAAATGTTTCTTCCAATGCAAAATTGCCTGACACCATGATAAAATTGGATTATGGGCCCCTTGTTTTAACTTACCTTAGACCTAAACAGGGTTGATGGACCTGGGTGGTACCACCCATGTCCCTCCTTTTAGGTCAGGGCCAATTTAAGTGCATGTTGGCCTGGGACCTTTCAAAAGGTTTCTCCTTGTCAGCTCATTTGGTTTGAATTTATGATTGTGAGTGGGAAAGCATATATATTGTGTTTTTGGATTCATTATCAACTAGGTTGGAAAGAGCATAACTTGAGATCTTGAAGTGAAGCAAGCAAGAGCATTCATTGTGATTCTAGAGCAGATTTGTGTATTGTTATTGTGTTTTTATTGTAGATATGGAGCTATCATCTATCCTTAGGAGTTGAAGAAACTTCATCATTCTAAGGGTTCATCACATAGGCGATATCATTGTTTGTTTATCATCATTTGAATCATCTCATTATCATTGTTTCAGCCTTTGCCCCCACAAGGGCACACACTCTTTATCAACTAATGGTGTTGGGAAGCTTCAATGCTATCTCGCAATTTGACTGAGGCAAGTCCCTAAATGCCATAACCCCCAAACCCCTTTTTATCTTCTTGTGTGCATGTTACAGAAGTGAGATTTGGAAAATACAGAGCTACAAGAAGATTGAGTACATATCAGGGTTTCAAGATCTAGAGATAGTTTTAGAATATTCCCTCATCAAGGACTTGGCCAGTACCGCCCATGTCCTCCTACCCTTTTTGAGTTCAATCCATCTTACATTCATCCTTGCACCTAGACTTGGTTTCCCCTTGTCATTGGTATCTAGCACAAAGGCTACCCAAAATGGTCATCCAATGCCATCAAAACATTTCAAAAAAGGCAAAACATTGCAAAAATTCAAAAAATCAAAACATTCCCAAAATACAAAAAAATCAAATATCCACCAAAAATCCAAGCAATAAGATCAATTAATCACAAATTCAATCATCATCAAACAACTTCCTCCAATCAATTCACTCCAATCAAATCAATTCTTCTAATCCATTCATCGATCAACCAAATCAATTCGTCAAACCAATTCATCCAATTCTATTCAAATCAATTCACTCAATCAATCCATAAAATCAAAATCAATCCAATCAAATCCATAAAATCAACTTCTCAATTCATCAAAATAAATCAAATCAATCAAATCAATGATCCAAATGTAAGTCATCCTTCATCCATACCAATCAAGTCAATCAATCAATTCAAATTATCCAATTCCAATCAATGGTCTTGATCCTAGTCTTGTCGTAAACCAAATCAATCATCATCATCATCAATGGGATATATTGTTCCCGCATCCTTGTGTTGATCTACGGATATATCGTTCCTCGCAATGACAACACTATCATCAATCATTATCAATTGATCATTGGTTTACAACTTGATAGGGGAAATACCTTGTTTGGTTTTGTATCATTTGTGCATGCTTGCTTGTGTGTGTTATCATTTTATCTTGCATTTGAATCACCTAACATCCCATCAACATCTCATATCACCAAACAATCAAAGCAATCCCATCAATCCATAATCTGATCAATCCATCTACCTTCATCATTACCACCAAAACATTGTAATCACTACATCTCATCTCTATCATTAAGTTCCTTGATCCCATGGATATAGGGTATGTAGGCAGTCTAGAATATGAACGAAGTACCTAGACTCAGGCACAGGTGATACACCTCCTTCCATCTTTCATCTTTCATCCAACATTTGTTGTAAATATGTGCATATGATGTGTTGGCATTGATGTCAACATATCTCTTTGTCAGAAATAGTGAAGATAGTGCAGTTAAGCAAAGTAGATTACTCTGCATTTCCAGTAAGATGAAGATCAGAATCTGCAAACTAAAGGGTTGTTTTCTAGTGAGATGAAGATCAAGACTTTGTGGACTAAAGGGTTGTGTAGAGGATTGTCTGAAGTTGCTCCAGTTAAGATTTGAGAGGTCCGCATGGAGGATTGGTGAAGTTATGGCCATCTGAGTAGAACCAGGTTTTGCAGTTGTTTAGAGGTAACAAAGTGATAGAAACTTGGTCTGGATTGCTCCACATATGAATATAATGGTCTATGGATCTAGAGGTATGTTTGGGATGTTGGTGTGTGTCCTCAACTCAAGTGGTTTGTGCTTTGGAGGTCCGCAAGCAATCTTTCTAATGTGACAATCATGACAGTTAGTGTTCTTGAGTTCCCGTATAAATATGCAAGTGGTTCTGGTGATTTGAGGTGGTACAGTTGTTATTGTTGATTTCATTGTGCTTGTGGAGGTCTCTAGATCATGTGCCTATTGTGTTGGTGGTCTACATTGAGGATTGAGCTCGTAGTTGAAGATTTCTCCTTGGGTGTTGTTCTTTCTAGTTTTGGTCGACTAGATGCTTAGTGTGTATTGCAAATGATATACGAAGAGTTCTATGGAGCATGGCATGTTGTTCAAGGAAGATTTGTGTCCCAACTTTGTTTGGTCAGCAGTGTAATGGTTCACATGCAGTATTTTAAATCTTGTAATTGTAATTACTTGTAATGCCTATCTTGGAAAATGTTCTAGATAAATGATTGTAAGGTCAACTTTGATGTTCATTCCAAAGTTGATGTCATGTATAAATAAGTGTTATGAAGTCATGGAAATGTGTGGATGTGAGCGAAGATGCGGAGGTAGCAAGGAAGAGTTTGGGGATAGAGCAGATGTGTTGTGAGATTCAATGGAACCGAACTTTGGCATGGAGAAGATGATGTTTCTCAGTTCAACCTTTTGGTGTTAACCAAGTGAATGATTCTGTAGGCAATGAGCCTTCTTTGAGCAGTGAGCTCTGGGCAGTGCACCCAAAGGCAAGTGCCTTCCCATTTTTATATTGTTTTAACAGAGAATAAATCTTGTGGGTTAACCCCCACCGTGGTTTTTCCCTTAACTAGGTTTCCACATAAAAATCCTGGTGTTATGTGTGTTGATTGTGTTTTCTGCTCATGTGTTGTTGTTTCATGCTTTCATTGTTTTATCATTAATCTGTTAATAGATGGTAAAGAAGATTAAATGTAGAAAAGTTAAAGTTTTGTGACAACTGATTCACCCCCCCTCTCAATTGTTTGCCCTAATTTCAACAATTGGTATCAGAGCCAGTTCCTCTAAAAGAAGCTTGACCTCTTGAGGAGATCTAGGATGTCGACATACAAGAAGGACAGTCTAAGATTTGATGGAACAAATTACTCTCTTTGGAAGAATCGCATGGATTGTCATTTACAATGCATGGGTGATCCTTATTGGTTGATAACTAAGAATGAGTATACTCCTCCACAAAATGGTCCTACAATTCCAGATGAAATCAAAGATGTTGATAACAACATTTGGGCTAAAGAAGCATTGTTGAGTGCCTTGACTAATACAGAAATGACAAATGTCTTGGAATTGAAAACTGCTCATGAAATCTAGAAAAAGTTGGAAACTCTATATGAATGTGATGCATATGTTAAATATGCTAAGTTATAGAGCCTTAAGGGTAGATACAAAAGTTTAAGGATGAGTGAAGATGAAAACATCACTTCGTATATGCAGAAGGTGAATAAACTTGTGTGTAGTATCAGGTGTGCTGGTGGAAAACTGGAAGAATCAAAGATTGTTGGCAAGGTACTCAGATCCTTACCTGCTTCATACAAGCATATAGTTGTTGCTATTGAGGAGATCAAGACTGTGACAACTGTTACAAGGGATTAGTTGTTTAGAAATCTTTCAACATTTGAAATGAGTGGGTTTGGTGATTCTCCTCCTAAATCAAAATCTGCATTTAAGGCCAGTGTTTCTGGGAAGCAAAGATTTGATCCAGGTGAAAGCTCTTCAAGAAGACTAACCAGATATGAGAAGGAAAGGAAGGAACTTGAAGAACTTGAAGGCCTTTTTGCCAAAAGATTACCAAGAGGATCCGGTAAGTATGAAGGAAAGTTGGCTTTCAAATGTTTTGCCTGCAATAAGATTGATCATTTTTCTTCAAGATGTCCGGAGAGGGTCTCAAAGCCAAACCCTAACAGACCTAGGGTTTAAAAGAAGTGTTACTCTGTTCAAGAAGCTACTGATGAAGGTGTCATAGATGATGAATCTAATATGGGAAGTACCTCTAGAAATGAATGGGTGTTCATTGCTATCAAAGAAGAAGATCCAGCGCCTACTGAATTTGCTAGCTGTGTGAATGTGGAAAGTGCCTTGGCTTCTCAGGTTGAAGAAAAGGACGAATGGGTGATTAACAGTGGATGTTCTCATCATATGACTAGTGATAAAAGTAAGTTTGTAAGTTTGGAAAGATATGATGGTGGAATTGTGAAGTTTGGAGACAATTCAGTTGGTAGAATCTGTAATAGAGGATCCATCTCTCTTAATGGTAAGAATAACACTAATGATGTTTTGTATGTAGAAGGGTTGAAGCATAATCTTCTAAGGTAATGATCTCCAATTCAAGGATAGAAGATGCAAAATTTTGGAAAGCTCTGGAATTAAGATTGCATCTGGTACATAGACTAGAGGTAATATCTTTCATTTAAGTGGTACTAGTAAAAGTTGTTTGATTTCTCAGAGTTGGTTATGGCATAGGAGAATGTGTCATGTAAACTTTGATAATATTGTCAAGATAAGTACTACTCATGTTGTGAGAGATCTTCCAAAGCTTGTGAAACCTGCTAATAGCATGTGTAAGGAATGTCAATTGGGCAAACAGAGCAGAACTACATTCAAAAGTAAAGAACAATTTTCAAGTGGATTGTTGGAACTTGTGCACACTGATTTGTGTGGTCCTGCCAGAGTTAGGAGTTTGCAAGGAGACAAATACTTTATGTTGCTGATTGATGATTACTCCCAGATGATGTGGGTCACTTTCTTGAGAGAGAAATCAGAGGCTCTTGACAGATTCAAGGTATTCAAGGCTAGGGTGGAGAATGAGATTGTTGTGAAGATAAAGTGTCTGAGATATGACAAAGGTGGAGAGTTTACCTTCGGTGAGTTTAATGTATTTTGTGAAAAACATAAAATAAGAAGATAGTTATCTGCTCCTAGGACTCCTCAGCAGAATGGAGTTGTGAAAAGGAAGAACCAGACTATTCAAGAGGCTTCTAGAACCATGATGATGGAAGAAAATGTTTCACATGTCTATTGGAGAGAGGTTGTGAGTACTGTTGTCTACACTCTTAACCGGGTGCAAATCAATAGTAATACTAGTAAAACACCTTATGAACTGTGGTTTGGTAATGTTCCTACTATGAAATACTTCAAAGTTTTTGGTAGTAAATGTTATATCAAAAGAGATGAAGATCTAGGCAAGTTTGATGCAAGATGTGATGAAGGAATATTTCTGGGTTATTCTAACCAAAGCAAGGCATACCGGTGCTCTCACAAGAGATTGAAAAGGATCGTTGAAAGTGCCAATGTCAAGGTTGATGAAAGCAAGGAGAGACCTTCCAAGTCTCGTGGATATAAGTCAGATGATCAAAGTGAAAGTCTAAATAAAGGAAAATAAGTTCAAATTTGAACTCAGATTCAGATTGCTCCAGAGAAGCCAGTGACTCAAGAATCTAGTGCAAATGTTGAGGAACAAGTTCAAGAATCAGAAGTTTAAGAAAATCCTAAAACTCCCAAGTATGTAAGGTTGAATCATTTTGAAGATCAAATTATAGGAGATAGAAATAAAGGTGTTCAAACTAGAAGAAAAATTGTTGAAGAACAAGAAGAGTATTGTCTGATTTCAAAGATTGAACCAAAATCAGTGAATGAAGCTTGTAATGATGAAAGTTGGGTAAAAGCAGTGGAAGAAGAATTAATGCAAATTGATAAGAATCATACTTGGGATCTTGTTCCTAGACCTGAAAACAAAAATGTAATTGGAACTAAATGGGTCTTCCAGAATAAATTGAATGAAAATGGTGAAGTGAAAACAAAGCAAGATTGGTGTGCAAAGGATATTCTCGGGTAGAGGGAATTGATTTTGAAGAAACCTTTTCTCTAGTGGCAAGAATTGAAGCAGTCAGATTATTTCTTGCCTTTGTTGCTTACAAAGATTTCAAAGTTTAGCAGATGGATGTCAAGTCAGCTTTCCTAAATGGAGATTTGGAAGAAGAAGTCTACATTGAGCAATCGGAAGGATTCCAGTTGTCTGATGAAGGAGATATGATCTGTAGGTTGAGCAAAACATTGTATGGACTTAAACAAGTCCCAAGAACCTGGTATACAAGATTAGATAAGTATCTGCTAAAGTAGGGTTTTAGCAAAGGCACAACTGATAGTAATCTTTATTTCAAAATTGATCATGAACACATCTTGATTGTTCAGGTATTTGTTGATGATATCATCTTTGGTGGAAATGAGAGCATGTGTAAAAAAATTTGTTCATCACATACAAAGTGAATTTGAGATGTCTATGCTTGGTGAAATAAATTTCTTCTTGGGTCTACAAATCATTCAGTCAAATAAGGGCATCTTCATATCTCAGTCTAAGTATGTGAAAGAGTTATTGAAAAAGTTTGGAATGGAGGATTCAAAACTAGTAAGTACACCTATGATAACCAGATATAAGTTGAGTAAATATGATGATTATCCTAAGGCAAATCAGAAAAGGTATAGATCAATGATTGGAGGACTGCTTTATCTGACTCATACCAGACCTAATATTATGAATGCAATTGGTCTTGTTGCTAAATTTTAAGCTGATCCTAGAGAATCTCATGTTGTAGCAATCAAAAGAATTTTTAGATATTTGAAGGGGACATCTAATTATGGCTTATGGTATTCTAAGGATGATGATTTCACTCTTCATACATATACAAATGCTGATTAGGCAGGAGTTGTGGATGACATGAAGAGTAGTAGTGGTGGTACATTTTTATTGGGAAAGAGATTGGATTCTTGGTTGAGAAAAAAGCAGGAGACAATATCTCTGTCTACTGCAAAGGCAGAGTATATAGAAACAAGTAATTGTACTCAAGTTTTGTGGATGAAGCAAATGTTGAAGGATATCAGAATTATGTTTGAAGAGCATGTTACAATCTTCTATGATAATTCAAGTGCAATAAACATCTCAAAGAATCTGGGGTTGCATTCAAAGATAAAGCACATATCCATCAAGTTTCACTTTTTGAAAGAGAAGGTAAATGAGAATCAAGTCATATTGGAGTTTGTTTCTTCAAAGGATCTGTCATGCCCACATTTCCCATGCAATCACGACACGCATCACATGTGTCATGTCAACATTTGTCATGTGGTCATGACATGAAATATCAAAAAAATTTCCACACTTCCCTAGGAACCCCCTCTCACGCGTAAGCGTGCTCAGTGACGTACACGTAAAGTGCAAACAAAACAATTGAAAGCGGGGTAATATGCACACGTGCACATACCAGTCACAAGAAGGTCATTAAGGGGGTCATCGCGACGTAGTTAATGTCACTAATAGGGTTCAACTTTACTAAACTAACCAAACCCTAAATTCTGGGAAATTCTGGCAGCATAACGCCTCACAGGCGTGAGTAGGGTTTATTGTACTAAAACTAAATTATTCTAAAGGTTTACTAATTTGGGTTAATAAATTTCTTACATCTCACTAGTTGCATTGGAATACAGTTGATTAAGGAATTAAACATTTTTTAACAAAGTCTGATCTTTTTCTCTCCTTCACATTTTCTAAAATTTAATACTAATTTGTTCTCCTTCACGTTTTCTAATTTTAAACATTTTTCAGCAAAGCCCGAACATCTATTCTCCTTCACGTTTTCTAATTTTAAATATTTTTCAACAAAGCCTGAACATTTGTTCTCCTTCATGTTTTCTAAAATTTAATATTAATTTGTTCTCCTTCACGTTCTCTATCAATCAAAGTTATCTCTGCATCATTTACATTATTCCTAATTTATTGGGAGATCAGATCTCGTAAACATGACTTACTAACTTCATCTGATGAAGTTCACTAGGTTTCCGTTTTAGGTTTAATTCAATGTTTGAATTAATTTTGTTAATTAAATTTCCCCAATCAAGATTAAAGGAATATTAAGTCTTAATTAGTACTCTTAGCCCTATTTTGGAAACGTCATACATTTTCTCCTCTTTGTTTTCACTTTTATCTTTCTTTCTCTTTTTCTCTCATTTTTCTCTCATTTTCTCAATTTGTCATTTTCTCATTGTACATGTTGAGTTTAAATGGCCACATATGAAATGCATATGATGGCTTCATTTACTTATGAAAATATAAATACACACACACACATATATGCTTATTGTATTTATATCTCTATGTTTTCTTTTTTTATAATTTACTGAATTTATATTTCATTCTATATATATATATATATATATATATATATATATATATATATATATATATATATATATTACTTATGAGAAAAGCTTATCTTTTTTTTCTTTTTCTTTTTATAAATACCATGTATTTATATTTCTTTTTTTTTCAACAATTAGGAAACCCTAAATTTATTTTCTTTTGTTTTGGCTTATGATAAAATTGTGAAAGCCCTAAATTTTTAATTGTTTGAATGCAGGGTTGTGAAGGCAGTGGTGGCCGTTGGCGGAGGGAACCTGCAGGTGGAGGCACTGAGAGGGGGGCGCAGACAGAGGGGAGCCGCGGAGGGGATGATCCATAGAGAGGGGAGGCCACTGTGGTTGAGGATGGGCGGAGTATCGGGAGGCAGAGGAGGTCGTGGGTGGACTATGGCGGCAGAGTCTAGTGGTGGGTTCAGAGGATGGGCCGCGGGGAACACAGCAGAGGTCACAGGGGTTTAAAACATAGAGGGGAGTGTGAGTCATGGCAGCCGCAGGGTTAATACACATAGGGGAGTGTGAGGAGGGGGCGGAGCCCCCACCCACATCCCACAGCATGAGGTGTGGATGGGGGCTCTGCCCCCTCCCCACACCCATTGTAATGACAGCTATGGTGGGGGAGTTTGAACCCCCCCACCACTCTATTTATTATTTTTTAATTTTTTTAAACACAGTTTATTTACTGTGTAACATTTACATAGCTATAAATTATTTCCTCAATTAAATTTTATTTATTATTATATAAAAATGTAAATATATATATTTATATATATATACACAGCAAAATCTCAAACCAATACAAGTCAGTTTAATTTAAAATATATATATACAGAATATATATATATATATATATATATATTACTGTCAATTAATTTTGTAAGGCAGAATAAAAGGAAGCAGTTTATATTTGATTTTCATGTAATACTTATTTTCAAATGCACCTCTTAAATATAATTAAAATTTCTTTTTTTAACCATTACACAAGGATAAATAAATCTATTTTTTTTTGTTTAAATCAAAACTACTTCAAGGCGCTGATGATGGCATGGTTCGGTGGTTAAGTCGCTCAGGATGTAGTGGCGGCCACCAGAGTTCAAACCCCCGCTGGGCCAATGAGCTCGCGGGTTTGAAGTGTTCTTCCAAGGGGATGAGGTCCCCCAGTTGTGGCCTCACCAGTTCATTGCTCCGGGCAAAAGCATTCACGTGGAGCCGGAGGGTGTGTCGCACCAGCGTCGCCGGTCACATTAAAAAGTTTACCAGGCGCATTATCTTTTAAAAAAAAAAAAAAACTACTTCAAGGCAATAACTTATTTAAAATATAATCATCACATGATTTATATTTACACTTTTTTTTTTGAAGGGAAGAAATAAATGTATTTACAAATAATTTTAAAAAAAACTCTAATGCTTAACTACAACCAATTTTCATTTCTTCCAAATAACAAATTATAATTTCTTATTTACCACAATAACAACTAAGTCTCAACTTTGTTAATAGAAGTATTAGGAATTATACACAAGCAATATCCTTTTAAAAACAAATTTCCTTCCTTCATCTTTACTTAAATGGTAAAATTTAAATCAACAAATTATAACTTTTAATACAATGAAAGAGGCTTTCTTACAACTTATGAAAATACAATTTAATAACAAGAGAGAGAGAGAGAGAGAGAGAGAGAGACAAGTCCTCCTCTTTGAAAATCAACAAGGGTGAAGTTCCTAAATAGACCAAGCTCTCCTTAAGAGCTTTAAGAGTAAAGGAAAATAAAATATTTCTCCAACTTCACATTTAGCTCCATGGAACCTGCATATCTGATGAAGGGGGTAAATCATAAAACACACAATAATAGAAATTGAACACAGAGAATAGAACTTTCTTTTATTAATCTGGGCAACTCATTACATTATAGAAGCTTAATTACAATCAGAGGAATCAGTCCTCCACAGGGTGCAACACACTACAGCTACCATCACTAGGCTCTGGAATCTTCTGCCTTCTGTAACCCCCAAATCAGCTAGGGTTTCTATTTTTCTGCCTATTCTTGACTCTACACTTGCCCCTTTAACTCTACTACCTCCCAGGGTTCCCAAAAATGGTTATTAATAACCTTTTTGGCGGCCAACAACCTAATTTTGAAATATGCATCTCCCTTCAAAAATAGGTCAACTTCCGGGAGCCATAACTTTTGATCCGGGTGTCTGATTGATGAATCGTTTTATGCATCGGAAAGCTCACGGAGTGCTCTACGTGCTAAGAACCTGCTTTGCTAGTTCTGACCATTTTTAGGCCCGTACAGGGCTGTTTAGTGCCTCAAACTTGAATTTGAATAATTTTTAGGCATTTTTCAAGAAATAGAAACTTTAATATCTTTCAGCTCACAAATGATCTTTGTGTGATTCCTTCGCCAAAGGTCTTATATTTCTGTTAGGTAACTTACTGTAAGTTTTAACTTTATTCCGTGCCCAAATGCAAACTTTCTAAAAATACCAAGTTACTATTTTTAGCAGTTTGAAAAAACTGAAAGTTCTACTTTATTCAGGCGATTATGGGACCAGAACCACAAATTTTGAGAAGAAATGGGAAGAACATCAACAATTTTGAAACACATCTTTTTTGGGTAATACAAGATTGCCCTTACACCATTGGATGCTCCTGCATTAGACACCCAGGGTAATTTGAGAAGTGACCCTGTCACGTCTCATGTGTTTGTGTGAGGAAAACTCAAATGGTCAACCTCTGCCTTAGACAATTAAGAAGAATCTTCAACTGACCTTCCTTTCCATTTCACCAGATATTCTTCATATTGAATGTTCCAAGTACTTCTTCCCACATGGCTATCCAAGATCTCTTCTATCTCCTCCATTGAAGTAGATGCCAGAATACTCCACTGCACTTCTGTTGGTCCATCCTCTGTTCCACCTTCATGATATTCTAATAAATCAGCAATGTTGAAAATAGGGGAAATATTGATCCCACTCGGCAGCTCTACCTCATATGCATTTCCTGAATCATGCTTCTTCAGGATTCTGCATGGTCCAAATTTCTTCATTTTCGACTTATTGTATGTTCCAATTGGGAACCTTTCTTTTCTCAAGTGAACCATGACTACATCTCCTACTTGGAATTCCTTATATCTCCTCTTCTGATCTACCTTATCCTTGTACTAAATATTCATTTTATTAATGTGCTTTCTCACCTCTTCATGCAAATTCTTTAGATGTTCTGCACAGTCTTCAGCTTCGGCACTTGTCTTTTCTCTGTTGTCCAGCTTCCTTAACTCAGAAGCATTTCTTGGGCTATTACCATATACAATCTGAAATGGTGATTTACTCGTACTCCTATTGACAGAATTGTTGTAAGCAAATTCTGCCTGTGCTAAAATCAAATCCCATCCCTTGGGCTTATCCCCTACTAAGCATCGTAGCAGGTTACCCAAACTCCTATTCACCACTTATGTCTATCCATCAGTCTATGGATGGTGTGCAGAACTAAACTTCAAATCTGTCTTTAACTTCTTCCACAATGTCCTCCAGAAATAACCAACAAACTTGGTATCTCGATCTGAAACTATGCTCTTTGGTAGACCGTGTAATCTCACCACCTCTCTGAAAAATAATTTAACAATATGAATAGCATTGTTAGTCTTCCTGCAAGGAAAAAAATGTGCCATCTTCGAGAATCTATCCACCACCACAAAAATGGAATCATGTCCTCTCTATGTCCTTGGTAAACCAAGAACAAAATCCATACTGATATCATCCCATGGTTTCTCTGGTATAGGTAATGGCTGATATAGACCTATGTTCTGACTTGCTCCTTTTGCGATCTAACATACTCTGCAACTCTGCACAAATTTCCTCACATCCTATTGCAACTGTGGCCAATAATAATTTTCACCAACAATAGCAATGGTCTTATCTCAACCAAAGTGTCCAGCCAATCCTCCACTATGCTTCTCCTTAATCAGGTTCTCTCTCATCGAACTCCTTGGAATGCACAACTGGCTTCCTCTAAACAACATGCCATCTTGGATTATGAAGTCCAACCATTTTGTCCTGTCCAAAGTAACAGGTTCTGAACAAGCTTTCCAAGCCTCTGTAAAATCTGGATCCTCGGGATACAAACTTTTGAGTTCATCGAACCCGACAACCTTTATCTTCATTTCTGTCAACAAATTTTGCCTTCTGCTCAAGGCATCTGCAACTCTATTTGACTTCCCACTCCTATGCTTCAAAACAAAAGTATAGCTCTACAAAAGCTCAATCCATTTTAAGTGCCTTTGATTCAACTTTCCTT
Organism: Cunninghamia lanceolata; assembly: GCA_027924645.1. Lineage (NCBI taxonomy): Eukaryota > Viridiplantae > Streptophyta > Pinopsida > Cupressales > Cupressaceae > Cunninghamia > Cunninghamia lanceolata. The sequence continues at coordinate 1,147,582 of BSBN01001297.1, forward strand.
GACTATTAAGATACTGCAAAGCCTGATGATCAATATATAAAACAAACTCCTTTGGCAACAAATAATGTCTCCATTTCTTCAAAGCCTAAACTATTGCATAAAACTCCTGATCATAAACAGAATACTTTTTCTTGGCATCATTAATCTTCTCACTAAAATAGGCAATGGGCTTACCTTCTTGGCTCAAAATAGCTCATATACCACTACCACTAGCATCACAATCTACCTGAAATACCTTATTAAAATCTGGAGGTGCAAAAACAGGTTGTTCCACGACTTTCTACTTCAATGTGTCAAAGCTCTTGTCTGCTCCTTTAGTCCATCTAAACTCTTTTCTATTCCCTCTCATTGTCTGAGTGAGGGGTGCACAAATGCTACTAAAATTCCTGATAAACTTTTTGTAAAAACTTGCCAAACCATGAAAAGCTCTTACCTCCGTTGCACTCCTTGGCGTAGGCCATTCAATGATAGCCCTTACTTTTTTTGGGTTCATCTTAAGACCTTCCTCTGAGACAACAAATCCCATATATACCAACTCCTTCTTTGTAAAACTACATTTCTTCAGATTAATCAGCAACTTCTCTTCCCTCAACTTCTCTAGAACTCTTCTGATATGCATCAGATGCTCATCCCAAGTCTTACTAAAAATCAAAATATCATCCAAATAAACAATAACAAAACTTCCCAAAAATTCTTCCAGTACCTCATTCATGAGCCGCATGAATGTGCTCGATGCATTAGTTAGCCCAAATGGCATGACTAACCACTCATACAAACCTTCCTTTGTCTTGAAGGTTGTCTTCCATTCATCTCCTTCTCTGATACGGATCTGGTGATACCCACTCTTCAGGTCAATCTTTGTGAAGTACTTGGCTCCACTCAAACAATCCATGATGTCATTCATTCTTGGCAATAGAAATCTATACTTGATCGTTATCTTATTGATGGCTCGAGAGTCTATACACATCCTCCATTCTCCATCCTTCTTTGGTGCTAGTATTGCAGGTACCGCACATGGACTTAGGCTCTCCCTTATCAGTCCCTTCCTCAACAACTCCTGAACTTGTCTGTTCAACTCTTCATTCTCTGCAGGGGTCATTCTATGGGCTGCCTTGTTTGGCAAACTGGCTCCTGGTATCAAATCTATTTGATGACTTATCTTCCTTACTGGTGGTAAACCTTCTGGTACATTATCAGAGATAATGTCCTAGAACTCTTCCAACATATCTGAAACTTCTACTGATACATCTTCACATTTCTCTTGACTAATCTTAGGAATCAATGCAAAGCAATAACGCTCATGCTTCATACCCTCCAAAAATTTCCTACCATCTACCAAGCAAATTCTGGCAGTACTACATACCTTTTCTTCCACCTCCTTCAAGGGCTTCAACTTATGAGGAACTCCATCCTTTGTTAGGGAATATGTGTTTGCATGGCCATCATGGACAGCACTCCTATCATACTGCCATGGCCTCCCCAACAGCAAATGACATGCATCCCTCGGTATGATATCACACAACACCTCATCATGGTAGTCACCAATCTTGAATTTCACTAAACACTTCTCATTGACCAAAGCTCTATGGTCCTTCTGCAACCATGCAATCCGATATGGATGCGGATGCTTTCTTCTTGTCAACTTCAATTTGTCAACCATCTCCTCTGAAACAAGATTATCAGTGCTTCCACTGTCAATAATAATATCACAACACTTACCTTCACATTTGCACCTTGTGCGGAATAAACTCTTCCTCTGATTGGGTTCTCTCTCCTCATTCAGCAAGGTTCTTCTGACAACTAGGGTTTCTCCCCTTTCAGCATCTTCAGAATGCTCAGAATGTGCATCTTCATCTACATGTGCAACTCGTACATTACCTTCAAGTCTTCTATTTGTCCTTCCTTGATGTTGCGGACACTCATATGCTCGATGCCCTTCTTCTCCACATTGGAAACAGGTTCCTCTAAAACCTCCTCTTCCAGGTCCTTGCCCAAGTCTGCCTCTTCCTCTTCCTCTTTGCTCACCATTGTTCTAGTCACGAGGGTGGTAGGTATTATCCCCTCTTTGATTTTGACTGGTGCCTACTTCTTCACTTTTCTTTTGATATTCATTATGGCCTCCATAGGGTCTTCCACCAGTCCTTCCACCTTGACCTCTTCCCCTTTGCTTGCTATCAAATCTTTTGTCCAGCTTCTCTTCCACCTTCAGGAAAAACTGGTACGCATCTTCTATGGTGGTCATTCTGACCACGCTCAACTCCTCTTGAATACTCGGCCTCAACCCATTAATGTAATGGGCTACCTTCTCCTTGTTGGGCTCTGCATGGCCTGTCCTGATAGTAATTTTATAAAACTCTTCTGTATACTTCTTAACAGACTTGTTACCTTGCTTCAGTCCTTGCAGCTCTTCAGCAACTCCATCTCATAGTCCATAGGAATGAATTGCTTCTTTAGTTTCTCCACCATCCGATCCCATCTGGTGATCTTTCCTTTTCCTCTTCTGTTCCTCTCTAATTGAACCTCCTTCCACCAAATATTGGCGTGGCCCTTCAACTTTGTTTTTGCAAACTTAACCCGATCTGGGTCCTCCACATCTTCATACTCAAAATACTTCTCCATGTCATTGATCCAATCAATAAGCTATTCTAGATTCAAATCTCTAGAATATGTAGAAACTTTGATCCTGGGCCTCTTTCTGATCGTTGAAATGGCCCTCAACAACCTAACTTCTGCAGGATCTCTAGCCGCTTCTTGTTCTTCCTCAAATAGCTCTTCTTCATCTTCACCTTCACTTTCTTCTCTCGTCCTCGGCTCAAACCCTCTTCGTAGCTCCTCTTGCAATGCATCGATTTACCTTTGTAGGGATCTAAAACCCTCTTTCGTCAAAGCATTCCTCCCAACACAATTTCTTCATGGAGGCATCTTGGTCTACACAGCAAACCCCCAACCTCAGGTCCTGGTGCAAACGGCCTCACGATGGGCGATCTATCTACACATTCAGGAACCCTTGCTCTGATACCACTTGATGAAGGGGGTAAATCATAAAACACACAATAACAGAAATTGAACACAGAGAATAGAACTTTCTTTTATTAATCTGGGCAACTCATTACATTACAGAAGCTTAATTACAATCAGAGGAATCAGTCCTCCACAGGCTGTAACACACTACAGCTACCATCACCAGGCTCTGGAATCTTCTGCCTTCTGTAACCCTCAAATCAGCTAGGGTTTCTATTTTTCCACCTATTATTGACTCTACACTTGCCCCCTTAACTCTACTACCTCCCAGGGTTCCCAAAAATAGTTATTAATAACCTTTTTGGCGGCCAACAACCTAATTTTAAAATTTGCATCTCCCTCCAAAAATAGGCCAACTTCCGGGAGCCATAACTTTTGATCCGAGTGTCCGATTGACGAACCATTTTATGCGTCGAAAAGCTCGCAGAGTGCTCTACGTGCTAAAAACTAGCTCTATTAGTTCTAGCCATTTTTAGGCCCATACGGGGCTGTTTAGTGCCTCAAACATGGATTTGAATAATTTTTAGGCATTTTTTGATAAATAAAAACTTTAATATCTTTCAACTCACAAATGATCTTTGCGTGATTCCTTCGCCAAAGGTATTATATTTCTGTTATGTAACTTCCTGTAAATTTTGACTTCATTCTGTGCCCAAATGCAAACTTTCTAAAAATAACAGGTTACTATTTTTAGCAGTTTGAAAAAACTGAAAGTTCTACATCATTATTTAAGTGATTATGGGACCAGAACCACAAATTTTGAGAAGAAATGGGAAGAACATCAACAATTTTGAAGCACATATTTTTTTGGGTGATGCAAGATTGCCCTTACACCACTGGATGCTCCTGCATCAATATCACAACAAGGGAAAGAAACACCACACATCTTGCTCTCCTCCCTACCGTAGACCTGCAAGAGGGTCACCCCCAAGCTAGGGAGGTCATTCACACTCCTTGGGAACTCAAATCTACTTTACAACAAGGCAGACAAATATCCCAAAACATGATATTACACCTATGGATATTTATAACACACAACTCAACCAAGGTGAGTTTCAAAAGGGGTAGGAGAGTGAACACACTCAACTCAAGAGTGCCACTCCTTTAAAATATTTCAACACACTTTCTCTTATGGCCTCAAGCCATCACATTTAACAAAATTTCCAAAAGTTTCATTATTTTGGCTCTCAAGCCATGTATCAAATTGCTCAAAATCACATAAAATTTCCCTCAAGTCTTACAAGACCCCAAAACAAGGTAATGACCCCGAGGAGGATCACTCCTCCCCTACCCCACACTTGTTGAGCATTCACTCCCAAGTGGGAGAGGCTCTTACAACACCCAAGTAAATTTCCCCACAATAACAATAACACTCAAGGAAGTAAAACACACATATATGCATCAAGCAAGCAACTAAATACAAAAGGAAGGCTTTAGCCTTTAAAACCAACCTTTTTAAGCCCTATTATGGAAGAAGTTGATGTAGAGCTTCGCCAAAAATCTCCTCCAATATAAGCCACCAAACTCTCTATCTTTTCTCCCAAAAATACTTTCAAACAATTAAAATTCTCAAAAATTCAACAACCCCTCACCTTATCCCAAGTGGGATTAAAATAAGCCTCACTCATGAGCTTAGAGGAATGGGGAGGTGACACTTGTCACCTCCTCACTCTTCCTCCCCACTACAAGTATGTCCCAAGGGATGGGTGTTGACACATGTCACTCACCCATCCCCAAAGTCTCCCTCACCCCTTACCACATGTCCTCTCTCCAACACATGGGAGAGAAAAGGGGAGTTAAAGAGGGAAAAGGTGACACATGTGTCCCCTTCCTTTCCTCTCAAGAAGGACCACACAACTCCATGGGTACTCTCACCAATTGTGAGAGAGACTTGAATTCAATTTCTCCACAATTGGCGGGTCTTGGAGTCATCCCCAACCTTGGGAAGTAAAAAGGGATGGGGTTGAGTGTTGGTACTACTCATCCTCTCCCTCCCATGCCTCCAAATTCGTCACTTAACTTTAGCGTGAAGTTAGGGTGACCATATGGAGGTTTACCAAGGGTTACCCAAGTCAAAAGGGACCCTAGACCTATGGGGTATAACCCAAGGTCAAGTTTAGCCTAGTTAGAGCACCCAGGGTCAAGTTAAAACACATGAAAAGGGTCTCCAAAATTTAAAATTTAAAAAATGTAATTCAAAGACAATTTTTACAACACAAATTATAATTCAAATTAAAAGAGGGTAGACTTAACCCAAATTAACCACATGCAAACTAACATTACAACATTTCATCATACACAGAGTTGATCTTGGTTCCTCGTGGAACTAGATCAACTTCACAAGGGATTACAACATCAAGTGTGGGATGATCTTCAGTAGCTGTGGTTTGTTAGAAATACCTATGCACTCAATTGCAAGGTTAATTCTACATATAAATATCATAGCCGAAGCAATTTAAAAAACATGCACTCCCATAACATATCACAAGTTCACATAAGCATAAGGAAAGTCACAATACAATTAGGTTCTAATTTCCATATTTCAAACATCCATTCCCAAGATTGAATCTCAAAACAGTTTTCTATCCAACATCACCCAATTAGTTTTCCCTTAATAATAAGCATTTATCTAAGATCGCCCAATTTGTTTTCTCTTAATATACAATATCTATCTAACATCACCCAATTAGTTTTCCTTTAACATTAAATATAAACTAATTTCTATCTAACATCACCCAATTAGTTTTCCTTTAATATAAAGCCTCTATCTAAGATCACTCAATTTGTTTTCTCATAATATAAAGCATCTACCTAACATCACCCAATCAGTTTTTCCATAACATCATAAAGTCTAATAGTTTAGGAATTCGGGATCAACAATCCCACAAGTCTAAATGTATCAGCAACAGTAAGTAAATAGTCAAATGAATAGGAATGAAAAGGTAGGCCTCACATCCTTTCCCCCTAAGACTATACTTCCTCCTAGAAGTCGTCAAAGAGGTGAGGATAAAGAGTCCTCAATCTCGATGTATCCTCCCATATCGCAGTGACCTTATCATACATGTCCCACTAGACCCTAACCTGGTCCAGCTCTTGACCTCGAAGGCCCAGCGTTTGATGAGCCAATATGTGAATTGGCTCCAAAGCCGCTAACCATCTGCCTCTACCTGAAGAGCACTCCAATCTAATATGTGAGATAAGTCAGAGATGTAATGATGTAAAACTGAAACATGAAAGACATCATGGATATGTGACAGGCTAGGTGGCAAGGTTAGATGATAGGCTATAGGTCCTTTCTGCTCCAAGATCTCAAGAGGTCCTACAAACTGAGGTGTGAGCTTAGAGCCCTTTCCGTAACAGATTGGACTCTTATGCAGTCACACTCTCAAAAATACTCTGTCACCTAGTGAGAAGCTTCAATCAGTTCTCTTAGCATCGACATACTTCTTCTGTCTATCTTGTGCCTCCTGAAGTCTCTGTCTAATCAGTGTGACCTACTGCTCCATATCCTGAACTACCTCTAGACCAATGGCAACCCTATCCTCTATCCGGTCCCAACTCAATGGTGTCCTGCATGGTCTGCCGTATAAAGCCTGAAAAGGAGACATACCCAACGAACTGTGATGCCCATTATTGTAGGCAAACTCAACTAGATACAGATACTCCTCCCATCTAGACTGATGGTCCATAACATACATAGGAAGCATGTCCTCCAACACCTAATTAACTCTCTCCATCTGTCCATTGATCTCCGGATGGTAAGCTAAACTAAAGTTGAGCTGAGTGCCCAATGCCTGTTGTAAGGCTCTCCAAAAAGATGAAGTGAAAACTGAGTCTCTGTCAGAAATGATGCGGCGAGGTACTCCATGAAGTCTGACAATTTGATCTAAAAACACTCTTGCCACAGATGGTGCATTGTATTTCGTGTGTACAGGTGAGAAATACGCCACCTTGGTCAACTTGTCAACTGTCACCATGATGGCATCATGGCAATGTGATGACATAGGTAGACCAACAATAAAATCCATAGAAATGGTGTCCCATTTCCACTCAGCTATCTCATGAGGGTACAACAGTCCTACTGGATGCTGATGCTTGGCCTTGACCCTTTGACACTCAAGGCAATGAGCAACATATTCTACAATGTCTCGTCTCATCCCAGCCCAATGATATAACTGTCACAAATCAGCATGTATCTTCTTCAATCTTGGGTGTGCTGCATAAGGTGCTCGATGAGCCTCTGAAAGAATCACTACATGAAGTTCACCCGCACAGGGTACATAGATGTGTTGTCGATGTCTAAGAAAACCATCAGACTCAAGGGAATATCCTGCGAATCTGTCCTTAAGGGCCCTCTATTTCTAGATTTCCTACTACACCTCAAGAAACCACTCGTCCTCAGGCAGATGCTGTAAGATATGCTCTCTCAAGTCCACCCTCAATGTCAAGGTCAGGATCTCACGGCACCTTCGACTCAAGGCATCAGCGACCATGTTCTCCTTCCCTTTGATGTAGTGGACATCAAAGTTGTACTTGCATAAGAACTCCATCCAACGCTGCTGGCAGGCGTTCAAATTTGGCTATGGGAAAATGTACTATAAGCTATGGTGATCCGAATGGAGCTCAAAGCGTCGACCCAAAAGGAAGTGTCTCCAACGAACAAGAGCATGAATGACTACTACGAGCTCTAAATCATGAGTAGGGTAGTTCAGCTCATGTGTCTTGAGCTTACGTGATTCGTAACAATCGCTCTACCACCCTGCATAAGCATGGATCCCAAACCCTCTAGTGATGCATCTATGCATACAACAAAATCCTCTGTAGGATCTGGAACCGCTAATATGGGAGCGCTGGTAAGACGCTCCTTAAGGACCTTAAGGCCCTCTCACACTACTCAGTCCAAGTGAAACCCTTCCCTTTCCACTGAAGGGAAGTGATGGGATGCACTAATTTGGAAATTCCCTCAACAAATCTACGGTAATAACTGGCTAATCCCATAAAGCTCCTGACCTCTGTCACACTAGTGGGTGCTAGCTGGTCCTGAATTGCTCTGATCTTTGATGGATCTACGGAGATGCCATTGCCTGATAAGATGTGTCTCAAATACTGCACCTCTGTCCTGAAGAAGGCACACTTCGCCAGGCTGCCATAAAGTTGTTTCTCTAGTAAGCACTGCAAAACCTGGCGTAGATGATCCACATGCTCCTCCTCGGTCCACAAATAGATCAAAATATCATCGAGAAAGATGATCACGAACCGATCCAAGTGTGGAACACTCCGTTCATGAGACTCATGAACACTACAGGGGCGTTCGTCAAACTGAAGGGTACCACTGTGAACTCATAATGGCCATATTTGGTTTAAAAAACAGTCTTATGAATATCTGCCTCTGTGATGCGCAATTGGTGATACCCAAATTTTAGATCAATTTTTGAGAACACTCTGGCTCCCCACATCTGGTCAAAGAGGTCGTCAATCCTAGGCAAAGGATAACGGTTCTTCACCGTCACCTTGTTCAACTGCCTCTAATCCATGCATAATCGAAGAGATCCATCCTTCTTCTTCACAAAGATATCCGATACGCCCCAAGGTGAAATGCTAGGTCAGATGTGCCCCTTCTCAAGTAACTCCTTTAACTACAGTTTGAGCTATGTAAGCTCATGTGTAGTCATCTTGTATGGTGCATGAGACACTGGCTCTGCAACTGGTACCAAATTGATGTGGAAATCTACCTCTCTGCGTAGAGGCATACCCGGTAATTCTAGCGGAAACACGTCAGCAAAATCTCTCAGGATAGGGTGATCATCTAATGAAGCCTCAGGCTCATCCTTTGATTTGTCACTGACCGTGATAGAAAACATCTGACATCCCTTCCACATGCAGCGCTTAAGCTACTAAGAGGATATCATACGAACAGCTGTGGGCTTCTGAATTCCCACTATCTCAATCGGTAAGCCATGATTTTCTAAGCAGCTAATCATCCTCTGGCGACAATCTAGCTTGGCTCTATGAGTCGCAAGCGAGTCCATACCTAAAACTACACCATAGGATCCTAATGGCATAACCCTAAGGTCACATGATGTAGTGAAGGAACCCAAGGAGATCTTACAATCTCTAACCAAGATATCTACTAACATCCTGACCCCAGAGGCCAACTCAACCTCCCACCTAATGTCCTACCTAGAAGCCACTAGCCTACAATGTTCCACTAACGATGTAGACAGAAAAGAGTCGGTAGCTCTAGAGTCAAAAAGAATAGAGATGGGGAAATCCCCAATCATACCTGTTGTCTCAATAACTGAGGCCTGGAAGTCAACCTGAGGTTTGTCAACCACTAGAAACATGCAATGGGACTTGCCCACATCACCTACAGTCTGCTCAGATCCTCCTGAATGGGGTTGTCCCCCTGTTGTAAATCCATATGGACACTCTCTAGCCATATGCCCTGCCCCACCACATACATAACATGGGCCCATAGCCTACAACTGTCCTGACTGAGACCTACCTGACTACTGTTGTCCAGTCCATTCTGTGGACCCCTGTGAACCTCTGTATGACTGCTGAGACCTCGCAGGTCCCGCAAATGATCCCTACTATCTCTGATCCCTGCACGGGCCCTGTTGCTGCCAACCATGGTTCTATCCTCCCTGAACCCTTTGCTGGGGTCTAGACCTCTGCTAATGCTGCTACTGCTACTGTGGAGGCCTAGGAGGTAATGATGAAGAATTGAATCCTCCTCTCTGTGGTGTGGATTGTGGTCTTCAAAAGTTCTGCTACTAGTAGTGATTACGGTCCTGAAACTACAGGCGTGAATTCTGCCCTCATCTCTGAATTTCCTCTATAATGTAAGCCTTTTCGACAACCTCACTCATAGTCTGGGGGTCTGCCATATGCACTGGTCCTGCTATCCCATGATTTAGACCTCTAATGAATTTGTGCACTAGGAGTTTCTTGTCATGGAGATACTTTGCGTAACGAGAAAGCTCAATAAACTGGCTCTCATACTGAGCAACCGTGAGTCCTCTCTACTGTAAGTCGTGGAACTCATCTATCCGGCACTGTCTATAATGATTTGACAAGTAACATGCATTAAAGCGCTCTATGAATATGTAACCGGTGCTTGCACTCCTCAGTGCGCCACCAGGTAGATGTTGCATCTCTCAGAAGGTGTACTGCCATGCATGCTTTCGTGTTGCTCCCATAAGGTCGCAACATGAAGCACCTATCTAAACTGATGAGCCAAGCCTCAGTCACAGCTCCCTCTATAGCTCCTGTGAAGGTAGGTGGATTGAGCCTAAGCAGGTCTCTGATGGGATCTCCTCTATCTCTAAGTCCTATAACTAACTCATCCAAACCATACTCTATGGTCCATGATGTATCTTCTCTACCCTCACAGTCTCATCTCATCTCTGGTATCACGGAGGACTCCTACTCCATGCTCTGTAGGCTGACCCTACCTCCTCCACTGTAGTATCAGGTATCTCTACGAAAGGCTCCATACATGGCACCTCTCACGGATCGACGCGGGGCTCCACACGTGGCTCAACACGTGACTCAGTACGCGGCTCCTTACATGGCTCCTCTCACAGATCGACGCGAGGCTCATCATGTGGCTCTGGAATAGCTGGCGGTAACCTCTCTAACATGGCCTGCAATGTCTATAAAATCTGAGGACCTATGTCAAGTACAAGTGGTGCCTGTGGTACTGGCTGATCTGCTATGACTGCGGGTACATGTCCCTCTGTAGAGGAATCACTGTGTACCTCAATGGATGCAGTGTTGCACGATCGTGCTCGTTGAACACGTCGGAGAGGCATCCTACAAAACAATGTAGGCACTAATTAATTAAAGTTGCAGAATAAATAACGTGCCCAAATATGTCTAGTGTTTAAACTTGGGCTCTAATACCAAATGTCATGCCCACATTTCCCATGCGGTCATGACACGCATCGCACATGTCATGTCCACATTTGTCATGTGGTCATGACATGAAATATCAAAAAAATTTCCACACTTCCCTAGGAACCCCCTCGCACGCGTAAGCGTGCTCAGTGGCATACACTTAAAATGCAAACAAAATAGTTGAAAGCGGGGTAATACGCACATGTGCACATACCAATTGCAAGAAGTCCATCAAGGGCATTATCGCAATGTGGTTAACGTTGCTAATAGGGTTCAACTTTACTAAACTAACCAAACCCTAAATTATGAGAAATTCTGGCAACATAACGCCTCACGGGTGTGAGTAGGTTTATTGTACTAAAACTAAATTATTCTAAAGGTTTACTAATTTGGGTTAATAAATTTCTTACATCTCACTAGTTGCATTGGAATACAGTTGATTAAGGAATTGAACATTTTTTAACAAAGTCTGATCTTTTGCTCTCCTTCACATTTTCTAAAATTTAATACTAATTTGTTCTCCTTCACATTTTCTAATTTTAAATATTTTTCAACAAAGCCTAAACATCTGTTCTCCTTCACGTTTTCTAATTTTAAACATTTTTCAACAAAGCCCGAAAATTTGTTCTCCTTCACGTTTTCTAAAATTTAATATTAATTTGTTCTCCTTCACGTTCTCTATCAATCAGAGTTATCTTTGCATCATTTACATTATTCCTAATTTCTTGGTAGATCAGATCTCGTAAACAGGACTTACTAACTTCGTCTGATGAAGTTCACTAGGTTTCTGTTCTAGGTTTAATTCAACGTTTGAATTAATTTTGTTAATTAAATTGCCCCAATCAAGATTAAAGGAATATTAAGTCTTAATTAGTACTCTTAGCCCTATTTTGGAAACGTCATGCATTTTCTCCTCTTTGTTTTCACTTTTATCTTTCTTTCTCTTTTTCTCTCATTTTTCTCTCATTTTCTCAATTTGTCATTTTCTCGTTGTACAGGTTGAGTTTAAATGGCCACATATGAAATGCATATGATGGCTTCATTTATTTATGAAAATATAAATACACACACACACATATGCTTATTGTATTTATATCTCTAGGTTTTCTTTTTTTATAATTTAGTGAATTTATATTTCAATCTATATATATATATATATATATATATATATATATATATATATATATATATATATATATATTACTTATGAGCAAAGATTATCTTTTTTTTCTTTTTCTTTTTATAAATACCATGTATTTAGATTTCTTTTTTTTTTAATAATTAGGAAACCCTAAATTTATGTTCTTTTGTTTTGGATTATGATAAAATTGTGAAAGCCCTAAATTTTTAATTGTTTGAATGCAGGACTGTGAAGGCAGTGGTGGCCGTTGGCGGAGGGAACCCATAAGTGGAGGCACTGAGAGGGGGGCGCAGACAGAGGAGAGCCGTGGAGGGGATGGTCTGCAGAGAGGGGAGGCCACTGTGGCCAAGGATGGGCCAAGTATCGAGAGGCAAAGGAGGTTGTGGGCAGACTATGGTGGCGGATTCCGGTGGCGGGTTCGGAGGATGGGCCGCGGGGAACACATCGGAGGTCGCAGGGGTTTAAAACGTAGAGGGGATTGTGAATCATGGCAGCCGTGGGGTTAATACACAGAGGGGAGTGTGGGAACGGGACAGAGCCCCCACCCACAACCCACAGCGTGGGGTGTGGGTGGGGGCTTCGCCCCCTCCCCACACCCATTGTAATGATAGCTACGGTGGGGGGGTTCGAACCCCCCCCCCCCCCCCCCCGCCACTCTATTTATTATTTTTTTATTTTTTTAAACACAGTTTATTTACTGTGTAACATTTACACATCTATAAATTATTTCCTCAATGAAATTTTATTTATTATTATATAAAAATGTATATATATATATATTACTGTCAATTAATTTTATAAGGAAGAATAAAAGGAAGCAATTTATATTTGATTTTCATGTAATACTTATTTTCAAATGCACCTCTTAGATATAATTAAAATTTCTTTTTTTCAACCATTACACAAGGATAAATAAATCTATTTTTTTCTTGGTTTAAATCAAATCTACTTCAAGGCAATAACTTATTTAAAATATAATCATCACATGATTTATATTTACACTTTTTTTTTGGAAGGGAAGAAATAAATGTATTTACAAATAATTTTTTAAAAAAACTCTAATGCTTAACTACAACCAATTTTCATTTCTTCCAAATAACAAATTATAATTTCTTATTTACCACAATAACAACTAAGTCTCAACTTTGCTAATAGAAGTATTAGGAATTATACACAAGCAATATCCTTTTAAAAACAAATTTCCTTCATCTTTACTTAAATGGTAAAATTTAAATCAACAAATTATAACTTTTAATATAATGAAAGAGGCTTTCTTACAACTTATGAAAATACAATTTAACAATGAGAGAGAGAGAGAGAGAAGTCCTCCTCTTTGAAAATCAACAAGGGTGAAGTTCCTAAATAGACCAAGCTCTCCTTAAGAGCTTTAAGAGTAAAGGAAAATAAAATATTTCTCCAACTTCACATTTAGCTCCATGGAACCTGCATATCACAACAAGGGAAGGAAACACTACATCTTGCTCTCCTCTCTACCGTAGACCCACAAGAGGGTCACCCCCGAGCTTGGGAGGTCATCCACACACCTTAGGAACTCAAATCCACTTTACAACAAGGCAGACAAACATCCCAAAACACAATATTACACCCATGGATATTTACAACACACAACTCAACCAATGTGAGTTTCAAAAGGGGTAGGAGAGTGGACACACTCAACTCAAGAGTGCCACTCCTTTAAACTATCTCAACACACTTTCTCTTATGGCCTCAAGCCATCACATTTAACAAAATTTTTAAAAGTCTCATTATTTTAGCTCTCAAACCATGTATCAAATTGCTCAAAATCACATAAAATTGCCCTCAGGGCTTATAAGACCCCAAAACAAGGTAATGACCCTAAGGTGGATCACTCCTCCCCTACCCCACACTTGTTGAGCATTCTCTCCCAAGTGGGAGAGGCTCTTACAACACCCAACCAAATTTTCCCACAATAACAATAACACTCAAGGAAGTAAAACACACACATATGCATCAAGCAAGCAACTAAATACAAAAGGAAGGCCTTAGCCTTGAAAACCAACCTTTTTAAGCCCTATTATGGAAGAAGTTGATGTAGAGCTTCTCCAAAAATCTCCTCCAACATAAGCCACCAAACTCCCTCTATCTTTTCTCCCGAAAACAATTTCAAACAATTAAAATTCTCAAAAATTCAACAACCCCCCACCTTATCCCAAGTGGGATTAAAATAAGCCTTACTCATGAGCTTATAGGAATGGGGAGGTGACACTTGTCACCTCCTCACTCTTCCTCCCCACTACAAGTATGTCCCAAGGGATGGGTGTTGACACATGTCACTCACCCATCCCAAAAGTCTCCCTCACCCCTTACCACATGTCCTCTCTCCAACACATGGGAGAGAAAAGGGGAGTTAAAGAGGGAAAGGGTGACACATGTGTTCCCTTCTTTTCCTCTCAAGAAGGACCACACAACTCCATGGGTACTCTCACCAATTGTGAGAGAGACTTGAAGTCAAGTCCTCCACAATTGGTGGGTCTTGGAGTCATCCGCAACCTTGGGAAGTGAAAAGAGATGGGGTTAAGTCTTGGTAAGACTCATCCTCTCGCCCCCATGCCTCCTGTGAGGACCGCCCTTTTTACTTCTGTTGTTATGACTATTTACATTACTGTTATTGTTACTTTTTATATTTGTGGGATAGCAGTTCCTGGAATTGTCAAACTATTAAACTTTATTATGATTTCGGAAAAACTAATTGGGTGATGTTTGGATAAGTTTACATTTCAGAAAAGTTAATTAGATGATGATGGAAAATTGTAATATGATTTCATTTATGTTAATTAGAACTATGTCATGATAATGCATGTTTTTAAGTTGCTTCGGCTATGATGATTATATGTGGATACTGATCTTGTAATTTAGTGTGCAGGATTTACTAATCGAACCACAGATTTCGGAGATCATTCTGCACCTTGTTATTTGTTATTCCCTGTTAAGCCGATCTGGTTCCACGAGGAACCAAGATCTCTCTGTGTTTGATGTGATGTTGTAATGTGGTCTTTCGTATGGTCGAGTGAGTTAGGTTACCCTCATGTGACACTATTTTATGATTTGTGTTGTAAAAAGATTGAATTTGAATTTCTTTATTTTATTTAAATCTATGAGGCTTTTTCTTGTGCTTTACTTTGACCAGGGGTGTCTTGTATGGGTTAAAGGTGACCCTGGGTTATACCCCATGGGTCCAGGGGGCCATTTGGCATGGGTAACCCTTGGGTAACCTCCATCTAGTCATCTTAACTTCCCCCTAAAGTTAAGTGGCGAAAATTAGAGGTATGGAGGGGACATGATGGGTTGTACCAACACCCAACCCATCCCTCTTCAATCCCCAAGGTAAGAGATGACTACAAACCCATCCATTTTTGAAGGATTGACTTGAAATCACCCTCACCATTAGTGAGATTCCCCCATGTGTTGTGGGGCCATCCATGTGAAGGAGGGAAGAAGAGGCATGGGTCACCTGTCTTTTCCTCCTTTAACTCCTTTTATTTCTCCCATGCGTAAGAGAAATGACATGAGGAGAGGGATAAGGAGTACTCTAGGGATGGGTGAGTGACATAAGCCACCAGGACAGAATAGTGGTTTTGGGGGAGGGTGAGGAGGTGACAAGTGTCACCTCCCCATTCTTCTAAACTAAAAAGAATTTGGGTTATTTGTTTCCAATTTTGGGATGGGAGGGAGTGAGTTGAATTTTGGGGAGAGTTTTATTATTATTGCCAAAAATAGGAAAGTTAGCTTGGAGGAGAGGAAAGGGAGAGGGAGTTGGTGGCTAAGGTTGGAAGAGAACTCAGTGGAGCTCTGCAACAGTTTCATTCCAGGAGGGCTTTGTAAGGTTGGCTTGATTTTTACCTTTCTTTCGTATATATGAATGTGTATGTAAAGTGTGTGAAAGATGCTTATTTGTTTGTGTTTAGATTTGTTTTCTGTGGGGTTTGTTGTCGGGTTGTTTGACAGAGCTTCTCCCACTTGGGAGAAATGCTCATCAAGTTTGGGGTAGGGGAGGAGAGATCCTCCTCGGGTGCATACCTGTTTCCTTCTTTTGGGATGTTGAAAGCCTTGAGGGCATGTATCTGTGACTGTATCTTTGACTTGAGAGTCAAATACAGATTTCTTAAAAATTTGTGATCAAACTTGGTTTGAGGCCAAGAGAAATTGTGTTGGTTAAATTATCTGTAAGGGTGACACTCTGGAGTCGAGTGTGTCCACTCTCCTGCCCCTTATGAAACTCACTGTAGTTGAGTTTTCGTGCTGTGTAATGTACCCACGGGTGTTTGTGTGCTTTGGGTTTGTTGTTGTTCCCTGTTGTGAAGTGGAGTGCTTGAGTATACCCAGGTGTGAGTATGGTCTCCCTAGCTCGGGGGTGACCCTCTTGCGGGTCTACGGAAGGGAGGAGAGCTAGATGAGTGGTGTTTTCTTCTTTGTTTGTCTTTGATACGCAGGTTTCCTCTTGGAGCTTATGGTTGGAGTTGGAAAAGTTATATTTATGAAGAAACAGTTTATTCTTCTTTGTCATGAGAATTAGATCATGTTCATTTCATAAGAGTTGAAGAGAGAGCACCTCTCTTGATATTGTTGTAACTATTGACACCCTGGGAGTGAAGGAAATCACCTCCCTGATCTTGTTATTGATGGACTTTTACTTGGTTGTTACAAGCTATCTTTTGTATGTTGTTTGGGAGAAGGAAGTTCATATCTCCCTTAGAGTGTGTAGAAGATGTGGAATGTTAGTTGTATGTGTCCATGGTTTAAAATTATCTCTTGCTATATGTAGTGGAAGAGTTAACTTTTCTGTATTATGAATGTTGTAAACAAATGCCTTAAATTTTCAAGTTAAGTTGCTTTGTAAACTTATTCTAAATAGCAATTTTATTATGTTTAATGTGTTCTTGAAAAGAAGGGTTCCTTAGTTAATCTGATCTTGTATATGAAAATCAAGGATAAATCTACTTAATTAGATGAAAATACAGTTTTACATGATTAAGTTTCTTTTTCCTTAACTAATGGTTTCAGTTATTTTGTGAAGTTTAGAGAAAGTCTAATATGTATTTACTTCTGTTGTCCAAGAGTTGAAATGGACATTTATTAATTGCAGAAATAAACTGATTAAAACTTCATTTCTTAAGTATATATATATTCTTTATTGAATTTCTTATTTATCATTATAACAGAACATGGGAAACTGAATATATTGTTTAATTTGAGAAAATTAAGTGGTATTATGAAAATGAAATATATATATATATAATAATTGTTATTTATTTATCATTATAACAGAACATGGGAAACTGAATATATTGTTGAATTTGAGAAAATTAAGTGATATTATGAAACTGAAATATATATATATATATATATATATATATATATATATATATATATATATATATATATATATATATATATATATATATATATATATATTGTTATATATCTATCATTAAATATTAATGATGCAAATTAAACTCATGAAATTCGAAATAGAAATTAGAGGAGCGAAATTTGAGGTCATTGTGTGTTAAAACACAGTCGAGATATTTCATGGTGGGCGGTGGGGAGTGAATCCCCACCGCAGTTTCCTTTTATGTATTGAGGTGTGGGGAGGGGCGGAGCCCCACCCACACCCCACATCTTGGGATGTGGGTGGGGCTCCACCCCTCCCCACATCCCCCTGCCCTTTACACCCCGTAAAGCTCAAACTCCGCTGCCACCATTCCAAAAGCGCTGCCCCCGCCGCGCCTTACACTCTGCGACCTCCGCGGAACCTCAAGCCCCGCCACCATCTGTACTCCCCACGGCCTTTAGAGGTGGTCCTCCCTGCTTCGGCCGAGCCTGCCTCCGCCCACCACTGTCCATTGCAGCCTCCGCCGCCATGCCTCTTCCTCCCCTACATACAATACAAACTTCTTTCTCAATAATGAGTATTTAGGGTTTAAAACCCTATTTTATGTGTTGAACAAAACAACCAAAGGACTTATGTTATATTCCATGGTTTGGTTTTTATTTTATAAAGAGGAGAACCTCTTATAAATAACAACAATGGTATATAATTGTATATGTAAATATATATAAATATATATATATATATATATAATTATATTATATATAAAAAAAAATAGAAGATTAATACTAGTATAATAGATAGGTAACTTATTAAGATAACTTAATAATTGCAATAATAGTAATTATAATAAACAACAGTAATTATAACAACAGTAATTATAAATAGGAGAAATGTAATTGAGTATATATATGTTTATATATATATATATACGATATTATATATATCTATACACATATAAATATATCGTTACATATTTATATTTTTTTTTATGATTACGACTTTCAGAGAGGCCGTTTTCTCTTAACGATAATAAGAGAAAATAAAATTATAATTTAACGAGAGCATAAAGGAATATACTGTATTACTCCGGAAAGAGTTTCTCAGAAGTTTCAACTATCAACGTAATTCAATAATCAGAAAAATGAACAGGAAAATTACGCGTCACCTTGCTTAAAAGATCACTGGAAATAAACTTAAGAAGCCATCACAGACATTCCATGTGAGGCCATTTTAATCTCAACTATAGTAAACGTCCATATATGTAAACTTGTAAGAGAGTCAGAAGAAGAAAAACTAACATTGGAAAACACAGAGGAGAAAATGCGCGACATTTCCCACATGGGATAAGAGAACTAAGTTGATGGACCCTTCCGTTAATTTTGCTTAGGAACAAGTTTAATTAATACAAACGAAGAGGAGAAACCTAGATCGGAGAAGACTAGGAGACCGAGTCTAGCGAAGTAGTAAACTAGCCTATGCGACCTGGACCATCCGGAAGTTAGGATTAATGTCAATAATAGATACAGTGATAACCCTGATTGATGTGAAATATGAAGAAAGGTCTGGATAAACATAAAGAAAGCATAGAAACCAAAAGAGAGAGAGACTGAAATATAAACAAACTAAATTATCAGAGAAATAGTTAAGGTGAGCGCGATAAAAATACAATCAAAATTAAAACCCAGAGAAAAGGGAAGAGAGAGCAAACGAACCGCCTTCTTGAGAATGCTAAGTCGAAGGAGGAGTATATTTCAGGAAGCAAGAGAGGAGACAGACAACCGTGCCTTGCTGAAAAATGACTCAATAGGGAGATCACGAGTCGGTTTAGTCAGAACAAGGCATCGTGGGAAGTTGTTAATCTATCAATGAACCACGTGCGTAATATAGTGTTGAGTAATTCCCACTTACGTCGTAAGGCGTTACGCTGCCGGAATTTGCCAAGATTTAGATTTAGGAACCTTGATAATATAAACCTTGTAGAGACGTGAACGGCGTCGTAGAGACCCCATTGTTGGTCTGCTCGCGTCCGGTTGCACGCAATTTTACTTGTACCCCGCCGACAACTATAGTGTTTTTGCACACCACCAAGCATGCTTACGCATGCGAGGGGGTTTTTAGGGAAGCGTGAGAAAAAATTTTGATATCTCGTGTCATAACCACATGACAGATGTGGCTATGACACGTGTGATGTGTGTTGTGACCACATGGAAAATGTGGGCATGACATTTGGTATCAGAGCCAAGTTTAAACACTGGGCGTATTTGGGCACATTATTATTTTGCAACTTTGGCTAATTAGTTTCTACCTTGTTTTGTAGGATGCCTCCCCGACATGTTTGACGAGCGCGATCATGCCACACAGCGTCTGTCGAGGTGCACAGCGATTCCTTAGCCGAGGGACTGGCACCCGTAGTTACAGCAGCACCACCTGCACCACCTGAACCACAAGCACCACTAGTACCACAGGCGACACCAGTATTGGATATAGGTCCACAGATCTTACAGGCACTACAGGCTATGTTAGACAGGTTATCGCCAGTGATTCCTGAGCCACGTGTAGAGCCTCGTGTTGATCCGCGAGAGGAGCCACGTAGGGAGCCACGTGTCGAGTCACGTATTGAGCCACGTGAGGAGCCCTGTGTTGATCCACTAGAGGTGCCACGGGTGGAGCCCTTCGTTGAGATTCCTGACACAACAGTAGAGGAGGTAGGGTCAGCCTCCCAAGCATGGAGCAGGGGTCCTCCGAGACCTTTGAGACGAGATGAGATCCAGAGGGCAGAATAGGTTCATCATGGATTGTATGAGGATGGTGTGGAAGAGCCAGTTGTGAGACTTAGAGACAGAGGGGACCCCATCAGAGACCTACTTAGGCTCAACCCACCCACTTTCGCAGGTGCTTCAGAGGGAGCTGTGGCCGAGGCTTGGCTGATTAGCTTAGACAGGTGTTTCTCTTTGCGACCTTATGGAAGCAACACGAAAGCACAAGTGGCAGTCCATCTTCTTAGGGATGCAGCAGCTACCTGGTGGCGCACAGAGGAGTGCAAGCGCTGACTTTCCGTGGATACACTCACATGGGACATCTTCATAGAGCGCTTTAATGCGCAATATTTGTCAGAACATTACAGACAGCGCAGGATCGATGAGTTCCATGATTTACAGCAGAGGGGACTCACTGTTACTCAGTATGAGAGCCGATTCATTGAGCTTTCTCGTTACGCGGAATACCTCCATGACGAGAAGATCTTAATACACAAATTCATCAGAGGGCTGAATCATGGGATAGCAGGACCAGTTCATATGGCAAATCCCCAGACCATGAGCGAGGCTATTGAAAAGGCCCTTATATCAGAGGAAATTCAGGGACGAGGGCAGAATGCACGCCCGCAGTATCAGGATCGTAATCCCCAACAACAGCAAAATTTTTGAAGGCCTCAAAACACAACACAGAAAGGAGGATATAACCCTTCCTCATTACCTCCTAGGCCTCCACAGCAGCAGCAACATCAGCAAAAATCTAAATTCCAACAGAGGGGTCAGGGAGGACAGAATCATGGATGGCAGCAGCAGGGTCCACGCAGAGATCAGAGACAGCAGGGTTCATCAGCAGGACCTGCGAGGTCCCAGCAGTCTTACAGAGGCTCACAGGGGTCTACGGGATGGACTAGGCAACAACAGTCGAGCAGAACACAGTCAGGGCAGTTACAGGCTAGAGAACCATGTTATGTGTGTGGTGGGGCAGGGCATCTGGCTAGAGAGTGCCCACAGGGATTTACTGCAGGGGGACAGCCCCGATCAGGAGGATCTGAGCAGACCGTAGGTGACGTGGGCAGATCCCACCACATGTTTGCAACGGTTGATAACCGCTAGGCTGATTTCCAAGCCTCAGTCATCGAGGCAGCAGGTACGATTGGAGACTTCCCTATCTCTATCCTTTTTGACTCAGGAGCTACAGACTCCTTTTTGTCTACTTCGTTAGTGGAGCGTTGTAGGCTGGTGGCTTCTAGGCAAGACATTAGGTGGGAAGTTGAGTTGGCCTCAGGGGCTAGGATGTCAGTAGATACCTTGGTTAAAGACTATGAGATCACATTGGGAACATTCACCACAACATGTGACCTTAGGATTATGCCATTAGGATCCTACAGTGTAGTTCTGGGTATGGATTGGCTTGCGGCACATAGAGCCAAGCTTGACTGTCGCCAGAGGACGATTAGCTGTTTAGACGATCATGGTTCGTTAGTTGAGATAGTGGGCATTCAAAAGCCCACAGCTGGTCGTATGATATCCGCTCAGCAGCTTAAGCGCTTGATGCGGAAGGGATGTCAGATGTTTGCCATCACGGTTAGTGATAGAGCAGAGGATGAACCTGAGGCTACTTTAGATGATCACCCTGTCCTTAGAGAGTTTGCCGATGTATTTCTGCCAGAATTACCAGGTATGCCTCCACGCAGAGAAGTGGACTTCCATATCGACTTAGTGCCAGGTGCAGAACCGATATCCCGTGCACCTTATAGGATGACTACACATGAACTCACTGAACTTAAGCTGCAGTTAGAGGAATTACTTGAGAAGGGGCACATCTGACCTAGCGTTTCGCCATGGGGCACACCGGTTATCTTCGTGAAGAAGAAGGATGGGTCTCTTCGTTTATGTATGGACTACAGGCAGTTGAACAAGGTGACGGTGAAGAACCGTTATCCTCTGCCCAGGATTGATGACCTTTTTGATCAGATGCAGGGAGCCAGAGTGTTCTCAAAAATTGATCTAAAATCTGGGTATCACCAATTGCGCATCACGGAGGTAGATATTCATAAAACTGCTTTTCGAACCAGATATGGTCATTACGAATTCACAGTGGTACCCTTCGGGTTGACGAACGCTCCTGCAGTATTCATGAGTCTCATGAACGGACTGTTCCGTACTTACCTAGATCAGTTCGTGATCATATTTCTAGATGACATTTTGATTTATTCACGGACTGAGGAGGAGCATGTGGAGCACTTACGTCAAGTTTTGCAGCAATTACGAGAGCAGCAGCTTTACGGCAACTTGGCGAAGTGTGCCTTCTTCAGGACAGAGGTGCAGTATTTGGGACACATTTTATCAGGCGATGGCATCTCTGTAGATCCATCTAAAATCAGAGCAATTCAGGAGTGGCCGGCACCCACCAATGTGACAGAGGTCAGAAGCTTTATGGGGTTAGCCGGGTATTATCGTTGGTTTGTCGAGGGCTTCTCCAGGATAGCACATCCCATTACTTCCCTTCAGCGAAAAGGGAAGGGTTTCATGTGGACCGAGCAGTGTAAAAAGGCCTTTGGAGTCCTCAAGGAGCGTCTTACCAGTGCTCCTATATTAGCGGTTCCAGAACCTGCAGAGGAGTTTGTTGTTTGCACAGATGCATCATTAGAGGGTTTAGGAGCCGTGCTTATGCAGGGTGGTAGAGCGATCGCATACGAATCGCAGAAACTAAAGACACATGAGTTAAACTACCCTACTCATGACTTAGAGCTCGCAGCAGTTGTTCATGCTTTGGTCTGCTGGAGACACTTCCTCCTAGGTCGACGCTTTGAACTCCATTCGGATCATCATAGTTTGCAGTATATTTTTACACAGCCAAATTTGAACGCCCGCCAACGGCGTTGGATGGAATTCCTATGCGAATACGACTTCGATGTCCACTACATCAAAGGGAAGGAGAATGTGGTCGCTGATGCTTTGAGTCGAAGGCGCCACGAGATCCTAACCCTGACCTTGAGGGTGGACTTGAAAGATCGCATCTTACAGCATCTACCAGAGGACGAATGGTTTCTTGAGGTACAGCAGGCATTACTAAATCAGAAGGCCCTTGAGGGCAAATTTACAGGATATACCCTTGAGTCTGATGGTATGCTTTGACATCGGCAGCGCATCTATGTACCCCATGCAGGTAATCTTCGTACAGTAATCCTATCAGAGGCTCATAGAGCACCCTATGCAGCACACCCAGGAGTGAAGAAAATGCATGCTGACTTACGACAGCTTTATCATTGGGCTGGGATGAGGCATGACATTGCCGAATTTGTTGCTCATTGCCTGGAATGTCAGAGGGTCAAGGCCGAACATCAGCATCCAGCGGGACTGTTGTACCCTCACGAGATACCTGAATGGAAATGGGACACCATTTCTATGGATTTTATCGTTGGTCTACCTATGTCATCACGTCGCCATGATGCTATTATGGTGACAGTTGACAAGCTGACCAAAGTGGCGCATTTTTCACCAATATGCACAACATACAATGCACCATTAGTGGCAAAGGTGTTTCTGGATCAGATTGTTAGACTTCATGGGGTACCTCACCGCATTATATCTGACAGAGACTCCGTATTTACTTCATCATTCTGGAGAGCCTTACATCAGGCGTTGGGCACACAGCTCAACTTCAGTTCAGCCTATCATCCGGAAACTGACAGACAAACAGAGAGAGTTAACCAGGTGTTAGAAGACATGCTTCGCATGTATGTGATGGACCATCACTCTAGATGGGAGGAGTACCTATATCTAGTTGAGTTCGCCTACAATAATGGGCATCATAGCTCGTTGGGTATGCCTCCTTTCCAGGTGTTATATGGCAGACCATGCAGAACACCTTTGAGTTGGGATCGGATAGAGGACAAAACGGTCATCGGTCCAGAGATAGTTCAGAATATGGAACAACAGGTCAGATAGATTAGACAGAGACTTCGGGAAGCACAGGACAGGCAGAAGAAGTATGCCGATGCTAAGAGGACAGACCGAAGCTTCTCTGTGGGGGAAAGGGTATTTTTGAGAGTGCGACCGCACAAGAGTCCAATCCGTTACGGGAAGGGCTCTAAGCTCGCACCTCGATTCGTAGGACCTTTCAAAATCTTGGAGCGGATAGGACCAGTAGCCTATCGTCTAGCCTTGCCACCTAGCCTGTCACGTATTCACGATGTATTTCATGTATCAGTTTTACGTCAATATATTTCTGACTTATCTCACGTGTTGGATTGGAGTGCTCTTCAGGTAGAGGCAGACGGACAGCTGGCGTTGGAGCCAATTCGCATATTGGCTCGTCGGACGCTGGCCCTTCGAGGTCGAGAGCTGGACCAGGTTAGAGTCCAGTGGGACCTATACGATGAAGTCACTGCAACATGGGAAGATGCAGAGAGACTGAAGACCCTTTATCCTCACCTTTTTGATGACTTCCAAGAGGAAGTACCGTCTTAGGGGGAGAGGATGTGAGGACCGCCCTTTTTACTTCTGTTGTTATGACTATTTACATTACTGTTATTGTTACTTTTTATATTTGTGGGATAGCAGTTCCCAGAATTGTCAAACTATTAAACTTTATTATGATTTCGGAAAAACTAATTGGGTGATGTTTGGATAAGTTTACATTTCAGAAAAGTTAATTAGGTGATGATGGAAAATTGTAATATGATTTCATTTATGTTAATTAGAACTATGTCATGATAATGCATGTTTTTAAGTTGCTTCGGCTATGATGATTATATGTGGATACTGATCTTGTAATTTAGTGTGCAGGATTTACTAATCGAACCACAGATTTCAGAGATCATTCCGCACCTTGTTATTTGTTATTCCCTGTTAAGCCGATCTGGTTCCACGAGGAACCAAGATCTCTTTGTGTTTGATGTGATGTTGTAATGTGGTCTTTTGTATGGTCGAGTGGGTTAGGTTACCCTCATGTGACACTATTTTATGATTTGTGTTGTAAAAAGATTGAATTTGAATTTCTTTATTTTATTTAAATCTATGAGGCTTTTTCTTGTGCTTTACCTTGACCAGGGGTGTCTTGTATGGGTTAAAGTTGACCCTGGGTTATACCCCATGGGTCCAGGGGCCCATTTGGCATGGGTAACCCTTGGGTAACCTCCATCTAGTCATCTTAACTTCCCCCTAAAGTTAAGTGGCGAAAATTGGAGGTATGGAGGGGACATGATGGGTTGTACCAACACCCAACCCATCCCTCTTCAATCCCCAAGGTAAGAGATGACTACAAACCCATCCATTTTTGAAGGATTGACTTGAAGTCACCCTCACCATTAGTGAGATTCCCCCATGTGTTGTGGGGCCATCCATGTGAAGGAGGGAAGAAGAGGCATGGGTCACCTGTCTTTTCCTCCTTTAACTCCTTTTATTTCTCCCATGCGTAAGAGAAATGACATGAGGAGAGGGATAAGGAGTACTCTAGGGATGGGTGAGTGACATAAGCCACCAGGACAGAATAGTGGTTTTGGGGGAGGGTGAGAAGGTGACAAGTGTCACCTCCCCATTCCTCTAAACTAAAAAGAATTTGGGTTATTTGTTTCCAATTTTGGGATGGGAGGGAGTGAGTTGAATTTTGGGGAGAGTTTTATTATTATTGCCAAAAATAGGAAAGTTAGCTTGGAGGAGAGGAAAGGGAGAGGGAGTTAGTGGCTAAGGTTGGAAAAGAACTCAGTGGAGCTCTGCAACAGTTTCATTCCAGGAGGGCTTTGTAAGGTTGGTTTGATTTTTACCTTTCTTTCGTATATCTGAATGTGTATGTAAAGTGTGTGAAAGATGCTTATTTGTTTGTGTTTAGATTTGTTTTCTGTGGGGTTTGTTGTCGGGTTGTTTGACAGAGCTTCTCCCACTTGGGAGAAATGCTCATCAAGTTTGGGGTAGGGGAGGAGAGATCCTCCTCGGGTGCATACCTGTTTCCTTCTTTTGGGATGTTGAAAGCCTTGAGGGCATGTATCTGTGACTGTATCTTTGACTTGAGAGTCAAATACAGATTTTTTAAAAAATTTGTGATCAAATTTGGTTTGAGGCCAAGAGAAATTGTGTTGGTTAAATTATCTGTAAGGGTGACACTCTGGAGTCGAGTGTGTCCACTCTCCTGCCCCTTATGAAACTCACTGTAGTTGAGTTTTCGTGTTGTGTAATGTACCAACGGGTGTTTGTGTGCTTTGGGTTTGTTGTTGTTCCCTGTTGTGAAGTGGAGTGCTTGAGTATACCCAGGTGTGAGTATGGTCTCCCTAGCTCGGGGGTGACCCTCTTGTGGGTCTACGGAAGGGAGGAGAGCTAGATGAGTGCTATTTTCTTCTTTGTTTGTCTTTGATACGCAGGTTTCCTCTTGGAGCTTATGGTTGGAGTTGGAGAAGTTATATTTATGAAGAAACAGTTTATTCTTCTTTGTCATGAGAATTAGATCATGTTCATTTCATAAGAGTTGAAGAGAGAGCACCTCTCTTGATATTGTTGTAACTATTGACACCCTGGGAGTGAAGGAAATCACCTCCCTGATCTTGTTATTGATGGACTTTTACTTGGTTGTTACAAGCTATCTTTTGTATGTTGTTTGGGAGAAGGAAGTTCATATCTCCCTTAGAGTGTGTAGAAGATGTGGAATGTTAGTTGTATGTGTCCATGGTTTAAAATTATCTCTTGCTATATGTAGTGGAAGAGTTAACTTTTCTGTATTATGAATGTTGTAAACAAATGCCTTAAATTTTCAAGTTAAGTTGCTTTGTAAACTTATTCTAAATAGCAATTTTATTGTGTTTAATGTGTTCTTGAAAAGAAGGGTTCCTTAGTTAATCTGATCTTGTATATGAAAATCAAGGATAAATCTGCTTAATTAGATGAAAATACAGTTTTACATGATTAAGTTTCTTTTTCCTTAAATAATGGTTTCAGTTATTTTGTGAAGTTTAGAGAAAGTCTAATATGTATTTACTTCTGTTGTCCAAGAGTTGAAATGGACATTTATTAATTGCAGAAATAAACTGATTAAAACTTCATTTCTTAAGTATATATATATATTCTTTATTGAATTTCTTATTTATCATTATAACAGAACATGGGAAACTGAATATATTGTTTAATTTGAGAAAATTAAGTGGTATTATGAAAATGAAATATATATATATATAATAATTGTTATTTATTTATCATTATAACAGAACATGGGAAACTGAATATATTGTTGAACTTGAGAAAATTAAGTGATATTATGAAACTGAAATATATATATATACAAATATATATATATATATATATATATATATATATATATATATATATATATATATATATATATATATATATATTGTTATATATCTATCATTAAATATTAATGATGCAAATTAAACTCATGAAATTCGAAATAGAAATTAGAGGAGCGAAATTTGAGGTCGTTGTGTGTTAAAACACAGTCGAGATATTTCATGGTGGGTGGTGGGGAGTGAATCCCCACCGCAGTTTCCTTTTATGTATTGAGGTGTGGGGAGGGGCGGAGCCCCACCCACACCCCACATCGTCGAATGTGGGTGGGGCTCCGCCCCTACCCACATCCCCCTGCCCTTTACACCCCGCGGAGCTCAAACTCCGCTGCCACGGTTCCAAAAGCGCTGCCCCCGCCACGCCTTACACTCTGCGACCTCCGCGGAACCTCAAGCCCCACCACCATCTGTACTCCCCGCGACCTTTAGACATGGTCCTCCCTGCTTCGGCCGAGCCTGCCTCCACCCACCACTGTCCATTGCAGCCTCCACCGCCATGCCTCTTCCTCCCCTACATACAATACAAACTTCTTTCTCAATAATGAGTATTTAGGGTTTAAAACCCTATTTTATGTGTTGAACAAAACAACCAAAGCACTTATGTTATATTCCATGGTTTGGTTTTTATTTTATAAAGAGGAGAACCTCTTATAAATAACAACAATGGTATATAATTATATATGTAAATATATATAAATATATATATATATATATATATATTTTTATATATATATAATTATATTATATATAAAAAAAAAATAGAAGATTAATACTAGTATAATAGATAGGTAACTTATTAAGATAACTTAATAATTGCAATAATAGTAATTATAATAAACAACAGTAATTATAACAACAGTAATTATAAATAGGAGAAATGTAATTGAGTATATATATGTTTATATATATATACGATCTTATATATATATATATACATATAAATATATCGTTACATATTTATATTTTTTTTTATGATTACGACTTTCAGAGAGGCCGTTTTCTCTTAACGATAATAAGAGAAAATAAAATTATAATTTAACGAGAGCATAAAGGAATATACTGTATTACTCCGGAAAGAGTTTCTCGGAAGTTTCAACTATCAACGTAATTCAATAACCGGGAAAATGAAGAGGAAAATTACACGTCACCTTGCTTAAAAGATCACTGGAAATAAACTTAAGAAGCCATCATAGACATTCCATGTGAGGCCATTTTAATCTCAACTGTAGTAAACGTCCATATAAGTAAACCTGTAAGAGAGTCAGAAGAAGAAAAACTAACATTGGAAAACACAGAGGAGAAAATGCGCAACATTTCCCACATGGGATAAGAGAACTAAGTTGATGGACCCTTCCGTTAATTTTGCTTAGGAACAAGTTTAATTAATAGAAATGAAGAGGAGAAACCTAGATCGGAGAAGACTAGGAGACCGAGTCTAGCGAAGTAGTAAACCAGCCTATGCGACCTGGACCATCTGGAAGTTAGGATTAATGTCAATAATAGATACAGTGATAACCCTGATTGATGTGAAATATGAAGAAAGGTCCGGATAAACATAAAGAAAGCATAGAAACCAAAAGAAAGAGAGACCGAAATATAAACAAACTAAATTATCAGAGAAATAGTTAAGGTGAGCACGATAAAAATACAATCAAAATTAAAACCCAGAGAAAAGGGAAGAGAGAGCAAACGAACCGCCTTGTTGAGAATGCTAAGTCGAAGGAGGAGTATATTTCAGGAAGCAAGAGAGGAGACAGACAACCGTGCCTTGCTGAAAAATGACTCAATAGGGAGATCACGAGTCGGTTTAGTCGGAACAAGGCGTCGTGGGAAGTTGTTAATCTATCAATGAACCACGTACGTAATATAGTGTTGAGTAATTCCCACTTACGCCGTAAGGCGTTACGCTGCCAGAATTTGCCAAGATTTAGATTTAGGAACCTTGATAATATAAACCTTGTAGAGACGTGAACGGCGTCGTAGAGACCCCCTTGTTGGTCTGCTCGCGTCCGGTTGCACGCAATTGTACTTGTACCCTGCCGACAACTGTAGTGTTTTCGCACACCACCGAGCATGCTTACGCATGCGAGGGGGTTTTTAGGGAAGCATGAGAAAAATTTTTGATATCTCGTGTCATAACCACATGACAGATGTGGCTATGACACGTGTGATGTGTGTTGTGACCACATGGAAAATGTGGGCATGACACCTCCAAATTCATCACTTAACTTCAGTGTGAAGTTAAGGTGACCATATGGAGGTTTACCAAGGGTTATCCAAGTCAAGAGGGACCCTAGACCCATGGGGTATAACCCATGGTCAAGTTTAGCCTAGTTAGAGCACCCAGGGTCAAGTTAAAACACATGAAAAGGGTCTCCAAAATTTAAAATTTAAAAAATGTAATTCAAAGACAATTCTTACAACACAAATTATAATTCAAATTAAAAGAGGGTAGACTTAACCAAAATTAACCACATGCAAACTAACATTACAACATTTCATCATACACAGAGTTGATCTTGGTTCCTCGTGGAACTAGATCAGCTTCACAAGGGATTACAATATCAAGTGTGGGATGATCTCCAGTATATATGGTTTGTTAGAAATACCTGCGCACTCAATTGCAAAGTTAATTCTACATATAAATATCATAGCCGAATCAATTTAAAAAACATTTACTCCCATAACATATCACAAGTTCACATAAGCATAAGGAAAGTCACAATACAATTAGGTTCTAATTTTCGCATTTCAAACATCCATTCCCAAGATTGAATCTCAAAATAATTTTCTATCCAACATCACCCAATTAGTTATCCCTTAATAATAAGCATTTATCTAACATCACCTAATTTGTTTTTTCTTAATATAAAGTATCTATCTAACATCACCCAATTAGTTTTCCTTTAACATTAAATATAAACCAATTTCTATCTAACATCACCCAATTAGTTTTCCTTTAATATAAAGCCTCTATCTAAGATCACTCAATTTATTTTCTCATAATATAAAGCATCTATCTAACATCACCCAATTAGTTTTCCCATAACATCATAAAGTCTAATAGTTCAAGAATTTGGGATCAACAGTCCCACAAGTCTAAATGTATCAACAACAGTAAGTAAATAGTCAAATGAACAGGAATGAAAAAGGTAGGCCTCATAGGATCAGATTGTGGATATCTTCACTAAGCCTCTACCTAAGGACACTTTTGAGTATCTTAGAGGGAAGATAGGGGTTATTAACCCTCCTGTTCAGAACTAAGGTGCACTAGTGTGCATCAGTCCGGTGGAACTCACAGTCATATCTTGTGATCTAGATTGGTGGTAAGGGGATGCTACTCAGTGGCAGTAGTCAGTATGTTAATTCTAGAGTTTAGTTTGGTTTTGTCTAAGAAGCAAAAAGGGTGGGAGATGATTGCAAATATGTGCCCTTTGCCATTGATGTCAAAGGGGGAGAGAATTCATGTGAAAAACTTGGAAGTAGTTGCTGTTGAAAGGGGGAGCAGTGAAGAAAGTGGTTGCAGGTGTGATAAGAGAAAGGAGGAGAAGTCCTTGTCTTGATGGTTGAATCAGTTTTTCACATCATATGTTGCCATCAATGACAAAGGGCGAGATCGTTGCAAATATGTGCATATGATGTGTTGTCATTGATGTCAACATATCTCTTTGTCAAAACAAGTGAAGAAGTGCAATTAAGCAAAGTAGATTACTCTGCATTTCCAATGAGATGAAGATCAAAATCTGTGGACTAAAGGGTTGTGTAGAGGATTGTCTGAAGTTGTTCCAGTTAAGATTTGAGAGGTCCGCATGGAGGATTGGTGAATTTATGGCCATATGAGTAGAAATGAGTTTTGCAGTTGTTCAGAGGGAACAGAGTGATAGAAATTTGGTTTGGATTGCTCCACATTGGAATATTATGGTCTACAGATCTAGTGGTATGTTTGGGATGTTGGTGTGTGTCCTCAACTCAAGTGGTTTGTGGTTTGGAGGTCCGCAAGCAATCTTTCTAATGTGGCAGTCATGACAATTAGTGTTCTTGAGTTCCCGTATAAAGATGCAAGTGATTCTAGTGATTTGAGGTGGTGCAGTTGTTATTGTTGATTTCATTGTGCTTGTGGAGGTCTCTAGATCATTTGCCTATTGTGTTGGTTGTCCGTATTGAGGATTGAGCTCGTAGTTGAAGATTTCTCCTTGGGTGTTGTTCTTTCCACTTTTGGTTGACCGGATGCTTGGTGTGTATTGTGGATGATCGAAGAAGAGTTCTATGAAGCATGGCATGTTGTTCTTAAGTCCCAGCTTTGTTTGGTCGACAGTGTAATGGTTCGTATGTAGTATTTTAAGTCTTGTAATTGTAAATACTTTTAATGCCTATCTTGGAGAATGTTCTAGATAGATGATTTTAAGGCCGACTTTGATGTTCATTCCAAAGTCGATGTCATGTATAAATAAGTCTTATGAAGTCGTGGAAATCTGTGGATGTGAGTGAAGATGCGGAGGTAGCAAGGAAGAGTTCAAGGGTAGAGCAGAGGTGTTGTAATCTTCAATGGAACTGAACTTTGGCATGGAGAAGATGTTGTTTCTCAGTTCAACCTTTTGGTGTTAACCAAGTGAATGTTTATGTAGGTAGTGAGCCTCCTTTGAGCAGTGAGCTCTAGACAATGCACCCGAAGGTAAGTGCCATCCCATTTTTATATTGTTTTAACAGAGAATAAATCTTGTGGGTTAACCTCCACTGTGGTTTTTCCCTTAACCAAGTTCCCACATAAAAATCCTGGTGTTATGTGTGTTGATTGTATTTTCTGCTCATGTGTTGTGTTTCATGCTTTCATGGTTATATCATTAATCTGTTAATAAGTGGTAAAGAAGATTAAATGCAGAAAAGCTAAAGTTTTGTGAAAACTGATTCACCCCCCCTCTTAGTTGTCTGCCCTAATTTCAACAACCTTCACCAATCATCATCTTCATCCATCTCATGTTCTTCAATCATCCATCTCCCACATCATCAATAAACACCTAGAACTACATATCATCATTTTCATCATCATCGTATTGTGCTTTGATCCCATGGATACAGGGTATGTAGGCAGTCTGGAATACGAAGGAAGTATCCAGTACTCAAGTACAGATGATTCATTCTTCCATCTTCCATCTCCCTTTGACTAACTCAAGTAGAAAACAAACTACGCATGTCTCGATAGTTCAAACACTTATCAAATTAGAGGTAAACAAGACATTTGTCTACATTCCTTTAGCCAACATTTGCTATATCAATCCAACATCTTAGCCTTCAACATGATATATCTTTCCTCGGAACAAGGCACTATCTAATCTATCCAAGAGCACCCTCTTTTGGCAAGAGAACATGATGGTTGCGTCATTGTTTTATTTTGATTTATCTTTTTGTCTCTTTCTAATACCTAGTTAGGTTGCCTTGATTTCTCATATCTTGGTGTGTCGTGATGAAGTATAGACTGGAGCATAGTCATTTACTTTCATATGCTGTGTTTGTGGGATGATCTTATTCTCCTACTATGCCTAATGGTATCTTGTATGTGTTGGGAGTAGCATCTTGCATATTAATATCTTTTGCATCTAAGGAGCTAAACAGTCTCTTATGTACTAAGACTATTCTATGCTAAGACTATTTCCTATACATATAACCCACAACGTTTCATTATGTTTAGTGGAAATAAGTTCAAACAGTTTGCTTGCAAAGTCAAAGTCCATCTAGAAACAGCTACTATTCATATCTTGTGTATGTTGGATCAACATCTTGACCTCATACGATAGACAAGATTGTATTATGCCGAGTGCATTGGATACATCATCACCCTGGTCTTTATACCTAGGTGCATGTTCATCCATATGCTATATCAAACATAAGGATTGCAATCTCTAAATTTGTGTGCAATTGTTGTCAAAAAACTGCATCTATTATCCATTATCCATCCATTTATCTCGCAATAAAACTCATAGCTCTCACAAGGATTGATCAATCAAATTTCACCTACTTGCTTCTAATGTCTTCTTCATCTTCATCCTACAAAACAAGTGTGTTACACATACCTCACCCTATATCATCATCATATATCATTAATAGCCAAACCCTAATTTCTTCATAGCTAAACCCTAATTTTTTCTAAGCCAAACCTTAATTCATCTTTTCCATCCCTACTTTACCCCACCCAAATCCTAATTCTTCATGTTGACCTAGTTTAACTCTATTTTGTCACCTAATCGCAAGTAAACCCAATCCTTTCTCGGTAGCCTAGTTTTCCTTTCGAGGGGGTATCACCCACCAGTTTCACCAGGGCATAGCTTTTTAATCACGTATCAGTCATATCTTCTTTGAAACAACATTCTAAAGTACATTGTCTCAAAGAGGGGCAAAATGTAGACACTCAAAATTGATCCTTTGATCATTTATCGATTTGTCGCATTATTTACCATTACATATGTCAATTTTGTCTAGCACACTTGTATCAATTATCTATTTTCATCTAAATCATCCACTCCTATCATTAATTAAATAAATTATATTTATTTAATTAATTTCATCTATTTTCATTATCTTTATTCTTCTATTCTCTATCTATAATTAAATAATCTTTAATTATTTAATTATCCCATTATTCTTCTAAAATTTAATTTGTCCCTTCTAAATAAATAAAATTTATAGTTTATTTATTTATCTTCTCATCATGCATATAAATTGAATAAATTTATTTATTTATTTATATTGATTCTTCCAATTTTCTAAATTTAGCTTTTTCCTCTATCATTTAAAAATAAATTAAATGAATTTATTTGTTTAATTTATTTTTATCGTATCATTTCTCTCTTTCATCACTTTTTTCTATGTGTACAAGTTGGCCTTGTTCATAGTTTGTTAAAAATTAAATACAAAAATGATTTAATTGGTTTAAAAATTAATTATCCTTGTCATCCAACTCTTAAAATAGAAAAGCATCCTATTGTAAGAAAATCAATCTTATCTCTACTAACAAAGCCAACTAAATCATTTAATAAAAGCTCTCTATGGACACATGTCTTGTTCACATCCATCTATTCCTCTTGAATCATCTCAACCGTTCATGTAGCCACGTTTTCTCCATCATTGATCAATCTTAGTTGAGAGCTATATATACACCCTCTCACCCCTCTCATTTCACTGAATCCCACACAATCTATATAGCATCTAGATTATATTCTTATACATATCATATCCATTGAGCATCCATTAAGCACTTTGAGCATATCATCTATCATCATGGCAGCTTTGGTAACTATGGTTGTTCACTATTGAGAAGCAATCCACATTCAACCAAGGAATCAATACAATCCAGGTGACATTGTTCTTTGATTTACTTTCATTTTGTGTCATTTAGATGGATTTATTGAAGATGGTAGGA
Source organism: Cunninghamia lanceolata (assembly GCA_027924645.1). Lineage (NCBI taxonomy): Eukaryota > Viridiplantae > Streptophyta > Pinopsida > Cupressales > Cupressaceae > Cunninghamia > Cunninghamia lanceolata. Next base: position 1,182,482 of record BSBN01001297.1, read on the forward strand.
TTGGGTTTTGATTGTAATGCTTGATCTTATTAACCTGATTTTTCCTGCCCACACAGAGAGGAAGGTGAGTGAGGATATCATTGCTCAATTCTTCAAAGGTAATGAAAGGGGTATGTTGGTCAAGCTTCAATCAGGGGGTTGCAATCATATGTCAATCGAGGCCGTCAGGGCTAATGTTGTCGAGGTTATAATGAGGTATATAACCCTAGATGGTAGATTCATTGCCCTGTATGGTTTTCATTTCAATCTTCTGAACCATTTTCATCATAAAATGTTAGTGTCTTTTCCATTTTACCTTCTGGCCTCACTTGAATTTTCTATTAAAGAAAATGTCAGAAAACCCAAACTCTCAGTACTTCATGAAGGTTTAATCCTTCTTATCATGGAGTATATGAAAGATAATACCCCCAATATTGGTGTGAAGAGTAAATCCTCTTCGAAGAAGAATGTGTTCTTGGTCTCCAGTGATTCAGAGACTCAAATGAGAGAGGAGTGGGTTGAAGAAGATGAATTGGAGGAAGAGGTTGAGACGTTTGGAAAGAAAAAGAAGGACCCTAGTAAGAATAAGAAAAATAATAGGAAGGATATCTAGATTTCATGGTCTGAGGCTTCTCAAATGGGGGATGAATTGGAGCCAAAGGGTAAGAAGGAGAGGGTGAGTAGAAAGAAAAGGAAAACCATGGAGAAAGGTAAAAGCCCAGACTACTAAGAAAGTGAAGAGCAAAACATCTAAGGAGGCTAAGAGTAAACCCACTATGGAGTTGTGTGCTAGGAAAGAGATGAGTTTATCGTTGGCTAAGCTAAGTACTGGTAAAAGGAGGAGTTTTTCCTATTGAGGAGCCGAATATTGGTATTCCTTTTTTGGCTCTCCCCGATCCCTCCCCAAATATCCTAGAGGACTTTGAGGTCTTGGTGGCTAGGGATGATGATCAGGATGATTTAGCTGTGGTTCTTGGTATGGTGAGAGAGGCAGTTAATGGCCAGCATAAAATTATGAAATGGTTCTTTGTGGAGATTAATAGAATCAACATTAAGCTAAGAACCCTGCAGGAGAAGTTGGACCAATAGGGGGAGACCAGTGTTGAGTAGGACAGAGAGATTCTTTAGGGATGGGAATCAATTCTGAAAATGGAGGAAATGGAACAGGATCTCCTTAGGATAAATGATGAGTATGGTAGTAGGATTGAGAGTTTGGAGGAGAAGCTAGTCCAGATTAATGAGAAACTTGAACATGTGAAAATCAGCTAGTGCACGTTCCAAAATAGTCTTCAAGGTATGTGCCTCCTTACTGACAAGTTGAAAGAGCTTCGTAAGGATCAAGTCAAGGATCCTACTAGTGAGGATATTCCAGCGCTGGAGGAGTTTTTATTGCCTATAAGAATCAGGGGGACAAAGATAAGTGTAAACAAGTAATTCAAAATGATTAAGGTGGCCCGTCTGCGTGCACTAGCAGAAGCAAGAAAAAATAGTTTGAGGATGAAAAAAAGGATCTGGTGAGTTTTTCCAAGATACATGAGAGTTTCTATGAACAGGAGTTAGAAGCAGTTGATACTTTGAAAAAGTTGTAGTAGTTGGTTGTTTGGCTACTGGTCCTTTTTTGTGCCTTTTAACTTAGCTATTGTTAGTTATTTTTTTGGTTGTTGGTTGGCTTGCTTATCTTTCATAGCTACTTTTTCTAAAGGGTTTTAGGGTCCTTTCAAAACCTATTTTACCCTATAATCAAAAACATAAACTTGAAGCATATGAGGTAGTTCTGATAAAGGTGGTAAATACCATTATTATCAAAATTACCTAACAAATAATAGATTTTGTTAGTCCTCTAATTTTTGATACTGCCTGACATGTAACTCACCTAGCAGAGCAATGCTAGTCTATGATGTTACATTTTCTACCACTCGGTACTTCTCATAACCCACCTAGCAAATAATGGATTTCACTATCCTTGGTGACTTATGAAGGCTTTTTGGTATGATTCATAGCAAACAACATATTTTGCTAACTCTAGATCCATACCACTCTTTTATTTTTCATTTTTTTTGTATTTTAATGTGTTTGTTTAGATTAGTGTGCATTAGACTATATTATTTGTTAACCACAAAGGTTTTGACAAATAATATTTGGTCTAATCCTTATTAGCATTAGTTATATATATATGCACACACACACACACACACACACACACACACACACACACACACACACACACATGTCCTTCTGACATCTGTTGTGTGCAAATTTTCTTGGCCTAACATTGTGGTTTGCAAAATCCTAAGCTAGGGGCTCCACACCTCTCACATACCGACATTCTACTTCCTCTACAGTAATGGGTAAAAATTTGCTTTCATGTACTTTAGCTTGCATATGCATATAGTATCATATGCCTGGTAAAGTGGGGGTTAAATTTAGTGTCATAAATTGTGCTCACCCATAATTTCACACTCTATTTGGCACTCTTTAATGTCCATTCCCCTAGTGTGTTTCTAAGATCACTTCCCAGCCTTGACCTTACCCTGAATCTACATACATGCTATCTAAATGTTGTTATGCCCCCTTTTTGTGTATCTTATCCCAAAATTGTAAAAGTATCTTAACCCTACCAATGCCCCAAGCCTTCAAAACTTTCAAAAATTTGAAGTTGACTAGATAGGAGTGCTAGGTGCAGACGTCTATGCGGCGCACTAGCATCTCGATAGCGTCTTCTAGTTCGTCAACTATGTTTAGAAGTTATATTTTTGCTTGTGTGGCATTCCTAGCTTTTCTACATGTCTATCCACATCCAAATGGCTCTCTTCCTAGATGCTTATCCTTTGCTTTTTCCTATATAATCCCATCACTTTGCCACTTTGAAGGATCAGATCTTTGATGTAGCGAAGCTCTGTCAAAATATCTACTCACACTCTTTGTGCTTTGTGCTCCCATTATTATTTGTTATTGTGACTTGCAGGTTCTATTGTGGATGTGATTTCCTTTTGCCCCCATTCATGCTCTTTGTGAGACTTTCGTGTGCAATTGATATATCCTTCTAAACAACACTCCATCTTTTTCACGGTAGAGATAACCTTCTAATGAGAATCTTGATTCATTGAAACTTGTGTTGATTAGTACAGTGCCATACAAACACTAGAACGACACATAGACATATGTGCCATGTGATGTCGTCCTGGGCAGTGAGGCTACCCACGTGGCGACAAGTTCATGTTAGTTAGTAGTTTTCACTTCTACATTTTGTTTGTCAAAATTCTCTGTCTGTCTCTATTTATTTTCCTATTTTCTACTTTACTTAGTTTCACTAGTTTAGTTAGATTATATTTCATCATTCAATTTTTTATTACAACAAAGGAATAGACCCCAGATAGTTTCGCTCTTCCAGATCGAATAGTAGCAAAACATACATCTTCATTGGTTCATATTCTAATGTGTAGTAGAGAATTGTTGTGATTAAACATAGTTTAATTAGGATCACATTTTCACTATAACAGAGATATTATAATTTGTTTCTCTTTTGCAACTTTTATAATCTATATTTATTATTCATCTTTATATATTTTTTAACTTATTATTATTATAAGATAGGGTAGTAGGGGAGAAGCATATGATGTTGTGACTGTGAAAGAAAAACTATTTAAAATTGGCATTTATTTTTTAAATATAAAGACACAAAATTTTAAAATATATATTAATGTCCACAAATGAAACTATTACAAATTAATATATAAGTATATAAGATTTACTACACTTTTCAAAGTAAAAACAAAAAAATTATTGAAATAATGAATGGTGGCTTTTCCAAAAGTAAAAATAACATACAAAATAAACAAGTATATTACCAAAAAATAGTTATTCAAATAAAAATAAAATAAACAATTATGTAAATAAATAAAATAATTCTCTAGGCAACACTTTTGAGAATCCACTTTCGATGATCTTGGGCTAGCCACTCCAAGTGAGGAACCTCCTACAAAGGTTTGGACCAAGGTGGAAAAGAAAAAGAAGTCATCCTCAACAAAAGGCACTCAAGCCATCAACACAAGAATTCTTCGCTTGCATGTTAAGAAGGGTTAAACTCTTCTAAATATTTTCTAGGGTCATTAAGCAATCACAAAAAAAATTAGTTTACTTGGACGCCATAGATTAGATCATATTCCTTGCTTAGTCTAAAGCTCAATATCTCCCCTATTTAAAGGGTGATATTTTTTAACTATATATTTACTTAACAAGAGAGGGCGCTTACTCCTTAACTTATTTTTTTAAAAATATCAAATAAAAATAAAAAATTATGTAAATAAAATATTTCTAAAGTAAAATAAAATAATACTGAAGTAAATAAAATAGCTTCGTGTCTTTTTTCATCTATTTATTTATCTACTGTGTATTTGTAGTAGGTTAATAATCATATAGAAAAATAAAGTACTTCATTAAATACATCTAACTTATGTCATAAATTTAATATAGACACCTATATCTCTTGGTGTCTTTTAGTCTATACTAGTTATAATTACATGGAGTTGTGACCATGAAGAAAAACTATTTAAAACCAACATTTGTTTTTTAAATATAAAGACAACAAAATGTAAAAATATAAATTAATTTTCACAAATGAAACTATTACAAAGTTATATGTAAGCATATAATATTTACTACATTTAAAGTAAAAACAAAACAAAACAATATGGAAATAATAAATGGCTAATATAAAATAAAGTCCTCTTAAGATATCTATACTAATACTACTTATGAATTAAGGACATCTAACTTCCACAATCCATAAGTGTAATATTTTTTATCATCAAGGTAGTGCCATGCTCCATGTTCCATCATAGAGTGAAGAGAACAAGAAAAGATTTATGATTTTAACTATTTATTAAATTATTTTACAGTTCTTTCATTACTCTTTTTTATTTTAAGAGTTAATCGAAGTAACATAAACTTGAAGCATGTGAGGTGTGGTGGAGAAGGATCATTAAGCCAATGAAGAGTTATTAGTTCATAATCAAGAAGATAATACCATGTCTCCCTCATAATGATCCAATGAAGAGTTATTACGTTCATAATCAAGAAGATATTACCACCTATCCTTCATAATGATCCAATGAAGAGTTATTACATTCATAATCAATTGAGTAAAAAACATTAAAAAGATATGAAGTAAGTGGAGCTTGGAGCTTAAATTATTGTAAAGGAAAATAAACCTTTTCTAAGTAAATACAATCAATTGAGTACAAAGACCAAGCAAGTCATAAAGCTAAAATGGCAAGAGAAAGGCAATACCTTCCCTAAGTAAATACAATCGAGGATAATACCACCTCTCCCTCATAATGATCTAATGAAGAGTTATTACATTCATAATCAAGAAGATAATACCACCTCTCCCTCATAATAATCTAATGAAGAGTTATTACATTCATAATCAAGAAGATAATACCACCTCTCCCTCATAATAATCTAATGAAGAATTATTACATTCATAATCAAGAAGATAATACCACCTCTCCCTCATAATGATCTAATGAAGAATTATTACATTCATAATCAAGAAGATAATACTACATCTCCCTCATAATGATCTAATGAAGAGTTATTAGGTTCATAATCAAGAAGATAATACCATCTCTCCCTCATAGTGGAGTCATAACAATAGCCTCGGCTCCCATGTATATACCAGACCAAAGCAAGTGAGAAACCTAAAATGACAAGGTCAGAGAGAACAAAGACCAAGCAAGTGAGAAACCTAAAATGGCAAGGTCAGAGATTACAAAGACCAAACAAGTGAGAAACCTAAAATGGCAAGGTCTATTGTCCCATAAACTATCTTTAACCTCCCATGTATATATACCAGACCAAAGCAAGTGAGAAACCTAAAATGACAAGGTCGGAGAGAACAAAGACCAAGCAAGTGAGAAACCTAAAATGGCAAGGTCGGAGAGAACAAAGACCAAACAAGTGAGAAACCTAAAATGACAAGGTCTATTGTCCCATAAACTATCTTTAACCTCATAGACATTAAAATTCTCCTATTCTATTCTATTCTACTTTTCCTAGTTACCAAGCTTAATCTTAAAGAAAAAGGTTAGAGGAGCTAGAGAGAGGCAAGAGAAAGGGAGGCCTGCAGAGTCTTCTGGGGAGGACAAAAGGTAACAGCAATAGTATCGGCCGTACAGGTAAAGAGCGGAGGCGGAGTATCAAAGGCATAACTATAAGCGGCAGGGCAGGCGTCCTTAAATATACGAGAATACATACTAGGAGAACAGGTAGCAGAAGTAGAGTACTGTTTCCTGCAGCAAAACCAATCCAAATCAAACGCCAAACAAGCACTTTTGCACGCCACCACATTTCCCGCACTCTGCACCTGTAACTCGGTCGGACACAGGCGGTTAACGTCGGCCCCACATCCGGCCTTCGAGCACCCGTCTCCCTTAACCGTAACGGGCACGTTGTAACCGTCAACGAGGCTGACGTCGTAATAAGCGGGCTCACCGTCGGCCTGGAAGGTAAACTGCGCCAGCGTGGCAGGCGGTTTGCCGATGGAGCCGTTGCACTGGAGCTTACCGTCACAGTCACCGGTGAGGCATGTGCCCATGCCGGAGGCGTTGAAAGTGCAGGCAGTGCGGGCCCACACACGCCCCTGCCACGTCCACGGAACAACTACCCGGGCCCCACGACCCGGGCCCACCATGAAACCTCCACCCGCCGGGACCGGGTGCCCTTCGTTGGCGGCTAGACCCGGCCAAATTGGAGTACCACATTTGTTCACTATGTTTAGTGTCTTCCAGTGGGCCTCCCCATATCCTGCATAAGAGACAGATAGATCTATATTAATGGTAATTTACCGAAAAAAAACCACAAAGCTGCACCCTAAATTCAGAAGATTAGTACAAGTGTACCTGACAGAAAAGCCAACAGAAGAAAACATAAGAAATGGGGCTTCTGCATAAGATCCATGCTTTCCCAAATTTGGAGAGAAACGGATTGCAGCATGCATTGTTGGAATATGGGGAGAAAGCTTGTATATATATATACACAGAGAGTGGATGTTGTTTTCTTTGCTTTGCTTGCAGGGAAGGACATGTTGTCAGTCATGGGCATTCGTGAAGTGCATGCTAATCTTAGTGTCCAATTCTCGAAATGTTAGAAACATTAAAAATGTATGAATGAAGTACATGCTAATCTTAGTGTCCAATTCTCGAAATGTTAGAAACATTAAAAAGATATGAATGAAGTGCATGCTAATCTTAGTGTCCAATTCTCGAAATGTTAAAAACATTAAAAAGATATGAAGTAGGTGGAGCTTGGGGGCTTAAATTATTAAGCAAATACAATCAATTGAGTATTAGTTGGAATTGGATAATTATAATAATTATGTTAAAAAGTAAATATAGTAGATAGGAGTATTTAGTTTATGATGGAAGAAGTGTATTAATAAAGAATATTTGTAAATAAGATTGGGATCTAGGTATTCAAGAAAATGTGATCTCTCTATCACAAATTTAAGGTGTAAGTCAAATTCATAATCACAAATTTGTCTTCTAAGTTCTAACTCAATCTTCCTTAAGTAAATACAATCGGTTGAGTACAAATTAGTTTACATTTAGTTGGGATTTTGATAAATTGGATAATTATAATAATTATGTTAAAAAAGTAAATATAGTGGATATGAGTATTTAGTTTATGATAGAAGAAGTGTATTAATAAAGAATATTTGTAAATAAGATTGGGATTTACTCAAGAAAAGGTGATCTCTCTATCACAAATTTAAGGTTTAGGTCAAGTTCATAACTACAAATTTGTCCTGTTAGTTCTAACTCAACCTTTCCTAAGTAAATAGAATCAATTCAGTACAAATTAGCTTGCATTTAGTTGGGATTGATAAATTGGATAATTATAATAATTATATTAAAAAGTAAATGTAGTAGATAGGAGTATTTAGTTTATGACCGACGAAGTGTATTAATAAAGAATATTTGTAAATAAGATTGGGATCTACTCAAGAAAAGGTGATCTCTCTATCACAAATTTAAGGTTTGGGTCAAGTTCATAGTCACTAATTTGTCCTCTAAGTTCTAACTCAACCTTCCTTAAGTAAATACAATTAATTGGGTACAAATTAGTTTACATTAGATAATTATAATAATTATGTTAAAATGTAAATATAGTAGATAGGAGTTATAATAATTATGTTAAAATGTAAATATAGTAGATAAGAGTATTTAGTTTATGAGGTAAGAAGTGTATTAATAAAGAATATTTGTAAATAAGATTGGGATCTACTCAAGAAAAGGTGATCTCTCTATCACAAATTTGTCCTCTAAGTTCTAACTCCACCTTCCCTAAGAAAATACAATCAATTGAGTACAAATTAGTTTACATTTAGTTGGGATTAATAAATTAGATAATTATAATAATTATGTTAAAAAGTAAATATAGTATCTATAGGAGTATTTAGTTTATGAGGGAAGAAGTGTATTAATAAAGAATATTTGTAAATAAGATTGGGATCTACTCAAGAAAAGGTGATCTGTCTATCATAAAATTAAGGTTTAGGTCAAGTTCATAGCCACAAATTTGTCCTCTAAGTTCTAACTCAACCTTCCCTAAGTAAATACAATCAATTGAGTACAAATTAGTTTACATTTAGTTGGGATTGATAAATTGGATTATTTTAATAATTATTTTAAAAAGTAAATATAGTAGATACAAGTATTTAGTTTATGACAGGCGAAGTGTATTAATAAAGAATATTTGTAAATAAGATTGGGATCTACTCAAGAAAAGGTGATCTCTCTATACAACTTTAAGGTTTAGGTCAAGTTCATAGTCACAAATTTGGATAATTATAATAATTATGTTAAAAAGTAAATATAGTAGATATGAGTATTTAGTTTATGACCAAAGAAGTGTATTAATAAAGAATATTTGTAAATAAGATTGGGATCTACTCAAGAAAAGGTGATCTCTCTATCACAAATTTAAGGTTCAGGTCAAGTTCATAGCCACAAATTTATCCTCTGAGTTCTAACTCAACCTTTCCTAAGTAAATACAATCATTTGAGTACAAATTAGTTTACATTTAGTTGGGATTGATAAATTGGATAATTATAATTGTATACGCCTAAAATTGACATGACTCTGTCTAAATAAATATTCTTAATATTTATTTAAGTATAACTCCTCTATCAATAAATAAATAAACAATTTATTTATTCGATTCATATTCCTCTAAATTAATTAAATATCAAAATATTTAATTACCTCTTCTAATGTCAAAATTAAATAAAATCCTTTATTTAATTTGAATTCTTCCAAATAATTAAATATTTTTTAATTATTTAATTAAGTCATCTTCTTCCTCCAAATTTAAATAAATTAATCAAATTTATTTAAATTCTCTCAATCTCTAAAAATAAAATACAATCAAATATTTTATTTATTTCATATCATGCACAAATAATTAAATAAATTTATTTATTTAATTTGTTTTCTTATCTTCTAATTCTTCAAAATATCTTCCAAATCTTCTAAAAATAAGTCTTCTTCTTCATGAACACAAAATTAAATAATTTATTATTTAATTTCTCTTAAATCATGCAAAAGCAAATCACAAGTTGAGTTAACTGACTCAATCAATCTTGTTTTTATCAATATCTCTTAAATTAAAAAAAACATTCTAATTTATGAAAGCATATCTTATCTTTTATAAAAGAAACCAGTTAACTCAAACAAAACAACTTTTGTGTGACACTTGTCTTCCTTCTATTTGCGCACATTCTCTCAAGGTTTCTATACTGTCGATCTTCTCATTCTTTCTATACCGTTGATCTTCTTTCTCTCAAGTCTATAAATTAAACCCTCTTCTTCCATTTCATTCATCCAAGCTTTTAGTATTGTTACTCTGTAGGAATTACAGCGTGCTTTTAGCACCCAAGTCATTCCTTCATTGCTTGAGATCAACTTATTACCATATCATTACCATTGTTGTGAAGCTCATTTTCATTGCAATAAACTATCATGACCATTCCCACTTGACATCTTGGAATAGCAAGGAAGTGCACCTATTGAGAGCATATTCATACATAAGATCATTTGCGATAGGCCATTAATGGAAGCCATGAAGTAAAGAGGTTTGTTGAGGTATTGTTCATTATTTTTATATCTTCTTTATTTCTACATTTCATTGAGTTATGGGTATTATTGATTTCATTGATATTTATGCATAATTTCCCTTAACAATAATAACTATGTTAAAAAGTAAATATAGTAGATAGGAGTATTTAGCTTATGAGGGAAGAAGCACATTAATAAAGAATATTTGTAAATAAGATTGGGATCTATTCAAGAAAAGGTGATCTCTCTATCACAAATTTAAGGTTTAGGTCAAGTTCATAGTCACAAATTTGTCCTCTAAGTTCTAACTCCACCTTCCCTAAGTAAATACAATCAGTTGAGTACAAATTAGTTTACGTTTAGTTGGGATTGATAAATTGGATAATTATAATAATTATGTTAAAAATGTAAATATAGTGGATAGGAGTATTTAGTTTATGATAGAAGAAGTGTATTAATAAAGAATATTTGTAAATAAGATTGGGATCTACTAAAGAAAAGGTGATCTCTCTATCACAAATTTAAGGTTTAGGTCAAGTTCATAGCCATAAATTTGTCCTAGTTCTAACTCAACCTTTCCTAAGTAAATACAGTCAATTGAGTACAAATTAGTTTACATTTAGTTGGGATTGATAAATTGGATAATTTTAATAATTATGTTAACAAAGTAAATATTGTAGATAGGAGTATTTAGTTTACAATGGAAGACTTTATTAATAAAGAATATTTGTAAATTATATTGGGATCTACTCAAGGAAAGATGATCTCTCTATCACAAATTTAAGGTTTAGGTCAAGTTCATAGTCACAAATTTGTCCTCTAAGTTCTAACTCAACCTTTCCTAAGTAAATGCAATCAATTGAGGACAAATTAGTTTACATTTAGTTGGGATTGATAAATTGGATAATTTTAATAATTATGTTAAAAAAGCAAATATAGTAGATAGGAGTATTTAGTTTATGAGGGAAGAAGTGTATTAATAAAGAATATTTGTAAATAAGATTGGGATCTACCCAAGAAAAGGTGATCTCTCTATCACAAATTTAAGGTTTAGATCAAGTTCATAGTCACAAATTTGTCCTCTATGTTGTAACTCAACCTTCTCTAAGTAAATACAATCAATTGAGTACAAATTAGTTTACATTTAGTTGGGATTGATAAATTGGATAATTTTAATAATTATGTTAAAAAAGTAAATATAGTAGATAAGAGTATTTAGTTTATGATAGAAGAATTGTATTAATAAAGAATATTTGTAAATAAGATTGGGATCTACTTAAAAAAAGGTGATCTCTCTATTACTAAATGCATCAAAATTTGTGTTGGATATGTCCTTTGTAAAATGTCAAGTTTACAAGTCTAGGTCAAGTTCCTAATCACAAATTTATCCTCTAAGTTCAAACTCAACCTTACACAATGTAGAATTATGTTCTTTCATTTTCCTAATAGATCTTCTTATGCTTTACTCCTTTATGGTATCTTAGGGCTAGCAATATTTAAAAGTACCTAGAAGGGAGCTATTGTTATGTCACAAAGAGATGTGTTCTCCTAGGTCAAACCTTGAAAAAGTGTACAAAAATTTGAAGACAATAAGAATGTATGCATATTTCTTACTTCTTTTAAAACATCAAATTGAAATGTGTTGCTATTGATTGCTCTTGTAATGCTCTAGGATGAGAGAGGACTTGTGAATTCGACACGTGTCAGAATTATTTTTAAGGGTTATAACAGACCCTTACTTTTAAAAATTGGTGACCCTTGTTTCAAGACTTTTGAAATGGTGTTTTTCCATCTAGCTTGAACGAAATTCTCTAGCTTGAATGAAATTCAATTCTCTTTTATATTTGTTGTATTTCATTGTCTAGTTTTAAAATCCATTTTGTCTTTAGGAGGTAATTTTGTCTAAGGAACCACTTTGCTAGGAAATGGTTTTAATTTTTTTAATTTTTGATTAAATTTCCTAAGTCCTAAGTTCTAAATTCTAAATTACAAACCTCTTCAATTTTTGAGACCCCTTCTCTTTGTGAATTGCAAATTATTTTGACTCTCCAAAACCTGGAGTAGTCAAAGTTGCAACTTACCTCAAAACTCCAAAGCCTAAGAGTGGTATTATTGTAGATTGTCTCCACCCTCTGAAACCTAGTAGATGGGCATTTATGTTGCTTGTGTAAGGTCAATTAAAACTTTGGACCTCTCAGATTTCTCTCACCTTTTGCATTCTTCCACAAAATCTGGCACTCCATCTCCTATGGCCTTCCAGCTTCCCATTGCTCCTTCATTTCTAGCTATTTCAGGGTAGATTTGTGCAATAAACCAAGTTTTCCCTTTACATTTTATTTTTGTTCTCCAGTTTTCTGAATGTTTAGGGTTTTGTAACTGTTGCTTAATTTGAGATCTAAAACATATATTTAATTGTTAAATTTGTTATTTTCTCCATTTATGGCATTAAAATTATTGTTTTATCGTTTTCATGGCCTAGATTTCTTAACATTTTACATTTTTCCAACACTGGTTTTCTTGGCATTTCAACTTGGTTTATCATTCAACCTTTGGCCTAAGGGTTTCACCATACCTTAATTTTTGGGCTATTGATTGAATTCTCTTTTCAATCGATGTTAAACTTAGAAATTCAAAGCCTTAGTTTTAAAATCATTTTTCTCCTTATAGTGGACCTTGTTCAATTTCATCAAACTTAGTTAGATCCCTTTTTAGGTCCATTAAAAAAAAAACATGAAACTTTTCAAGTTTGTACTCTTTCTTTTTGTTTTGTAATTCCTACAAAGTGCACACAAAGCCTGAAACCCAATTTAAAAATCCAAGAAACCTTGCAGTTTACAATTTGTAAAAGTTGCAAACCGTGTTGGAGTTTGAACTCCGGTTGCAAAATAGAGTCCCAAATTTTTTTATGGCTTGTAAAAACTTACGTAAAAAATTTCACTTCTGAACCTTGATCAACATTCACAGTTTGTTTGTGTTACACATATGATTCATAGGGTTGTCATTAATGTCAACACTATCACTAGGTTGTCATTGATGTTAACACTATCATGGTGGTGTGATGGTGTTCATGGTTGGATGTCATCCAACAAGAGAAGAAGATACAGTTCATGGTTGGATGTCATGTCCCATCAAACAAGAGAACAAAATACATTTCATGGTTAAATCCAACAAGAGAAGAAGATATAGTTCATATTAAGATGGGAATTAGAAGCATAGAGATGATCAAATGTGTTCCTGATGCTACTAATGGCTTGTAGTATGTATGATCCAAGTTCCATGATGATTGCATTACCGAAAGAGTGTTTTGTTATTGATTGTTTGAAGACAGTTTTACTTATGTGAAGATGTTCTATACAGGATAATGGAATGCTCTGCATTCCTCTGCATTTGTAGATATGGCCATGCAGTTTTGGAATTGTGTTCAGGAGGCAATGAAGGTGATAATTCCAAGTTTTCAGATCATTTGTCCTTCCACTGTGAAAGTTATGAATGATAGAGTATCAGCATGTGTTCTGGCAGAGTATACTAGTGTTGAAGGCCTGTTAGAATGCTCTGCATTCCTCTAAAAATGAATGATTGCTCTTGAAATTTTGAGGACATCTTTATGGATGTGTATTACATGATTCCTTCTAATTTAAAGGTTCTTGGTGGTCCGCAGCTCAGTTTTTCAAATGACAACATGTTGCAATGTGTTCCGGATGACAAATTGTTCTTAGTGTTAATTATTGAAGCTATGCGACATGATTATTTGATGTGTGGTGGCAAAGGAGTGTTTGAGGATGTTTTATGACTCATGTGGACTCATTTGGAAAAGTTTCATGAAGATCTTTCTTGTTTCCAGTACCACACAAGGTTTTCAAATTGATGTGTTTGTTATACTTCAAGTCTTCATGTGTTTTCCTTAAAGCTGTCCTATTTCCAAATGAGTGGAGTGTGCGGATGTAATTCCTTGGTGTTTGAAGTTGTGAAGGATGTTTTGGACCTAGTTAAGCAAGTTTTGGTGTCCACAAGGCTTGGATTTTCTACTAGTGTAGCGTGTGGCTTCACTTAGGAGCTATCTTATACACGTTTCATATTGTGTGTTGTCTAGCCAACTTATAAATGTATTTTTCATGTTGTATCTAGCCGAAAAGCAATGTAATCGAAGTAATATCATGTATAAATAGTGAATAAAATTGAGTGAGGAGAGGTGTGAATGCAAGTTGATTGAAAAGTTCGCAAGTAGATAAAAAATTGAATAAATGCATTATTGATGTGTGATTGAAGGAGAAAGAGCAGAAGTTGCTGATGTTGTCTAGATTCATCTTGAAGACATATTTGTGACAGTAGATATTATGTTGGTATTGGAATATTATAGAATATTAGGTGATGTTATATGGTTAGTGAGTTGTTTCCAGACCTAATGAAGTGTGAACTTAATTGCTTAAGGGCGTTAATGTAGGTTTGGCCAACCTGGCATGTTAGAGCTACTTACATATGTCCTTCATTGCCTGTGGAAGCGTGGTGTGGTTTGTCGGTGTAGATTTGGCTCCTGGTTAACCCAAGTGGTGTGGTTCACCTTCACTTCTTTTCACTACAGAGGTGTTTGGTGCTGACCTATTTGGTGTTTGCACATTTGAGGTGCATATGCTTCATTGTAGTTGACTTGAAGATATTTTTCAAGTTGTGGATGGTATAAATGCAAGGTAAATTGTTCGAGAAGATGTGTGGGGTATTGTGGTGTGAAATGTAATCAAGTGTTGTGATCTGAGTGTGAGCTTTAACGATTAAGGCTACCAGAAGTAGTGAGAAAAAGGTGTCTACATTTCAATGTACTTGAAGTTACTGAAGGCAGTGAGCTAAAGGTTGCAAATGGTGTAGAGTTGTTGTGGTGGGTTCTCTTGTTACTCTGAGATAGATTTCTCTATGTAATAGTCTTTTTCTTTCTTCTTTCTAATTTGATAGTTAGCCATTAGCAGTGAGCCCTTCTTTCTTTTTGGACAGCGAGCCCTTCTTTCTTTTTGAGCCTATTGTATTCAGTGTTTCTATTCATTTATATTGTGAGCTAATCCTCACCGTGGTTTTTCCCTTCTTGGGTTTTCCACGTAAATATATGTTGTTCTATTGTGCATGGTGCTTGGATGTGTTGTTGTTCCATTTGTTTACATTCATGCTGAATCTGATTAAGGGTTGAATGTTAATGAGGGTTTGATGTTTTAATGTACAACTGATTCACCCCCCTCTTAGTTGTCTTATATGTCTAGAAATTGGTATCAGAGCAAGCTTCCATGGAAGAATCTTAACCACTTGAGGTAGATCCAGATGGTGCACAAGAAAGGTGTCAAGGATCCTTTGTTTGAGGGAAAAAATTATATATTCTGGAAGTTCATGATGGAAGGCTTTCTTGTCTCATTAGGGTTCGGTATATGGAAGTTAGTTGAAAATGGATATACTATGCCTACTGGTGGTCTAACAAGTGATGATGAGATCAAGGACTATGAGAACAATGACAAAGCAAGGAATGCTCTTCTAAGTGGTCTTTCTAATTCAGAACTTGTGAAGATAATAGACTACAAAATTACTCAAGAGTTTTGGTAGAATCCGGAAAGTATCTATGAAGGAGATGCCAAGGTCAAGCAAGCAAAAATGTAGAATTTGAAGACCATGTTTGGAACCTTAAAGATGTCAAAGGATGAAGATATTGAAAGCTACATGCATAGAGTGGATGAAGTTGTCAATTCCATCAATGGTCTTGGTGGAAAACTAGAGGAAAATGAAGTGGTAAATGCTGCAAGTATGTGCGTAATCGGTGTTGTCATTGATGTCAACATATTCTTCTTGTTATTGGTGTCAACTATATCCTATTCCATTACTTGTTTTGAAGACTTGTATGTTGAGGCTATTGAGAAAATTAGCCTTGGAAGAAACAAGTAAGCCACAGAGAAGTGCAGTACAGACAGAGAGTTGTATGCTGAAGATCAATCCCGTAAACTACTCCGCATTTGTTCCTGCTTGAAGATCGTGGTTTGTGGATTGGAAGTAAGTTAGATGTATGTCTGAGGATGCTACATTTCAGATCTGAGCCATCCGCATGAAGATCTGAGTGTGTTGTGTTCACCAGAGTGAAGCCTACTTTTTCTGTAAGTTCAATTGAGATAGGAAGACAGTATTTGGCTCTGCATTCCTTCGCAAGAAAATATTTTACTATGCAGTTCTAGAGGGAGGTCTGGGATGATGATAAGTGCCTACAGTTGCAATGGTTTGTGGTTTGGTGGTCTGCAAGCTATCTTTCTTTTATGATAGTTGAAGACACTAAAGTTCATGTACTCTGGTGAGAAGATTCCTATGAATAAAGTGGTTAAGGTTCGTGCGGTTGCTCCTAATGATTATAGCATGCTTGTGGATGTCTCATAATCATGTTCCTATCTAGACTTTGGTCCACATTAAGAAATTGAGATGGTGTGTGAAGATTGTTCCCAGATAACATAGCGTGTAACCAGTCTTGGCTGACTTGGTTGATCCTAGTGATTACAGAGATCTCTAGAAGATTGTGGAAGCGTGTTGTGGTGTGGAAGATCATGTTTGAGTCCCTGCTAAGGCATGGCATGATCCGCATTTCATTGCCTTTGCATGATGTTGCAATAGGTCAGGACCTATTTTATAAATGTTTGTAATACTGACCTTGGAGATTGTTCCAATGGTTGATGCCGACCTTGATGATCATTCCAAGGTTGATGTAGTGTATAAATACTTGTAGCTAAGTCATGGAAAAGTTGTCCTTGAGTGAAAATGAGAATATATTAAGAAAGGTTCAAAGGCAAAGTAGAGAAGAGGTAGAGGAAAGAAGAGGAATAGCAGAATAGAGGAAGAGCAAGGCAAAGGAAGAGCAGAGTTGAGGAATTGTTTATTCACAATAAAGAAAGGTGTTGATCATGGTAGTGAATGTGGCAGTAAGCCACTAGTAGAGTTTAACAACCCTTATTATAATCTTGCTAGGTTTAGGGTTGAGGCAGTGAGCTTGCTAGACCTAGTTGTTCTTCATGGCAGTAAGCCAGTATGTTTAGGCCCGTGGGGTGACCAAGCTTGAACATCACTATTTCAAGATTGCAATATATATTGATAGTTAATCCTCTCCGTGGTTTTTCCCCACCTTGGGGTTTTCCATGTAAATATGGTGTCTCTTGTGTTTGATGTTTCTTCTGTGGTTAAGTTTCCAATTTCATGCTCTCATTGTTAAATCATAATAATTATGGATAAGTGATGAATGTTTAATTGTAGAAAGCATTCAAGTTTTTGTGACAATTGATTCACCCCCCTCTCAGTTGTTCGACGCATATCAACAATAAAGAAGGCACTAAGAACTCATCCTAAATCTTATAGTGCAAAAGTTTATGCTATTGAAGAGGCTCAAAATTTGGATCTATATACTAGGGATCAATTGT